>JANXHW010000004.1:69870000-71080000 GCA_026170595.1 Plestiodon gilberti rubricaudatus | reverse complement strand
CGGCTGCTGCCGTCACTTAACCCTCCTCCTTCCTGAAACTGATCCGCCCATCCCCTGCCCTGTTGCCTCCCTGTTCGGCCCTCCCCTGCCGTTCCCTCACCCTGTTCCACCCTTCCCTCACCCCATCCCGCCTCTCCCAACAATTGACCTGCTCAGCAGGTTCAGGGGGATTGGCGGTTCACGGGGAAAGGCTCCAGTCTTCCCGCTGGCACTCCAGCAGTGCCTGCATTCACGCGCTGTAGTAGGGCTGTGTACGACATTTATTCCTCCAGCGGGGCAGCCCAATAGGATTGGGCTGTTGGAACCAGGAGTTGATGCACCAGGACGACTTATCATATTACTCTGGCAGCGCAATCCTATCCAACTTATGCCACCGGCTGAGGTCTGCTCAATCCTATCCAACTTATCCCACCTGTGTAACCAGCAGTGCAGCGGGAACGGGAGGCCCCAGAATGGAAAGGGAATTCAAATCTCCTTTGAATTCCCTTTTTGGAGGGGATTTGAATCCCCTTTCAATTCTGGGGCCTCCCGTTCTCGCTGCACCGCTGGTTACACAGGTGGGATAAGTTGGATAGGATTGAGCAGAGCTCAGCCGGTGGCATAAGTTGGATAGGATTGCACTGTGGGACTATCTACCATTGCCAGATGTATCATTGTGGTGTAATGAAATGTTGTTCTGAGCTTCCAGACAGGGTGGAAGTGGGGACTGCTTGTAAACACACCATTCAATAGATATTTTGGCCATGGCCACAATGGAGTCCTGTGGTTAAATGAGATGCAGAAAGTATCCAGGGGAAAGGCAGATACCCTTTGCCCTGGGCTCGGTACAGGGAACACGCTGTGCAGATTGTACAACCTGCACTAGTGCCTTGGCATCGTGTGTAAAATTCAGCTGACAACAGATCTGAGATGTGGCACCAAAACCAGTGCAGCCTCTGCCAATGTCAACTAATTAAAAGAAGTGTGTACTTCTTGCAAAGGCCATAAAATACATTTCTTATCCATATACTGTAACATATCATGGCCATTCCCAGGTACAGTACTCACTTGCAACCTGTACAGTTCAAAGTAAACTGAGCAATCATGGAAAATAATCAGCAGCAATATCCAAGATCATAATGTCTGAGGAAAAATTGTGGTTGATCACCCAGTTCTTAGATTACATTTACCCAAGCAAAAGTCAACCCTGGCGAAAGCCAGCTCTGCTTATGTTGACGAGAAATATATTGCATTAATTGTCCCTAAGATGCTACACCTAAGCCTCAACAATCACCTAATGCTTCCTAACTGGCAATCTCGAAGACTGAGACAGGAAATAGCTTTGCCCACCAATTTGTGATAAATGGCACTTTCTAACTGTTCAGGTTTGCCTGGATGCTGCTATTGCTTAAGTGCATAATTGGATCAGCTTGCTAAAATCATTGTTCTGTAACTGCCATGTGATGCCCCGATTATCAAAGGAACTCTATAAAACCAAATTCCAATCTATTCAAGTGACTGTCATATGGTCAGACAAGCTGCTGTAGTACATTTATACGATCTGCAGCCCAGTGGGTTTTATGACTATGCATGTCCCTTGTTTTGTGCTTGCACGTGCTAGAAATTATGAGTGCTGTTTCAGGAATTGTCTATGCCATCCTTTTCCTCCTCTATTGTCTTTTTATTGGTTCCTGAAATTTCAAATAGTTCACAACCAGACCTTTTCTTATTTATCTATTTATTTATTTTTTAAAGAAAATGGTTGTCGTTTTAGCTAACCTATCCTGCCTTTCTTACTACTTCCCTATTTGCCTTCTCTAAGCATTTGCAACTATCCTATAAAATGTTGATTTCAATGGGCTTTCATGCAACAGTGCCCAACAGTAACTATAATTAAGGTAAGCTTGTGGGCTAGTTTGCCAAACATCCAGTTTTCAATTAAGGTAGACTTGACCATTTGTGCTGCTGACTGCTGTAAACGTATAAACTTCAGTACAGCAGAGTCAAATAAAGGCAGCTATCCCCCTGAGTGTCCACTACCCATTATTATCCACAAATTTCATGTAATGCTTGGAATGGACTATTCTCTGGAACTCTTTCTAGTTGACACATCATCAGCATTTATTCTTTATAAACACATCACAAAATGACTCCAAAATGACTCCAAAAACCCTACTTGCAGTACATCATGTATTGCTGTTGTCTGATAATGTTGTACACCTTTGTGAACTGTGGTTTGGAATATCATAACCAAATACTGTAACTTTTTTCTCCAGGTTTGTGTATGTGTGTGGCATGAGTGTGTATGTCTTACACAAAGGATCAACTAATGATGAACCAAGAGCCAGTGTAGAATTGTTGTGGAATTACTGCATTGGACAAAGGACAAGTACATTTCTATAGAATTTTAAGCCAACCTATGTTTGTATTCAACCTAGAATTCTATAGGGAACTATTTAAGAATTCATTACTAAGGATCCTACTCATTATAGGTTAGTATAAGAATTTCTATAGACAGCTTATTTCTTTACAACATTATTGGCTTCATCAGGTTAGAATTCTGCAGGTTTTTCTTAGAGAAAAGGAAACGATCTATTCTTTAAACCGTTATGATGCTAAAATGAGGATCTCTCAAAGAAGTAGAATGTGTGATGTTGGGTGGTAATGGTTTGAAAAGGAGAAACCTTCATGTTAAATGTCTTGCAGAAACAGAGATGACTTAAAGAAACTTGTAGGAATAGTTCTTGGGAGGGGCTTAATGCTTCTGCCTGAACTTTTGCACAAGGGCAAAAATATACATTTTTGCAACTTTCAACAAGCTTTGATTGAATTCCCATTGGAGTTCATTTAGTGCTTATTTCTTGTAATCACTTGTTTAATGACATCACTTCCTGCTTAATGGCATCACTTCCTGCTTAATGGCATCGCATCACTTCCTGCTTAATGGCATCACTTCCTGCTTAATGACACCACTTCCGGTCCTCAGCAGGTGCCATAGATGCTAACTTTGACCCTCTGGATGAAATGTGTTTGACACCCCTGAGCTAGACCATGACCACCTCAGTACAGTATTTTCTACAGCGCTCTGAGGTATCAAGAGAAGGTTTTTCTCAGCAGTAGGTGGAGCTGCCAGGGCTTGAAATTGTGAGCCGTTACATGGAAAGCATATGCTCTACCACCCCATTTTGAGCGGCCTTTTCTCCTGATAAAGCATATCAGGTTGCAAAAGGGCTGTAATTATTAAAAGATAAATCAATCACTACTTTAGGACATAGTGAACTGGGGTTGAAATCTACTCTCAGTGAGTATTGAACTGAGTTGGCTAGATAGTTCCTTGGTCTGACTCCATGGCCATATCGGAGGATTAGATGGTAAATAATACAAATGTTTTCTCCTGCTTACTTTACCTACTTAGATTTAAAATAGAAAGCGAGGCTGAGCCATGTTGGGGAACCCAAAATGAAAAGATCACCATTTTAAAACTCCATAATATTGCTGTTTTGATCAAGGTACCCACTGGGGGCTTTTGATGGGTGCAAATGCAGGCTAAAAATCTAACTTGGCAACGTAAGTGAAAATGAGAGTTATGAAAATTTCGACACCTTGTCTGTTGACAGGAGTGAAACAGATTGGTGTGGAGGAAGCACAGTGCCACTTTTGTGTATCTGTGATCCCAGACATAATTCATCTTCTGTTCACATACCTGCAGGGTCACCCGTGAAACAGCAGTGGGGAAAAAATGTTAATGCTCCTCTGTGATAGAACACAATTCAACAGACCACAGGCTTTGGTGCAGGTCCAGCATAGGTGTAACTCAAACTGACACCGTCCACAGAGCCAGGGATGCAATGTGCTCATATTTCCACCTCCAAGCTGGCCCTAGAGCTATGGAATTTATTTCACCATGGACACAATCCACTGGGACTTCTCATTGGCATTGTGCCATTGGCATTATCCATTCATTTTCCAGACATTTCAGGTGGATTGTGCCTTACAAAGATTTCACACACACACACACACACACACACACACACACACACACACACACACACACACACACACACACAGTATATTCTACTGGTTGGTGTCCCTCCGTCCCCTCCCAGCCCAGGGCAGCTCCACGTTTGACACACTTGCTGAGTGGAACATCATAGAAAATATCACGCAACGTAGTAAAGTTTTGGTAACTGCAGTCTAGGATGCTATTTTTCTTTCACACACAAAAACAGTGGTGAAGGTACAACCGGTACTAAAGTGCTAACAATTATTAAGGGAAAATGCTTTGAGTGTAATAAATTAATATAATTCAAGGTGTACAAAGGAATTTCTCCCTACAACAAATTATTTAACAGATGTATTAAACAACAAAGGCTTTTCCTTTTCCACTAGTTCGCTCATTACATAAATTACAATTGTTCATTCGCCACGAACAATAACCCATGGGAAGGACCCTTGAAAAGGGAATTATTTAACATTTCTATTTGGCCTTAGGTGATTGTTGCCGTTTATTGGAAAATGAAAAGGTAATTACATTTTTTAAAGAGTATGATTGTCTTGGAATTGCAGGTTAACTTTAATTGTGTAATAACAATGATTTAAGCTTGAAAACTAATTCTGCAACAAAAGACATGGATTATGGTGGAATGCACACTTATACTTTGCTAGCGATTTACCCCTGGAAGTATCCCCCACCCCCATGCATTAAATGGGCGTTGGAAATGTTTCTGGATTCAAAGTTGTTATTGTTGTCCTCCATAAAACACAAAAGAGTTGAGCAGAATGTCTTTTTGAAATGCAGAAATGTCCATGGCACATGGTATTTATTCACCATTCAGCTATAGCTTGTATTATTATACGTACTTTTGTCTCATACACAAGCTCAGTGCAAAGCGCATAACCTCCCTGCTCCCTTTTATCCTCCCAATAACCCAATGAGTTTAGTTTGAGAGAGAGAGTGACTGGCCCAAGGACACCCATGGGACTGCATGAGGATTTGTGGCCGAGTGATAACTGGTCTGCCCAGTCCAAGTCAAGCACCCTAGTTACTCCACCGTGCTGGCTGTCTGATTTGGCAGCCCTAATTCCATTACATTTAACACATTATACATCATTTTCGAGATATGATGTGACCTTGCTTCCATTTATACCATAACACAATGAAGGGTTACATTGTTTGTTGACCCAAGAGATTGACTGTCAAATGTCAAAGGAATCGCAAACTACCAGTGCACTTCCTTTTGGAGCATATGAGGAAATCTTTGATAAAACAGCAGGCAATCGTTTAACAGGATTGGTAACCTTAAATGTTCATTCCAAAGGTTTACATTGTCCACTTTGCTTACATAAACGTTAAGGCTACGGCTAAGTATTTACTGCTCCATGAATAGTTTCTGGCTGTAAATTAATCTATCCCAGACACACGAGTTTAGAGGTCCAATGTCATTCACATAACCACATGACTCTAGGTATAGAACGACAGCACATTTGGCAAACTGGTTAGACAGACAAGGCTTGACGGGTCTTCATGCCACAGATCTGAGAACTTCTGTCTCGTTCGGTTTTATAGGATTGTGCTGTACGGTTCTCTGACTCACTGTCTGTGCATAACATGCAACAGCTTCTTAGTTACATGGATTTACCAGCTTCTTGCAGGTTTCTCAGACAGGCTTTGCTCCAAACCACCATGACTGGAAGGAGAGAATGTATTAGTACTGGCTGCTCTATAAACTCTTTTGCAAGAGTTCTCTTTAAGTAGAAGAGTTTCTCATAGTGCCACACTATTGTGTCACTGTATGAGAAACAGGATGAATAAGGAACACAAAGACGGTATCATATGTGAAGCCTGGTAGGCCATTAAGCGGTAGTGTCACTGGAGCGTGGCAGGTGGGGCTGGCTGCCGGGGGGTGACGCGCGTCAAGGGGTGACGCATGTCACCCTGCGCGTCACCCCCGCCTCCGCTGGCTCCGTGCGTCACCCTCTGGAGGCTCCGAGGCCGGGAGAACTGGCCGGCAGTCCGGCCCCTTTTGAGGAGGCCCTATGCGGCGGCTTTACGCATTTTCGTGCATGCATACAAGCTTCTAAGGGCAAAAGGGCAGCGTCTTGCCCTCAGAAGCATTGTGCGCATGCGCAAAAATGCAAAAAAATGTCGCATAGGGCCGAGGAGGATGCTCCGAGGCCTTCTCCCGGCCTCGGAGCTGGAAGTTGACGCACGGAGCTGGCGGAAGCGGGGGTAAGTCTTTGGCGTCGCCACAAATTTTGGGGGGGCATGGGGTGGGCATGGGGTGATTCGGCGCGCCCCTGCTCTGGGGTGACGCGCGCCATATCGACACCTCTTTAAAAGAGATATATTTTAAAATCTTTTAAAATCTTTTATAATGTAATGTATTTTTACAGTGACCCACTGATGTTTGTTTTAAATGTTTAGTTGCATTTTTTTAATCTTTTGATTGTACATTGTATTGTACATTGTACTGTTTTAACCATGTTGTAAGCCGCCTTGTAAGCAACTAAAACCATCCCAAAGAAAAAGAAATGCAAGAAAGCAAAGTGGCTGTCAGATGAGGCTTTACAAATAGCTGTGGAAAGAAGGAATGCGAAAAGCAAAGGTGAAAGGGAAAGATATAAACAACTGAATGCAGATTTCCAGAGAATAGTAAGGAGAGATAAGAAGGCCTTCTTAAATGAACAATGCAAGGAAATCGAGGAAAACAACAGAATGGGGAGGACTAGAGATCTCTTCAAGAAAATTGGAGATATCAAGGGAACGTTTTGTGCAAAGATGGGCATGATAAAGGACAAAAAAGGCAGAGACCTAACAGAAGCAGAAGAAATTAAGAAGAGATGGCAAGAATACACAGAAGAACTATACAAGAAAGAGCTTAATGTTCCTGATGACCACGCTGGTGTGGTCACTGACCCAGAGCCGGACATCCTAGAGAGTGAAGTCAAGTGGGCCTTAGGTAGCATTACTAACAACAAAGCTAGTGGAGATTATAATATCCCAGCTGAGCTACTTAAAATCCTAAATGATGATGCTGTGAAAGTGCTGCACTCAATATGCCAACAAATTTGGAAAACTCAGCAGTGGCCAAAGGATTGGAAAAGGTCAGTTTACGTTCCAATTCCAAAGAAGGGCAGTGCCAAAGAGTGCTCAAACTATCGCACAATTGCACTCATTTCACATGCTAGCAAGGTTATGCTCAAAATCTTACAAGCTAGGCTTCAGCAGTACGTGGACCAAGAACTACCGGACGTACAAGCTGGGTTTCGAAGAGGCAGAAGAACTAGAGATCAAATTGCCAACATGCGCTGGATCATGGAGAAAGCCCGAGAGTTCCAAAAAACCACCTACTTCTGCTTCATTGACTACGCAAAAGCCTTTGATTGTGTGGATCACAACAAACTCTGGCAAATTCTTAAAGAGATGGGGGTACCAGACCACCTTACCTGTCTCCTGAGAAACCTGTATGCTGGTCAAGAAGCAACAGTTCGGACCGGCCATGGAACAACCGACTGGTTCAAAATTGGGAAGGGAGTACGGCAAGGCTGTATATTGTCACCCTGCCTATTTAACTTATATGCAGAGTACATTATGAGAAATGCAGGGCTGAATGAATCGCAAGCCGGAATCAAGATTGCCGGGAGAAATATCAACAACCTCAGATATGCAGACGATACCACCCTAATGGCAGAAAGTGAAGAAGAACTAAAGAGCCTCTTGATGAGGGTGAAAGAGGAGAGTGCAAAAGTTGGCTTGAAACTCAACATTAATAAAACTAAGATCATGGCATCTGGGCCCATCAATTCCTGGCAAATAGAAGGGGCAGAAATGGAAGCAGTAACAGATTTTACTTTTCTGGGCTCCAAGATCACTGCAGATGGAGACAGCAGCCATGAAATTAAAAGACGCTTACTCCTTGGAAGGAAAGCTATGGCAAACTTAGACAGTATAATAAAAAGCAGAGATATCACCATGCCAACAAAAGTTTGCATAGTCAGGGCGATGGTGTTCCCAGTAGCAATGTATGGTTGCGAGAGTTGGACCATAAGGAAGGCTGAGCGCCGAAGAATAGATGCTTTTGAACTGTGGTGCTGGAGAAGACTCCTGAGAATCCCTTGGACTGCTAGGAGATCAAATCAGTCAATCCTAAATGAAATCAACCCTGACTGTTCCCTGGAAGGACAGATACTAAGGCTGAAACTCAAATATTTTGGCCACCTAATGCGAAGAGAGGACTCTCTGGAGAAGACTCTGATGCTGGGAAAAATTGAAGGCAAAAGGAGAAGGGGAAGGCAAAGGATGAGATGGTTAGACAGCATCACCGATGCAACAAACATGAAAATGAGCGAACTCAGGAAGATAGTGGAGGACAGGAAGGCCTGGCGGGATATGGTTCATGGGATCACGAAGGGTCGGACACGACTTAACAACTGAACAACAACAACAAAGCCGCCTTGATTGCCCTGTCGGGAGAAAGGTGGGATATAAATTCTTTAAATAAATAAAAAAGTCTGGAAAAGAACTTGCACTACTGGAAGAGCTTCTCTGGATCTCTTTTCTCATGCAAAACTCTTCCAGTTGGTAAACTGGAAGAGTTCTTATTCCTACGGCTTGGATCCTAAATTGCCAGCGGAAAGCCTCTCCCAGTTGGTAAACTGGGAGTGGCTTTCCACTGGCAATTTAGAATCCACGTCGTAGGAATAAGAATGACCCAGGAAGGGTACAGTTGCTACTGTTGAATATCTCAACAGTAAGTTGAGACTTACTGGTGAGCAACCTCAATCCCCTTTTTAAGAAATGCAAGGCTCATCCCTGAAACTCGTGAAGCAATAATCAAGAAGACAGTTTCTTAGAACCTGTGCAGAATCTCACTTCCCTTAGCATGGCCATTCCTTCCATGTGAAAGGGCTTCCAGGCGGGCTTGAATTCACTGCTGGATAAGTGACACTCCAATGAATTGGTTGCTGCTGCTCGCTTTGTTAATTTTTAACACTAGGTATGTCAATGGGTGGTCTCATGCGCTCTTTGTTTTAGCTGTCACCGAGATTTCTTTTGACTAAAACAGAGAACACTCTTCGAAACCAGCTGACACAACTAAATTGAATTTGACCTCATATGAAGATCCTAATAAATAAGGCACCTGGCTCAGCACAATTCTCTAACCTACTTAACACCGTGGTTTTCTAAAGCCGACGTGTGGCATTTTAAAAGGCAAAGCAGTGAGCATTTTGAGTGACCCTCCTCCCCAGCTTGGCCTTTAGATTGAAAATAGTTGGACAAGGATGTATCTGGAAGGTAGTGCCTGTCTCATAGCTTAGAACACAATTTTTTACATTTGTTGCTTTGCTCTGTGTAGCTGAACTTTAAAGCTCCCGCCTTGTGTCTCCAAGTACTAAAAAACAGCAGATATGGTTTATGTATGTTTCTGTTGCAAATCACAGAGCGCATTAAAAAAGAACAACTTTCTGTGTGGATGTTAAAAACCACGTGAGAACTAGTTGTCAGGAAAACTCCTCCAGCCGAGCAGAGCAGAACAGCAAGAAGGGCGGATTCACTGGGTTATGATGATCCTTCTTTATGGTTGTTTGGCCAAGGGACCCTTGAGCTTAACCTAGAGCTTAACCTAGACCCTTGAGCTTAGACTAGAGTCTAGTCTATCTTGTTCAAAGATGTAGGACAAGAATGTACACTCATTTGGCTGCTACTTTTTACATCCCAGGAAGTTATACGTAGGCAAATAATTTAAAACGATTTCCATTGCTAACTTGCCAGATCCGTCTTGGCTTCCGTCAGTAAAAAAAAGAAAAATGAGTTATTAAATGAGGTAATATCAGTGGCATTGCTAGCGCACCCTGGGGGGCCGGGTGATGATGCATTTTGCATAATCGCCCCGCCCCCTGCACTCCCTTCTAGGACTTGGGGCAGACAGGAGGGCCACCAATAGCGCTGAAAATGGCACAAAAATGCTCCGCGGCTGCCAATGCAGCCACTTTGGCTGCAAAAAAGCAGCTGCGGAGCAAAAAGCTGCTGCAGCAGCTCCTCCTCGCGAGGAGACCACAGCTGTCACCCAGGGCACAGCATTCCCCTGACCTGGCTACACTACTGGCCAATATTTAATTGTTTTTTACAGTCATATGTGACAGGTCAGACCAGAGGTTTCCACAGTGGTTGTAAGCATAGGGCTGTTGATCTGGTCATATCATATGGCCAAAAAACAAAAATAAAAAACAAGGAAGGACACACTGGAAAACTCTGCCATTCAAGAAGATGATCTGATCTGTAGCAAATTTCTTTCTTTCTTTCTTTCTTTCTTTCTTTCTTTCTTTCTTTCTTTCTTTCTTTCTTTCTATGAAAACTGAACAATTGTCTGAGTAGAAAAGCATAATTTACAATAGAATAATACCTAGTATTTGAATAGTGCTTCAATGTATTATCTTGAAATGATCCTTACACATCACAACATTTTACCTATAAGCCCTACTGAACGCAACAGGACTTATTTTTGAATGAACATGCATAGGACTGCACTGTTGGCCATTGTTGTACTAAATCAGCTCTTAATTTCTGGGCTCTTCCAGAATGTTTTGGGTGGAAGCACAATCAACGTGCAACTGTTACTGTGTGGAATCTACAGTAGATATTGTCCTTTAATATACCACAGTGGTTGTGATGCTACAGTATTTCACCAGTGTTCAAAACACTTTTTTTTCCCCTACAGGAAAAAATGCTTTTGTTTCCACTGCTGTTGTAAAGGATAAATGGAATGTGACTGCAAGAATATCTTGATCTCTGTGGGATTGTTTTAAGGTTTTAATATTTGTAATGTTTAAGTCACTACTAAGGAACTGTTTGAAATAGATTTAGTTGGACTGCCTTTCCCTTGAGCTTTTCCAGTTGAGGAGATTTTGGAGATTTGTATTACTACAAGTGTATCCCAGTATCCACTTGGTGTCCACTATGGATTTTCACCAGATGCGAAAAGAGCATTTTTCCAGTTCAGAAAAGTCTCAGATTTTGTATTCCACCCATAGTATTGAGCAGTGTCTACTCAAAGTAAGCTTTGGCTATTTACCAGTTGCAAATACTTCTGCGAAGCGAGAGCTCCTTACAGCTGTTTGAGCAGTATTTTCTTTGCACCAGTAAAATAGAATAGATGAAGAGACTGTGTTTTGTGTCATCGCCTTGCCCCCCTGCACTCCCTTCCAGGACCTGGGGCGGGCAGCAGGGCCCACCCAAAACAGCAAAAATGGTGCAAAAACGCTCCACGACTGCAAACGCAGCGACTTCGGCTGCAAAAAAGCAGCCGCGGAGCAAAAAGCCCACAAGGAGACCACATTTGTCATGAGGGGCACAGCACACACACACACCCGGCCCCAGTCTGGCTACACTACTGGCTAATATTTAATTGTTTTTTTTTTTTACAATATTTACAATCAACAAGGAATGTTATTCTTTTAGGACTTCATCAGGATCTTGGAATACAGTATTTGTGAATCTTGTTTTTGGTCTGGTCTTTTTGCATTTTGTATCATTTCAATAGGAGTCTTCAGTACAGTACATATGAGTTCATGTCTGTGTTTCAGTGTTTTGCTAGATGTTCTTTGGGGTGAGTTTTTGTCATTTCTGTTGGATAATGCCTGTGACATCATTAATGACTAATAACACACTTCTCCCTATCCCCACCGGCCACCTGATGCTGCTGCCATCACTTCTGCTGTGGTGCACTGTAAGGGGGAAAAAGCCCTTTACGGTGCTCCTTGTATGGTTTCCTCAAACCAGTCCCTGTAAATAAAATGGGAAGTCTCACACTTCCAGGTTTGAAGCAACTGTGCAAGGAACCCAGTAAGGAGGTGAATGATCTGCTTCTGTTCTTGCTCCCCTCACAATCTGCTGCTGATGCAAGCCGCTTCAGGTCACCTCGTGGTTGGGCTGTCCCCCTGACCATATATAGGAGCAGCGAGTGGTTCAGGAGCAGCGAGTGGCCTCACTGGGACGCAGTGGCTCACTGGGACAAAGTGGCAAGGTAAAAAAGACACAGCGAGTTAAGCAGCTGGGCGAGTTCAGCAGCGGGGCGAGGAAGCCAGGCCCCACACACTGCCCGGCACTTCTCCTCTGTGGAGAGGAGAGAGGAAGAGAGGAGAGCTCCAACAACCTTGAAGAGAGGAGAGCTCCAACAACATTAAGGTACCCAAACTTTGATAAATCCATAACTTACACTCAAAAGCTATGCAGTCAGACAGCCAGCAGAAGGGTGGGGCTATCCAGTGTTTTGCACTGAGTGTCACATGTATGACTATCTGCCTCTTGGGCACAAGTCATGGGTGTGTGCTCGGTGCAAAGAGCTCCAGGCTCTCAGGGAATGGGTTCGCTTCCTTGAAGCCACGGTTGCTGACCTGGAGAAGCAGAGACAGGTAGAGAGGAACCAAGGTGAGACTTCTAGGGATGTGGAGACATCGTCCCACCCTCAGTTGGCCAGCTCCTCAGCTGCCAGGAAAGGGAGTCTCAGGGCTGGAGGACATCGCTCTGGAAAAGAGGGAAACAATCCCACAGTGGGGACCCCTTCTTCAGGTGATGGGCCCGTATCCAGTCGCACTATAGATACTCCTCTGGGGAGGGGGCGAAGGGGGCTTCTTGTCGTGGGTGACTCTGTAGTCAGGAACATAGAGAGGGGGGTCTGTGACGGATGTGAGGCCCGCACGGTGACTTGCCTACCTGGTGCGAAGGTTGCGGACATCACCTCTCGTCTAGATAGGCTGGTAGAGAGTGCTGGGGAGGAGGTAGCGGTTGTGGTGCATGTTGGCACCAACGACGTGGGGAAATGTAGCCGGGCGGTCCTGGAGGCCAAATTTAGGTTGCTAGGTAGGAAGCTCAAATCCAGGACCCCAAAGGTAGCGTTCTCAGAAGTGCTACCTGTTCCACGCGCAGGGCCAGCTAGGCAGGCGGAGCTCAGGGGTCTCAATGCGTGGATGAGACACTGGTGTCAGGAGGAGGGGTTTAAGTTTGTTAGGCACTGGGGAATGTTTTGGGACAAGCCGGGCCTGTACAAGAGGGACGGGCTTCACTTGAACCAAAACGAAACCAGACTGCTGGCGCGTAACATTAAGAAGGTGGCAGAGCAGCTTTTAAACTGACTCCTGGGGGAAAGCCGACAGGAGCCGAGGGGCATCCGGTTCGGGACTCCTCATCCCTAGGGAATGAGGGTGCAGAGGATGGGGGACAGTCAAGTAATAGCAGAGTAAAAATTGGGAGTGGTAGCGTGATGGGACATGACAGCCAGTCTAGCAGGACAGAAGGCTGCAGGAATAAAGGTGCAAACATGCAGCCCTACTTGGGGGACCAGGTATATAAGTGCTTTTATGCAAATGCCCAAAGTCTACGGGCAAAGATGGGAGAACTGGAATGTTTGGTGGCTAGGGAAAACATTGACATAGTAGGTATAACAGAAACCTGGTGGAATGCGGAGAACCAGTGGGATACTGCAATTCCAGGATATAAACTCTATAGGAGGGACAGAGAGGGGCGTGTTGGAGGTGGGGTGGCCATCTATGTCAAAGAGGGGGTAGAATCCACCAGAGTAGAGCTGGAGGGGGGCTCTGACTCCTCCGTAGAATCACTGTGGGTTAGATTACCAGGCTCAAAGAGTGATGTAATAGTAGGGGCATGCTACCGTCCTCCAGATCAAAAACCTGAAGAGGATCTTGAAATGAGGAAGCAAATCAGGGAGGTGTCAAAGAGAGACAGGGTTGTAGTCATGGGGGACTTCAATTATCCTCACATCGACTGGGTCAATTCATGCTCAGGTCATGAAAGAGAGACTGGATTTCTGGATATGTTAAATGACTGTGCCTTAGAGCAGCTTGTCACGGAACCGACCAGAGGACAGGTGACTCTGGACTTGATATTGTGTGGCACTCAAGATCTGGTCAGGGAGGTAAATGTTACCGAACCGTTGGGGAACAGTGACCATGCTGCGATCTGTTTCGCCATGCATGTCGGAGGGAGAGTGCCGAGCAAATCTGACACGAAAACCCTTGACTTCCGAAGGGCTGACTTCCCCAAAATGAGGAGACTAGTTAAAAAAAAAAGCTGAAAGGGAAGGTAAAAAGAGTCCAATCACTCCAGAGTGCATGGAGGCTGTTTAAAACAACAGTCATAGAGGCCCAGCGGGAGTGTATCCCACAAAGGAGGAAGGGCTCGACTAAGTCCAGGAGGGTGCCGGCATGGCTAACAAGCACAGTTAAAGAGGCTATAAAAGGCACGGAAGCTTCCTTCCGTAAATGGAAGTCTTGCCCTAGTGAGGAAAATAAACAGGAGCACAAACTGTGGCAAAAGAAATGTAAAAAGATGATACGGGAGGCCAAGAAAGACTTTGAGGAACGTATGGCAGGCAACATAAAAGGGAATAATAAAAGCTTCTTCAAATATGTTAGAAGCAGGAAACCTGCCAGGGAAACGGTTTGTCCGCTGGATGGTGAGGGAGAGAAAGGGGTGATAAAAGGGGACTTGGAGACTGTAGAGAAATTAAATGAGTTCTTTGCATCTGTCTTCACGGCAGAAGACCTCGGGCAAATACCGCTGCCGGAACGGTCTCCCCTGACTAAAGAATTAAGTCAAATAGAAGTTAAAAGAGAAGACGTCTCAGACTTAATTGACAAAATAAAGATCAATAAGGGCTCAGTCCAGCCTAACTCAGGCACAGTTGAGGCCCAATTGTGGCCCAATTGTGGCCCAAACTAGGACTGAGTTAGGCTGCAACTGTGCCTGAGTTAGGCTGGAGGCAACAGCATTGGGCCAGGATCGCGGCAAAACTTACCGCAGAGGCAGGCAGGCTCCTGTGGGGAGCTGTCAGTCTTGTGGAAGGAAAGAGCCCCCTCCTCAGCCTGTCTGCGTGCACCTACCACAGCTGCTGCAGCGGTCGCAGCAGATGGGCAGCCACAGGCGGGCCTGCAGGCACTGGGCGTGCGACAGTCAGCTGAAGGGCAGAGGTTGTGCCAGTGCCAGCTGCCCCAGGGCACCCTGGGCATTAGCCACTTGCCGCAGGGGGGAGTGCCACTGCCCTCCCTCCTGCAGAAATCAATGCCACCCCCAAGCCACGTTGAGGCTGCACGTGGGAGTCATGGGGGGGTGAGCGGGGGAGAGAAGGGAAGGAGGGGGTGGGAACGGCACGCACAAGGGGGGGGTCTCATGAGGTCTGGAACCGCCTCCGCCAGGACATGCCCGTGCGCTGCCTGAAGCCCTGGGCCTCCAGGGCCGTGGCAATGCCCACAAAGAAGGCATCCCAGCATGCCTTCTGCTCCGTGCCCCGGCCAAGACCGAGAGATGCCGTGGGCTTGTCTGCTGCGAGCGGGAAGGGCTCACGCAGCTCATCACACCCCCAGATGGGGCAACGTCGGCACCTTGCGGCAGGCGCTCTGGCGGCATGGGGGGTGCCAGCGTCCATCATCAGGGAGTGGGAGGGGAGGCAGGCACACTGACAGGGGGTGCTGGGGAGGGGCACGGGTGGGTCAGAAACAGACAGACAACACGGCTGGTGGGAGAGGGATACAGGGAGAGGGGTCTGCAGAGACCGATAGGGGCACAGGGGGCACTTCGCAGATGGAGGCAATGCAGGAACGGGCGCCTCTCATGCAGACGGACCGAGGGCGGACACGGACGCCGTTGATGGGTGGAAACGGACGCCGGTGACGGGCAGACAGAGGGCGGAAACGGACGCCGGTGACGGGCGGACCGAGGGTGGGTGAGAGCCCCGGTTGCTGAAAGGGCTCTTCACGGACGTGGCGGACGTGCACCACAGTGCCCATCCGTGTTTGCCTGCCTGACAGGCCCCTCAACTCCCCCCTCCCCTCTGGTCCCAGAGGGTCCAGCAGCCCCCCTGCTGTGTTCTCCCAGGGATGGCTGTGGCGGACCCTGGCTGTGATTCATGCAGAGGCTTGTGTGCTGGGGCCTGCCTGTGTGGGTGTGTGGGGCAGTGCTTGTGCAACATTGGGGACATGTGTTTCCAGGGGCATCTTTATTGTTCTGGAACAGTGGCAGAGATGGCCGGGCGTGGCTGCCAGGGGTAGGCACAGCAGCCTCTAGGACCACAGCAGCAGCAGCAGGCGAGCCCCATGGACCTGGAGATGCGGGCTCTTCCCCTGTGGAACCACGGCCTGCTCCATAGAAAGGGGAGGGACAGCAAGTAGGCAGCCAGGGCGGTGGGGCAGCAGCAGCTGAGGAGGGTTGCAGGGCAGGCTCCCAGACCTCTCTGGCAGCATCGAGGCAGGTGACCGTGGGGCAACCAGACTGCAGGCCCAGGGGTGCTCCCCGGACGGTTGGTGGTAGTGGGCATTCCTGGGGGGACGAACAACATGGGGGTGTTCCATGGCAGCTGCTGCGTGGTAGCAATCGCCATTGAAGAGGAGCCAGTGTGCCAGTTGCAAAGGCCTGCAGGGAGAGAAATCAAACACAGCTGAGTGGTGTGAGACACATAGCCTGGTCTGCGCTCCTTCCCTGGGTGTACGGTGAGCATGATCCTGTAGGTCAAAGAGAGAGACAACAACACAACTTGGGGGTCACAACCATGGCAATCCTAGCAATACTGACCTGTCGGTAGACCCTGTGGAGAAAAGAGGGGGGGGAACAGCTGGTGTCTACAAATGGGTTACAGTTCCACACTCATGGCATTGTGTGCTCACATTAATACAGGCAGCTATGAGACAAGACATTGGTATAGAGGCATATTATGGCAGGCATTGCAGGCAGCTATGAGACAAGACATTGGTATAGAGGCATATCATGGCAGGCATTGCAGGCAACTATGAGACAAGACATTGGTATAGAGGCATATCATGGCAGGCTATGCAGGCAGCTATGAGACAAGACATTGGTATAGAGGCATATCATGGCAGGCTATGCAGGCAGCTATGAGACAAGACATTGGTATAGAGGCATGTATCCTACCTATATTTCTCTATGCAAAGAGGCAGAAGTCAGACCACATGTCAGCACAAACCCTGCACTTACCTGCACTTACCTGCTGGTGTTGTTGCCTGTATGGGGGGGGGAGAGAGGGGCTGGGAGAAAGACATGGGTTAGCAAACACTTGCATGGAGACAGCTGCCCAGGCACAGCAGTAAACAGTTTGGCCACAGGCAGAACAGCCCTCTCTGCCCTAGAGGGGGCAGAGAGGAGAAGAGAGAAGTGGGGTGTTAGAAAAGTTTTCAAAGTCCCACTTTGCGGCTGCTGGGGGACAGAACCCCACACCACGTGCTCAGAGAGAGAGAGAGAGAGAGAGTGGAGGGCTGGGGCTGGGCTTTTGTGGGAAAGAGGCTGGGTGGGGCTGGGTGCTGATAGGGTAACTATTTGGGTCCATGTCCAGAGTTAGGCCACACCTGTTCGGTCCTAACTCAGGCCCAACTCGGGCCCAGGGTGTTAGAACTTTTCAGGAGAGGGCTGGTGTGGGTAAGGTAAAATGGCTCCTATGGGTCTCCTCACATTTGGGTCCACCCTTTTTGCTGGCCCAAATTTTGGGCCTGAGTTGGGCTCGAGGGGGCGTGTCAGTGGCTCTCCAGTGTCTGGAACCGGACCAAAATTCGTAACCGCCCCCGTCACACCCCCAACACGCCCCCAACACGCCCACTTTTAGGCTGCAATTGTGCCTGAATTGTGCAATTGTGCCTGAATTGTACCGCAGTTGCCTTGGGCTGGACCGGGCTGCAATTCAGTCACAATTGCAGCCCAACTCAGGCACAATTCAGGCACAACTCGGGCCTAAAGCACTTGGGCTGCAATTGTGCCTGAATTGTACCGCAGTTGCCTTGGGCTGGACCGGGCTGTAAATCACTAGGCCCGGATGGCATCCACCCAAGAGTTCTGAAGGAACTCAAGAATGAAGTTGCTGACCTCTTGACCCAAATATGCAACTTGTCCCTTAAAACGGCCACTGTGCCAGAGGATTGGAGGATAGCTAATGTCACGCCAATCTTTAAAAAAGGAAGGAGGGGGGACCCGGGAAATTACAGGCCGGTCAGCCTAACATCTGTTCCAGGGAAGATGGTGGAAAGTTTCATTAAGGATAAAATCTTAAATTACATAGAAGAACAAGCTCTGCTGAGGGAGAGTCAGCATGGCTTCTGCAAGGGGAAGTCTTGCCTCACAAACCTGTTAGAATTTTTTGAAAAGGTCAACAGGCATGTGGATGCGAGCGAACCCGTGGATATTATATATCTGGATTTTCAGAAGGCGTTTGACACGGTCCCTCATGAAAGGCTCCTGAGAAAACTCCACAGTCAGGGAATAAGAGGGCAGGTCCTCTTGTGGATTAGGAACTGGTTGAAGACCAGGAAACAGCGAGTGGGAGTCAATGGGCAATTTTCACAATGGCGAGAGGTGAAAAGCGGTGTGCCCCAAGGATCGGTCTTGGGACTGGTGCTTTTCAACTTATTCATAAATGACCTGGAGTCGGGGATAGGCAGTGAGGTGGCCAAGTTTGCAGATGACACTAAACTTTTCCGGGTGGTGAAGACCAGCAGGGATTGTGAAGAGCTCCAGAAGGACCTCTCCAAACTGGGAGAATGGGCAGCAACATGGCAGATGCGCTTCAATGTAAGTAAGTGCAAAGTGATGCACATTGGGGCAAGAAACCAAAATTTCACATATAAGCTAATGGGTTCTGAGTTGTCTGTGACGGATCAAGAGAAAGATCTTGGGGTGCTGGTGGACAGGTCGATGAAAGTGTCGACCCAGTGTGCGGCGGCTGTGAAGAAGGCCAATTCCATGCTCGGGATCATTAAAAAAGGGATTGAGAATAAAATGGCCAATATCATTCTGCCTTTGTACAAATCGACGGTAGGGCCACATCTGGAGTATTGTGTCCAGTTCTGGTCACCACACCGCAAAAAGGATATAGTTGAATTGGAAAAGGTGCAGAAAAGAGCAACCAGATTGATTCGTGGGCTGGAGCACCTCCCTTATGAGGAAAGGCTACAGCGTCTGGGGCTTTTCAGCCTAGAAAAAAGGCGCCTGAGGGGGGACATGATTGAGACTTATAAAATTATGCATGGGATGGAGAGAGTGGATAGAGGGAAATTCTTCTCCCTCTCGCACAACACCAGAACCAGGGGACATGCACTAAAATTGAGTGGAGGGAGAGTTAGAACAGACAAAAGAAAATATTTCTTTACCCAGTGTGTAATTCATCTGTGGAACTCTTTGCCACAGGATGTGGTGATGGCATCTGGCCTAGATGCCTTTAAAAGGGGATTGGACAGATTTATGGAGGAAAAGACCATCACAGGTTACAAGCCATAAGCAACCTCCTGGTTTTAGAAGTGGGTTTTCTCTGTGCCAGGTGCAAGGGAGTGGCGACTGGACACAGGTATCTTGTTGTCTTGTGTGCTCCCTGAGGCATCTGGTGGGGCCACTGTGTGACACAGGAAGCTGGACTAGATGGGCTTTTGGCCTGATCCAGCAGGGCTCTTCTTATGTTCTTATGTTCTTATATATGGTCTGCACTGGTAGCCCTAGGTCAGTCAACCACTTACCTCCTCCCTGGGCTACGCCACTAAGAAGTACTAGAAGCTTAAAAGTGGCCTGAAGAAACTGGATCTGATATCAACCATTCATGCCAATGGGTTGTGATAGGCTGAGAGGCCTTGGTGGGGTGTCCTTAGATGGCTGGGGAATTGTAGGAGTCAATCTGGCCCTTCTGGATGGTGGTGGAGAAAAAAGAGGAGTCCAAGAAGCTCTTCTGGAAGAGGAAAGCCAGGGAGCTGCTTGAGGAGAGTCAGCGTTCTCCTGTGAGGAGGAGAGGTGTAGTTGCTCTTTGCCTGGCACAGACTTGTTACAGAATGGAAGGGATCTACAGGCCGACAGAATTCCTTGTCTTGTGTATTAAGATCCATGTCACCTCTCGGCTCTTCACCACGTCCACCTTGGTACTTAGAGGTGACGTGAATCTTAATACATAAGGGGAGCTAGTGTGGGCTGTTCTTCACTCAGAGATGAAGAAACTGCCTGAATAAAAGGAACTGGATTTCATAAACTGAATCCTGTCTCCTTATGTCCATATTGAATATGCTGGGACAGGTCTGAACTAAACTTCCTCCACCCCAGTCACATCCCTGGTGTGTTTTTTAATGCAAAACAGCTGTAGAAGTAACAACCAGATACTTAATTACTTTTTAAATATGTGCAATCCAAGTCATATTTCCCTGACAGTCAAATATGAAAGAGCAAGAGAGAAAAATGTGATAACAACAGGTGAGCAGAAGGGAAAAATCTTATTTCTGTGATTGGACTATGGCCAATAATATCAATCAAACAAGTTCCTTAGATCCGGCAGTTTCTCATTTTCTTCCTTTTGTTTCTCTTCTATATCTAATTAAAACCCAGATTCAGGCAGCCATTTTGCATCTACTCTTTCAGGAAGCTTGGTACATGTCAAGATATTAAATTTTACAGTCACACACCTCCTTTGCTCTCCGAAATGGTTTCTTTCAAACCAGTCAAACCTGACAGATTTTTTTAAATACTTTTTAAAAAATATTTTTTTAAAGAAAAAGAAAACATGTTCATGCCTTTTTTTAAAAAAAGAAAAGAAATAGACAATACACACAAAAATATAAGAAACATGGTAGGAAAGATATAGAGTCAATAAAAGTATCCTGGGATTTGGTTTAGAAGATCTGAAGATCCTTTTATGAAAAAAATGGGGTGCTTGCCTTGCTTTTCCTTTTGCATGAAAAGGGCAAAGGGAAAGCAAGATCATTTGGATAAAAACATGATCAGCTACAGAAGGTAAGGATGCAGACAGACATTAGAGAGATAATCTGCAATCATTCGAGATAATCTGACACATGAGTCAAAAACACATCACCACTGGTCAAATAGGTTCTGCATGTTTTTGAAACACCAAAATACCCGTTTATCAACTGCAAAAGTGGAGATGAGTATACAAATTAAAAGCAGCGATTCCACTTTGTAACCATTTCCAACTTTCTGAAAGAAACACCCTCCAATCTTTCACTAATTTTATATTGCTTTTGTTGTTTCATCTGATCCTTTGTTGTTTGGCTTCTGTTCCTGATCAGCTAGTTATAAAAAATACTAGATGAAAGAGGAATACTATTTGGAATAGACTTTTTTTTACAGCAGGAATCAAATCAATTATCTCCTGTTGTAATGAACTTTTGTATGGCAAACATCAGATTTAAGATGTGTAGTCTTTTAAAGTTACAATCTATCCTATATTATTTTCCAGTGTTTTCCTTAAGACCTGCAAGTTAGGCAGTGACTATTTTCTTTAATGTCTTTGAAAGTTTAAAATAGTGGTTCTCAAACTGGTGGGTCGCAGCAGTGGAACTATGGTGGAGCACGTGGAGCAGGAGCTCCAGGCGCTCGCTCGCGGGCGGGGCGCGCGATCGGGGAACTCACCCTCAGAAGAGCGGTGTTGTCTCGGCCCTCTCACCCTCCCTGGAGCCAGTTAGGCTCCGAAATGAGCTAAAATTGGGCGGGGGGAGCGCGTCGACGTGACCACAGGCCTCCCCGGAGGCCCCGGTAAGTACAACCCCCCTTCCCCCATATTTTTTCCCTTGGTGGCGTTGGTGATCCCCGGGATCACCATTTCTGCTGTCCCTGTCCCCCACAAGTACTCAAAGTTCTCCCTGCCTTGTAGGGAGAACTTTGAGAAACCCTGGTTAAAAAAACCCTGCATGTTGAATCTCATTGAATTAATGGAACTGCGGAGGGCGGGGGCTTTGTGTGAAATAAGCTTTTCATTCTTTAAATCTTGGTGTGTTAGTTCAGCATGTCCAAGCCCTGCATCTGACTGGCAGCCCACCAGGCTATATAGTAGTCCACACAGAGAAGGGCTAGAAGAGGAAAGCAAGTGGTCAAGAATGAATGAAATAACGGTGTACAATTCTGACTATGTATGCTTTCACTACAGTGGGGCTACACCAGAGGTGGCCAACCCGCGGCACGCGTGCCACAGAGTGGCACGGGAAGGTCCGTCGGGTGGCACGCGGATCGCGCGGCCGTTGTCATGGCGACTTGTAGCCGTCCTGGGGAAATGGCGGCTGAGGCCTTGGCGGTAGCAGGAGACGCGGCTTCAGCAGCGACGGCAGGGCTGGAGTCGGGGGCTTTTTTACAACGTTACCTGGCTCGGCTCGGCGCTCTATGGCTCGGGCCTGATGCCAGCCAGGCTCCGGAGGGTGACAGCGGCCGTCGCACCGAGCTCCACCTTCTCTTTGACCAGCTCATTTCCGAGACATGCGGGCCGGGGGGAGCCTTGGCGGCGGCAGCGCCAAGGCCCGAGGTGAGCGGCAGGAGGGGAGCGTGTGTGTGGCCGCTAGAACAATGGAAAAGTGGAGAATCAATCGCCCCTCCTCGCAGGAGGGACGGGGACAGTGAAAATGGCAAGATTTGGGAGCGTCCTGAACAGTTCAGTTTGGAATTAGGGAGGGAGGAGGGGCAGAATTTATTGGCGGTGCCAGGTTCCCCCTGCCCTGTGATATTTTACGGAAGCACTTTTTTGCATACGCTGGTTGGAGTGCTTTTAAAATTATCACGTGTATGTGCACGTGTGTGTGTGCCCACACTCGCTCACAAAAGCCACCAAACAGTGCAGCCGACAACAAATACCGGTAGGTTCTAGTTCCCTGAAGGATACTGCCAAACAAGAAATGGTGGTAACCTGTATTGTATATCTAGGTCAGGGGCGGCCACAGAAGAGAGAGAGAGAGAGAGAGAGAGAGAGAGAGAGAGAGAGAGAGAGAGAGAGGGCAAACTACAGAAGCACATGAGGAGAGAGAGAGAGAGAGAGAGAGAGAGAGAGAGGGCAAACTACAGAAGCACATGAGAAGAGAGTGAGTGAGTGAGTGAGTGAGTGAGTGAGTGAGTGAGTGTGTGTGTGTGAGCAAACTACAGAAACACATGAGGATTAAAGAGACAAATTGTATTCCACAGCCATCTTACAACCACTCTTGGTTGGTAAACTCTCCCTCCCTCTCTCTCATGCCTCCCTTCTGTGTGTTTTGCTTGAATATTAGAAAAGAAACAAATCATAGTACAATTCATCCAATGCTCAGCACTTCTCAGCCCCTGTTAAATTCAATGGAAGGATTAAGTATATGCCAAAATCTCTCCCACTGGGACCACCAGTGAGCTTAAAAGTGCTGAATATTGACTGGCTCTATCCCACACCATGGGGGAAAAAATCTTAAATTAAGTCAGTCCAGGAGATATGGGAATCTTTGTAGTGATTCCCCATACTTTTGGGAAAGTGAGTCTTTACCCTGTGTCTGTCTTCTGGGTGTACAGGGGGAAATATAAAACAATAAATACTGTGTGTTCTTTTTAATGGGTGTAAGCTGCTTTGAAATCTTTTTTTTTGGGGGGGGGAGAAGTGATTTAATAATACTTAGCCTTGATAATTTAAATTAAATTATCAAGGCTATTTATACACAACAAGAAGCTATGGTAAAAGTGAATGGTAGTCTTACAGAGAAAATACGGATTGAACAAGGTACAAGACAAGGTTGCCCCCTTTCACCTCTTTTGTTTGTATTAACGATAGAGATTTTGAACATTTTAATTAGAAATGATGATAGAGTAAGAGGACTTAAGATTAAAAATCATCATATTAAGTTACAGGCATATGCAGATGACTTGGTTTTTGTATTTGAAGATCCAAAAGAGTCTTTACCGGTACTTAAAGAGGACTTGTCAGAATTTGGTGCTGTGGCTGGTATGGTGGTGAACTACGAGAAGACAAAAATCTTGTTAAAAAATGTCAAACAAAAAGAAGCTGCTGAGATTAAGGAACTGGGATTTCAGGTGGCGGAGAAGATTAAATATTTGGGTGTTAATTTATCTAAAAAAGTCAGTTCTTTGATGGAAGACAATTATATCAAGGTTTTGGAAGCAATTCAACAAGATTTGGAGAGGTGGAAAAATCTGCAATTGTCAATAAGTGGGAAGGTATCAGTTATTAAAATGAATGTATTACCCAAATTGTTATTTCTGTTTCAAACAATACCAATAATTATGAAAAAAACTTTTTTTCTTGAACTGGACAAGATGACATCGAGATTTATTTGGAGTGGCAAGAAACCACGAGTTCGTCTGAAACTATTGCAAGATCAGAAGAAAAGAGCAGGGTTGGCTATACCCAATTGGTTATGTTATTATCAAGCTGCAGCCCTGCAATGGATTCGTGACTGGGTGCTTAAGAGTAAAGAGAACTATGTTATCTTAGAAGCAGAAGGATTACAAGTGGGCTGGCCTGCATTTTTGATGTATGATAAAGCTAAATATTATGCATTTTTTAAAAGACATGGCTTAAGGAAATCTTTGCTTTGGGTTTGGGAGCAGATCAGATATAAGATTTATGATAAAATACCCGGATGGGTAAAACCATTAGAAATAGCTAACAGACCAGATTGGATAAAAGATTCTCAAAACAGACCATATAAAGACTTGCTTGATTCCCAAGGAGAGTTAAGAGATGAGAATCGATTAAGGATGGAAGGTATTATTATGGATACTTGGTTTCAAAACCAGATTAGAAGTAGGATACGGGAAGATCAAAAAATAGGTTTTTATCTGAGTGAAACTGAATTTGATAAGGTATTTTTAAATACTGAGGACAAATATGTAACCAAGATGTATAATTTTTTACTGGACTTTGAGATGGTAGACGAAACAGTTAAAGATGTTACGATATTGTGGGCACAAAATTTAAGACGAGAGATCCATTTACATGAGTGGGAACAGATTTGGAATTCAGGTGTTGAAATGGTTAAAGCTGTTGCATATAAAGAGAATTTATATAAAATGTTTTACAGATGGTATTTAACACCGAAGAAGTTATGTAAGATGTATAAGAATGTTTCAAGTATTTGTTGGAAATGCAACATTTTGGAAGGCTCCTTTTTTCATATGTGGTGGACATGTGCCAAGGCAAAAACATTTTGGAAGATGGTTCATCAGGTTTTGGAAGAGATATTATGTTGCAAGTTGCCGTTTGTACCAGAATTATTTTTATTGAATATGATGTCAGCAATAATATTCCAAAAAGATAAATATATTATTATACATATAGTTACTGCTGCTAGGTTGTTGTATGCTCAGCAGTGGAAAGCTCAGACTATACCAGAGATGGAAGAGTTAATAATTAAGATTTATGATTTGATAGAATTAGATGTCTTAACTGAAAGATTGAGAGATGGAGATGTAAAAAAGAAAATAGAGTGGTGGCAACCATTTTACGATTGGATGAAAAGATAATCATAAAAAAAACTGTTATTGATTATATGATTATATGGATGTGCAGGATGGGCGAGATAGATTAAGATATAGTGAAAATTATTTTATGTAAGAGATTCGTTGAATAGTTATATTATTGGAGAATGTTGTCCGGGTGTTAGTATTCCTATTGTAGTTTATCCTGGTTGTGATGTACCTGATTGTATCAATTTTGTAGGGTTTTTGATGTTAATTGTTATTTGTTATTTGTTATTTGTTGTCTTTTAAAATAAAAAATACTATATAAAAAAAAATAATACTTAGCATGTGTATATCGTTTTCCGTTGTTCAAAGTGCTTCATATGGTAAGGATTACAACACAACAAAGTTAAGCGAGAAGTATTATCCCCATTTTGCAGATGGGGAAGACAGAGTCCGAGAGGGAATGGTAGAGGTGAAATTCAAACCAGGGAGCTACGCCTGTGGTACATGTACAGAGAGACTTTGGCAGATCTTGCACAGCCAAGCCCTTAGCATACCTAGAAGGAAAATCCCAGGACCTTTGAATGGGCCTGGAGAGAGAAGAGGGAGGGGATTTGGGGGAGAGTGCCTTGTCTATCTGTTTGTCTTATGTTCTTATACCCAGCGTGTAATTCATCTGTGGAACTCCTTGCCACAGGATGTGGTGATGGCACCTGGCCTAGATGCCTTTAAAAGGGGTTTGGACAGATTCATGGAGGAAAAGACCATCACAGGTTACAAGCCATAAGCCACCTCCTGGTTTTCTCTGTGCCAGGTGCAACGGAGTGTTTGAGTTCTCCTTTTGGAGAGGATTTGAATCCCCTTTCCGTTCTGGGGCCTCCCATTCTTGCTGCGCTGCTGGTTACAACGGTGGCATAAGCAGGATAGGATTGCGCCCATTGTGAGATACCGATATTTATGGTTCATTGTTACGTGCTCTAAGAATGATATAATAATAAACCTTAAGTACCGGTAACTGAAGGTGATTCTGTTTTTATTTAAACATGGTTATTTAATAAAATAAAAACACGGTTATTTATTATTTATTTATTTACTTTATTTATTTATTTTTGTGGCACACCCAAGATACAAAAAAACTAAAAGTGGCACATGTCATAAAAAGGTTGGCCACCACTGGGCTACACCAACGTAGATCATTTCTATATTTGACTAGTGCTTGCAGCAGATTTCCATAGGAAATGTGGGAAGATGTCATGTGGAGTGAATTAGACTGTGCTTTGAAGCAGTCAGCAGATTACATCAATTCATGCCTGAATCCTGGTTTTTCAGTTTGTCTTGCAAGTGCGCTAGCTTTGGAGAATTGGGTTTTGAACATTGATTTAATTGCATGCTTGTACTTGACGTAGGGGCCATAAGCTAATGTATTTCAGGGTCATGTGAACTGGTCCTTAATATTACCATCAGAGAGATACCAGCTACCCAAATAATGTGTTTTTCACTAGCAACTGAAAACTAAAGATTGGCACTTGGATGGCTCTGTACTTAATTAGAAGTACCCAGCCCCAACTTATAGTGCAGCACAACCAGTTATCTTCCCAATGCTGGGCAGTTTCAAGGATCATAGAGCACCTGCCTCATAGAGACCTGCCTGTGACTGTCATATACTGTAAGCTGGGGTTGAATACACCCCTACTCAGTGATATAGACTTGAGTCTATTGACTCGGACTCGAGTCGGACTCAAGTCGTGTCAATGACTTGACTCGGCGATTGTAAAAGACTCGAAAGACTTAACTCGAGACTTGGAGCCTTTTACAACAAGTCGAATTTTATTCAGGTTTAAACCCGTTTCCCCCATTAAATAAATAGATACTCGCAACTCGCAACCAAGACTCAGGACTTGGGGGCAAAGACTTGGGACTTGACTTGAGGCTTGGACCCAGAGACTTGGGACTTGACTCGAGACTTGGAGTCAGAGACTTGATCCACATCCCTGCCTGTACTTAAACAGAAACCTTGGTGGGTGGCAGAGAGGATAGAAAGAGTAAAATTGCAATCCCATGCAAGCCTACTTGGAACTAAGCCCATTGAACTTGGCAGGACTTGCTGCCAAGTAAACATGCAAAGGATCAAGTTGTGAAATATCTGTAAATCTACCCATCCATCAAAATCTGAGAGGGAGGTGCTCTTGCGTGTCGCACTGTTCTCTGAGGTTCAATTGGCAGTGATGGACAAGAGGGCCTTCTTTGTGGCAGCCCCCCAGAATGTGGAATTTCCTGCTCTCTAGTATGTGACTGTCCCTGTCCTTACCAGTGTTCTAGTAAGAGCTGACTTTTTAAGCAAGAGTTTCTTGCATTTGCTCGACTCTGCTCTTGATTTTGTTTAGTTTGCTCCTGCTTTTTATTGTATTTTTGTATTGTTTGTGTTTGGAATTGACTGTGTTTTGAGTTAATATTGCAAGCTGTCTTAAGTATCCCAAAGGGAGAAAGGTGGGGTACAAGGTTCTATAATTATTAATAACAATAAAATAAATAACATTAATTCAGTCTTGTCTGGTATAAAAATAGCAGAGTACAATCAATGATGATTGGTGGAGAGTGGGTTTTATTTTTTCCTTAGCCAATAAAGAAGTTGATCTGAAATTCGTGCCCTTTCACACACACACACACACACACACACACACACACACACACACACACAGAGAGAGAGAGAGAGAGAGAGAGAGAGAGAGAGAGAGAGAGAGAGAGAGAGAGAGAGAGAGAGAGAGATTCAAATGTAGTAACTGTCTTAAAAGGTCCTGCTTTTTCAGTGTTCCCTCTTTGACCTGCTCCTGATTTCATCTTTGTATCAGCCATCAGGCTTCCAATCTCTTGCTCCTTCCCCCTCCTCTTTTCAGTTTCCTAGGACAAGCTGAAAATGAGATTTTATAGATCTCCAACTGTTGTTGCTCTTTTGAGATTAGTGGGATTGGATCTTCTTCTCTTGAGATGTAGATCAAAAAGAAGAGGGAAAACAGCAGCCGACTGAAGGATGACACTGGTAGGAAGCAAGAAAAAGCAGTGTGAAAAACGCACACACTCTGGAGTAAGATGAAGATGATTTTTGGCCCACCTGGGTCAGTGTGTTACAGATATTTCAGCATCACTGTACAAGAAGAGTTTAGCAATTATATTAGTGAATATGTTGGCCACTGGGACGTGCATCAGAATTTTTAAGAATTTCCTTCTCTTCCTAATAAGTTTTAACAGTCTTACGGCGCAATCCTGTGCAATATAGGCTGGCTCCGCACCGGCCTAAGGAGTTGCAAACGTACCGTAAAGCACGTTTTCGGCTCCTTTAGAGTTGGGAGACCAGCACCACTTACTGCACTGTCCCCCAAGACCTGCTCCATCGGACACAGGTAAGTCCTGCGCCGGTTGGTGCAGGGGTGGGGGGTGGGCGAGCAGGGGTGGCGAGGGAGGGGGGCCATTGGCCGGCTTGGGTTGGGAGGGGGTGGGGATATCGGCGGTGATATCCCAAGGCCTGTCACGGCCCGGGCCAGACTTACACGGCCTCTCCAGACTCCGAGGAGGCCCATTGGGCCCTGCCCTGCTTACACTGGGGGAAGGGGACAACCATCCCCTTCTCCCGAGATAAGCTGCTCTGGCGCACCGGGAACTGTGCAGGATGCAGCGCCAGCCCGGTTAGACCAGCTGCTGCAACTTGCACAGGATTGGCCTGCGCCTATGCTACTTGGAAGCCTAGCTTCTCTGTCCTCATGTTTTCAGCAAAAGTCATGGGTAATAGCTGAATTACAGTACATTGCTGTGGACACCTGTGAGAAAGAACATAGCTGACCTACTTTCGTAATACCATCAGACTGCAGATAATACTCTTACTTAAATCTCTTGCTTTAAATGGGGTGGGGGATTTGTTCCTATTTGCCATCCTTATAGGGAAAGCTTAGTATGAACACTCTCCAAATGTAAATGGAATTGCCTTGATTTCAAAATACTCTTTCAAAAAATACTTATTTAAAACAAACAAACAAACAAAAAAAACCCTGTGTTTCTGTGATAACATTATGTTGGTCTGTTTGCTGTGCATGCTCAAACAATGGCATACCTAGGGTATTTGACATCCAGGGTGGGCCACTCAAAGCCATGGGAAAACCTGGCCGAGATTCCACGGGGACACAAGTTCTACTAGCCGCTCAGTGGCGCATTTGACACCTGGGGCGGCCCCCCCTTGTTACACCACTGTGCTCAAATACTAACATATCACTCACTAAATATACCACTCCCACCTTTCCTTAATATGGAAAAGGTCATTACCTACACAAGATAGAGTGGGGGCACGACCTAGGCTATCTAGATGAAACAGGTGCTGCAGCTCCTGTTCCTGTACAAGAATTATTATCTGTGTACAACCATATGTGTGAAACAGGGATGACCCCTGCCTCCCTGCCGCCTGAATCCCCCCAATTCTGCTGCCCATGCTATTTTGCTGTGTGTGCTCACAAGCGCGAACATCCCCTGGTGTATATAAGAGAGGGCTCCCAGCATGTTCCACTCCTCCAGTTCATTTGAAGCAGCGCCTGCTGGACAGAGGCTGTGCACCTTGAGCAGTCCAAGGGAGGGGGGGGGAGGGTGCAGGCAGGTGGACTCCAGATTGCTTCTCCCTGCCCATGTTTGTAAGAAAGAGATGATTTTCTAAGAAAGGGGAGAGATGATCTGGAGCCATGGCAGGTCCCCCCCTTTCTTGTTCCAGTAGCACCAATGTCACATTCCTCTTTTGACTCACTCACAGCAAGCTGGAAGAAGATCAGAGTGCTGATTAGAGAGGCTCTGTCAATGACAGGCTGGAGATGGCAAAATGCACACAGGAGGACTCGTCCAACACTCAATGCAACACTTTAAGGTCACTTCCTGGAAAAGTCAGCCCTGGCGGGAAGCCACCTTTTTTCAAGGTGGAAGGACTGACAGATTAGTTGTAGCGGCATACAGCTTGCAACACTTGCTGCATCATATTTAGGGGGGGGGACGACACGACGATGACACAGAGATATGGTTAGGGCTGCTAGGTCAGAGGCATACCAAAACCTTATATTTCTGAGACAGGGTCTGGTGATGCCACAAACTCCTTGAAAGATTGGGGGGGGGGGGAAATCTGGTACAGGGGCATGGTCTAAAGGGGGGGCAGCAGCAGATGGTCAGGCACACTGGTAAAGGAGAGCCCAGTGATAAGGGGAGAGAGCCCGGTGGTGGCCTCAAAATATCCTATCATTAATTTTTTGCTGCTCATGTACCTAAGGAAAAAAGAAAGAAAGAAGGTGAAGGAACAGGATCATTTTGGACAAATTGGCCAAACTAGACATGGTACTGGTACCGCATTAAGCTTATGCATGTATATATCACTCCTCGCTCATTTGAGGCTGTGAACTTTAGGCATTTTTGCCTTTGATGTGAATAATCCAAATGTCATGCCTGCCTACACACACTGATGCTTGTTTTTGAAAATGATATGCAGAGGTGGAGATTAGAGATAAGAAAATGGTATCTCCCTGGAATCTGCCACATCTAGTGAAGTCACTAAAAGTCCTTGTACTTGTGTTGCCAGTTCAGTACATTTCAGAGATAAGACTCTGGGTCACTGTACCCCTCTTGTCCTTTCCTTTCGTACCTGAAACACATGAGGATCAGCACAGGGACTTTGATGATCAGTTCCTGTTTCAGGAGAGTTTGTGCTCCTCTTGTTGTTGTGTATCCCAGCACCATTCATGTCTGTTTTACAGGAGTGCCCAGAGAGGTGCAGCTGTAGATGACAAATTTGGTATAATGTTCCCTAGGCAATGAACCATTTCCAGGAAACGCTGCACTTCTTTCTTGGACTGGGGCCATGGCATCATTTCAACAGCCTTGACTTTTCTCTGGTCAGGTTTTATCCCCTTCTGTGGCAATCACATCTGCCAGAAACGTCAGTTCAGTCACCCTGAAGACACATTTTTCTTTATTTAAAATACAAAATTGGCAACTCCTGCTGTTTCTAGGATTTCTCAAAGCTTTACATCACATTCAGCATTGATAGAGCTCCAGATAATGATATTGTCCACCGAGGGGTCAACTCCATCAGTGTGCTCATATATTACGTGGTTTTGTAGAACCGCAGCAAGCGCTACCTCCCAAAGTGGGTATTAATGACAAAATTTGGAGAGGTCTTCTGTGAGCTGTAACCACCCAAAGCTGGAGGAGACATATAATTCACTGAAACAAACATTTGCAAACTGTGTCTTGATTTCTAAGTGGGAAATTTGAAGTGCTCCCTCTTGATAACCTTATTAAGACCTCTGGGATCCAAACATGCTTGTAACTTCTTCCCACTGGATTTCTCTACAACAGTGATCAGTGACCTCACCCATTTTGTGAGTTCCTGAACAGTCTGTATGATCTGTAATGCTTCCATCTTTGCCAGCTCCTCCCTGAATTTGTCACAGAGTGCAAATGACTCCTTTCTACATAGACAGAGCACTGGGGTAATTGCTTTATTTATTTGGATGGCATGTTTTCCTGGTAAGCAGCTAAGACCTCCAATCTTCAAAAAATCTCTGAATGTTGAAATCAGTGTCTAATATTTGTGAGCCCTGTTATCTTGCACAGCAAGCACTCTTTTGACCAGATTAACAGCCCAATCCTAATCAGTTTTCCAGCACCAATGCAGCTGCAACACAGCCCCAAGGTAAGGGAACAAATGTTCCTTTACCTTGAGGAGGCCTCCGTGACTGCCCCCCCCCCGAATGTAGCACATGCCTCATTGGCACAGCTGCATCGGCGCTGGAAAATTTGGTTAGGATTGGGCTGTACTGTAAGTGTCTCTATCCAAATCACTCTCACAGTAGCGCTTGCAGAGCAAGGAGACGTGACAATCCAGTATATTTCCCAGAACCAGAAATCAGGCAAACCCAGAGGAAAATGTAAAAGGTTTATTAAAAGTCCAATAAAAGAGAAAGGGGATTACAAAACAAATGAACAAGAAAAGGAGTATTGAATTTGATAGAAAAAGGTCAATCATCTGCAATCATAGAAATGGCCAGCAGATAACTCTCAGATGCTGTGGAATCTCATGCATGTGTTTTTTAAAACAGAGCTTTACCATGAGTTTTAAACAAGCTTGGAACAAAAGAGGTCTGTAAAGCAGCTGGAGGGTTTAGGCAACTCTAAAATAATACAAAAACCTGATGATGCTACATACATGGTCCTTATCTGATTGTATCTGGATGATGGAACCAACAACCCTTGTCTTCGCCTTCTCCGTGACTGGCTGGTGGGCTCCCCTGTCTGGAGCCAGAGGAAGAAGAGAGCGAGCTTCTGACCAGTTCAGAGGTTTATCATTTGGCTGGAATGATGTCATCTTGTTCTTTGATTGGAAGAGTGCTGCTGCCTGGGCACTCAGTCCAATCCCCTTGAAACTTGATCAACCAGTTTGACTGGTCCTGGCTGCTTTGAACCCAATTTGCATTTCTTCCTCCTTTCTGGCAGCTACTATAAGGTTTAACAGAAAAGTTGCAGAAGGAGGGGTGAGAATGCCCCAAAACCATGAGGATCATACAGAACTACACAGAAATACACATAAAATATACTTATTTTATGACAGTAGGTTCATTGTCAAACAGATAACGTCTGGTGACGATCTCACTAGCCCTGATGCCAAGCTCCATACCTCAGAGGTCTCCAAGAATTCTCGGCAAACTCCCAGGCTCTGTGTTCCCTATAAATACGTGTATTGTTTTTATTCACTACAACCAGTATTGTTATAATTGTCAGTTACGTAACTGGGCTTAGTGCTTTTTAGACAACTCTGTCTGGCTGCCGGCACAGAGATTACAGAGTGTTCTTTTCTGAGGAAGCAGTTAGGAAGAGTTCAGCACGCAATGCACTTCATCCGTCTGAGACACTCTCATCTGTACATGGAAGGTGGCCCAGGGGCTTTCCTCTTGGCTGCTAGCTTTCCAAGCCATGCTCCGCAGTCTTCCAAAATCAGGCCAGAAGTTAATGTGCAAGTCTGACCTTACCCTGGGAAGTTCATTTAAGGAAGTCTGAACAGTTAGTATGTGAGAAGGGTGAATTCCTTCCTAGCACGTTCCTGACTATCTTTTGTGGACATCTGGCAAAGCAGTGACCTGCTTTCGTAACAGTTCCCTCCTCTGCATGTTACAGAGAAACATGGTGAGCTATGATGTACTGGCACAGTGAAAGAAAAAGACTTAAATTATCAATATTTTTTTCTAAAATAGTTTTCTCTCTTGAAACGTGGTGCCAGGAAGTGTCTCTGGGCTGCCAGCTTCGCACATTTATCATGCAGCAATACCATACTCACAGTGGGGCCACATCGGATTGCCTATCATGCGCATGAGTAGTGTTGAACATGCAGAGTATGCCTGTGCAACTGCACGTGTGAAGTCCAAATTTCCACAATACGTACTTCCATCCCCTCTTTGACATGGTAGGCGAATCGCAGGAATTGGGTTTAGCAGCATATGCCCTGCATCATACGTTCTATATCATATTTATAGTGTCAGCCAGATACACACAAGCACATTGTCCCAACTCGTACGTGTAGTTCTTGAGGACAAACTAAATGAGATAGTCCTCTGATTTTATTTTATAATGTAGCCTGAATGTATTGTGGTAGGGTTTCTAGTGTTGCAAAATTAGTTCTCTGGACAATATAGTTAGCCCTCCGTATCCACGGGGGTTCCATTCCACGGATACAGGGGACCAACTGGAAAACACTGTAAAAAGTTAAAAAAGTAAAAAAAACACTGGTTTTTTTTTTTACCTTTTAGAAGCAAACCGCTGCGTGTTCTTGCTTAAACAGGCTGAAATCGCACTCCAGGAGCCACTTTGGGTTGTGTGACTCCGCCTTCCCCTCTCCCAAGGTCACCCGAATGCAATGCATTCTGGAGCTATTTTGGGAGAGGGAGGGGGAGTTGCGCGACTCAGAAGAGGCTTCTGGAGCGCGATTTCAGCCTGTATGAGCAAGAACATGCAGCGGTTTGCTTCTAAAAGGTAACACACACACACACACATGTTTTTAACCTTTTTTCTTTTCTTTTTACAGTGTTGAAAAGGTGGACCCCGCGGGTCCAGGATCCCCAGTGAGTCAAATCCATGGATCCCGGATCCACGGATGCAAAGGATCCACTGTATTCCTCAAACATACTCCTGTACTGGCAAAGCTTTGGAAAAGGCACAATTTACAATACTCCCTTGATGCATAACACAGAGAAGAGACATGTTCACATCAACCCTTTTTGGCAAGATGCTCTGATTTCTCTCAGTGATGGCCATTTATTAGCCAACTGGCCTTGCATGAACTAATTTGCTAGTCATTAAAATGCAAACAGTCCCCTCAATTAACATTGCAAGAAAAGAAAGCAGTGGAATCTGCTGAATGTGACATCTGCTTCCCAAACTTGATCATGCTTACAATATGAAGCATATCACCCTTTTATTAATATTAGCTAGGCTTTTCGAAGCTGTGCAGCTGCTTTGTGTTTATCTTGGATTTGTTTGATTCTTTGTTTTTGCTACTCTTACGTTGCAGTCCTGTGTCTCCTTACACAGTCTCATGAAATCACTGGCTTTTACTCATGTGCAACTGGGTGAAGGATTGCAGCCCAGCTCTGCCTATGTATTGTTTTAAGTCATTGCCTTATGACTGAGAGCTGTATAGCTAACTTGCAAACTGTTTTTCTGGCTTAAGGCCCTAAAATACAGCAGGTGGGTGTGTTTTGCATCCAGAGCTATCCCTAACTTTAGTCTTATGGAATGAAACCCCAACATTTTCCTATCTGGCCCCAGTCATTCCAAAAAACCCCCCCAAAAAACGACAGCTGGTTTTCATAGGTTTCGAGATCTCCTGTATGTGCATCATTTCGACCTCTACTTAGGGGAGCAAATCAATATAGTGTGTACGTCTGCCACACTTGTGCGTAGCAGGAAAATGCTACATGTCACAATCTGATCCCTGGGATGCTATTTCTCCACCTGACGTCTTGTCATTCTCTTCTTTGATTGGAGCTGCTTGACTCCCGCAGTCCAGGGCCTACTCTGGTCTTGAGATCTCATCTCTGACTCTTTCCTGCATGAAAAGTATTTCTGGATACGGATAGGCAAAAGCAAGGAATGTTTGTACTGCATTGGCACACAGAGCAACCGCACGCCCCTATTCAAGCAGCAAATTACAGTTGTGTTCAAGTGACCACCTGCATGATAGTTTTACACTATGTGGAGTAAGGAATGTAGAATGTGTGAAGCAGCCTTCAGTTGTACTTGTATCCAGTTCCTTTTGGCATTGGGGATGGTGAGTCTTTTTTCATACTGCCTTCTGTGTCTGCAGTATCTGGCACATCTTTTGTGTGTCAATCACTTTTCTTCTTCTCCTTTAATCTCCCTTCTTTCACTAATCCTTCCTCTGCTGATCTTCTCAGCATCCCCCCCCCCCCTTTCACCCTCTTAGTTTGGACTTACGTCCCAGTGTGCTTTTGTTCCCACTTCCAATTTTTCTTAAGACAGCAGTGCCTTTATTATACTGTCTCTGGTAAAATCATTGACAAAGCAAATGCTTTTGCAATATAGTTAACTACTTTCCACAATCATTAGTAATGCAACCTTTGGAAATGTACAAAGTATTCTACAACATTTCTCCAAATTGCCCTCACAACACTAATGTTTTTCCCTGTTCGTTATTCGCCCATTTTACAGTTGGGGATGCAAAGGCTGAGATTTCAACTTGCCCTGGTCCTAACAAACCTATTCACTTCCATCCCCAGTACTTAAAGGTACTGGTTTGAACTTAAGAACCTGTTTGTAAGATCAGGGGGTGACTTACATGTGAGAGAATGGCCATCACAGATACATCACCACAAATAGAATGTAATGTTGATATTCCCTCAAATGCAATGTTTTTCAGTGGAGTCAATTCATATGTTCAGCTGTTAGCTATCAAGTACAGGTGGGCCCCCATATCCACGGATTCGCTATCCACAGATTCGCTATCCACCTCCTCCCCCCCCCCCGGCTTTTACTTTTTCCCCAGTAAGCTTCATTTCTTCCTTAAAGAAACAGGAGAAGCAGCCTCTGGCTGCTTATTGCAGGCAAGTAGAATGAGACTTAGTCCTAGAGAGGCTCTGCAAGGTTAACAGAAACCTTGCAGAGCCTCTCTAGGACTTAGTTTCGTTCTACTTGCCTGCAATGGAGGCTGCTTCTCTGTTTGTTTTAAGGAAGAAACAAAGCTTTCTGACAGAAAAATAAGGGGGGGGGCAAGCATGCCTGCCTGCAGGGGAGGCAGGGTGGGGGGGCCCTCAGGAAATCATGGAGGGGGTGTTCGCTCTTATCCACGGTTTCAAGTATCCACGGAGGGGCCTGGCAGCAGCATCACTGCAGGGGGGGGCAGAGCTCCAAGTTCCGTCGGGCTCTGAGCCTCCGTTACATGACGGGAGAAAGCGGCCCCGTGTCCAGGGAGGCTGACTAAGGCCGGCCTGGGCTGTGACGGGGCTTGGGATATCGATGCAACTCAGCGCCGATATCCTCACCCAATGGTCCCCCTCCCTCATGGCCCTTGCCCGCCCTCCCCCGCTCCTGCACCAACTGGCGCGGGACTCACCTGCGGTGGCTGCTGCAGGATCTGGAGGACACCGCTTACAACGCCAACACCGCTTACTCTCGAGGCGGCACAAAAGTGCCTTATGGCACTTTTGCAATGCCTTAGGCTGGTGGAACACACACTCCACCGGCCTAACTTTGCACATGATTGCGCCATGAGAAAATTGTTCTCATGGATTTGTTCTTGTGAAGATGCCAGCGGTCAGAAACAGCAAAATGAAATCTGTAACAACAACCCAAGGAGGGCATCTTATTTTTTATGTGTGTAGTTTCTAACTGCGGAAAGCAGCAAATATATTCCTTTTTCATTTTCACTGCCAGGGTCTTTTCATGTTGCTGGGCCTGGTGTTACTTTCTCCCTCTCTCCTCCCTGTCTAGTGAGAATATCATGTGAGTGATATTCCCTTCGCAACTGTCTGTTCTTCAGGAAACATAACAGGCATTTCTCTCCTCCCCCCACCCCCACAGCTTGTCTCTTGTTGAGTCTCTCTTCAAAAACTCGGCTCTATCTCTTTTGCCCAGCTGCAAGCAAGCCAGAGCATCTCCTACCTGACAAAAGAAGATACCTTTGATAGCCAGGCACAGCTGTAAAGTTGAAACACATGCTTGGTTCAGATACCAATGAACTTGAATTTGCATCAATTCATTAGCAATGCTTTCAAACCACTGCAAAAGGCAAGCTGAACTGTAAAAATAATTGGACGTAAAACACCCTAGCAGAAAGGGAGAGGGGAAAAAGGAAAATTGAGAGGAGGAATGAAGAGCCAAACAGCTTGCACAGGGAGAACTGAGCAAGGCTTTCATCTTTAGGCCAGTCCTCAGTTGAACCCTGGTGGGAAAGGGCATACATTTTAAAATGGGTCTTGCAACAGGCAGCTCTAATCATGCAACTCGCGCTATTTGCTGTGCATGTCTGACCATGTGAAATTCACAACCAATCAAAAAGGGAATCTGGGCTTTGAGAGGGTAACAATTGTACTAAATGTTGGGGGGGGGGAATAGGGGAGACTTAAGCAAAACCTGGGATCGATTTGCTGTACTTGCTGTCAAAAGTGTCTAGATATTTCACTAGTAGGGAGCAAAAGGTTGAAGTGGGATCCCATCATGATTAATGCTCCCTTTAATTTTCGAGTGGCATGCGCATAGCCCCCGGGTGGCCCACGGGGAGTGCACAAGCTGCCATATCGTCGGCAATTTGGCAGTGAGGCGGCGGGCCTTGCAGGCTTGCGGCAGCGGGGGGAAAGGATTTGCCCGTTCGCCCACCCGGCTCCGTACTAGCCCTTTCCCAGTGTTTTTCCTGCCGGGGGGGGGCTTCCACCCGTAACACCACAGCAGGCGGGAATAGTGACGTCACTAGTGGGGTGGGGCTAGTGACATCACAGGAGGTGCAGCAGAGGCTAGCTCTGTCTCTGCTCCAGAGCACTCAGCGATGATGTCATTGCCAAACTCTGGAGTGTTAGAAGCTGCACAGGGCTTGAATTCCTTCCAACTGCTCAGTCGTGCAGCGTACAGGGAAGGCTGATCAAGAGTCTTGGGGATGGATAGGCTGAAGCCGGTGACTCGCAACTTTCAGGTTCCAAGGTTTCATTTGCACCAGGGCTCCCTAGCACTGAGCCAGCCGTGGACCATCTTTCTGTGCCCAGAACTGCAAAACTGCCATTGCACATGGTCCCCACTTCCCCAAGTGGTGTGAGATTCCAGGGGAAGTGCTGGCTGCATTCTGGCTTCCTTTGGAAAAGAGATCACTGGCGGCTTATAATGTCTTTGTAATATTTGCTTTATTTACAACCATACAGTTTGAGCATTGGATGGCAGTAGATAGCAGCAGAGCTCTCCTTACAGGAAATAAGAGGTGGCCTCAGATCCCCAGAGAGCAGCCTGTGCCCAAAGATGCTCCAGTTGTTGACTTGCTCCCAGCTGTTCCATTCCAATTTGTCAGTCTCGCACTCAGATCAGCTCTCTGTCCATCTCAATCAAAAGCTTCTAGAAAACATCTTCTTTCTTGTTTTGTGACATTATTATATCGTCCTTCTGGGGAGGAGGGAGGATTCGTCACCTTTGAATACTTACTCTCCCAATGGCTTTCCATCTTCCAGGTAAGGATAGTCCTGGATGGGAACTGGTAAAGCCAATCTGGCACCTGAGATGGCACTAAAATGTCCTGCCACCTGCCAGCATGCATGCAAGAGCCAGCTCAGACCCCTGTGCCAGTAGCCCATTGCCAGCGCAAGGGACTGCACTCTCATGCTAGCATCAGGCAGTGCCCACTGTCCTCACTGTCGTCACCCGCTCCCAGTGCTGCTTATTCTAAACTGGCAGTGGGGAGGATGTCTCCTGACCTGCTCCCCACCTGACCCCTTAGAGAAAGTGTCTCTGGAGAAGGAGGAGGAGGTCAGCCTCTCCAAAAGTCAGAGCATGCAAAAAGAGGAGGAGGTAGCAGCCAGGCGTAGGAATGTGTGTGGGTGCCCGTTGGCCTCCCCCAGCCCGCCACTTGAAGCAGGCGCTTCAGTGGGCCTCATGACTGGGCTGCCCCTGCTCCTGGCCCAGTAACACTTATTTGTTCTTTTGTCACATCCAAGGCATACATTGCTGGCTGGGCATTGCACTAGGGCTACTCTCGTTCTAGACTCATTCGAAACACCAGGTTCCAAGTTCCTAACATTGCTCATAAAGAAGAGAGTGCCTCTGCTCATGCACAGGATGTCCTTCCCTCACTTCAGAGTAACTACAGCCTGCTGTCATCATGCATCTGGGAGTAGCAGATCCAGCAATGAATGGTGAAGGCAGTGTCCCAGTTCATGGCTTGGTGACAGCACACTGCAGTCTTCCACTGCTTCTCCCATCTCATGTGACAATTCGTTCTTCCCTTTCCTGGTAGCTCAAATCATAGTTTGCCATGACATCTGAACTTTGCAGCTATGGTTACTGCTAACGAGGACAGCCTCTAAAACTATGGTATGCAAACACACTTCAAACCATGGTTTTAAATTGTGATTTGGAGGTAATCTATGCCTAATGGAAATTATAGTTTGCTTGATTCAGATGTCATGACAAGCTGCGGGTTGAACAAAAAGGGGCAAGGAAAGGGGAATAAGTGCTCAATAGGGGAGGAAGGAGAGGAGGGAGAATGTGGGAATCCGATTGCCAAATTGTGATTTGGCTATGGCGTCTGAACCAGGTTAGTGTAACACACATGATTTCTGAGTTAGCAGGAGGGGCTGATAAGTAGATTCTGACCAGATGCAGAATTTTTGGGATCTTTTGGATTCCTATGACAGAGGAGAATCAAGACAGATCTAGTTAAATAAAAACCAACAGTTGTGACTTTGTTCCAAAAGTGGGTTCACATGAGTACTTGGGGGAATTATGACCTATGCTTATTTAATGCCAGAATATTTTGAGTGTGTGTGTGTGTGTGTGTGTGTGTGTGTGTGTGTGTGTGTGTGTGTGTGTGTGTGTGACGCGCGCACGCACAATGTGATTGTCTGAAAGTTCCACCATGCACAGATCATTGCAAACAGCTGCAACATGATAATGTGTAGTTCTGTGGTGCAGTGGAAACAACCCCAAGAAGAAATACTCTTCTTCAAGAATTTGTCCTTGGGGAAATCAATGGTTGAATATCAAGAAATACCAGTGCTATACAGGTTGCTTTGAACAGATATTGTATACAAACATACACTGAATTTCAGTTGGTTTTGTGATCTTTCCAAAAAAACCTCCTGAGAAATACATGGGGCAGGAAGGAGTGTGTTTGCAAATCATTTTTCCTATGTTTCCGCCTCTTTTGTCTCCCTTCCACTCGCTTATCAATGGTGAGAGCTGCTTGCAAAGTTCTTTGAACAAGGGCTTTCAAAGGGCTGAGCAGCTCTGTTCTTCAAACAGCTTCATAACACTATTTTGATGCAAAGCATCAATACATGTCAGCATTGCTGAGTTATCATTCATCTCTTTGTAGTTTTATTAGGAAATAATATATCCCCCACCCCACTCCCAGTGTGGCTCATACGGTTGTTCCAATGTTTGAGGTTTGATCTGCCCACCAAAAGGTCTGCTACAAAACAGCTCTTTCACCAGCTGTGGGTTAAGAGAGACATAATTGAAAAAATTCAAGATTTTTCTGATTCTAATTTGCCATCTGTCTCCCCCTCCATCCCTTTGACAATATACAAAAAAAAAAATGCTCTTTTCTGATTTCTGGTGACCATGGTTTGCTTTTGTAGATATTTCAGGTTTTTACTGCAGATTTGGTCAGGGCCAGTCAGTCCATATTGAAACTGACTGCTGCAGTTGACTCAGGCAGTGGATTAGCGGAGTGGTGGTGGTGGCCCCACATCCATCTATCCACCCACTTACACTGCTCCTCCTCCTCATTACATTCTCTGAATTGGGAAAGGAAGAGGAGGAACAAAACAGAAGAGGAAGTATGGAGGGGAGGAGAGTGGTAGGCTATAGCATCCCCGACACTCTACCCTATCTCTCTCCTCCAGACTTCCTCTCTTGGTTTGCTCCCCTCTCTCTTTTCCAGTCCAGGGAGTGGGAAGAGCAGAGGCAGGCTAGCAAATCACCAGGTAAGAGGGAGCAGCATTTGGGATGCAACCTCAGGTGCCAGAAGATCTTGGGCCAGCCACAGCTTTTGTAAGGTTGTTCCATGAGAATAGGATATAGAAAATTATCTGTAAACATCCTCCTCCTCCTCCTCCATTGTTAAATGCATTGTTTATTTATACCGCCCTTCTTCCAAGGAGCTCATAGGGTACATGGTTCCCTCCTTTTGCGATCACAACAACAACTCTGTGAGTCTGAAAGATAGTGACTGACCCAAGGTCACCCAGGAAGCTTCATGTCTTAGTGGGGATTTGAACCTGGATCTTCTAGTTCATTAAAGTCCAACTCCAGAACCACTACACCATCCTGGCTCTCAATATATATATATATATATTTGAATTATTGAAGGTTAAATAAAATGGAGACAACCTGCAACACCACAGCTGGGCTGAGAGCAATACCCAAGATGTGTCTTGAGAATTGGTTTCTTCTAAATTGGAGATGCAGTTCAAGTACAGTGTTACCATACTGAAAGATTCCTTTTTGGTCAGGGATTGGAGGGTCAGGGGGTTGCTAGATGAGGGGTGAAGGCAAGGTGCCGGAAGGAGGTGCAAAATTGTATTTGCTCACAATTCTGGAATGTAAAGTGTGTATTAGCTATGGGAGCTTGTTGGTAAGATGCTGAAGGGTCATAGCAGAGACAAGGAACAATTAGACCTCTTTGACCAGGTCTGCAACGGTGGCTGTAACCAAAGGGCCACTTCTTGGCGGATGCTTTCAGTGTGTGTGCAAATCACATTGAGTGTATGCAGCAAAGGTAATATATGCAATATATGTGGCATTTCCCACCACATGTACTGTTGTTGTTGTTGTTCAGTCGTTAAGTCGTGTCCGACCCTTCGTGATCCATGTACTGTACAGGAACACATACCAGAGAGCTAGAATGGTTGTTGTGCCATGCCCTAAAAGGGTTTAAAAGCCCTGGTCATTGAAACATAAGAAGAAAAGACCACATGGAGTTTCTTTTGGGACAGTTGAAGGTCAGCCAGTGGAGAGGGAAAACAGTGCAGAGTACTCTGGGAGTTATTGTTGTTGATGATGATGTATATACTTTAGGATCTAAGGCTTAGTGTGCTGCTTATAACAGGAATTCCTGTTAACATTAGGAGCCTCCCTAGCACTGAGGTAGCTTGGTATAAGCATTCAGCCAGCGCTGTCCGAAGACGCTTCCGTGGTCATGTGGCTGGCATGACTCTCCTTGCTGCAGTGCATAGCATGCAGCTGGACACAGAACGCTGTTACTTTCCCGCAAGCAGTACCTATTTATCTACTTGCATTAACATGGTTTTGAACTGCTGGTTTAGCTTATGGTCTTCATGAACACGAGAGCTTCAGGTTTTTCATAGTGGTACATCACAAGATGATGTGCCTCACTCCATATTTTCAGAGGAAGATTTCCATTCCTGTGATTTAGATATACAGTATTGGAGGTATTTACCTTGTTATTGTTGTGGTTTTCCAGTATTTTTTTTCTGGTAACAACTTGGGTACTTCATTGTGTGTGTCCTAGAATCTCCCTCCCTTCTCCATTTATTTTGATGGCTCTCAGCAGGAGAGCTGTCTTTTATAATTTAATAAATCAATATGTTTGTTCAGTGGAAGAGCTGCACGTTTTCTCCCCTCTTTCAGATGGAGGGTTAAGTGTCTATTCAGGATTGTACTTGTTAAGGGAATTTCCTCCAGACCTGGATACTTTAGTTACAAAGCACATTTGAAAGCCTCCTGTAGCTATTGAGTTTCTACATACATGCTGCAGATATAATAATAAAACATAAACTTTTTGAGTTAAATCACTCACCTCTCAGAAGGGCCATTTATATTCCCCTCGTCTAGTAGGGCTCCTTTGATTACGTAATGACAGCTGGGTAGATATATGGACTTTGGCAATGGGCTGGCAGCCACTTCATTGTCAATTTCACTTTGTTCTGTTTAGAAAGGCAAAGCACAATGGAGAGGGTTTGATCCACATGTCAGACATATGAGACACAAAAGGATGATGGGAGCTGACTGCACTGCACAATCAAAGTGTCACCAGGAATTGCTGTATTTCAGCCATGTGTAACAATGGCCGGGTGGCCAGCGGTTGTGTCAGTCATAATTAGACGTTAGCACTTAAAATCACAGTGAAGTCCCATTGCTACCTGGATCGATGGACAGAGAAACAACTGTAGCAGAGATAGTCTCATTATCACCTTCTGGAAGTCCCGTGGATTAAACAAAATATTAACCCTTTGGCTGTTGGCAGTTGCCCAATGCTTAGGTCTGTCCTCTTTCCAGTTAAACTACTGTGTCCCATTTTAAATTACACTGTACCATTTTAGGGGATCTTTTATTTGGTGTTGTTTATCATCATAGGACAATCTGGCTCCCAAACAAGGGAGGAGATTTGGAGTCCTACTCTTACATACACAACACTTTACTAATTTGGGGGGAGGAGGTTGTCACTGACGTTTGTTACTGTTATTCCTGTTTTCAGATGAAGATCTTGGAGATCATGATTTATCCCAGGCTACTTGGATATTTCATAGTATATTCGAACCAGTATATTTTGAATTGCATGACACTGCATGATTTTTGGCCCATCTTGTATACTCAGAGCCCGCCCAGTAATGAGGCTGTTTCAAGTGGTGAGTTGGGGGAAGCGGCAAAGTGATGAGGGGTGTCCTGCACCCTATGTCTGCCTGTCCCCTTGGCCTGCCACCCACTGAACCACTTTGGTTGGCTCTCCAATCCACTTCCCGCTTGCTGAGAGCCAGCTAGAATAGAATCAGAACAGCAGCACCGCTTTTCCTCCAGTACTTCTGGAGGAAGAAGGAAAAAGAAAAAGAAATGCATGCTTTGCTGCTGCCTCACCCCCTCAACTGCCTAAGAAAGCAGCTGGGAAGAGAGGCAGAGCCAGCCGCTTACCTTCAACTCCACCCCCTTGCTCTTCTTGCTTATTTAAAATAAAGAGGAAGAGCAGAGCCTGCTGGAAGCACTCCCAGCATGCTCCATTCTTCCTCTTTATTTAAACAGGGCCATGTGGAGGAAGGGTGAGCAGGGAGCTATAGGGTTGAAGATAAGGGTGCTGGGGCTGGCTTCACCTTTTTAACATCTATCTGGGGTTTTGGGGTATGCTGGTGACCCCCAGCTCTTTCTCTCCTTTCCATCTGGTTCCAAGTGGGCAGTAGTTGAGGTTCTGGATCAAGCCCGAGCTACATTGTCCACGGCTGCGTCGTGGCTGCGTTCCGTGTGCGTCTGGTGTCCCGCCCCCAGGTCAAACAAAGGCTCTGATTGGCCGGACGTAGCGCGGACGCAGCAAAAGTCGAGCCTGGCTCGACTTTTGCTGTGTCCGCGCTACGTCCGGCCAATCAGAGCCTGCTGTTTGACCTGGGGGCGGGACACCAGACGCACACGGAACGCAGCCGCGACGCAGCCGTGGACAATGTAGCCCAGCCTTCATTGTCTGGAGGCAGTTGGGAGCTGGATGTGGGCAAACAAGATGAAATTAAATTCAGATAAGACAGACATTCTCCTGGTCTGAAAATCCACGATGCAGTCACTGGACTATCGTCCTGCTCTGAATGGGGGTGCACTCCCTCTGAAGGAGCAGGTCCGCTTCTTGGGGGTTCGCCTGGATGCGTACCTGCTCCTGGATTCCCAGCGGGTGTGGCTGTGGCCAGGGGAGCCTTTGCTCAGCTTTGGCTGATTCGACAGTTGCAACCACTATACCTAAGGGACTCATGCTTTAGTGACATCAAGATTGTACAAACGCTTGTGACTGTAAAGGTTGTACATACGCTTACCATTCATCCCGGAATTCTAGGATGGTCCCGGAAATGGGCCTCGATTTCCAGAGTCGTCCCGGAAGGGTTCTGGGGCAAATGGTAAGCTTCCGCGCCGCCGCCATTTTAATTTTTAAACTTACTTTTTTCCGGGAACCAGCCTCTTGGATCACACGAAATCTCGTGAGATCCAAGATGTCGGTGCCCAAATCTCGTGAGGGCGAAAAAGGAAGTTTAAAAATTAAAATGGCGGCGGTGGCAGCAACAGCAAGCCGGGAGAGCGTGGCCCCGTGCCCTCGCCTGGCCGCTTAACCCACTCTCGCCTGGGCACTCTCGCCCTCAGGCAAGAGCGGGCTGAGCGTGGAGCCAGAGGAAGCGAGCCGGGCGAGCACGGTCCCGTGCTCTCGCCAGGCCGCTCGGCCCGCTCTTGCGCAGCTGCTCGGCCCGCTATTGCCCTCGGAGTGAGAGCGGGCTGAGAGCCTGGGCAAGCGCGGCGCCAGAGGAAGCGAGCCGGGCGAGCGCGGTCCTGTGCTTTCGCCTGGCCGCTCGGCCCGCTCTTGCCCGGCCGGGTGAGTGTGGCACCGGAGGAAGCAGGCTGGGCGAGCGCAGTCCCGCGCTCTCAGCCAGCTCTCCGGTCGACGCTTCTCCGCTTCTCCAGTCGACGCAGAGAAGAAGAGGAGCAGCAGCACCATGGCCGGGATACAGAAGGTAAGTCAATTAAATTTATTATTTTAATAGGGAAAATAAATACATAAATAAAAATTGTGGGCGTGCTTCGCACAGCAAAAGGGACACTTCACGCCCCATTAGTATTTTAGAATTTATTTTATTTGATTATTTATTTATTTAATTCTTGGTTTAAATAAATATATAATTAAAAATGCGGCCCAAAAAGAAAAAAAACCCAGACATTTGCTTTTATTAATTAATTAATTAATTAATCAATCAATCAATTAATCAATCAATCAATCAATCAATCAATCAATTAGTTGTGGGGGGTGTTGTCCCAGTTGAACACCGGGAAAAATGGTAAGCCTAGTTGTACAGGTTAGGGCAGGTTATAAATGTAATGATAATATTATATCCTACCTCTCTTCCCACATGGAATCTGACAAAAATTGTGAGCTGAAGCCTGCTTCTGCAAGTAGGAAGCCTAGCTGGATCAGGGTAGTTGTGTAAAAGTGTACTTAGATTCCATGTTTGTCTTTCTTCAATTACCATATCAGAAATGTTCAATATATAATTCAAATAAATTTAGCAGCTCTGACCTTCATCCTGGGATCTGCAGACCCAGTTGTGTTACTTGGGATGGATTTCATGGTTCTGAAAGCCAGATATTTCAGCTGGGCTGTGCAGGCCTGGCCAAGTGGCCATATGGGATTTATTACTGCATGTAGTTCTGCTGTTGGGATAGGTGGAATACAATCCAGCAGTATGTTTTTTACTGTTTCTTTACTGGGGGAAAGGAATTCAAATGTGGTTTTGCTAACAAAATAAGCAGATGAAATCTCTGCATGTACAGGTCTTGTTCAATAGAAAAATGCTATTTTCATTCTGTTGCTTCTTAGGTACTTCAAATGGCATTTTTATATGTGATTGGCTATTATTCTGGAATAACAACCCTTTAATTGGCTTCAGCTTCTGATTTGTTTATGCATTCAAAGGGTGGATCAGAGACCACAGTGAGTTGAAAGGAGAAAAAAGAGCCCCTGATAAAACAAGGGCTCTTGACTGACCTCTCTTTCATCTTGAGAAAAGTAATCATTATAAACAGTAGGTGAGTTGTTATCTCTGGTAGATACAGGTGGAAGGAGTGAAGAGTTCAGTTCACTGAAAGCAAAGGTGGCTTGAGAATGACTCAAAAAGCAACAACAGTATGTGCAGGAAACGCCTTTGCTTATACTCATTGATGGCTTCTTGAATCAGGACAACAGTCCTGAATTAGCACCCTAATCTAGCTTTGTTCATGTGCACAAAGGGTTGCCAGTTTTTTCTGCAGATCTGTTTCTCAGTACTCCATTAAAACACCCTGCAATTTGTCTTCTAAACCTTTGGTTTGTTTAGCACTGTTCACAGCTTGGTATATGTATAGACAGGCAGCGTCACAGGGTGTGTTTGCCAGCGCATAGGCTGAGGGACCACAGCCTCCCATATGCTCCACCCTGTGACGATCATACCTATCATTAGCTGTCATGCAACTTGCAGCAGCCTCGTCCTTTCAGTTTGAATATTTAGAGTCACGCAGCAGCCCATGGTGTTCTCCTAGAGGGCCCTGTGAAATCAGACGCTGTTGGTTGCTGGGAAAGAGAGAGAGGAGGAAGTGTCTGCAACCATGTCATTTCCTCCTCCCTCCCCTTCCCAGCCACAAATGGCCTGGTTTACTTTCCATCAGCAGCAGTCCTGCTGCTGGGAATATTCTGGGTCAGTGCCACGTTAGCATCTCGAAAAGGAACAGAGGAGAAAGTGTCAACGTGGCCACTTCCTCCTGTCTCCCTTTCCTAGCTGCCAATGTGGCACCAGCCAGAAATGTTCTCTGGTGGTAGGACTGCTGCTGAACCACAATCCAGAATGGGAGGGGGAGTGATTGCCTCTGTGCACCCACTGACACTATTGTTGCCACTGAGTGCCAGGTAACACCAAGGAAGTTGGGACCTAGGAGTGGGAAGAGCAGGGAGATGAGCCAGGGGGACATGTGGTGGTCATCATGATGTGTGTGCATGCACACAAAGGCCCCAGCTCGCACCCGCCGCCTCTCCTTACCGTCGTCTTCGGCCGTCTTCGTTTCGGCCCTCACGGGAGCCTGCTCCAAAATGACAAGGAAACCGGCGGGGGGGGCGTGTTTGGAGTCGCGCTGCACACGCAGCTCCCTCCCTCCGCCCTCCGATTGGCTACACAGGGCGCAATCGGCACGGCACTTAGGCCCCGCCTTGCTCCAGGCGCCCCAGCGAGATGTGGCCTCGCTGGTAAAAGGCTGCACGGGGGCAGCAAGAACACACTAGCAAGCCTCACCCCTGAGCTTACACACTCCCGCCAATGTGCTTCCAAAGCCTCCCCCCAGGAACCATGAGTATGGTGTTTGTTTGCAGCAACAAATACTGTACTCAGGAAGACAGGCATTAGGGATGCTGGGCATCCGGGGGCCCTAACCATGTGGAAAGATCTCTCTCTCTCTCTCTCTCTCTCGTGTACAGTGTTTGTTGTTGAACACAAATGTCGTGCTTTGTGGTGACTGAGAGGGAGGGCTTCAGGAGCATATGGCCAGAGCATTGGATGGGACATGCCAGCTTACTCTTGGTGCCTCTACATGCATTTTTCTGCACACATTGTGAATGTCTGCATAGGGCTCCTGCTGGCTGTAGCAGTGAAAGATCCAGGCTGCTTTCACACTAGAGCCCTTTAGCCCTGTTTAGGTTTTGCTTTTCTGAAATTAGCTAAACTGGAATTAAAATGGAGGTTTCATACGGCACTTAATATAATCTCCATTCTATAATGTACTCCCAAACATGTACTGCTCAGCAAAGGTCCTTTCCAATGTTAATGTGAATTTAAAATGTCCTGTTTGCAGGTCCTAACTCCATCTGTCTCCCTTACCGCTGACGTTACATGCCTCGTATTTACACCTGCTAAACAGCAGGCATAGATCCAAGAAGTCCTGTGGCAGTGATTGAGGCTTTTCCTGGGGTAAGTGAGCAAACATTCACTTACCCTGAGGAGACCTTTCCAATCGCCCCTCCTCCCGTGGATACAGCATGTGCTCCATTGGTGAGACTGCATCGGCGGGGGGTGGGATTTGGGGTAGGATTGGGCTGCCTATCAGTTTTCACATGCATATAAGTTACATTAGAATACTAAAAAAAAGAAAAAGGACATTACAGCCACAATCCAGCCTACTGTAATTAATTGACTGCACTGAGTTGTGTGGCAGTTAGAGGTTATACGAATTTAGAGATTAAAGCTGCAATCCAACACACACTTAGCCCATTGAAATTAATTGACTCTGTGCTGGGTTGTGGCATACATGTAAAAAATATTTAAATGTATAATATGGATTTTGCACAGGCAAAGTTAAATTTCTAATTATAGTATGACGCGTATTCATTTCTAAAGCTAGTCTATCTCAAGTCTAAGGCATCTCACTGAATCTGAGCAAAGTTTTAAAATATCTGATCTGATAACAGGCTGGTTAGGAATTGTGGCATAAATAACTAACATGTAATTGTAAATAAACAGAATCTGCTGTGAGGATTTTCATTTTGTGTTTCAAGGTGAGCCAGATTGGGATATCATACCAGACTTAAACAATGATGGATTTTTCTCCATTTTTGCATTGGCTGATTTTTGCACACATTTTATTTGATTAATGTCTAAAAGTTCTAATTAGCAATGGCTAGTCTGGCCACAGATGTTTAATATTGATTTCGCCTCCTGTAAACTAATCTAATTGCCCTCCTTATCATGACATAGGGTGGGTCCATGCACCTATGTGAATGATTACAAAGTTAGCTATCATGTATGGTCTTGGCTGTCGACCATATGGGGCTGTGAAGCTGAATAAAAGATAATAATTGTCTTCCATAATGACTTGGGTCTGAGCCTAAGTAAGTATGAGATGCATGTAGCCCAGTCCACACCTGCAGCAGAATCAGGTACAATAGTAGAAAAGATTGTACTACTTCAGCTTGCAGGTGGGGAATCACATTGTTGAATGATTGCCTTGTTTTTTTGTTTTTTTGTGTTTTAAACCGGCCCTGCACGTAGAAAATAACACAGAAGGAAGCAGACTGGGACAGAACCTTTCTCCCTGATTGTTATCATTTCTAAAGCGGGAGAGCATGAAAAAATAACCCTGCAGTACAAAGTGGTATATATATTCTATTCTGCCACCTCTGGATTCTACCACCTTCTGTTGAGCCAGGCTACTGGAGGGACTGAGGAACAGTACTAAAGTTCCAGTATACTGTAGTTCCATCCCCAAATAATCCATTGGCTCTCCTGACCAGGCTATGAATATTTCCAGGTCAGAACTGGGTTTTTTTTCCTAGACAAAAGTGTAGTTTAAGCCCCAGAAAGTACAATTCCACTCCTGTTCTTATTGGCATTTCCAACATAAAACGGAACTGTTTTTCCCATTGTTTCCCAGTTCTGGAAGTTTAGGTAGTATGCGTGACTTTGATCGTTCAGACCTCATGCTCTGGTTCTCTACCTTCTTTGACTCCTCCACCATTTTACTTGTTCCCTGCCTCTTTGCCACCTCCCAGTATCCTATTGCCTCTACTGTACTTTAATCTCAGTCAGTGAGCAACTCTGTCATTGGACTGCTGTTTTCTGGGTGATGCTTTTTTTTAATCTTGGGTCAATGGCTGTAGAGCAGGGTTATGCAGTAGCCATGTTAGTCTGCTGCAGCAAAAGCAACAAAGAGTCTTGTAGCACCTTAAAGACTAACTTTATTATAAACTACAGTCCATGCGTGTTATCCGCGGAGGTTCCATTCCGCCCCCCACCGTTACCATGAAAACACGGATGCTGGAGTCTGTGGGGGGTGCCACAAAGACTTACCCAGGGATTGCGCCAGCCCTCTAAAGGTCATGCGGGGCCCGCAGCCCACTCTACGGGCCTCTCTGCACCTCAGAACAGCTTCCAGATGCAATCAAAAGCCACTTCTGATTCTAGTCCAAAAACCAGAAGTGACTTTTGGTCTCATCTGGAAGCTGCTCTGAGGAGCTTGTTCTGAGGAGCTGAAGAGCATGGAGTGGGCTGCAGGCTTCCCCACGCCTCAGAACACTTCCAGGACATGATCGGCGGTCACTCTGAAAACCAGAAGTGGCTTCTGATTGCGTCTCGGAGCTGTTCTGAGGCGCAGGGAGGCCACCCGTGGTTATGTGGGGGCGTGGGTTTGACCATCAGTGGATGATCAAATCCATGGGTGGGAAACCTGTATATAATGAGGGGCCACCGAAGTTACATTTTTAAGATTGGTTAATAAATAAATTGGTTAGTCTTTAAGGTACTCCAAGACTTGTTTTCACTTATTTTAAGATGCTATATTTCATGATTAAACTCTTGTCTGTGTCCCCAGTTTTCCTTTGTGATAGGCAGTGTAGCGGAATTTTTAAGCAGAGGATAGTTAATAATGGAGGACCAGGAAGACTGGTGAACAAGGGAAAAGTATGGGTTTATTGTTAAGAAGCGCAGTGGACAGTCCCCAGGAGGGGAACTGACCCTTTGCTACTTGTGAGCACAGTTTGTAGACTTTTCCAAGCAGAACATCACATGGTTGCTGAGAATGTGCATAGTCACAGAGTCATACAGTTTTTACAAGAGACTTTTGGAAACACATTTTACAGAAAACAATGGGAACAATAGTGGGCTGAGCTGGGTAGAGGACTTCTAGATGGTCCTTGATGGTTCGATCCTTGAGTCCTGGGAGACTTGATTGAGTTAGCTCCGGGAGTCTCCCTGCACCCAGAGTCAGCCTAATGTGTATGCTCTCCTTGAAAGGAGGAAAGATTAAGTTGCCAAATGTGAGGTTTTTCCTGTGACCTGGAGAGGCAGATATGAACAGAAACCAGGAAAATATTTTTCTGCATCAGCAGCCATTGATTTCAAATAACTACATTGATCGGAACCTATCAAGCCATGCTTGTGTCTGCTTGTGTGCAGAACGACCTTTAAGATCACAGTGCTGGTGTTGCCACAATAAACTGCACCACACCACCATGTCTTCTGATAACACCTGTCTGCAAAGGCTTTCAAATAGGCTATTAAAAAAAAATCTGTATTGGGTTGAAACTTTGCCAGGAAAAGTTCTCAACATGAGCCAGGGGCGTCACTAGACGCGCGTCGCCCTAGTGCGGGGACGCGCGTCACCCCCCCTAGGGGCACGACGTTATAGGCGCGGGGGGAGGGGGCCACCCGGCTCCCCCCCCCGCATCGCGTCGCCCCCTCCGGACGCTCTGAGGCCGGCCCGGGAGCCGGCCTCGGAGCGTCCGAACCTGTCGGCGCTCCAGGGCCTTCTGAAAGAAGGCCCAGGCAGCGCGTCAATCCGGGTATTTTCCGGATTTTCACGCATGCGCAGACCCGTTTTGAGGGCTTTTTGCCCTCAAAACGGGTCTGGGCATGCGCGAAAATCCGGGAAATACCCAGATTGATGCGCTGCCTGGGCCTTCAGAAGGCCCTGGAGCGTCGACGGGGTCGGACGCTCCGAGGCCGGCTCCCGGGCCGGCCTCGGAGCGTCCGGAGGGCGACGCGCGTCACGGAGGTGACGCGCGAGGGGGTGCGCGCGTCACCCCATGACGCGCGTCACCCCCTGGCGGCCCGCCCCCCCCGCCACGCTCCAGTGACGCCAGTGACATGAGCAACTGTGACTTTCCAGTAATGGGCAGGCGGCCACTCATTTTTTTCCCCCCAAGATGCATATTTAAGACTGTCAAAAGCAAGTTGCTTCAGATGCTTTTTTTTTAAAGTATCCAGAAGATCAAACTTGATTTTGTTTGAAACCTACAAGATGGAAACAATTAGTCACTAATGTGAAATTCTTACTTTTTGGCGGGTTTTTTTTGGAAGGGGGGGGAGAATGTTGGTAACTCTGTTACAACAGGGCCAATGGAATGTTTTCATTGACAATTTCAGTCAAAGAGTTTCAGCCCTTGATTTCATTAAAGATAAACAGGATTGTTGCCAGTTTGAGTTATCTCTTTGCATAAGAAGTGAAAGAATGTTAGACATAAAAATGTAAGACAGCAGAAAAGCAATGATGTGTAGTGTGTTTATGAGAAACAGGCTTGCGGATATAAAAATGATGTCAAATGGGCTCCCTTGTTGTGTGATAAAGTTTGTCAGCCATGTTCTAACCTGTGGGGAATTTCAGAGGAGTGCTGGGTAGGGGACAAACCTTCTCCACTTTCCAGCGAGGTATTTTCAAACGGGGCCATACTCAGGGGAGGAGGTTGTGGAGGACTAATTTTCCTCAGGGATATTTCAGGCCCCTTCTCCTGTGCACCGGCACCCCCTCCTTCTAGAGTGCCTGGTCCCTGTCGTTCCCCCCCCCCCAGTTTCATGACCCGCATGCCTCCCTGCGTTCTCATGCAAAAATCCAGCCAGCAGGAAGAGAAGCCCTCTTTACATTTACACCTTCTTATTGCATCCTTGCCTCATGCAGCTTTCTCCAGCTATACACACTATCGTGACCCCCACCAGCTGTACATTTCACACACTGTTATTGCAGTCACTTTCACCCGACCATGTTTCATTATGTCTCACCATCTGGACAGGAGAAGCAGCTTCTCCCCCTGAGAGCCGCGCTTTTGCTGAAAGTAAAGAGGCGTTTACCAACAGAGGAGGAGACCTCGCTGCTGTCCTGCAGGTGAGTGAGTTTTTTTGAAGCCTGGAAATAGGAGAGTTTTTCTGAGCATATGCAAAGTGTATTTCCCTTACCAAGAAGTAATGCCACCTCTTTTTCATCTTATCCTCACAGAGGACCCTGTCCTCTGCAGGTATCCGGTTCAGATGGGTGAAGCAAAGGAACATTTAATTATTCATTTGGTGCATGTTTTTAAGCATCCCTCCAATGGACAGTGAAAGATCAGCTCACAGCATCAACCACACCGAGTTCAGTGGAGCTTAAATGATTCTGATCCCTCCAGTCATGTCAAATTTCATGGCTGCTGGATTTTGAACTGAACCGGGCAGTGCAATCCACCGTTTGTATGTGGGGGCGGAGCCCGCCAGATCCTATCCCCATTCCGGGCCGATCGTGATCAACCTGGAGGTCTACTTGGGGGAAGGGGAAGTTTGTCCCCTTCCCCCAGTGTAACGCAGGGAGGCCCCAATGGGCATCCCCAGATTTCCGCCAGCTATTTAGCTGACGTAAGTCCTAGGAGGCCGTGTAAAGGCCACGCTGGCCTGGGAAGGGGACGGGGATATGGCGGCCATCATCCCCGCCCCCTGGGCTGGCTCGGCCAATGGCCCCCCTCCCTCACCAACCAGACCACCCCCACTGGGGGATCCCTTACCTTCTCCGGCAGCCGCAGGGACGATCTGGCACTGGAGTGAGGGCTGCTCACCCCCGCACCGGCAGTCCTTACTCGCGAGTCATTGCAAACGTGCTTTACGGCACATTTGCAATGGCTTCGAGTGGTGGAGCACTCGCTCTGCCGCTCTAAAGTTGCGCTGGATTGTGCTCTCAGTCTTCTTGGTCCTTCAACACTCTAAACACTACACCATGGTCTCTTTGAATCTTCATTCTTAAGGGGTTCTTAACGTTAATTAAAATTTCTTTTAATTTGAGTACAATCCCTGACTTGACAAAAGACAGAAGAAAATCACACCTCCTTTGATTTTGCATGTGTTCCTTTAAATAATAATAATAATAATAATAATAATAATAATAATAATAATAATAATAATAATAATAAAGCAAGGTTTTCAGAAGCCAGCCCAGAACCCAAGATGCAGAAAATAGTATTGATTGGGGGTTCAGCTCACCTCTGTTTGCAGCATCTGGTCTCCAGGGGTAGACCCCTACTCAACACAGATGTTCCATTCCTAACTAAAATCACTTTTTGAATACTAGAATTGCCTTGCTGTAACAGACCCAGAGCAGCCAGGAGATACAAGCAAGACTCCCTTTTTGGGGGGGGGGGGGTTCTACCATTTCTGAAGCCAATTGGCACATCAATTCATTTACAAGTATTTTTATTTTTAACATCTCTTGCATCTTTATTATAAAGAGCGCAGGAGAGTATACAAGGTTCTTTCCATTCCCATTTTATCGCTCAGGGAGAGTGGGTGTGACTGGCCCAAAGTCAACCATGAGCTTCCTGTCTATGTGGAATTTGAGCTGAACCTGTTGATGATTTTTTTTTCAAAAGTACAAAAGGATGTACTTCAGAAAAATCTTGAATTTTTGAAAACATTTTTGGGAGATAAACCTCAAGGGAAGAGCTCCACATTTGATGAAAAATCAGTTTCAAACTGTGCGGATTGTCCCCCCAACCTGGGAAAGACTTCAAAGTGCTGTAAGACTCTCGTTTCACAACTGATTTGTACCAGATTTGGTAGGGTGCTGGAGGCTCTTTCCTAGTTCCCCCATGCAAAATTTGAAGAAGATTGAATGAGACTTTAAATGCTGTGAGGAACAGAATGTTCTGGACTTACAGTGGTCACTCCCCACCCCACAGGTTTAACTGTACAGGTACAAGGGAATGGAGATGCAGTTGGCATCTTTGGTTTTTGTTGTGATCAATTCTGAGAGGAATTTCTTAGTCCATACTGTTAGTTTTGTTTGGAAGTATTCTTTGTTGATGGATATGTAGCTATACAACTTTGAGTGGGGAATCATTCATCTATCCACTAAGGGCCCTGAGAGGAGACACCCACTCTGTCTCAAGTCTCATGGGCAGCGCAACATAAGTATATGGGGGCGGCCCCAGGGCTGCCTGACGGGTCCTATCCCTGTTCGGCCTGGAAGTCTACTTGGGGGAAGGGGATGTTTTTGTCCCCTTCCCCCGGTGTAACATGGGGAGGCCCCAATGGGCCTCCTCGGATTTCTGCCAGCTATTTAGCTGCCGTACCTCCGAGGAGGCTGTGTAAAGGCCGCGTCAGCCCGGGAACGGGGTGAGGATATGGGGGCCGCCATCCCTGCCCCCTGGCTGGCTCAGCCAACCCCCAGCCTCCCTCGCCGCCTGGACCGCTCCCCTCAGTGCTTCCCTTACCTGTATCTAGTGGCCACAGGGACGATCCAGTGGCGGATTAAGGGTTGCCGGCCTCTGCGCCAGCCGCCCTTACTCTAAAGTCGTCGCAAACCTGCTTTACGGTACATTTGCAACACTTTAGAACAGTGGAGCGCGTGCTCTGCCATTCTAAAGATTGTGTGGATTTCACTCTCAATCTCAGCCATTTCTTCCTCCTCCTCTTCCCCCTCTCCTGGGCCAAATGAAAAAGAGAATCCTCCATGGGCTTTAGCCCACTGCAAATCTCCCTCTGCTGCCTTCGCCATTTAGCACTGCAGCTCTCTAACTAGGGTTTGTTTGTTCAACGTATTTGTTTGCCATTCTTCTGTCCTATTAAAAGGACAATCAAGGTAGCTTGCACAATAAAAACTGTCAAGCAATTTTCAAACAGATAACCCCACGATGTTTTAATTAATTAAGAAGAGAGCAGCAAAAAAACAAAACAAAACAAAGCATAACAGTACAGAAAAACAGCATGATTATATTCCTATGAAGGCCAAATGAAACAGAAAGACCTCAACTAATCTTTTGAAAACAGAGAGTGACGATGGAGCCAGTCAGGCCTGACAGTTGCATACTGTACACCAGTGGCGTCGCTCAAGGTGGGGCGGAACGGTAAGTTTCACACTGTGCTAACCTCCGTTTACTCGCCAGCATGAGGCGGCCGGCCCCAACCCCTTGCCATCGGAGCCATTCAGTGTGGCGAAAGCAACACGCAGTAAACTCCTTGCACGTTGCCTTCACCGCACTGAATGGCTCCGACGGTGAGGGGACGGGGCCGCCTCGTGCCGGGGAGTAAACGGAGGTTAGCACAGTGCAGAATTTACCGTTCCGCCTCACTTCGAGCGATGCCAGTGCTGTACACACATTGCCCATAGCATTTAGCAGGCCCAGCTCCAGATTTGAGGGGGCCTTGCCTTGGGTAAAGTGTCTTCCAGTGGGTTCCCCACCATGGGGTGGGCTTACCAGGCAGTGAGAAGCCAAGGGCCACAGCAATGACGCTCCTCTCAGTGCAATCACTCCTGAAGCTGCCTCCTTATTTCCCTTGTATTGCTATGATCATTGTGGGGACACTAAAATGGCAGCTGCAGTGTGCTGGCAGGAAGAAGAGGGAAATAGTTAAAGGTCCTGGTGACAGTGCAGGTGTCATGGCGGTGGGCCCTTCTGAGGCACTGGGCCTGTGCCCTGGCATTTGTCCAAGGGTACCATATACTGATGCCAGCCCTGCTGTTCAGTCCTCCCTACCCCATTTTGACTCTCATTGCAGTGGCGTTGATGGAGGGGGGCTGGGGGCGGAGCGATGACACATTTCGCATCATCCCCCCCCCAGTCATGACATCGCTCCCGGAAAGCCTCTATTTGGAGCCTTCCAGGAGTGGGTGGGAGGGCCATTCTCCCATCCTCAAAAACACCCGACCAGGCTCCCAGCTAAAGAAACTGCCAGGGTCGGGAAAGGTGCCACTGCAGCCGCTACTCCCGATTAGACTGCGGGCAGCACCCGGGGGCATACCACCACCCCTGTCTCATTGGATGTTTGGTTTGTGACCTAGAACTACTGCTCTAACCTTGCATGCAGGTATCAGCCCTGCAGCCGCTGCTGCTCTGCTTGGCTATTCATCTTCCAGGACCATGAGCAAATGGCCCTGAAGTCTCTGGCAGTGGTGGAAGCTGCCCTTGTGCACTTTTTTTTTTTTTGCATCTGTTGAGTCTCCAGCATGTCCACAAGACATGGCTCATCATGACATCTAATAATATGAAATAAGAACACAGGTTTGGACCACTGTCAGGTACCTTTGAATGGCATGATTGTTTAAACAGGCTCCTTTGGCAAATTCAGCCATTTTATACTGACCTATGTTTGATTTCCTGCTTCTAGAAAGGGTCTGCAAATGTCTGCATAATGGTCTGAAGAAAGGGTCTGCATAATGGGATGTTAGGAACTGGCCTGTTCTGTTAATAGCTAATCTACTTTTCCTGCTCCCAAAAGACACTCAAACATCTCCCAAGTTAATTGATATTTATGGTGGGACTATTGAGGAAAAAAACCCCACAATCTTGTATAATCTCAAGTTCCTGTGGGTCAGTGGGTCAGCAGGGGGTGGGAAGAACTGAGCTATTTACCACCGTCTAAGTCCAGATTTAATAGAAGAAGGAAAAGCACAAAGGAAAATGGAAAATTGTGTTGGCGCTGTATCAGTTTCCCCTATTTTATCCATGGACCATGGTAGACTTTTAAGAGGAGACGCTCTGTGATTCAGAGAAATATGCAGCTTCTGGGAATTGTGTTCTGCCAGCATGTCAGGGACTTGTTTCTTTGCCCTCTCTGAGGGAGGGAGATGCAAGACTTGGCTCCTCAGCACAAATAGCAAGAGTATCCTGGTAATGAAAACAACAAAGAGTCTTGTGCAGCTTAAAGGCTAACAAATTTATTTCAGTGGAAGCTTTCACAGATGACGGACCATTTCATCAAGCTGGGACAGCATGTTGGATGCAGCGGATGCTGTGCCAGCAGCCCTGCATCCAATTGGGTGATGAGTTAAGGTGTGTCCTTCTAGGAGAGCATAAAGGCTTAATTGCACCCCAATCCGAGAGGTTCCTGAGGATGAGGGATAAAAGGTATAGCAAGCTGTGGGCTTCACCCATGCTTAGGTCATTGGTGGGAGAAACTGCCTGGAGATGGAGACTGAAAAGACTGTTCAGGTGGCCTGACTACTGGGCAGCTAGGCTTAATTTATTATACAAGAAGGCTTGTGCTTGCAAGCGTGATTATGCTAAAGTAAGGAGCCCGAATTTGTAAGATCTTAGACTGAGGAAGGTGCTACACAGATGCCCACAGTGCTACAGCTTTCCATTCCAATCAATGGCCCTTTATTAGCATGATCCTGATTAGAGGGAGCCGTGCCTCACCCCCTCCAGGGCAAAGTCCTGGCTGACTCTCAGGAATGTCAGCTAAGGAACCAAGATGGAGTTGGTAGAGACTGTTTTGGAAAGTGAGGTCATTGGCAACAACCCTTAAGTAAACAGTTTAGTTTAAAGTTTCAGCAGTACTTCCTAAGCTTCCTCCTGCATCTTCCAAAGCTTTCCTTAGATTTTTTTTTAAATTGTAAGTAAAATCTGTATTGAGGATTCTGGCAACTTCCCATCTTGGTGAGCGGAGCAACGTCCTTCGTGACCTTCTTTAATCCACCTTTGCCCACGCCTGTCCATGTGAAACCTGGGCTGTTGCCAAGACTGTCTCTGCTGCCTGACATTCTGCCTCCCTTGCCCTTGAGTCTGTCCAAATCTATCCCCATCTGCATGCAGTGCAGGACTCTCATTCTTTCCTGCAAAGCCACGCATGACTCAGCCCACTGCATTTCCGTGTCCTTGTTTCATTTCTGCTCTGTTAGTCATACCAGCCTCATCTGCCCACTTGTCAGATTCTGGCACAAATGACTCTGAATCTCCTTTCATGATGACATCTCTGAGAGTTTTTTCTACACTTATTTGCAAAGCTAATCCCCTTGCCACATTCATAGACATAATAAAGATTCACTTCATCTGTCATATTTATAAGAAAAGTCTAGACTGACTTTAGCCTAATCTGGGAAATTGAATTCCCCCGAGCAGCCTTCCTTCTGTGAAGGTTCGTTTTGTTCTTATATTCCCAAAGTTACAATATGTCTCATAGTACTCCAGATTAATATTGCCAACCATCCACTTCATTAAGAACAGAAGGATTCCCGTGATGCATTGGACCACGGTCCGTAAGTTTCAATGTTTGCGTTCCAGACTTCTCCGGAATCATATGAGCAGGGGATGATGATGATGATGATGATAGTTGTCCCCAGCATGTGGTACTGAGAGATTTATTGCGTCATCGATTCTGTTTAACCTGACGTAGTTAATAGCCATTGATACACATGATGAAGATATCTTCCCAAAAAAATCTCACACCTGGTCCCACCCATCAGCAACATGGGTTTAGGTGGGATTTGAATCCATGCCTACCGACTTCCTCCATGGGATACTCTCCGTCCCAACCCCCAGGCTAAGGGTTATTTCAGTTTCTCCAGCTTTTCTTCTGCTCTTCCAATGATCAGGTTCCCTAGCCCACATTCCACATCTCTTGTTTCCCTGATACCGTAGGACTTCCATGTATGGTTCAGAGGGGGTCAGGAACTCCTGTTACGCATTCTGAGTCGAAAGTGTGGAGAACAGCTGGAAAAGTATAATTGAGGCCTTCAGTGAAGCCCACTTGGAGCCCTCTCCTGAACGTATCATCTTTTTAAACACCATAACACAAATTTCAAGGGTGCTCAAGCTTCAATTATACTACCTTTTGTCTGTAACTACCTTTTCTCCTTAAGCCTTAGAAGAACTTACCCAACTGTGCGCTCATTGATCATGGAAGCTTTGTGGCCTCACCAGGTTGCCAATACTGGGAATTGACAACAGTGCAGCTTCCAGATGAAGTCGTTGATAGGTACTGAACAGAGACAACATTTTGTTAAAGTATTTGGGAACCACTGTTGGAGACATCTTTCTGATTTAGAACAAATATGCTTTCCTTCTTTAGAACACATTTTGTGGGGAATTTAAAGGACCAGGTAATGTGCTAGGTTTTAGGTTTGGGGGTGGTAGTTTGCTTTCTGACCTGTTTTCTCCCAGGCATGCTGTATTAATTCCTGCAGAAGAAGGCTGAGGGAATTAGGCTACAGCTATGAAAACTAATATATTAAGCCCTTCAATCAAAAGGAACATGTGAGAGGAAAGAGACAAAACACAGCCTCTTCCAAAAAGTCCATTATTTGAGTAGGCCTCCATAAGAAATCGCATGGCAGCAGCAATGTGAATACTAAGTTAAAGGGAAACCATTTTACAGCAAACAAACTGGAGGAAGACCAATATTAACGGAGGCTTCTAAAATATGGAATTGTCTGTCATGGAAAATAATGGAGAAATGTATAGCTGGACTGAAATGAAAGAAACTGCTATTATTGTTATATCAAGGAACTGAGCTTTTGGTTTGATTTCCTGTTCTCAGGACAGCAGGAGCTGAGAGGACTGTGTGGGAGGAAGTGTCTTGAATTGCTCATTAATATGAGTAGCTTTGAAGATCACTTTATAGTTCTTTCTAGGTCTTTATAGTTCTTTCATGTAGGGATTTCAGAGCACTGAATAAGTATCACAGTGATTTGGCAAGGCAGGCAATGCAAATGTTGTTATCCCAGCTCTGCTGATAGGTTATGACCCCCTTCAAAATGTTGGGGACTTGTGAGCGAACCAGTGTGGACTATTGACTCAAGAAGACTGAACTGGGGTTGAAAGATGAGAGCTCAAACCCCAGTTTGATTCTGCTACAGAGTCAGGGGTCCCAACCAGACAGATAGAATCAGGGTGCCCAGTCTTCCCAAGGGTCACTTAATAAGTCGCACTGTTCGTTGCCAATTAAAACTGATTCCGTACTGGGTGCCCATGCAAGAACTGTAAATGGTTTTTTGGAGGACTTGCTGGTGCAGATACTTTCTGCAAGAGCAGGCTGATCCACCTTGGTAGCCATGTACAAAAACCCATTTGTGTCCGTCCCCCCCAATAAACAACTAAGCCAAGCCAAAAGCCTGAACAGAGAAACATGGTTCTGCTTTGTATTTCATGATGACAGACAGCAGCCTCCACTTCCAAGCAAGTTGTCTATTCACATATGAAGGCATTTCACTATTTAGGCAAATCCCCATTGTTCATTCGCACTGAACTTTGCTCTTTGGAAGAGGATTTCAACAAATGTATCCTGAGCATATTTTTTTTTATTTAAAATAGTTACAGGGTTAGACAGCTCAAATTTTGAAATAACTTTGAGCTTTCTTCCACGGTGGTTGTGTGCCTTGGAATATTAAAATTATTCACATGTGCATCAAAGATACTAGAAAGGATATCGCAAGTAAAGAAATGTTTTCCCCACTTAAAACTTTTTAAGGTGTCAGTTATGGCACCTTGTTTTATGGAAGCCCCTTTCAACTGGTATGGTATGCCCAGATTAAGAAAATAAATACAAAGGGATGACATTTATGGCTCAACAAACTCAACGGGACAAACGGGATTTTTTCCCCCCAAACCTCAGTACATAAAAATGCCATGCATTACCATGACACACAAATATAGTATTTTTATGGGTGACATACCATCCTGCTTTATTACGGCTACTGTCATATAAGGGAAAACAGGTATCCATTTTTTCTAACCCAGACGCTGATACCAGAGAGTATCTTCTTCATCAGTTGTAATAAAAACAAGACATTCCAAGAATATAATTAAAACAAAACAAAATAGTGCATGTGTTTGACTCCAAAACTTCATGCAAGCACAAAAGTCATGCATTCCAGTATTGACCTTTAAGGCCCTAAGGAACCTTGGGCCAGTGTATCAGAAGAAGTACTCCTTCCATACAGACACCTTCATGCTTTGAGATCTACCAAGGAGGCTTTAAAAACTTTTACATGGATGGTTCATGTCAGGGAGCAACCTGGTGAAGGGACAATCACCCCATATATGGGGGGACTCCATGATAAATGGGACAAACCGGCAGGGCCTCCGGATGAAGTGTCAGGCAGCGTTGGCTCCATCTGGGACCTTGCACAATATGAGAGAATCAGGATCGGACAGTCCCATTGCTGGGGTGAAGGAGGTGCTCCATTGGGTTTTCCCTGAGATAGAAGGGACGATGGGGCAGGCTTTCGCTTGCTTAGGCATCTGCATCACGAACACCAGTGAGGAGGCTAAGGCCGACTGGCTGGCACCAGAGAGGTAAAGGTAAAGGTATCCCTTGACAATTAAGTCCAGTCGTGTCCGACTCTAGGGAGCGGTGATCATCTCCGTTTCAAAGCTGAAGAGCCAGCGCTGTCTGAAGACGTTTCCATGGTCATGTGGCCGGCATGACTCAACACCGAGGCACATGGAACGCTGTTACCGTCGATGTGATACCTATTAATCTACTTGCAATTTCTTGCTTTCGAACTGCTAGGTTGGCAGGAGCCGTCGCACGGATTCGAACTGCTGACCTTTCGATCGACAGCTCATGGTTCAGTGGTTTAACCCACTGTGCCACCCGCTGGCTTGGCACCAGAGAACAAAGGTGCAATTCTGAGGATGTGGTTGCCTGAAGAGGAGGAGTAACAAGAATGGAGTTGTCAACCCCCTCCCCTCTTCTGTCTGGAAGATCTGAGGTCAGAGGAGAGGAATCCAGGCTGTTCCCCACTACCGTCATTCCTTGTCTTCCCCCCTCACACGGTTGGGGCACAGACCCATAAAGTGTTACAGTTTGCTTGTACAGTATTTAGCAGGGGTGTGTGTATGTGTGAAACTATTCCTATTTGTCTCAACACAGCATCCCTCCCAGCAACTGTTGCCAGGCAGGCCCAGCATGGAGGTGAGGTGTTCTGTACATATCTGCTATCTCCACAGCTTTCTCACCTTGCCTCCATCACCACTTCCGAGCAGATCTCAGAATCACTCGAACTGGGACAAAGCCATGAGCTGTCCATTACGTAGAAATCAATGCATTTTGTTCCAGTGATCCCTGAGCAGGCCCTAGCTGGCTCGTTCCCCTTGTCATCGTTCCCCTTGTGTAGCACTTAGTCATTCTAAGCCATTTTAGAGTCCTGCTGCTGGTAGCTTTGGTTGCAGCCGGGACAAGGCCTGTGGAAGACATTAGCTGGAGTTGTCAAATCAAACATTTAAAAACCTGGGGCACAGTAAATCCATGGTGTCTGTTCTAAAAAGCTTTACTATTGTAACATGAACCAAAGAGGAGAAAAAGAAACCCTACCCAATAAATGAGCAATTATTTGCATATTTTAATTAACTATTTGCCCATTTAAAATTACATTTTGCTTAACAGGGATGCTAGGCTGGAAATGAAAATGTCTGGGTATGGAACAGAATGGTCAGACTGGATATAACTAGTCAGAAGAAGGCAGTACAGCTGTGGTTTTATAGAATTAGGAACAGTTCCTTAGAAAGTAATGGGATTTTCCTTTAGCATTTGTAAAGTATTGTACTGTACTTTGCTAAAGAAAAAGAAAAAAGAACTTGATATATAAACATCAGGCACTGACAGAAATGAACCCAGGGGAAAACCTTGCTCTGAAGACCATGAAGAAATGGTTGAATTGCTTGTCTCTTTCAAAAGATTGCCTGAGCACCTAGAGTTTCACACTAGTAAGTTAGAAATGGCAGTATTTATGATTATGTAAAGGCACCCTAATGATGTGTTCTACTTAATGCAGTCTGCTGTAAAGAACTCTAACAGCTGATTCTAAACATTTTGGCTTGGATTCCAACTTCCGTCGCACCAGTGTAACAGAATTGCTTTTTTCCTCCCCCTTTCCTCTGCAGTCCCTCTGCCCCCAAAATTCCACTTTGTGGAGGGTTATTATTAGAGGGTGTTAGTTAGGAGACCTTCCTAGAACAGAGTCGTACACAACACAGAGGGCTGCAGCAGGAAAGGAGGGATTAGCAAATATCACCGCCCCCTTGCACGAACAGAAGTGCCTTCCATTTGTGCGAGAGTAATTTAGGATTCCAGTCATGGTATGGAGCATAACAACAGCACTTACCATTTGTATAACACTTCATAGTGTTCAAAGCATTTCATGCATATATTAACCAGTCATTCTTACAACAATCCTTATAAAGTATTATTATCCCCTGCCTTATTTCAGTTGGGAGACTGAGGCTGGGGTGTGTGTGTGGCTTCTCTAAGGCCACATAGGTTCAGATGGTACTTTCCCATTCAATCAGCCCTGCACAATGGAAGACTCATCCTGCACCCACCACCACTGATTTCAGGGGCACTGACTTCCATGTAATAGGAGTACAACAACATCCTGTAGAAAGTTGAGGGTGACTTCCTGTGGGTAGATAGCAAGCTGCTTAGGCATATTTTGGATCTTTCTATTGATGTGACTGGAGAATACACCGAAACACTGTTGGGTTGTAGTGGTACTCAGTTTTCCTGTATGTGAAATGAGAATAACAGCAGTGTCATACACAGGGGTGTAATTGAAGTTAAATGTTAGGAACCTAAGACAATGGCGTTCCTGCGGTAGGGGCTCGACAGTAAGTCGTGCCCCGTCCTACTACCGCGTTCACGAACCGGAGCGAGGAGGCCCCGCCCCCTCACCGTCGGAGCCATTCTGCACAGCAAAGCCGAACGGGCAGGAGACCGTTCAGCTTCGCTGCGCGGAATGGCTCCGACGGTGAGGGGCGGGGCCTCCTCGCTCCGGTTTGTGAACGCGGTAGTAGGACGGGGCGCGACTTACTGTCGAGCCCCTACCGCAGGAACGCCACTGACCTAAGAAGAGCTCTGTTGGATCTCAGGCCAAAAGGCCATCAGATCCAGTATTCTGTTTCCCACAGAGTCCAGCCATGTGCTCTTCCAGGAAGCTCACAAGCAAGGCACAAAGGTAGTAGTTGCCCTGCTATTACCCCTAAATTGGTACTCAATTGCAGACTGCCCTGAAGGTGGGGGTTCCACTCAGCCATCATGGCTAACAGCCGTTGAGAGACCTCTCTTCTTCCATGATTTTTTTATTTTTATTTTTATTTATTTATATACCACGTTTCTTATCCTCAGATTGCTCTTCAGATGTTACTCAAGGCAGTTTACATAGGCAGGCTCTCTAGACCCAATAGATCTTTACAACAATATTGTTCTATATAAACCCTTGAACTCAAGATGTTTTCCTTCCACGGTGTAGTCACCTTCACTTAGCTGCAGAACACAAGCCTCGAGCTTTCTGCAGGCAGCCACAAATCATGCGAAACGGGATCCTCCAGTTGTAATCGCGCTGTCCCTGATATTCTCAGCATTCCAGTCCGTTCTCTCACCATGACTGATCCCCTTTTGTAAATGTTTACACAAGCATTTATGACACAGTTTTTCAGTCTATATAACTATGCAGGCTTTATGAAAGAACATCACTACTTTATTATGAGCATCAATCAGTCAGCATACGTTTTGACAGACAAACTGGGCCTGTTGTACATCTGGATCCTCTGACATAGCATTTGGAACAAACAAAAGAAAAACAATTAGCAGTTTGCTTTACCTAATATAAGAGCCTTTGGAAACCATGCCTTTGGATGTGTTCAGTGTGTTCGTTCTTCGCCCGGTTCCGTGTACCTTGCACAGTGCTGCGGAGTGTCTGTTTTCTGCTCTCAAACAGTCTATGTCTCAGCTGAGATTTTCAGGTCAAATACCGTCTCCCCTCCTTCCACAGGGCAACATCTGCCCATCAGTCTCTCTCCCTTCCCACTATGGTGTGACATGGATGAGTGGATGCATCTGACGCCAGGCCCTCCAGGCAGTTTCTTCCTTTGGCTCACAGCGGGATGCCAACGGCTTGTTACCTTTGTTTGTTTCTATCTGGAGCTCTGAAAGTGGGTGAACAAAGACAACAGTAATAAAAGGAGAGTGAAAGAGCATTCTCTATGGTCCTTTCACTCAAGCAGATAAAACCAAATAAAGGTTGCTTCCACACAGGTGTAAAACTCTGTCGATAGAGCTATTTCGGGAGCATTGCTTATTGGCATTCTGGTGAGTTTAAAATAAATCCAGTAGCTGAAAGCATTAGAAGCAGTGCTTGAATTATGAAGGAAAGATAGGGGTCCCTTAACAAAATCCTCAAGTCCCACTTCACGTCTCCCCTCATTTTAGCCATAACATGGGCCTCCCCATATCCTAACCCATTTGCCCCAAAGGGAGCCATTACAAAAGGCAAGGGAGGCAGATTCCTGCTGCCCCTCTTGTAATTCAAGCAGTGATTGGATGGGTCAACAATGCAAATCAATAACATTTGGAAGTGATCATCATTATAAATTCAAAAACATATAGTGAAAGGAGTGCCTGTGCTTAGAACAGATCCTGAGATATAGCTTGGCTCTCCATCAGCCAAATATACATGGGAGTCCTCATGCATACAGTGGGTATGTCCAAACATACATTATTTTAGCAATGAAGCTATTGTGGAAAGGCATTCACATTTTCTCCAGACATACAAACTTCTTTGCAGGATCAAGCTCAGGGTTTCAAGCTCAGGGTTTCAAGCTCAAGCTCTGGCTTCTGTTGCACATGCTTTGCAACAGAAGCCAGAAGTCCACTGTGTTCTTTGGCTGGAACATTGGTTATCTCGTTAGCTCCCCCCTTCTGGAGCAGTTTTTCAATGTTTTAAAAAAGGGATTCTGCTTTTTAAAATTAAAAATCTATTCCTATATTTGCAAAGGCCTTCTTTATGCATTTCAATGGCAGGAGAAACTTCTGAATGGCTCAAAGTTGGGATATTCTTGCACCTACTTTATCCTTTATGCCTTCTTTTAATTCTCTTAAAATTGCTCACTCACAGTCTGTTTTCTAAACAAGTGTTTGTTGTATCAGGATAATACAGTGGCGTTGCTGGAGAGGGTGCGACAGCATAAGTGGTGCAAGGCACTGCACTGTGCCTTGCAACCCGGTGTAACGTGGCCCTTCCCACTCGTCCCCGGAGCCAACGTGTGTTGTTGCACCCCCTCCAGCAATATCACTGGGATAATGGGCTGATGGGCTCTAAATTGGGCTGATTATGGAGTCTGTGATAAAGAGAGTTGCCCTTGTGACTCAAACTACAGTACTCCCCCCATATCCACTGGGGAAATGTTCCAGGCCCCTCCGTGGATATGTGAAACCGTGGATAGGAGCGAACACCCCCTCCATGGTTTCCTGAGGGCCCCTCGCCCTGCCTCCCCTGCGGGCAGTTGTGCGCGCGCCCCTGCTCTTATGTTTCGTTCAGCAAGCTTTGTTTCTTCCTTAAAACAAACAGAGAAGCAGCCTCCATTGCAGGCAAGTAGAACGAGACTAAGTCCTAGAGAGGCTCTGCAAGGTTTCTGTTAACCTTACAGAGCCTCTCTAGGACTTAGTCTCATTCTACTTGCCTGCAATAAGCAGCCAGAGGCTGCTTCTCCTGTTTCTTTAAGGAAGAAATGAAGCTTACTGGGAAAAAAGTAAAAGCCTGGGGGTGTCCCCGCAATCCGTGGATAACTGAAACCCTGGATAGTGGATCCGTGGATATGGGGGCCCACCTGTAATGGTGAAGCATGTACTGTATGTAGGTGAGCTGTGTGTGTACACGGGAGTATCTTGTAGGGCTTTGGACTGGGATTGTTGCTTCATGTGCCTTTGCTGTGTGCATGTGGCTTTGCAGATCTTGTACGATCTGGATGAGAGCTGAATTACATTTTTTTGGGGGGGGGGAGCTCTTAGTTTTTCAAATTACAAGTTGCATGTAGACAAATCCAAATAACTGATGGCTTTTGTATGGTCCAGGGAAGAACAGGCGTTGCTTCTTCACCCTACATGTTTTGCCACAAGTGGAGATCTTTTTGCACCGGTCATCATGGTCTAAATGAATTAAGTCTTCAAAGCATCTCCTGCATCTATCTTACAACCATCACAAACTGCAGATTGGGTCTTTCCATCATGCCTAACTGGGTGAAAAGGATGGTGGCTACTGGAAAGAGTTCTGCTATTGCTGGCACACCACTGCCTTGGTGGGCCTCCCAAACCCTAGAGGAGCTTATTCAAGGTCACCTTGCTGAGGGCCCCCTCAAACCTTGTAGTGAATTATGTGTGTGTTCAGGATCCATGGACTCCAATGCTGAGTAATAATTGTGATGAAAAATCAATGTACAAACGTATGAAATGGCCCTTTATCTTCTTTGTTGCAACAGACCATCGTGAATACTCTTCTGGAATCAGGTAAGTCACCAGTCCAAGCAATATAATTTATTATTAGCATAGAATATCTAAGGTTCCAAGTAGGTACTTTACAATCTTTCACTGCCCAAACAATCCTTCAAAGAAGGTCATCCTCTTTTCACACATTTTTTTTCACAGATTGGTAATGGGAGATGGGAGAGTGAGAGGTAGTGCTTTTTGGCCAAAGCTGTGTTTGGTTGAGCACTGATTTCCAGGACTCTCCAATTACTGCTTGTGCAGCATTGGAGTTGTCTAGTCACCTGATGCCCAATTTTGTTTCCCTCCTCAGTCCCAAAGTTGTACTGTAGTCTTGCTCAATATTTGTGAACAGAGACAGGTAGCATCCTTGGTCATGTCTGATAACGACAACAAGAGAAAATAGAAAGAAATTATTACCTCTCCATCAAATGACCTTGACGCCACTTGTGTGGAGGGGGGGGGGGAGAGACAACACTGACATTTAGAAATCGTTGTGCTTATGTGTGTTTATTTTTTTAATTGAGAATTTTTAGAAGAAGAGAAGAGGCCCAAACAATACAACACACTTTTTCTGTGCTCCTGCTGAAAAGAAACTGCAGCCATTAGATTCACTTCAGTTGTCTCACCTGACCTGAAATGAACTCCCTCCCTCAGGCCTGTAAGAAAATTCAATTAAAAGGTCCAGCTGTGAGGCAGCAGCTGAAGAGGAATTACTGTGGGGAGGTCCACATTTTTCATAAAGAAAAGAATCCCCCTCTCCTCCCCACTGCTCCCCTCCTTATCCCTGATTAGGCTTGCCCCTTACTTCTCAACCATGAGCCCTTTCCAATTAACCAAACCTGAAGCAGTAGCTTTTATCTACTCCATTCAAATGCAGAAACACCATGGATTTGGTCCATCCCTATAAGCGTCATGGGGAGAAAGGAGGGCAAGGGGAGGGGAGGCGAGCAGAGGTTGGGAATCAGTGCAGGCAGAGTCCAATTAAGTGGCCTGGTGCAATGGGATTAATTGCTGCTAATATGCAAAAGACTCTGCTGGCAGCACACACACACACACACACACACACACACACACACACACACACACAAGAAGGGCAACAACAGTATGTAGAGGCTTATAAAAACACAACAAACCCACCATGAACCTGAAAGATTGGGAAAGAGCTAGTGGGAAAGAGCTAGTGGCAACATTGCTGGTGTGTGAAAGCCTAGTGAAATCTCATGCTCTCAGAGGCATGCTGTGGTATTATGATTGGATTCTTGGCTTACAGAGTGGCCCAGAATTCTGCGTCTCTTTGGCATCTGGGATGTAATGTGGTATTAAAGGAATGTGAGATTGGAGGCTGAGTGGTGCATATGCATCATGGGGTATCTGCTAATCATGAGAACCACTAGATGGGGAAATGAATGGCTACCTAGCAAGGTAGGTATCTCTGAATATATCTGGGATGGGTAAGATGCAAATGTAGCCTGATTCACGCATACATATTTATCCTTTCATGGCATCCAGGGATGACTTACATGAGTGATGCAGCCTTGTCTGACAACATGTCCCAGATACCGGACAGTAGAGCCCCCCAGCAGGCTCTTTTTGGGGATAACCTTTAGACCCGCCTGAGCCAAGGCCGTCAGGACCGCTTGGAGATGCTGAAGATGTTCCATCAAACTTTTGCTGAAGATCAGGGTGTCATCCAGGTAAGCCACGCTGAAGGTCTTGCAACCCTCCAGGACGTGGTCTACCAACCACTGGAAGGTTGCCGCAACTCCATGTAACCCGAAGGGCATCACTTTGAAGTGAAACAGTCCGCGGGGAGTGGCAAAGGCTGTTTTCTTGCGGTCCTCGGGGCACAATGGGACTTGCCAATATCCTTTTGTTAAATCCAAGGAGCTGAGGTACCGGGCTTTGCCGACTTGTTCAAGTAGGATGTCAGAGCGAGGCATGGGATAAGTGTCAAATTTGGCTGCCTTGTTAACTTCTTGAAAATCGATACAGAAGCGGATGGAGCTCGATGGAGCTGTAGCATCCACATCAGCATGGGAAAGTCAAAGGGGCAACCTAAGAGATTGTTTTTAGTTGCAAATTGGTCCACCTTCCCTTCTAAACTGCTGAGGAACGAATGGTCATCTCTAGGGTCGGACCCAAGACCCTCCATGCCCCCTTCAGAAGGACTGGGGGGCTCTGGAGTGAGGCTTGCTCAGATCTGTCATCAGAAGATGAATTCAGTCGGATGACAACTGAACTTGCCTCAAGTCTCAAGAATGCAGACATTCCATTTCATTCCTAATAAGCACGTTTCCATCCTCGCTGAAGCAGAAAGCTGCATCCATGAGAACTACTTAGCATTTCGGTGCACTGCATTTTAGGCCTCCAAAATGCCCGGTAGTGGCTGTCAGACTGAGTCAGCAGAAGACAGCTGAGCAAGTGGAAGAGGCTGAGGCAGCACCGGGGACTCAATCAAGCAGCTGGGTCAGTTGCTTCTCCCGTAACCATATCAGCATTTCAAAACTACAAGACTCTGGAGAGAGTAGAAGTTTGGATTTTTTCATCTTTTCTCTTTTTTCCATGTGGATGCTATGGGGCAGTTAAGAAAAGCATGTTCATTTTGCCAGTCACGAACAAAGCGAATCTTGGCATGTGCTGCACCAAGAGACTGATAAACGTCAGTGGCACTGGCACAAGACCTTTGGGCACCTGAGTCCAAATGCCACCCCTGCATCCCTTTGCCTGATGCCTTCCCCCCCCCCCCATCACTCTCCTCTTCAGTGGTGGCAGCACATCATGCCCTGGTCTGTCCTCCTCCCATGCTCACTGCATTTGCGAAGTAAGAGGAAAGTGCAGAGGAAGTGTGGGGAGAGGAGAGAGGTGGCCTAGATTTCTCACATCTCACTTTCCTCTCCTCCACACTTCGTCTTCTGCTCCATTCCTCTGCCCTTTTTGTAATCCAGGGAGCATGAGCAGAGAAACAGGAGCAACAGCAGTTGCCAATTTCACTTACGGGGGGGGGGGGGTGTGGCGGCAAGCCCCCCTGCTGCCCCCCTGTGGCAAAGAAATGCGTTACCCAAATTTCTACCCTCTCAATCTCCTTCACTCCCCTGTCCACCTACTGTATTTCATTTTTTCCCTATTCTTCATCCGAGGAGTTCAAGGCGGCATCCATGGCTCCCCATGTTATCCTCACAACCAAGGTAGGTTAACCCCAGGGTGTTGGCCCTTCTAAATATATTCTTGGAAAACATAACTATCCTACAGTGGTTTATCAACAGTTCAAAATGGGCCTCACTCACTGGCATAAGAAAGGACCAGCTTAGTGTTCATGAACACACATTTGGGCAAGATGCAGCCATTACCTCATTTGGAGATGTATTTTTTATTATTATATTTGTAACGTACAATTATACACCCCCCTTTCCATGATACATACCATATTGTCCCGAGTATAAGACGCACCTGATTATAAGACGCACCCTTAAAGTTTGGTGCTATTAAAAAAAATTAATTAAATCACTGGCATTAAATTGCAACAGCCTGATTATAAGACGCACCCCTAGTTTAAAAACTTAAATTAGGAGAAAAAAGTGAGTCTTATACTCAGACCAATACGGTAATACTCAATACAGCTTACAAGGGTTTAAAACAAACTTATTGCAAAACTAAAACATAAAATAAGACAAATCATGGAACAGCATAAAAATGACACAACAATCAAGAGAGCAAAGCATCAAATCAGAGAACCAATTTACAGCCAACCCTTAACACGTACCCACAAAGCCAATCCCAAACACTACAGAAAACACAAAATCTAACAAAAGGAAGTTAAATGCTTGCCTAAACAAAAATGCTTCAACAGACAATGAAAGAAAAACCAAAGGGGCAGTCAGTGAAGTAGCCGCCACTGAAGCTGGAACAAAAGAGGTGTGATATGCTCCACAACACTAGCCCTGGTCAATGATTCAGGAGCAGCATTTTAAACAAGCTGAAGTTTCCAAATACATTCAAAGGGCAGCCTTACGCACAAAAAAGACATTGCAATAATCTAGTTTTGATATAACCAACAAGGCATGTGATGCCACAGCCAGATCTGTTTGGAGAATACATTGTGTATTCTCAGAGAGTTTGAGAATACACACTCACACACTCAAGGAACATACTGACATGTGGGAAAATGGAAAAGCGGGATTCATGAAAAACATCCACTTTCTGAACCGTAGGACACACAAAATTAAAAGTTCAGCAGCAAAACCTATGGATGATTCAGACACTGGTTTTGATGGCATTTGCAGACTGTGCTATACTCTTCCTGCGCGCACGCACGCACACACACACGTATATAATGTTTCACACGTGTGCTCAAGCGCACACACAGTTCTTCCCCCATTCATTGCTCACGCAAACACACTGTGGCACTGCAATGACTCAAAAACATGAATTGTGGATCCTCATGATACTTACACAGAGGCCCTGCCAAATTACCATCAACTTAAAGCTCACATATTGTATGTGCCCAGGGACTACTGTATACAGCAATTTCAAGGGCCACAATGGTGCAAAAACATGGTTTGGAAATGTGGACTTTTTTTTGTAGTTTCTTTGTTTGCCTCCAAGAGCCAAAGGAGCATGAAAGCAACGTGCAGGCCAGTCTGTAAGTGTTGGAACAAAAAACATGCTGCTGTCTCAATTCAACTCTCTCTTTTTATGGGGTTTGGCTGGGGAATCAAGATCCTACCTTTCCCAGTGGCTACTCAAATGGCAAGATCCACTAGTCCAGTCCTCAGGACCTCCCCTCAGCCATTGTCAGGTAGATGGACGTGACCAATGGATGGACTGGTCTGGCAGACCCAGAGGGGCCGTGAACTTGGTCTGTCCCATGATTCTAACAGAGACAAGCGCCAGCCGCACTGGCATGCGCAATACACATCTCAGGTTTAAGACTTGCTGGTGGATGTGTAGGTCACAGGCGTCATATTGGTTGGCTGTACTAGCTGACTCACAGCCCATTCCAACCCAACTCCTCTCCAAGTCAGGCATAAGTGTGGCCTAAGTGCAGCCTAAATTAGGCAGAAGTTATGCCTGAGGTAGGTCAGAGTTATGCCTGAGTTAGGCAGGCTGCAGTTTCTGTGGCCCAGCACCCAGCTCTTCTCCAGGCTCCGTGTCTGGCTCGGGCATGTGCAGGCCTCTGTCTGCATGTGTCAGCGTCCATCCATGGCAGCTGCCACAGGGTCTGTCGCAGCCCGGTCGCAAAGGGGCTGACCGCAGGCATGGGGGTTGCGCCAGTCATGTGGTGGGCGCAGGGCAGGTGACAGGTGAGCGAGGTGCCTGAGCCCAGCCGCCACAGGGCACCCTGTGCATCAGCCACCTGCTGCAGGGGAGAGTGGCCGTCCCCTCCCACCTGCAGAAGGCGATGCCACCCCAAAGCCACATTGAGGATGCACTGGGGGGTGAGCGGGGGAGGGAAGGGAAGGGGAGGGGGGTGGGAATGTCACACATAAGGGGGGTCTCATGAGGTCTGGAACTGCCTCTGACATGACTTGCCTGTGCGCTGCCTGAAGCCCTGGGCCTCCAAGGCCGGGGCAATGCCCACAAAGAAGGCATCCCGGCGTGCCTGCTGCTCTGTGCCCCGGCCAAGACCGAGAGATGCCTTGGGCTTGTCTGCTGCGAGCGTGAAGGGCTCACGCAGCTCATCACACCCCCAGATGGGGCGACAACGGCGCCGCCTCGCGGCAGGCGCTCTGGCAGGGTAGGGGGTGGCTAGCAGCCATCATCAGGGAGTGGGAGGGGAGGCAGACACACAGGCAGGCAGACAGTGCTGGGGAGGGGCATGGGTGGTTCAGAGACAGACAGACAGACAACAAGGCTGGTGGGAGAGAGATTCCGAGAGAGGGGTCTGCAGAGACCGATAGGGACACAGGGGGCGCTCCGCAGATGAAGGTGATGCATAAACAGGCGCCTCTTATGCAGACAGAATTTGGGCGGAAGTGGCTGCATTACGGGCAGACCTTCGACGGAGGCGCCTGCATTACGGGCGGATCCCTGGCTGTCACTGTTCGCCTGCCTGAGAGGCCCCCCCAACTCCCCCCTGTGCCATGGGGGTCTGGCAGCGCCCCTGCTGTGTTCTCCCAGGGAAGGCCGTGGCAGTCCCTGGATGGGACTCATGTAGGGGCTTCAGTGCTGGGGGCTGTCTGTGTGTGTGGGGCAATGCTTGTGTAAACACTGGGCACATATGTTTCACTGGGGCTCTGCCCGAGGGGCATCTTTATTGTTCTGGAACATTAGCAGAGATGGCCAGGCGAGGCTGCCAGGGGTAGTCACAGCAGCCAATCAGAAAGCAGCAGCAGCACACCTACCCCATGGACCTGGACATGCAGGCTCTTCCCCTGTGGAACCACAGCCTGCTCCATAGAAAGGGGAGGGGCAGCAAGACAGCCAGGGAGGTAGAGCAGCAGCAGCAGCAGGTGAGGAGGGTTGCAGGGCTGGCTCCCTGACCTCTGGCAGCAGCAAGGCAGACGACCATGGGGCAACCAGACTGCAGCCCCAGGGGTGCTCCCAGGAAGGTAGGTGGTAGTGGACGTTCCTGGGGAGACAAAAAACAAGGGGGAGTTACATGTCAGCTGGTGTGAGGAAGCAATCGCCAGTGAAGAAATACCAGTGTGCCGGTTGCAAAAGCCTGCAGGGAGAGAAATAAAACACAGCTGAGAGGTGTGACACACATAGCATGGTCTGGGCTGCTTACCTGGGTGTAAGGAGAGCATGATCCTGTAAGGGGAAAGCATCAAAGAGAGAGACAACACCACAACTTGGGGGTCACTACCATGGCAAACCTAGCACTACTGACCTGTCAGTTGATCCTGTGGAGAAAAGGGGGGGGGAAACAGCTGGTGTCTACATAAGGCTAACAGTTCCACACTTGTGGCAGTGTCTGCTCACATGACTACAGGCAGCTATCAGACACAACAGTGCTAAAGAGGCATGTATCCTATATATCATGGCAGGCTATGCAGGCAGCTATGAGACAACACATTGGTAGAGAGGCATGTCATGGCAGGCTATGCAGGCAGCTATGAGACAACACATTGGTAGAGAGGCATGTATCCTTCCTATATTTCTAAATGCAAAGAGGCAGCAGTCAGACCACATGTCAGCACAAACCCTGCTCTTACCTGCTGGTGTTGTTGCCTGTGGGGGGGGGGAGAAGAGGGGCTGGGAGAAAGACATGGGTTAGCAAACACTTGCATGGAGGCAGCTGCCCAGGCACAGCTGTAAACAGGTTGGCCACAGCCAGAACAGCCCTCTCTGCCCTAGAGGGAGGCAGAGAAGAGAAGTGGGGTGTTTGTGAATTTTGCCCTCCACCGACAAAGTCCCACTTTGTGGCTGTGGGGGACAGAACCACACACCACGTGCTCAGAGAGAGAGAGAGAATGACTGGAGGTCTGGGGCTGGGCTTTTGTGGGAGTGAGGCTGGGTGGGGCTGGGTGCTGATAGGCTCCCTATTTTAGGCATAACTCTGTCGGTTTCTAGACCTAGCAGGCCCAACTCCGTCCTAACTCTGACCTAACTCAGGAGTAGGGTGTTAGAAATTTTCAGGAGAGGGCTGCCTTGGGTAAGGTAAAATGGCTCCTATGGGTCTCCTCGCATTTGGGTCCACCTTTTTGGTCGACCTAAATTTTGTGTCAGCATTTGTGTTGGAGGGGGCGTGTCTGTGCTCGCCAGGGTCTGGAATCCGACGTTAATTGGTCTCCGCCCCCGTTATGCCCACGTTCCGCCCATGGTCCGCCCACTTTTAGGTCAACTTTAGGTCCGAGTTGTGCTGGCGTCGGTGGTGCGCATGTGCGCCGTTTTTAGTCCATTCTTAGTCCGTCGGTCGTAAGTTTGACCTAACTTCGCCCTAAATGGTCGCGTTCCAGACCTAACTTCGACCTAAACGACTTAGGCTGACTTTAGGTCTGACTTGGGCTGCTTAGCACTTGGGTTGGAATGGGCTGTTAGAGAAGTAAGTTCCATTATAGTCAATGGGGCTTACTCCCAGGTAAGTGTGGATAGGAGTGCAACCTAAGGCTAGTCAGCGCCCTGTGGCATATACAAAGAGCTTACTAGTTAAGGTGACCCACAGCAGCCTTAACCTTTCTTTCAAAAATGACAGCTGTGGTATCTCAGTGGTGGTGGGATCTTAACTCTGTGCCCTCACCATGGTCCCAATCCAAAGGGCCCCTTGGTTTAAAAACGTTCTTATAAAAGTACATTGAAAGATGCCTGCTTATGCACTTGAGCCCTCATGCAGCCTTTAAAAAGGGAAGCAACAAAGCAAAAAACAGTGTGAAGTTACCTATCTCTGTCCTTTTAAGTTCATTTATTTAATGGACAGACTATGCTCTTCCACTCCAACACTGGTACACACACTTAAATGGTGATTTGTTGTTGTTGTTGTTTTAAGCTTGAAGAGGCTGTGGCAAAACACTTTCCCACTTTCCACTCCACAGGATTGGGGTGTAGTGGAAAGAGGGACGTTGCTTCAGTTGCCCCACAAACATACTCACCTGTATATAACCTGAAAAATGAATCTGTGAGGGGAGAGAGGAATGCCAGCATTGTGGCAGATTCAAAGGAACAGCTTGAAAGCAGCTGGAGAATTTTGCAAAAGAAAAAAAAAAGTAGGCAGAGCAGCTGCATAGAGAGAGACACAAACAATATTAATTACCGGTATCCCCATGTTATAGATGTGGGCAGGGGAAAAATATTTGCATTTTTAATGCAGCAACATGAACAATGCAGAGAAGACCAGTGACAGCAGTTTGTGTCCTCTTGTGTGGCTGCACAAAGATTCACAGCTGATTTTGCACTGGAAGATTTTAAGGGCCTTCAGGCTGTGACAGAGGCACCTCATGGGCAAGAAGTCAAATTCTCATCTGGGTTTATATTGCAGAGATTCTGCAGCACAAGGGGGAGATCTACGAAGCTTTTTATTGTGTTAAAAATCACAATAATCAATAATAATGAAGTTCCTTTGCATGCTCAGATTCTCAGCCATTTACATTTTGCCCTCTTTCCTCCCCTTGTCTCCACTCATTTACCATATATGATGTCATCATTTTCTTCTATTATGCTTCCTTAGTCCCAAACATGTGGTTGGGAGAGGGTAAGGACAAATCTCTGTCTATTCCTTGAACTACCCAGCAGGCAAATTGGCCATTTTCATACAAGACATTTGAAGCTTTTCTTGCTTTCATTGGTTCGAAATGTGAACATAAAAGTTACACTGGCCAGAATATTCATATTCATTCACTTTACAAGTGTTGCTCTCTTGCATTGATAACAATCTGGATGTTTATGTAAGTAGCACAAAGGCAATTAAAATTTGGTTGCTTAGGACTGCATGTGTTCCCCTAAAACAGGGGTGGACGATTAATTTTCCTAAGGGGCTACATGAGAAACTGAGAGTGTTGTGGAGGGCCGAAGCAGCTGGTAAAATCAAATGCCCTCTGCGACCCCCCTGGCCATTCTCTTACCTTCATTAGCTGCTTTGTGTCTTCCTTCCAACAGACGCTATAAGCAGCAGCATGCTGCTTATAGCACAGACGCTGAATCTGGACGCGCAAAGGCATTATTTCTCCTTCATTAGCTGCTCTGTGTCTTCCTTTAAACCTCACACGGGCCGGTCAGGGACAGCCAAAGGGCCGGATGTGGCCCGGGGGGCATACAATGCCCAGGTCTGCCCTAAAACAAAGTTGCTGTTCCTCTGCCTGACACCTAAGGGCCAAGCTAGACAAGGTGAGACATGCATTGTTGGATTTGTGTCTTTTTGAACTTTAAAAAAAAACGTATGTGCACCCATGTTTTTCCTTCTAGGGGGCAAATAGCAGTCAAGGGATGGTTGTCATTGGGAAAAGGTGTGAGAAGAAAGGGTTACATCTGCCCTTCCACCGTGCCATGGTCATGATCTGGATTGGTGGCCCTCACAGCTGCTATTTAAAAATAAATAAATTCAAAAGACAGAAATGCAATGATGCCCTTCTTGTCTCTTCTAGTTTGACCCTAAGTTTCCCAGCCTGCCAGATGCTATCTAGCACTTCTATGGAACAGGACTGTAGACCTTTCAGAAGTGTTACTCTTGAAATATTTATTGCATTGCTGAACTTTTCTTACAATGATGAAGACTTTAGTGATATTGAATTGAATCACCTCTCGTTTTAAACCATTACTTCGTGTCTTGTTGATTCAACAATGAACTTCTGAATCCTGCCACTTGGAGCCAAACTACACATTACACAGGAGAGCCCTGATTGGATCATCGCACACTGTTTTTATTTGTACTTTACTGCAGCTTCATGGAACTCTAGATCACAACAGAGACTCCAGGATTCCGCTGTCCACAAGCAACTGTTAGCCTCACTGGCGGAGTCAGGGCCTAGCAGGAGTTTTGAGGGGAATTATTTAGGTCAGGAAAACAGTACAGTCCCAGCCCATTCCAACCCAACTCCTCTCCAAGTCAGGCATAAGTGTGGCCTAAGTGCAGCCTAAGTTAGGCAGAAGTTATGCCTGAGGTAGGTCAGAGTTATGCCTGAGTTAGGCAGGCTGCAGTTTCTGTGGCCCAGCACCACCCCAGGATCCAGGCAACACTTACCTCCCAGGCAGGCAGGCTCTTCTCCAGGCTCCTTGTCTGGCTCAGGCATGTGCAGGCCTCTGTCTGCATGTGTCAGCGTCCATCCATGGCAGCTGCCACAGGGTCTGTCGCAGCCTGGTCGCAAAGGGGCTGACCGCAGGCAGGGGGTTGCGCCAGTCATGTGGTGGGCGCAGGGCAGGTGACAGGTGAGCGAGGTGCCTGAGCCCAGCCGCCACAGGGCACCCTGTGCATCAGCCACCTGCTGCAGGGGAGAGTGGCCGTCCCCTCCCTCCTGCAGAAGGCGATGCCATCCCCAAGCCACGTTGAGGCTGCACTGGGGGGTGAGCGGGGGAGGGAAGGGAAGGGGAGGGGGGTGGGAACGTCACACACAAGGGGGGTCTCATGAGGACTGGAACTGCCTCTGACATGACTCGCCCGTGCGCTGCCTGAAGCCCTGGGCCTCCAAGGCCGGGGCAATGCCCACAAAGAAGGCATCCCGGCGTGCCTGCTGCTCTGTGCCCCAGCCAAGACCAAGAAATGCCTTGGGCTTGTCTGCTGCGAGCGTGAAGGGCTCACACAGCTCATCACACCCCCAGATGGGGCGACGACGGCGCCTCACGGCAGGCGCTCTAGCAGGGTGGGGGGTGGCCAGCAGCCATCATCAGGGAGTGGGAGGAGAGGCAGACACACAGGCAGGCAGACAGGGGGTGCTGGGGAGGGGCATGGGTGGGTCAGAGACAGACAGACAGACAACAAGGCTGGTGGGAGACAGATTCCGAGAGAGGGGTCTGCAGAGACCGATAGGGACACAGGGGCGCTTCGCAGATGAAGGTGATGCATAAACAGGCGCCTCTTATGCAGACAGACTTTGGGCGGAAGTGGCTGCATTACGGGCGGACCTTCGACGGAAGCGCCTGCATTACGGGCGGACCTTCGACAGAGGCGCCTGCATTACGGGCGGACACCCTGGCTGTCACTGTTTGCCTGCCTGAGAGGCCCCCCTGACTCCCCCCTCCCCTCTGTGCCATGGGGGTCTGGCAGCGCCCCTGCTGTGTTCTCCCAGGGAAGGCCGTGGCAGTCCCTGGATGGGACTCATGTAGGGGCTTCAGTGCTGGGGGCTGTCTGTGTGTGGGGCAATGCTTGTGTAAACACTGGGCACATATGTTTCACTGGGGCTCTGCCCGAGGGGCATCTTTATTGTTCTGGAACGTTAGCAGAGATGGCCAGGCGAGGCTGCCAGGCGTAGTCACAGCAGCCAATCAGAAAGCAGCAGCAGCACACCTGCCCCATGGACCTGGACATGCAGGCTCTTCCCCTGTGGAACCACAGCCTGCTCCATAGAAAGGGGAGGGGCAGCAAGTAGGCAGCCAGGGAGGTGGAGCAGCAGCAGCGCCGGCAGCTGAGGAGGGTTGCAGGGCTGGCTCCCTGACCTCTGGCGGCAGCTGAGGAGGGTTGCAGGGCTGGCTCCCTGACCTCTGGCAGCATCGAGGCAGACAGTGGGGCAACCAGACTGCAGGCCCAGGGGTGCTCCCAGGAAGGTAGGTGATAGTGGACGTTCCTGGGGAGACAAAAAACAAGGGGGAGTTACATGGCAGCTGGTGTGTGGAAGCAGTCGCCATTGAAGAAATACCAGTGTGTTGGTTGCAAAAGCCTGCAGGGAGAGAAATAAAACACAGCTGATAGGTGTGACACACATAGCATGGTCTGAGCTGCTTACCTGGGTGTAAGGAGAGCATGATCCTGTAAGGGGAAAGCGTCAAAGAGAGAGACAACAACACAACTTGGGGGTCACAACCATGGCAAACCTAGCACTACTGACCTGTCAGTAGACCCTGTGGAGAAAAGGGGGGGGGGGAACAGCTGGTGTCTACATAAGGCTAACAGTTCCACACTTGTGGCAGTGTCTGCTCACATGACTACAGGCAGCAATCAGACACAACAGTGGTAAAGAGGCATGTATCCTATATATCATGGCAGGCTATGCAGGCAGCTATGAGAACACATTGGTAGAGAGGCATATCATGGCAGGTTATGCAGACAGCTATGAGACAACACATTGGTAAAGAGGCATGTATCCTTCCTATATTTCTAAATGCAAAGAGGCAGCAGTCAGACCACATGTCAGCACAAACCCTGCTCTTACCTGCTGGTGTTGTTGCCTGTGGGGGGGGGAAGAGGGGCTGGGAGAAAGACATGGGTTAGCAAACACTTGCATGGAGGCAGCTGCCCAGGCACAGCTGTAAACAGGTTGGCCACAGCCAGAACAGCCCTCTCTGCCCTAGAGGGAGGCAGAGAGGAGAAGTGGGGGTTTTGTGAATTTTGCCCTCCACCGACAAAGTCCCACTTTGTGGCTGTGAGGGACAGAACCCCACACCACGTGCTCAGAGAGAGAGAGTGACTGGAGGTCCGGGGCTGGGCTTTTGTGGGAATGAGGCTGGGTGGGGCTGGGTGCTGATAGGCTCCCTATCTTAGGCATAACTCTGTCGGTTTCCAGACCTAGCAGGCCCAACTCCGTCCTAACTCTGACCTAACTCAGGAGTAGGGTGTTAGAAATTTTCAGGAGAGGGCTGGCTTAGGTAAGGTAAAATGGCTCCTATGGGTCTCCTCGAATTTGGGTCCACCTTTTTGGTCGACCTAAATTTTGTGTCAGCATTTGTGTTGGAGGGGGCGTGTCTGTGCTTGCCAGGGTCTGGAATCCAATGTTAATTGGTTGCCGCCCCGTTACACCCACGGTCCGCCCATGTTCCGCCCACTTTTAGGTCAACTTTAGGTCTGACTTGTGCTGCTTAGCCCTTGGGTTGGAATGGGCTGTTCTTAGTCCGTTGGTCGTAACTTCGACCTAACTTTGACCTAACTTCGCCCTAAATGGTTGCATTCCAGACCTAACTTTGACCTAAACGACTTAGGCTGACTTTAGGTCTGACTTGGGCTGCTTAGCACTTGGGTTGGAATGGGCTGTCAGTATCCTGTCAAGTTTAAAAAACATGGGCAAGTCTGGCCATAGATATCCTTTTCCTTCAATGCAAACTTCCCATCAAAAGCATGGAAGCTTTACCACCATTTACAAAATAGTATTGCATACCAAAATGTTTATATCCATTGATTTTTTGAGATTAAGGGAAGGAGCAATTGACTAAAGGGGTGGGATTTGTAAAGGATCAAATATGCATAAGGGCATGGTCTTAAGATTCAGAACCAATACATGTTGGAGATTAAGAGCAATGTTATTTTCCATGACTTTTCTGCCTATTCAAGAAAGCCTAAGCCTGAATATCTTCTGGAGATGGGATGCACCCTTCTGTCAGAGGAGTTGCTTCTTGTCCCTAGCTGGGGTGAGCACAGCACTCTTTTCAGATGCAATCCTATATACACCTTTCTGGGAGTAAGCTCCATTGAACACAATGGGACTTACTTCTGAGTAGACATGCATAGGCTTGTGCTTTTAGTGAGTGATCTAAATGCACACATGCAAGCTAGGACACATTTGCTATAGTTAGCAGTACAGTACTATGCTTGTATTTTAGTACTGGTGCTAGCTACTTTGCTATGGAGCTTACTGGATAGCCTTGGGCAAGGCGTCATCTGACCCCGTGCATGCAACTTGCATTACTGTAGCAATGTCCTCTGCTGAAGAAACAGTCTGCTTTTAGAACTGAACAGTAAGTTTAATTATTTGGCAGTGGAAAGCGCTTCGCAGAAAAAAAGCCAGCAAAGATTTGGCTGTGTTCATGATTTTCCCCTGCATATACACTTATTTGGATCCAGGTCCACATTGTGTTGACTATTGTTTCTGGCATTTCCCTTGAACTGTCAGCATTAAGGTGGGCTAAAACTCCAGGAAAAAAAAAATGCATTGCTATGGTGCCCCCCCCCCATTGTCTCATTTAAAAGAAAAAGAAAAAGATTGGCTTAAGTAGCAGACTACCTGTGCAGACTATCCCTGGCACTCAAGTCTAGGACAGAGAGAAGCGTCCTGTGGCTAAAAGACTGATGTTATTGCATGCAGCTCAAAGAGAGGAAGTTGAATTAGAACAGACACCAGGCAGTCTCCTGTTACAACTGTCTGCATTCCTATTGATCTGAAGGTTTAGTCTGAGATCTGGCTTTATCATCCAGTGGCATCATGATTGCCATCTATTCTCTCTCATCCTCTTAACCTGGAAAGTACTTAGAGGGTTGTTATCAAAAGATTTGTGGCCTAAAAAAAGAACAACATGCCTCAGAAGAAACAGTCACCTAGTACCTTTGAAGAAAGTTTCTTGACACTTTTCCTATTTAATTAAAACACGCGCGCGCGCGCACACACACACACACACACACAATGCCTCAGTACATAAATGAGGTTTTCTCCATGCTGAGCATTACAGAAGGAGCATTTCTGACAGTAGATTATAATGAACCTCTTATCAAGACTCTGCCAACTCAAGACAGACAGATAGTGTGTATGTGTGTGTGTACAGATTCTGGCCTTGTTAACATCAGAACCAAAAGAAGGACTGGCATGGGGGAAGATTTATTGCAGGGAATTATCTCCCCTTTCGTCATGTGGATTCTTCATGTAACATTTTCTGATTGTTTTGTAAATGAGAAAGGCTGGCTCCATTGGACCAAGTTGATGAAAGGGATAACCTCAAGATCTCTACGGGTTTTTTTCTACATGTTATTTCATCCCCCCCCCCTTTAGATTATCATGCTATAGCAATGAAGGATGTAATTTTAACAGTGTGATCCTTTGCTAATATAAACTGGTGACTGGCACAGCAGCAATATTACTGATTCATTCATAAGAGGGTGTTTATTTTTAACTGTGGAAATGTGTCTTCACTTGATGCTTGCAATGCTGTAACCATATTGACCCAGCCTCTAGTCGAAGCAAGGCATATCTCAAATGTTGTTTGATGTAGAGAGAAATAGCAAAGAGAGGGAATGTGTTTGTGAATTTGTCAAAGGGGGAGGGGAAGTGTAATCAGAGGATTATATAGGTAGCCAGAACAGGAATCCAGTGGAAGTTTAAAAGGAGTGGGATGTGGTCAAGGCCGACTGAAATGATTGGGCTGCCTGAGGCAGCACATAACTCCGCCACCCCCACCCCTGCCATCTCGCCACCCCCTTATTGCTCCCAGCATGCTTTGCATTTCCATCTTTGTTTAAGGAGCCCATGTGGAGGGAAAAAATGACCTCACTCCTTCCTTTGCATGGGCTCTTTACACAAAGCAGGCAATGCAGGGTGCACCGGGAATTTCCTGCTTTGATTAAAGGGCCATGTGGAGGGAGGGGCCAGTAAGGAGCCATCCATGGCAGCGGATTATGGAAGTGGCTGACAGTCTGTATGCTGCCCCTCCACTTGGGCCCCAATCTACCGCCTGATGCAAATGGATTCATTTGCATCGTGGCTGAGCCAGCCCTGGATGTGGTATTGGAATACCTCTGACAACACCGGGGATCCATTCCTTGGAAGCCACGTGCTGCATGAAACTGCACTAAAGAAGATACCAGTGGAAGAAATGGATGCTGATTGGCCCGACCCTATCCAGAATACATTGGCCCCACTGACTACAGTAGCTGTCAACAATCAACCCCGAATGAAGAGCACTGTAACAAAACGGCACTAAAGGAGGCAGCTTTATCAGAGGCATTACTTTAGTTGGCAATATAATGGGAAAGGAGCAGGGGCTGAACCTAATAATAATGTCCAAAGCAGTTTGCATACATTGTCTCAGTAATACACCCCAGCAACAACAAAAAGATATTTTTTCCCCTCTGGTGCTTTAGAAGTTAGACCTATTCTTGGGTATAGTTGGGGCACTGATTCCAAAAATGGCATCAGTTTTGCCCTGTCCGCTCTAGTTTTGGAGATATGGCATATCCACGTTATATGCTGATTCAAGCAGCTCCCTCATGAGGAAGCTGATGCCATAGCTTCCTCACAAGGAAGCCTTGAATCAGCATATAAGGAAGCTATGCCATATCTCCAAAACTAGAGCTGATAGGGCAAAAATGATGCCATTTTTGGAATCAACACCCCAAATATACTCAAGAATAGGTCTAATGTTTAACACACCAAAATGTGTGTTCACATCAACCCTGTAAGAGAGGCAGGTGTTACTATTTCCAACTTGCAGATTTAGTGGAGCAAAGAGGCCACCTAGTGTGCTTATAGGAAGCTGCCTTATACCCGGTCAGACCAATGGTTCATCCAGCTCAGTCTTGTCTACACTGACTATCAGTGGCTGTCCAGGGTTCAGACATTTTCTAGCCCTATCTGAAGATTCCAAGGGCTGAATGTGCAACCTTTACTTTCAGCATCAATCGAGGCCAAAGAACTCTATGTCTGAGGGTGAAGTATCCATCTATTGCTTCGTATTTTCAAATACTGGCAGGTGTGTCATACCAATGCCATTTTTCCCCCATGTGTTTTCCTTGCATTAGTAGAATTAACAGGACACACTATATATTGGGGCCCCCCATTCTCAGCAGCCACTGTTTGTAGGTATTTTTGTCAATATATGCATTGGTTGGTTCTGCAAGCAGTCCAGAAACGAGAGCTGTGACTTTTTTTAACCCTTTGCTCAACTTCATAAAATTTGCCACTTTGAAAAGCTCATTCTGAACACAAATCTGAAGCCCAGTACTGAAGTTTCTACCATCAACTAAACTCATATAACACAGGCTATATTAGGATTGATGGGCGGGCCAGAAACAATGGTATCTCTACACACACACACACACACACACACACACACACACACACACACACACACACACACACACACACACACACACACACACACACACACACACACACACACACACACACAACACTCACACACACACACTTACTCCTGCACACACTGAGATTCGCTCAGGGATCTTTAACCACTTCCTTTCCAGAGCTTTGACAGAGCCCTTCCCGTCTTAGGCACCTCAGCCACTGATTCCAAAACAGAAAGGGCTCCTAAAAAGCTGTTATGGGGCAAAATGAAGGAGGAATGTGCCAGGGGCTCAATGGGAAGATGGACGGGCATAGGGTCAGATTGAGCCTCTCTAGGCCAATTCCTAGTTGAGTATATTAACAAGTAGTTTATACAGTATACTGCAGCTGGATTTATCTTGGACAATTTGCTGATGCTATCAGGGAAGTGGCATAAGAACAAGGTTTTCAGATCTCAGCCGTTGATTTTGCACAGCCAATTTAGAGGGGAGGGCGCAGGGATTAGATCTGTCTAACAATTTGCTACCATGTTCTCGAAAACCCTAGCACATGTAGCATGTTTGTAGTGCCAAAACTGTTGCTACAGGGCACCATTCATCATTGTCTGGCTATTCTACAAACTTTGGTTCCACAGGAGCCCAAGCAGCTTCCTTCCATAATCTAAGAAATAATCCTGAATTACATTGTCCATGGAGTTTGAAAATGCAGAATTCGGCCAATTGGCAATTAAGCATAATGAAAGTATATGTGGAGAGAGAAATATGGATTTTGGAGAACAGTTGCTATTGTCCAGTGTAGACCAGCTTTCTATAAAGAGAGCTCTCTAGTTAGCCAACTAGCTTGATTTTTGTAGCGAACTCAGAATTTGGTTCCATAAGTGAACTCAAACTGGGAAAGTTGGAAGTACCTTCAGAAGGCTGAAAAAGTTTGTTACTGAGGTAACATGAAATGAATAAGTCAACCTGTATAATTTTGGGGGGGGGGTGTTATTGAGTGATGGGTGAATTGGCACCACCATTCCACCTCCAATTTGGAATGGATTAAGAAAATGGGACAATTTAGTGCGCATCTGCCAGACTCTGAAATTAATCCATTGGGATTACACTGGCGTGTAAAGGCCTTGAAGAGACACCCCCATTATGGTAGCCAGGTAGGCCCTAATTGGCCCTACTTTGGAGTCTGTAGTTTTCATGTAACACCCACTGGCGTCACTACAGGGGGGGCGGAGCTGTAAATTCTTCCGTGATCGGAGGCTCTGTTACACGGAAGAACGAAGCGCCCCGCCCCCGCGCCTTCCGACCCATTCAAAACAGTGAAAACAACGCGCAGGAGACGCCCTGCGCGTTGTTTTCACTGCTTGGAATGGGTCGGAAGGCGCGGGGGCGGGGCGCTTCGTTCTTCCGTGTAACGGAGGCTCCGATCACGGAAGAACTTACAGCTCCGACCCCCCCTGTAGTGACGCCAGTGGTAACACCCAAACAGAAGTGAAAAAATCAGACAGCACTCTCCCATCCAGATTCAACCTTTCATTAGTGTTACTAATTCTTGTGTAAATATGTGATATTCTCAGCCTTCAGGTATACCACTAAACCTGAGGCAAAGAAGGGTTAATAGGCCCATAACTGTCCTATCAATAGGTCTAAACAGCTTACATCATAATCATGCCCTGACCATCTTTCTGAACCACCAACCATTTATAGACTTCAGCAAGCTGTATCAGGTTTGGGAGAAGGTTCCTCAGGGGAAATGGAAAGAATAAGAAATTCTTTTTCATTACTAGGTGTTGGCTGGCAGATTTTTAAGTTTTACAACCACAGCTGCTGAAAAGGAGTATTAAATCATTCCTAGACATTTTTTATTTATGTATGCTGAAAACAGCTGAAATGCAACAAAACCTAGCAGATTATTAAGGTATTGTTTTGCCCGTTGACTAACTGTGTAATTTGAAATAACTGTGTGGGACAAAACTGAATTAGGAAACATTATCTTTCATAGAACGGAGACATGTCTCGACCTTGAAATCTGCCAGGAATATCTGGGTAAACCTAGGTACATAGATTCTTACTTTATTTGCCTTTAGTATGCCAAATTAATGTGTGTTCAGGATGGTTTGCTTTAAAAACAATCCAAAGAATGCCAGTGTATTGACAGAAAATAAATTTCTTTCATTACTACTGCTACACATTGATATCTTTCATTTCAGTGCCATAGATTATTTTCATTGCCATAAGTTACTCATAATGTTTTTCATATGTGTGACTCGATAGGATGACTCTGGTGATCTAGAAAATAAAATAAAAGATACATAAATTTGTGATTATTGCTAGTGTCATCATGCAAGTTATCACCTGAGACACCAAGAACAGACTGGAGAAACAAATTGTGTGTTAATTGTGTCATTGAGAGGCTTGCTATTGTTCCCTATTTCTTACAAAATTGTTGCTGGCCATGAAAGCTATCACTCTTTATTGAGGCTTGCTTTTTGTTTGGTAAGTAGGAGCCATGGGTGGGGCAAGATTGGGACTGCAGTACTGTATGAGGGAGGTGCTTTAACCCAGGGGTTCTCAACCTGTGGTAGGGTACCCCTAGGGGTACGCGGACCTCTTGCTGGGGGTATGCCAAGCCCTGCCCCATATCTGCCCCATTAGCAGCTAATTAAGTGTTAATTAACATGGATTTTAAATTGTAATTATTTTCGGAGTCCTTCTATCTCTCTGATTTTGGTTTTGGGCTTATTTTTGTACTTTCGAAAATGTACTTTGGTGGGGTGGGGGAGGGATGAGCTGATTTTGGGAAGTGTGACTTGGAGAAAAAAAATCCTTGCATGTTTGTCTCTCTCTTCCTAATACACACACACACACACACACACACACACACACACACACACACACACACACACACACACACACACACACGTCTTAAATAAGACATTTTTTCACATGTAATTGTTTTAGTACTTTTTATTTAACGATTAATTACCTAATTAAGTAATTGATTAATCCAATTAATTAGCAGTTAATTAGCAGGGGGTACTTCAGAAAATTGGACCGTGATAGGGGGTACCCGGGTCTCCAAAGGTTGAGAACCCCTGCTTTAACCCTTCGTCCCTGCCATAGCCCTGATTTGGGTTGGGCTACACATCATGGCTGCTATTTTAGGAGTAAAGCTCCCGTTAGCGTTTTGAAGTTTGCAAAAGCTTTTGCAAAAAAACTCCCTGTTTTGGCTCAGTGCTAATTAAAACTACTGGTTGCCCATGTAGTATAAAAACTAGAATGATCATGTGTTGCATATGTTACACAGTGATGGGAGCTTAACAGGAAAGGTGCTGCCTCTGTGTGCTTTTATGACCTCCTTTAGAGATGACAGTGTAACATAGTGGTGAAGAGAGTGCTGCACTGGAGAGGCCTGGCTGGCTTCATATTGCTGCTCAGGCACAGTGCTTGGGCCGGTCATGATTGCTCCAACCAACCTATTTCCAGGCTTGCTATGATGAGGATAAAATGGGAAAACCCCATGAGCTACTTAGAGGAAGTCTGGGATACAAATGTGATAAACAGTAACAAATGGGTCCAAAATGTCAAAGCTTAGTTTCAGAATAGGATTTAACATTCATGTTGGCTTGTAGCCACCATTGCTTGATTATATATTACCGTGGTAGGATTTCACCTCTCGGCAAGTCATATACACTTCAGTTGCTAAATAGACACTGCCAAGTCTGGTAGGCCTAAAATTAGATCTGCCAGCTGTGTTTTGGTTTGCAGGCACAAGCATGTCTACAATATCTTGGAAAGACTCTGCTGTTGAAATGTACAAAAAAACTGTACTCTGTGCAGTGCAGAGAGAATGCATGGTTTTCTTTTTCCTGAGTTGTTTCTTAGCTCAACCCTCTACAAGAGATTTTTGTCTTTGTTCCTTCTGCCATCACCAAACATCATCATCAATAACATTTTACTTTATCTAAGCTCAAGGAAATGATTTCCATTCCACTTAAGGCCTTTTGTGCCCAAGGGTGTATATACGCATCAGGAGTTAAATGTGTACACCTGTAGGCTGGGTGGAAGGCAGGACATTAATTTACAGCCCAATCCAGTGCAAGTATGGGCGGGCGGAGTTGCAAACGTGCCAGAAAGCACGTATACGGCTCCTTCAGAGTAAGCAACGTTGGCGTGGAGACCAGCACCGCACATTCTGCCGCCGTCCTAGACCTGCACTGGCTGCTACAGGTAAATCCCGCGCAGGTCGGTGCAGGGGTGGGGGGAGGGCGGGCAGGGGTGGTAAAGGAGGGAGGCCATTGGCCGGCCCGGGTTGGGGGCAGTGATATCGGCGCTCAGTTGTGCCAATATCCCAAGCCCCTTCCCAGGCCAGGCCAGACTTACACGGCCTCCCAGGATGCGCACCAGCTCCAGAGCTGGCATGCACCCGAGGAGGCCCATTGGGGCCCGCACTGCTTACACTGGGGGAAGGAGACAAATGAGCCCTTTAGGTCGACTGCCGCAACTTCCGCAGGATTGTGTTGTAGGTTTCAGATTTGGAAGGGGGGTAGCAACCATATAAAAGATTTGCAAAAAAAAAATAAGTGAGAGAATTCACCTAAGTAGGGATGATACCAAACAAAAGGATCCTTGGTTGATTGATTTGGTCACACCGTACACCACAATTAATGAGAGTCTATAAAGCAGCTGGTTTTGTATTTCATGTAGTTTCACATTAATCAATGAAAATTTCAGCAAAAGTAAGGGCTTTAACATTAATTAACTTTGTGCATGCACCTGCAATGCAGCTGGCTTTGTAGTTGATGTAATTTTACAGTAGTCAACAAAAGTGTTTATTTTCTCTTCCCCCTCCTGAAACTCACACCCCTTCCTGTGAAGCCTGAATTTGCCTACAACTTGGCTTCTGTCCAGGCTCGTGTATCCCTGATCACACCTCTTTAGGGCTGGACACACTATAACATTGTACTGCAGATCTCACTTGTAAATGCAATTCTCTATGAGAACAGGACCTAACAGCCCAATCCTTAAGAACTGGGTTGTTATACGGAAGTGCGCTGTTGCAAAATGGCCGGAGTACTCTGTCAGTGGATATTTTGGGAGTACTGTTTCAACAGGCAGCAGTACTCCCTACCTGTTGCCGGACTCCCTCACGGCTGCCCAAGCAGGTAAAGTAGGGGTGGGGAAGGGCAAAACTGGGTGGGGAGGGGGGAGGAGTGGGGCGGGGAGGCTGCGGGAGGGGGTGGATCTGGTGGTGATGGCGCATGCTGGATCCTATCCCCTCTGTCAGCAGCCTCCCCACCCCACCCCCTTTCCTCGAACTTGCACCAGCTAAAGAGCTGGTGCAGGTCCAAGGAGACCCATTGTGGAGCAGCGGGAGGCTTATGGAGGGGGTAAGGGGATTTAAATCTCCTTTCCCCTCCAAACCCTACTGATCTGCCTCCCCTCCTTGCTGGATACAGCATGCTGCTTTCCTGCGTGGCTGCTTCCATGGGTGAGGAAGGATAGGATTGGGACCTTAGAGACTGAAGTGAGAGCAGCAGACCCCAAATACTTTCTAGTACAAGCGAAGAGCCTTGAATGAATGACTGAGAACTATTCGAAGGTTTCGACTCACTAAATAGAGGGGGGACCCGGGAAAGTCTGCCTGCAGTGCAAGTGGGCAGAAGGCAGGCTAGTTGAGATTGCTCTTGGTGCACTCCTTTTATAGCACAGAGTATAGATTGCTAAAACCCTGCCTCTAAGAAGTGACATTTTAGTGAGAATCTGCAAGGAGCAATTGTGGCCAATTCTGTGTCTGTCCTTAAAGACAAAACTAATTTATCCAGAGGGAAACTCTGAAAAGAATATGTGCTGAGGCTGCTGGCTTGCAAATACAGTGGACCCTCTCTTTTCGTGGATCTCATGACAGATCCTGGATCTGCGAGGTCCACATTCCAAATGCTGCTGGCTTGCAAATACAGTGGACCCTCTCTTTTCGTGGATCTCATGACAGATCCTGGATCTGCGAGGTCCACATTCCAAATGCTGTTTAAAGTAGGAAAAAGTCCCCAAATTGCTGGTTTTACCTTTGTGCAGTGGTTTCCAAGCCTCCACAGGGCAAGGCTGGGAGGAGAGAGGAGCCTTTTTGCGACCTGGAAGTGGGACATTCAGCTTGAAGAAGATGTGCAGAGGCTTGGAAACTGCTGCGCAAAGGTAAAATGCGATTTGGGGGCTTTTTTCTACTTTAAACAGTGTTTGGAATGTGGACCCCGGTATCTGCAAATTCCCGTTATCCGCTGGAGGGTCCGGAACGGAACCCCTGCGGATACCGAGGTCTCACTGTATACGATCAAATCTTAGTTTAGAAAAATGCAGTCCCTTGCCAATGTCAGTGTTTGCTATGTAGATTCGATTCCAGACAGGAGAGCCTAACTACTTTTAATGTATATATATATATTTTTTACAATGACCAATTTGAGGATGGAACTGTGGTGCTGGAGAAGACTCCTGAGAGTCCCTTGGACTGCTAGGAGATCAAATCAGTCAATCCTAAATGAAATCAACCCTGACTGTTCCCTGAAAGGACAGGTACTGAGGCTGAAACTCAAATATTTTGGCCACCTAATACGAAGAGAGGACTCTCTGCAGAAGACTCTGATGCTAGGAAAGATTGAAGGCAAAAGGAGAAGGGGAAGGCAAAGGATGAGATGGTTAGACAGCATCACCGATGCAACAAACATGAAAATGAGCGAACTCAGGAAGATAGTGGAGGACAGGAAGGCCTGGCGGGATATGGTTCATGGGATCACGAAGGGTCGGACACGACTTAACGACTGAACAACAACAACAAAACCACATAACAAAGGCTTCACTAAGGTGTGGGCCATGGCTTTAGATTTTAGAAGAGCAGTTATTATTATCCATCCATCCACAGGGCAGCCAACACACAGTGGCCATTTTGTTGGGCCTTAGAAGTGGATTGCACATGGCATCAAATCAGTGACCCTTCTGCTTGCTTTTGCTGTATGGCAACTGTGGCAATGTAATGGCAGCTTGCATTCTAGATACATAAACAGGCATCACGTGCAGCTGAGGAGATTCAAAGTGGGTTTGTAGGAGGATGACGTTTCTAGGAAAATGTGACTGTACACTTTTTTTTTTGCTCTGTCTCCTATGTGTTGCCTAGGCAGCCTAGCTAGTTTGCAAGTTGCAACTGTGTGTCTTTGCTTTCCCTTATTTACTTGCTTGCTTACATCTCCTCTCTCTGTAGTGTAGGCTGGAGCCATGTTATCTAGCGTTTGCCTGCTTAACCAAGTATCTTGTAAGGAAATCATTTCTAATAAAGTTGGTATGGTGGGGTTTATCATTTTATAAGTGCAGGTCAGGATTTAGTTCACCATGTTAAACTCTCCTTGCTGCATGTGATTTTTCAAGCTTTGTCAAGAACAAAAAGTTCCAAGGATGTGCAGAGCATAGCTGCTTGGTTTCCATGGCGACACTGCTAGTTAGGCTATGGAAATTCTGAAAAGGCCAGAGGATGACTGACAATACAAGGCCTTAGCGGCTGATCTGAGGAACCAGACTGAATTAATGAGATTTTTCACAGAGAGTTATTAGCGAGACTAGCACGTATGGCACTTAGGCCTGCTTTCGTTTTCTCAGCTGCAGTCTTGGAAAGCAGGCTTGGAAAGATTTAATTGCTGTTTTTAAACCCTTAAGATTATTTTAACCTATAACATTTAAAGGATGTAATGAAAAGCAGGTTTGTTTGCTTTAAAATAAATAAATAAAATTCTGTTACTATTAGTTCTGGGTTGTTTTTGTTTCTTTTTCTTGTCTCTTTTGGGGAGAGTGACAGTTGCTCTTTATCTGTACAGAGATGGGAAATTCACTAGTACTTATTATATTGAGCAGTTAATTCCCACATGCTGAGAACACATTACTGTTCAAAGTAGGTTATCTAGAATTCCATTTAGAATCAAATGAGAGATACCACGTCAATGGCTTTAGATTTCCTAGGGCTGTACTAATTTATTACTGATTGCTAATACAAACTGTTAATTCTGGCCTAAAATACTTGGTTCATGTTACATGTATCTTCTAGAGATGCTATTTGTTTTTTCATGCCCCCCCTTCGCCACATATTAATTTATGACACTTCCCATATGTCAGCTCTTATTTCTTTTTCAGTTGGGGCCCCAGCTGGGGGGGAAAAAAAAAACCACCACTCCAATTTTGATGATCCCAATTCTAATTGTTTTTGTTAATATGCATGCCTACTCAGAAGTAAGGTTCATTGACATTAATAGGACTTGCTCCCAGGATTGCAGCCCCCAAGCGCATACTTCATTTGTTGTCACTGGCCAAACTAGTTTTAAAACCAGTTCTGGAAGGATCACAGATCTGCTGTCCATCAATGGATTCTAAATCTATGGGACACTGTCATCAGGGAAAAACTATTATCCACCAGTTGAAACGTCCATGGAAATGGGAAAACCTTCTGACTTCCTCATCACCAGGATTCTGTTTCTGAACTATGTAGAAGCAAAAGGAGAAATGATTAGCAAAACGCTCAAATATTATAGAATGAAATGCTGATGATGAGATGCATAGGAAGCTCCCTTTTAAGTTATTTAGGGCGCAATCCAATCCTACTTACGCCACCGTTGTAACCAGCGGCACAGTGAGAACAGGAGGCCCCAGAACGGAAAGGGGATTCAAATCCCCTCCATAGGGGGAATTCAAAGGGGATTTGAATCCCCTTTCCATTCTGGGGCCTCCCATTTTCACTGCGCCGCTGGTTACAACGGTGGCGTAAGTAGGATTGGATTGCGCCCACAGAATCGTACCTGTGGTTCACACTACTAATCAGGGATAGAGAGCAGTACTTCTCCAAAAAAGACTCGTGCAGAGGTGTTTGCCAGCCCAGTTGCTTGAGATCTTCAAATGGAAAAGTTGGGGAACTGAATCTGGGACCTTGTGCAATGTATGCTCTACCAATAAGCAACAATGGCCCCTCCCCAAAGAGTTGCAGTGCTGAAAATGTATGATAGAAAAATAAAAATGTTGCCAGTTGGCACTTCGAGGACATTATTTATTTTCACATCTTTCGTTTTCTCCCTCCCTCTTGCTCTCACTCTCTCACTCCTTCCCATTTTACCTTCACAAACCCATCCTTTTGAGCTATGGCAGGATGGGGGGCGAGGACAGATGGTGACTAGGCTAGGGGACTCACCCAGTTGGCATCTTGGCTCCCTATCAGTTGGACACTCTATCCACTGGAAGCAGGGGGAAGTGATTTATTATTTATTTAATAATAATTTATTATTATTTAAAAGAATGTTATCCAAAGCTCAAAGCAGCATATATCATAACAGAAACAATTTAAAATACCTAAAAGCAAAATATAGAAAATACAATACAAATAGGCAGGTAACATTAAAACCTACTAGCACCAATCCAATACTATAGGTGTGGATGGGTAACCCAATCCTGTGTAGGATACGGTGCCTGGCCTAAAGGGCCGGGCGCCGTATCCTATCGAGTTCCCGAGCTCCCCCGGGGCAGCCCAGGAACAACTCAGGAGAAGGGGATGATCGCCCCCTTCCCCCGGTATAAGCGGCAGGAGGCACAATGGGCCTCCTCGAATGTGAGCGAGCTCTGGAGTTTGCGCACATTCGCACCGCTCATGTAAGGCCGTGCCAGCCTGGAGAGGGCTTGGGATATCAGTGTATCTCGCCATCGATATCCCTGCCCCCTGCCCCGGCTGGTGTAGGCCTTACCTGCTCCTGTGGGCGAGGGGATGGCAGTACGGCCGGGTAAGGGCCACCGGCCTCTGCGCTGGCGTCCCTTACTCTCCAGGTGCCGTAAACGTGCTTTATGGCATGTTTACGACACCCTGAGCCGGGGAAGCACATGCCCCCGGCGCAATTGTGCGAATTGCGCTGTAAAACACCTAAAAGCAGCAGGATAAAATCATAAAAGCAGCACCACTAAGTAAAACAGAACCTAAAAATAATGACTAAAAAGGGGTAACCAGTGGGATCATCCTGGTTTGCGAGTTATGTTTGAGCATTTCTTGCAAGTTGTGCCTTTGTTGTAAGTAAGACAGAAGGGGCAAAGTTAGTACAAACCAAGCTGTTTTAAAAAAGAAATATCAAACAAACTTCACTTAAAACTTGTTGACAGTGGTAGATCCTTGACTGATAGTGCGGCATGTCCTCATATTGCTTTGTTAATTAGTTGATTTCAAAAATTGACTGTGACTGTGCTGCTTTTTACGCACCTAGAGTCTGAATAGCTTTGGATGCTGTGATGTGTTGTGTTAGAATGCTGAGAGAGAGAGAGAGAGAGAGAGAGAGAGAGAGAGAGAGAGAGAGAGAGAGATTTGCTTTCAACATCTCAGCCCCATATCTGCTGAAATCAGCAGCCACAGAATAGTGAAATGACATGCCAGGGAATTGCTGCTACTTGCGCAACACTCGTGTGTGTGTGTGTGTGTGTGTGTGCGTGCGTGCGTGCGTGCGCGTGCGTGCGTGCGTGTAAACTCGCATCCATATGTTTCTGAGAGATGTGAAACCATAACATGGCTTCTGAGTAATCCACAACAAAAGCACATGCAGGCAGCATTCCTCAGATTCCTGTACAGTAGACTGATCCACTTAATCTCACTGTTAGCTTCTCCCTCTGGAATTTCACAGTCACTTTTGATTTGGTAGTTTGTAAAATTTATGGTGTGTGTGTGTGTGTGTGTGTGTGTGTGTGTGTGTGTGTGTGTGTGTGTGTTCTGTTATCTTTGTTTTCTACCCCCTCCCCGCTGCCGAACCAATTTTGTCATATGGCTGTATTTCTGCTCCCAGAAATAATGTGTTCTTTAAAAAAAAAGTAAAGAAAAAAGAAACTGTCAGTTCCCATTATCTCTTTTAAAAAAAAAAGACTACCCTGATCAAAATATTTGGAGGTAATTTTCTTTTGTATTAGTGAGTGATAAATATGAGAGAAAAATTATATGGGTAATGGGACAATTGTTTTAAAATAATAAATTAAAATGATATGCAGAGCTCTGACTGCAGTGCAGAGAATATACTGTAAATGAGTCACAGGCGTATAGATTAATGAGAACATTTGGACCCTGGACATATTCAACTGGTAAATTAGATTTGAGATGCTCTTGGACTTCTGATTTATAAATAAAATGGTATTCATTCTGTAGTGCTTCCTATATACAAAGCCCCTTAGCATTCCTGTCTGACGACATCACCACAAACCTGTGAGGGAAGCTGTTGTTAAGTTAAACTCAAGGATAGCAGTTTGTCCCAGGCTTTTTCATAGCTTGACAGATAACATGAACTTGGGACTTTCACATCAAAATGCTACAAAATGCTGTTCATTACACTGCACTAGTCTCTTCATTGTATGATACAATTTATATCAGTTTAATAACAGTTTGGCTGTCATCAGCCCCCCTTCCTTCAATTGTGGGAATTGTATTTTGTTAATACCAAATGCAATGCACGGATATATTAACGTGTTTCTGTAGTATTAGTTCCCCAGAAGCAAACAGTGGAATCTGGGTTGGGGTGGTGGTGGCGGCGGCTGAAAAATAGGGAAAAAATTAGTCAAATCTTAAGCCAGTGAACTCTACTACATTTTGCAAGGGAAAAGGAAAACTTCTTACAGCTCAATCCTGTCCACAATTTAGACCAGCAGAGCACCGTGCCGTTGGTCTAGGGTATTGCAAACGTGCCATAAAGCACGTTAGCGGAACCTGGTGAGTAGGCAGCGCTGGCACTGAGGCCAGTGCCGCTCTACTCGCCCCAGATCTGGAGCTGTGCCTGCCGGGGAAGGTGAGTTCCCCACCGGGTAACAGAGGGTCGCTGAATGAGGAGGGCAGAACGGGGCGTTCCGGGGAGGTAAGATTGGCCGGCCAGATGCGGGAAGGCGGTGGGATCGTCGAAGCCTCCTCTGCTGTTTCCTATCTTACTTCCTGGGCCTGGCTGCCATTACATGGGCCTTCCAGATCTACACCAGCAAAATAGCTGATGCACATTCAACCAAAGATACCCGTTTGGGCGGCTGGGGCTTACACTGGGGGAAGGAACAAATGTTCCCTTTCCCCGATGCGACCTCCCAGCCTGCCTTTCTGTGCTCTGGATGTGGTGGAGGCTGCTCTGGCTCCGCTACATAGGGGGTAGAGTTAGACAGGATTGTACTGTTCATCATCAACCACCTTTTAGCTTCCTGATCCCAAATGTCCTTATTATTTGCATTCTGAATGTGCCTGTTGAGCCTTTCCAAACAAAACATGTAGATCCATCCTATCTATCTCTGTGAGAGCTGATCACACTTTACTTTTTAAGCTCAAGCATAACAATTTCCTGACCGTGGGCCCAATCCTATCCAACTTTCCAGTGCCGATGCAGCTGCAATGCAGCCCCAAGGTAAAGGAACAAACATTCCCTTACCTTGAGGAGGCCTATCTGACTGCCCCCCCCCCCATGGCAGGATGCAGCTCACGCCCCATTGGCACAGCAGCATCGGCACTGGAAAGTTGGTCAGAATCGTGCCCTGTAAAGAGGAAAAAACATGCATGTAGTAGTATACACAACTCAGTGCCATTTAAAAAAAAAATCCATTTACCCTTGGGTATTTATTATACCCAAACTTAAAAGGTAATGTATGAATTGGCTCTCAGCTACCACTGAGGTAATCATAGGCACCCATATGTACAGGTACCCATTTGTCCATCATTTGCACCTGATCTTGCACATGAAACGTATACCTGCACATGTGTGTGTGTATACCTGCACACACACACACACACACACACACACACACACACACACACACACACACACAAGTGTGCTGTCTACTTATTGCCTTCAATGCCTTGTGGCTGACCAGCCATACACCAAGTTCACGAATACGTGTTTTGTACTGACCAACTGGTATGCAAACCATGCAATGGTGCTGCCCAATTGAAAAGCTTAAAGAACTGTTTTGTGTAGTCCTGTGTTTCCACGTGTATTCATGGTGTAGACCCACAAATGCTCATACCCAGAGAGTTTTAGTTGAAAGTTGTGTCCATCCATTTCACTTTTTATTGCATGTTGTTGAATTGGGTCTCACGGGAAGGCAGTGCTCAGTTGGCTTTTAATTTTAAAAAATCCTCTGAGATGCTTTGAAAAGTTTACACCCATCAAACTTTATATGTGAAGAGTTGTAAAATGTTAACGTTTCCCCCATCAGCACACATAACCACACCCATACACAATTGCAGGCCCCATAAAATAGCTTTAGGGTAACCATAGACAAGAGTGCTAGCTGGTAAAAACCCGACAATGAGGCTGAGACTGAGGCTCAGTAAATAAAGTAATCAACAAGCAACTGAAAACACAATAAGAAAAACCAACAAACAGCCAGACAGATCAAAAAGATGTAGGAATAGGCCTAGGTTAGCAGGAAACACAGAATGGTAAACGGAAGGGGCTTTCAGTGATATGCTGAGATGTAAAGAAGTTGTACTTTGACCCAGAACAGTTTTGAACACATTATACAATGATAATCAGGCTCCTTGAGGAGTGCAGCAGCACGTTTGCTGTATCACTTTTTACACTTTTACAGTGGCATCACTAGGAGGTGCGGGGGTGTGGGGGGCACCGGGTGACACCCTCAGGGGTGGTGGTGACACAACTACTGTAGCAGCCAAAATTGTGGAAACCTTGTATTTATGAATAATACCATCATGTTATAGATCATGGGAAAGGTAATTTCATGCAGAATGTAATGAATTTTGAATTATCTGTATTCTATCAAAGGTTATGGCAAAATAATCAGAAAAAGGAAACACAACTGCCTTAAGTAACAAAAAGTGGATTTACTTAACTCAAAACTGACCAATAAGACTTATTCAGTTGTGTGAGTACCCAAACCTGGTATGGGTTGGCCACTGGGTACCCAAATTTGGCCACTGGTTTTTTGTTGGTTACTGATTTGTTGGGTGACCTGTACTGTTATATACAGTATTAAAATAAATAAAGTTAATGGGAGTGACACCATTTGTTACTGCACTGGGTGACACCAACCCTGGTGACGTCACTGGGGTGACGTGATGAGCTCTCGCACTGGGTGATGCAAACACTAGTGAACCTCTGTACTTTTACACGTACTGTGCACCTTAAAATGTGAAATAACCCTAAGGAAGGATCCTCATTCCAGGTCATATAAGAGTCAGAGTTTGGAATGAGATATGTTATCAAATCCCGTTAAAAATAAATAATCAAACAAACTTCAAAGAAACCTTTGATCAAGTACACATGCAAGATGTTTGAAGTATAAGGTAGACATCCTCTTATGGTGGTGGTCATTTGAGGACAAAGTGGAAGGGAAGCTGATCTCATTCTGCAGCAGAAAAAACCACAGTGGCCCCCTGTATGCAGGCACATCTGTATGCTCCCTTATATTAATAATATTGCAGTTGAAAATTATTCCAAGGAAAAATTAGAATGATAAGAAGTAATGGAAAACCAGCAGGAAGAATTAAAGTCATTGGGAAATACAGTATTTGCAGTGTTGATAAGGATAAAACTCCACGGGGGAGTTTTGGTTGCTGGAGGTCTCCTTGGGGTAAGGGGACACTTGTCTCCTTGCCCTGGGGTATGCCCCAGCAGCCTCTATGGTTAAACTTGGACCTGCGCCAGTTGAATCGCTGGCACAAGTCTGCATTGATCTGTGAAGATAGATCAGGTCCATGAAGAGGGTTGGGATTTAGTGTGCACCACCAATCCCGCCCCCCTCCTGGGCTTGATCCACCCTCCTTCCCACCCCCATCACCAACCCATTCCACCGCCGGATCCAGAGCTGACGTACATCTGACGTATGTTCCCCTACACCCGGGGAAGGGGATGAAGTCCCCTTCTCCTGCGGTGTTCCCCAGGCTGCGTCGACATGGCCCAGGAAGGGTGTTGGATACGGCGACCGGCCCTTTAGGCCAGTCACATATCTTTACACAAGATTGGGCTGTAAAAGAGCATATCCAAAGTTGTGACTGAAGTGTGGTGGTCTTCTGGCTACAACAATTTATAAGAAGCCAGTATTTAAATTAAACCCAACTCATTCCAGGAACCCAGGATTGTATATCATATGAACCAACAGAGAAAACTAAGGGCTCAGTCCAGCCCAACTCAGCCCAACTCAGGCACAGTTGAGGCCCAATTGTGGCACAATTGGGGCCCAAAATAGGACCGAGTTAGGCTGCAACTGTGCCTGAGTTAGGCAGGAGGCAAGAGCAGTGGGCCAGGATCGAGGCAAAACTTACCACAGAGGCAGGCAGGCACCTGTGGGGAGCTGTCAGTCTTGTGGAAGTGAAGAGCCCCCTCCTGAGCTTGTCTGTGTGCACCTACCACAGCTGCTGCAGCGTTCGCAGCAGAGGGGCAGCCACAGGTGGGCCTGCAGGCACTGGGCGTGCAACAGTCAGCGGAAGGGCAGAGGTTGTGCCAGTGCCAGCTGCCCCAGGGCACCCTGGGCATTAGCCACTTGCCACAGGGGGGAGTGCCACTGCCCTCCCTCCTGTAGAAAGCGATGCCACCCCCAAGCCACGTTGAGGCTGCACGTGGGAGTCATGGGGGGGAGGGGGGGAACGTCACACACAAGGGGGGTCTCATGAAGTCTGGAACCGCCTCTGCCAGGACATGCCCGTGCGCTGCCTGAAGTCCTGGGCCTCCAGGGCCGTGGCCAGAGGCGTCGTCTGATATGGGGCGGTGGTGCGGTGGGCCCCAGGGCATTGGGGCGGAAAGGCTCCGTGGGGGGCGGGAGCCTCCTTAACTTTTGTTTTTTTTTTCCCTTTTTCGGGTTTTTTAAAAGGTTTTTTTAAAGGTTTTTAACGCTAACGGGGCTTCTAAAAGGGTATGTGTGCTTTGCGCAAACTTATCTGTAGTTCTAGGACCCTCCAGCGACGATCAGGGGCGCAGATCGTCCCTCTGCAGCTCTACTCCCCGGCATGAACTCTGCAAAGCGTCCAGGAGCGCGCTGCAGAGTTAACGCATGCGCAGAGCGACAATGTTTCCAATCGTCGCTCTGCGCATGCGTTAACTCCGCAGCGCGCTCCTGGGCGCTTTGCAGAGTTCATGCCGGGGAGTAGAGCTGCAGAGGGACGATCTGCGCCCCTGATCGTCGCTGGAGGGTCCTAGAACTACAGATAAGTTTGCGCAAAGCACACATACCCTTTTAGAAGCCCCGTTAGCGTTAAAAACCTTTTAAAAAACCTTTTAAAAAACCCGAAACTCATTATGCAAATTAATCATTTAATTTGCATAATGGGGCGGCGGGCTTTTCCGCCACAGTAGCAGGGGCGCCTGGCTACGCCTCTGGCCGTGGCTATGCCCACAAAGAAGGCATCCCGGCATGCCTTCTGCTCCGTGCCCCGGCCAAGACCGAGAGATGCCTTGGGCTTGTCTGCTGCGAGCGGGAAGGGCTCACGCAGCTCATCACACCCCCAGATGGGGCAACGTCGGCGCCTCGCGGCAGGCGCTCCAGCAGGGTGGGGGATGCCAGCGTCCATCATGAGGGAGTGGGAGGGGAGGCAGGCACACAGACAGGGGGTGCTGGGGAGGGGCACGGGTGGGTCAGAAACAGACAGACAACAAGGCTGGTGGGAGAGGGATATAGGGAGAGGGGTCTGCAGAGACCAATAGGGACACAGGGGTCACTTCGCAGATGGAGGCAATGCAGGAACGGGCGCCTCTCATGCAGACGGACCGAGGGCGGAAACGGACGCCGTTGACGGGCGGAAACGGACACCGTTGACGGGCGGACCGAGGGTGGGTGAGAGCCCCGGTTGCTGAAAGGGCTCTTCACGGACGTGGCGGACGTGCGCCATGTCGCCTGTCAGTGGTTGCCTGCCTGAGAGGTCCCCCAACTCCCCCCTCCCCTCTGAGCCCTGAGGGTCTGGCAGCCCCCCTGCTGTGTTCTCCCTGGGGTGGCTGTGGCAGGCCCTGGCTGGGATTCATGCAGGGCCTTGTGTGCTGGGCGCTGTCTCTGTGTGTGTGGGTCAGTGCTTGTGTAACATTGGGGTCATGTTATTGAAGGGGCCTGTGCCCAAGGGGCATCTTTATTGTTCTGGAACATTGGCAGAGATGGCCAGGCAAGGCTGCCAGGGGTAGGCACAGCAGCCACTCAGAACGTAGCAGCAGGCGTGCCCCATGGACCTGGAGACACAGGCTCTTCCCCTGTGGAACCACAGCCTGCTCCATAGAAAGGGGAGGGACAGCAAGTAGGCAGCCAGGGAGGTGGAGCAGCAGCAGCAGCTGAGGAGGGTTGCAGGGCAGGCTCCCAGACCTCTGGCAACATCGAGGCAGACAGTGGGGCAACCAGACTGCGGGTCCAGGGGTGCTCCCCAGAAGGTAGGTGGTGGTGGACATTCCTGGGGAGACATAAATCACAGGGGTGTTCCATGGCAGCTGGTGTGTGGTAGCAATCGCCATTGAAGGAATGCCAGTGTGCCGGTTGCAAAGGCCTGCAGGGAGAGAAATCAAACACAGCTGAGTGGTGTGAGACACATAGCATAGTCTGCGCTCCTTCCCTGGGTGTAAGGTGAGCATGATCCTGTAAGGGAAAGGGGTCAAAGAGAGAGACAACAACACAACGTGTGGGTCACAACCATGGCAATCCTAGCAATACTGACCTGTCAGTAGACCCTGTGGAGAAAAGAGGGGGTGGAACAGCTGGTGTCTACATATGGGTTACAGTTCCACACTCATGGCATTGTGTGCTCACATTAATACAGGCAGCTATGAGACAAGACATTGGTACAGAGGCATATCATGGCAGGCATTGCAGGCAGACATGGGACAAGACATTGGTACAGAGGCATATCATGGCATTGCAGGCAGACATGAGACAAGACATTGGTAAAGAGGCATATCATTGCAGGCTATGCAGGCAGCTATGAGACAAGACATTGGTAAAGAGGCATATCATTGCAGGCTATGCAGGCAGCTATGAGACAAGACATTGGTAAAGAGGCATATCATGGCAGGCTATGCAGGCAGCTATGAGACATGACATTGCTATAGAGGCATGTATCCTACCTATATTTCTCTATGCAAAGAGGCAGAAGTCAGACCACATGTCAGCACAAACCCTGCTCTTACCTGCACTTACCTGCTGGTGTTGTTGCCTGTGGGGGGGGGGGGGAGAGGGGCTGGGAGAAAGACATGGGTTAGCAAACACTTGCATGGAGACAGCTGCCCAGGCACAGCAGTAAACAGTTTGGCCACAGGCAGAATAGCCCTCTCTGCCCTAGAGGGGGGCAGAGAGGAGAAGAGAGAAGTGGGGTGTTAGAAAAGTTTTCAAAGTCCCACTTTGTGGCTGCTGGGGGACAGAACACCATGCCCCATGCTCAGAGAGAGAGAGTGAGTGGAGGGCTGGGGCTGGGCTTTTGTGGGAAAGAGGCTGGGTGGGGCTGGGTGCTGATAGGGTAACTATTTGGTCCGGTTCCAGAGGTAGGCCACAACTGTTCCGTCCTAACTCAGGCACAACTCGGTCCCAGGGTGTTAGTACTTTTCAGGAGAGGGCTGGTGTGGGTAAGGTAAAATGGCTCCTATGGGTCTCCTCACATTTGGGTCCACCCTTTTTGTTGACCCAAACTTTGTGCCTGAGTTGTGCTCGAGGGGGCGTGTCAGGGGCTCTCCAGCGTCTGGAACCGGAACAAATTTGTAACCGCCCCCATCACTCCCCCGACACGCCACCAACATGCCCACTTTTAGGCCACAATTGTGCAGTTGTGCCTGAATTGTGCCGGAACCCAATTCAGTCACAATTGCAGCACAAATTCGGCCTCTGCGGCACAATTCAGGCACAACTCGGGCCTAAAGCACTTAGGCTGCAATTGTGCCTGAATTGTGCCGCTGAGGCCTTGGGCTGGACTGGGCTGTAAATGCCTCACCTCAATGGCTCTAAAGAACCCCAGTTTCAAATGGATACAGTATGAAATAATACTGTTGTCTTGTGCTCCCTGAGGCATCTGGTGGGGCCACTGTGTGATACAGGAAGCTGGACTAGATGGGCTTTTGGCCTGATCCAGCAGGGCTCTTCTTATGTTCTTATGTTATGTACTTGCTGTTCCATGTAAAGAGTAATTAAAATACAGCAAATTAGGAGAGATAATTCAGTGATGTACTAAGGAGCAAAAAAGAGGTGGGAGAAATATAAAATGGAATATGAGAACTGAATCCAGCCAAAGTTAAGCACTTTTAAATCTCATTGTTCTCAATGGAAAGCTAATTATATGCTTAATTCTCTTCCATTTAAATCAATGAGACTTTCAAAGCCTATATACACTTATTGGTGCATAAGTCCTGTAGAACTCACTAGGATTTAAGAGTGTGTAAACACACTGACGTTGCTAGAGGTGGGCGGAACGGTAAGTCTTGCACTGCGGTAACCGTTCTGTTCCATGGTGGCCCCGCCCACTCACCATCAGAAACAGTCCGAGTCTCCTGCGCATTGCCTTCACCGCTCGACTGGTTCCGACGGCAAGTGGGCGGGGCCACCATGGAACGGAGCGGTTACCGCTGTGCAAGACTTACCGTTCCTCCCCACCTCTAGCAACGCCAGTGTGTAAACATGCATGAAATTGCACTATGTTATGTTTTGATTTTGGATGGGTTACCTTGAATGTGCATGTCCTTACTTTCCATATTAGACAAGATCAGTTGTTTACAATGGGAAATATTGGCCAATTCTAGTTTATTATGTTAAACTAAATGCTATTATTAGGAAGTCACTAGGGTTTCCAGATGGCCAGAAGAAAGTCCATGCTTTATAACAGCAGTTTGTTCTGCACAAATCAGATAGTGTTTTCCCTGCCATAGGGATATGCAGTAATAGCTGCAGGTCAAGCCGTTATTAAAGGCATGGTGTTATTAAAGGCATGTTGTTCACAGCTCTAGAAGCAATGGTGGACTGGACCGCTTGCCTTCCTCCTGGGAACTGGGCAAAGATGATTCCAAATTCAACGTTCAATATCCATTATCAGTCCTTTTAAATGACAATACATTTTCATGGATAATTGATAAGGCAAACATACAATCAATGCACAATGCACATTCTGATATATTTTTTCCATATTCAGCCCCCAATGACAGTTCATTCTCCATTTCCGAGGCAGACATTAGCAATAGCTAAATGTGTTCAAACCTAAAGCAGAAGCATCCATCATCTCCGTTCTTAAATCTTATGACTTGCATTTGCCAAAGACGATCATAAAAGATGGTGTGTGTGTGTGTGTGTGTGTGTGTGTGTGTGTGTGTGTTTAAGCTGATGAAAGATTAGCAGCAAAGTTACAAGGCTCACTGGTCGATGAACCAAGCTGTAAGATGATGAGACAAGGAAAGGTTCTGCATATTAAAGGACACGTATATAGCCTCATGTTATCCGTGGCCACCAAGATCACTGGCCAACCACTCGCAATGAGGCAGCTTCTGCTCTTTGGTCTCTACTGCCAGAGGAGAACTGAAGCCGTTTGATGTGTAACACATGACACTGGAATGAAATCTATCTGCAGATAACATGAATGTGGAGTGACTTTGCTCATGATGTTCTGTGACTGCAGGGCAGTGGCATTGCCAGCCCGGCCACTGCCCGGGACTGGGGTGATGTCACGATGCCTTGCGATGCCCCCCACACCTGCGCATTGCCCCCTCTTCCAGAATGGCACCATTTGGAGCCATACAGAGGTGAGGGCGGGCAGAAGGGCCTAACTCATGTGCCACCGTCTCACCGAGTGCCCCCCTCACCAACAGAGTTGCTGGAAAATGGCTACTCTGCCTCCACGAGGGGGAGGTGGCCCCCTGCCAGGTACACTATTGCTATATAGGGGTCTCTTCCTCCTTGCTTGCCCCAGGAGGCAGCTCTGCTTCAGAGGGGTTATGGTGGGACATAGCTCCAGGTCAGAGAGGAGAAAGTGGAGTAAGTGGGCTGGACTCAGGCAATGATGCTCCAAGATTGGCTTTACTTATCCTGCTTTATTGTCAGGTAAATTATAAATAAATGGTGGAGTTTGATCCCCAAACTGGTTCCGAGCAAACAAAATGAGCTGGTTCCCCAACCCTGATGGATTTCTTCACCTGTGGTCATCTCTGGTCTTTGGATGACTTTTAACGCTGTTGCCTATGTAGTTGTTTGATATAGTTGCACCTTAATCTTTAAAATCAACTGTATCTGTTTATGAATCTGAATCCAATACTTCTTTGCTTGAGTACATGTCCACCACATATGATAAAACCAAAATGACTTTCTATTCAATTTGTTACTGGTGGTGAGAAAACGCACCACTAGCAGAAAATTACCGGTGGTGCAAAAACGCACCATTGGTAGAAATTTGTTTTTTCCCCAATCCACTTGCGCAGGGATCACATTTCCCAGGAGGCCTCCACATCATGGGAGGAGTTCCATGGGGTGACACCATGAGATCTTACCCCGGGTGTCACCAACCCTAGTAACACCCCTGGCAGTCCCTGACTGCTTCGCAACGCCCTCCTATAAGGATATTGGATCCCTTTTTCTCATGCAGCAGACAAAACTGGTAGCCCTCTAGCAAACCGCCACATGAAACTCTTATCTTTAGCACAATGTGGGAAAAGATTTCAGCGAGGACTAGGAGAGATGCTCCAGAACACATTGCATGTGGTCCAGCCAAAGCAAAGCATTTTTAAGTTATATTTATTTCAATGGGTGATGTAAGCTATTCACACCTTTGAAGAAAGTCCCATCAAAGTCAATGGGATCTACTTCCAAGTAAATATTCATAAGACCAGGCAGCTTATATCTCCTATTGAAATCAGTGGGGCTTAAAAGGGGGCCTAATTTGGGCTGGATTGTGAGGTTGAGCTGTCGCCTTGCCTGAAAAAGTTAAGCAGGATCAGTTGCTTGGATGGGAGACTGAGGCCACTGTCTGTGTGGAGGAGTGGAGTGTGGAGGAGTCACCTGGCAAAAAACCTCGGATAACATCCTTGAGAAGCCGGTCTGAAGGTTGGTTTGCAACTGCCTGCGAGAGCTTGGAAAGTGCAAAAGTCGGCAGCCAGGATGATGACTGCACTATGAAGGGAAACACCTGGAAAAATGGAGGTTCTATGAGATTGTCTCATGGAATAATACTTATAAAAACCTCATTGGAAAATGTATTTATGTTCAGTCTGCCTATGTAAACCGCCTTGAGTCTATTGAGAAACACAGTATATAAATATTGTAATAAATAAATTTCATTTGAAAGGAAAATACATACAGTACATTTTTTTTAAAAGGAGTTTAGTGAATAGATTCTAGAAGAATATGTCAAAATTTAGTGGTCTGCTTTTCTGCCATGTATCCCACCCTGTAGTGAGGCCTATGATTAAACTTTGGATCCTTTATAAAGCAGAATCACTGTCTATATCTGCAAAGTCGGCCACATAGGAGCCGAGAAGCAGAAAACACAGCATGGTGTGAGAAGATATAAATTCTGTAATAACAGGGCCTTCCTCCTCCTGGGCTTGGCCATCTATCATGTAAATATTTTAGAACCTGAGTTCATGTGCTGGCTGCCAGAAAGATTTTCTGGCTGCTCTCCCAAACTGACGCAATGCTCGCTTTGTGACTGGGACATTTATTACCCACACTGAATGATGCACAGTAATCAGACCCTGAATATTTCCTTGCTGCTCTTCTGCTCTGCGCAGCCTATGGCATCATTGAGGTTTGCCACTGATATTGTGTGTGCATGCATGCACCCACCCGTTTGTCTTCCCTCCCTCTGTTCTCTTGCTTTTCTTCCCCCCTTCCCTCTCCCCCTTTCTGCTAGCAGTTTGTCAAACTGTCCTGCCTTTATCTCATCTTACACACACTTTGCAAATAAGCACAGGATGATTGATGTGCGGCTAACTTCTGGGGTTTTTGTGTGTGTGTGTGTGTTTTTAAAGTCTGGGCTAAATAAAGCAACCCTCCCAAACCCAGGCATTTTGTGGAGGTGTAGGGGGGAAACCCATCCATCCTTATGTGCACTGCAGTGTCTCAAAAGTGTTATCTCAGCAAAGATAGCACAGGCCAGGGGTGAAGGAGAAATGGAGCCTTTTCAAGATAAACAAAAGACCTCCAAAGATTTCTTGTCCCCCACCACTCCCACCTCTTTAACCTGATTGTGGCACCCCTAAGGAATTCACAAAAGCCCCCTGATCCCCTCAGCCCTTTGTAAAAATGCACATCCCTTTAGAAGACTAACATCAGCAAAAATCTCGTCAGCCTAATAGTGTCCAAATACTGCCACAGTGGCTATTACAGAAACCTGTTAAAAGTTTACTGCTTGCCTGAGCTGATGATAATTGTAAATCAGCGGATGAATGTGAAACATGTCATATTGAGTCATGTGGGAACAGACGAGAAAGGCTGAACTTTCTACATTATTATCATTACTTTCCTTCAGTGAAGATTAAGGAGTGGCTCCTAATTTGTCATATACAAGGCAGGGGAAAGGGAGAGATAATGAAGGCAGAATTAGAAAGTTAGGCTTGGAATGTTAACTAATGTTGGCAAGTCTGAATGGTTACAAGTGAGCTCAGCAGCAAAGGGAATTTTCCTCGCTTTGTATTTTGGCTACATTGCAAAGTTAAAACAGTTTATCCCTGAGTTTATCTATTTAAATCCTCCGTCCATCAAATCCCCCTAGTCAGTGTTTCCCAAACTTTTTCGACCTGAGGCTCCCTTGACCATTGGCAACCATTGGCCGTGGCTCCCCATTAGATTATGTTGATGCCTGCCAATTGACGTTGCACTGTTTTCTGAGAGGATTCCGTGGCAGTCCGCGGCTCCCCTGGCTGGTTTGGGGAGCCGCGCCTCCCAGTTTGGGAACCACTGCCCGAGGTGATGCTGAATTAGTATTTTGCTCCACCAAACTGGAAGGCATTGCAGCCTTTGTGAATCTTCCAGCAGTTCTCTTTTGTTAAGTTCGTATTATTGTAGATAAATGGGACAATACTGCTTATTACCAAGTCTCCAATTTATATCTAAGAGGTGCACTGCCCATTTCTCACAGTTCCTCTTTTGCACAAATGTGTGATACTACTAAATTTTACTAGATATTTTATTGTAGATGAATAGCTTTGATACTGAAGCTAACAAAGTTTCTAGTTTGTAATTTTTCAGCTCTGACATTTAGTAGTTAGGTTTACATGTGACAAGGTGCAATACGTGTTTTTAATGAAGCATGCCAGCAACTAGACTTCATGGACATGGTATCTTTCTTTACTCAGCCTTATCTCCACTAATTAAATATATATCCCACCTTTCTCCAGATTAAGGCAGGGGCTCGCAACAAGCAGCTATACTCATATGTTTGTTTATAAGTACCTTATCATTAGGTCAACCAGGTTGGCCAGATTGAGCATGGGTAGGAGTTTTAGGCATCCCAGAGGGCCTATCTGGTCACCTCCTGAGACATCCCAGTAGTCCCCAGGACAGCAGGAAGTTCTCCTTCGCATAGGACAGGCACACATTTGGCACATAGACTCACAATAGTCTTGTTTTGCATTCAAAACACCGGAAGAACTTTAGAGTATGGAAGCTTTCCTCAGCATACCCTCCCTGGGCATTATGAACGAGGAAATTTATATTCCAAGCCCATTTATCTCCAGACTTCAGTGGCATCACTAGTTGAGGTTAGAGAGAATTAAGAAATGGTATGAAAGCTCTTTTACAGGGCCTGGTGGGAAGATGAGACTTATGAGACCTCATAACCATAGGTTCCCCACCGTGCGGTGGAGGGGTGGGGGAAGGGCAGAACGGGGCGTTCCAGGGGTGGGAATGGCCCAGGAAGGGGGGATCAGTGGTGGCAGCTATGCCAATATCCTATCCCCCTTCCCAGGCCTGGCCACCGTTACACGGGAATCTCGGACTTGCACCAGCAAAATAGCTGGTGCACATCTGAATAGCCCCATCAGGGCAGCTGGGGCTTTATCTGGGGGGAAGGGAACAAATGTTCCCTTCCTTTTTGTGCCCTGCATCCTTTTTGTGCCCTGGATACAGTGCAGGCTGCACCAACCTTGCTGCATCGCAGGGCACAAAGGTAGATAGGATTGAGCTGTAAGGCATGCAATCTTGCCAAAACTGCAGAACACACAGTCTGAGATTCCTGGTGGTTTAAAAAACAACAAACCTTTATGACCTTTGTTTATGATGTACACAAAATAAAAGAGAGAGCAAGAGAGCACTGCATGGCTACCGTTTTTTCCTGACCCTACATAAGAGCTCAGGCAACATTGTGAGCATGAGCACGTGTCTTGGCAGAGAAGTGCACATGTGCAGACAATTATGAACAGAGAAAGAATATTGGAAAATAGCAATGAATCAATCCAACACTTTAGCCTCTAAATGTGTGGCAGAAGCAGGGCTCCCTCCTTGCCAAGGGTATGGGGCAAGGGGAGGGGCAAACACATGCTTATTAGCTGCTACCACCTGTATTGAGAGCCAGTGGTGGAGAAAATCAAACAGGTGGAAGGGAAGCTTGTGTGCTTGTGTACTTGTGTTTCCTCTTAAGAGGATGAACATGTGAACCAACCTGGTTGATCCCAAAGAAATGCCTATTATATAAAATGATTCTTATACATTATGGGCTGCATATTTCTCATTCCTTCCAGCTTATTATAAAGCAAACACGAGAAACCATTTGAATTGTGCCACTAAATGTCCCTTTCCTTTTTCTTTCCTTTCTTTTGCAGTTCTGAGTGGCCACTAAGGAAGTGCTGGGGAGGGAGAGTGGAGAATTATTGCATGTGTGAGAAGTGCTTTTATGCTCATAACCCCTAAACCGTGGGATTTGCCAGGAATTTCTAGGGTTCCTGCCAATGGCAAGATTTTTTTTCCCCTCAAAGGATACTTACTAAAAAAAAATCTCATTTCACATTAGCTGAGAATTACAGAAGATTTGTTAAATTATATGCATAATTTTCCTCTTATGGGCAAGCTCTCAGCTAGCTGCCTTTTCCTTTTCAGTGGGTGTGGATGAAAATAGTCCACATAGCTGATGGAGTATGTAAGTGTTGGCAAGATCTAGAAAAGGATTGTGCTTAATTTGAGTGAGACACTCGCAGCTTTTTCTGCAATCATCATTCTGATGGTAGAAAGAAATACATTTTTGTGTAAATACAACATTCCTTCTGGAACCTTGTTTCAAAGTTGGTGTCATTTCTGCTGGCAAGAAAGCTCAGACTCTGAGGGCCTTTTGCCCAGCGGAAATTACGGAAATAGCATCTGTTTCCTGCCAGGGATTCTAGGGCTGGTAGTCCTGATTCCAGTCCCTGGTGGGAAATGTTGCTCGCTGGGGAGCACTTGCCACCATTTCTGCCACTGCCACTTACTCCAAGCGGTAAGTGCTTGGGTTTTACAGGACAAATAGGAGGTGGTAATGGTAGGTACTTTCTGAGAACCTGAAGGTCTTTGGGGAATGGTTGAATCAATTGCTCATTAAGGGGTCACAGAGGCGTCGCTCCAGTGGGGGCCATACCGTAAGTTGCGCCCCATCCTAGTCCTGTTTACAAGCCGGCAGGAGGCGGCCCCGCCCCATCGCCATCGGAGCCATTCCATGCGGAGAAGGCAGCAGGCAGGGAGTCCTGCCTGCTGCCTTCTCTGCATGGAATGGCTCCGACGGCGAGGGGGCGGGGCCGCCTCCTGCCGGCTTGTAAATGGGACTGGGACGGGGCGCAACTTACGGTACGGCCCCCGCCGGAGCGATGCCTCTGAGAGGTCAAGCTCTACTACAAGTGCAATTTTAATTTACACAAAAGCGTGAATATTGGGATGCTTAGGCATCCTTATTTCCGACAAGCTCAGAAGTGCGTCATGCAGCATTATCTCTGTAATCCTTACAAACAACCCTATAAGGTAGACCAGTGTAGTTATTTATTTATGTTATAAGGGTATAGTGACTTGCCTCAAGCTTCCTTGCCGAGTTCATAGTTGCACTCAAGATACACCACGGTACTTCCAGTTTATGGCTTAGTGTTTCCCAAACTTTTTCAACCTGCGGCTCCCTTGACCATTGGCAACCATTGGCCACGGCTCCCCATTACATGATGTTGATGCCTGCCAATTGGCATTGCACTGTTTTCCGAAGGGATTCCGTGGTACTCTGTGGCTCTCCTGGCTGGTATCCGCGGCTCCCCTGGGAGCCACGCCTCCCACTTATGCTATAACCTACAATAGCTTAGTTTAAATAACAGGACACTCGCTTTTAGGAACACAACAAACAACATTTAAAAAGTTGCACAGAATGTATCGAACATTTTTCTTTTGTTGTCAGTATTTTATTGAATATGTAGTAAAATTTAGTCTTGTCACAGGAAAACTCCATTAAAATGAATCGAAACCATTAACACCCTCCATTAAAATGTATTTAAACCAAGACAGATCCCTGAGTGAAAACTCACTGAAATTACCTGCACATAACTTCTGCCTTGAGCCATTGTTTAAAATACTGCATATGTCGATGTGCATACAGAAACCCTGGTGTGACCTTCCGGTCTTAAAGCATTTACACCTGTGCCTCGGCCTATGAGGTTAGCTATCACCATGGTAATGCTAACAGAACTTCATGTACTGTATTGTGAAGTAGCTTGCTCAGCAAATCTTAGGTTTAAAGCCATGAGTATGTCCTCAGACGAAGATAATATGGTATTTCAAAACATGACAGCTAATGTGTAAAACACAAGCGAGAACATGTGCAGGCAAAGGTGATGTTTTAAAGTGACTGTTATGAGCAGAACAGATGAGTGGAAAACTCAGGCCCAGTTGTCAAATCTCTAACCAGATGGTAAAACTGTACCAGTTCAGGTAGCAGATTCTATGATGGAATATTCCCAATATTTAAAATATCTTTGCACACAGTAATCAAGATGTCAGGGAGAAGGGTTTAGCTTGCCTGATCCCTGACATACAGTACTGGTTTCCTACATGTAGGGAGTTTTGTAGGTGGAAGGTGTTAGCATATGGGTGCAATGCTGCCTGCAGGACTCGGGTGGGGGAGTGTATTTTCCAGACACCTGAGAACAGAGGTGTTTCTACGGTGGGGGCGGTACTGTAAGTTCGACGCCGTCCTTGTCTCAATTTTAAATTTAGTCCCCGGTACGAGGTGGCCCTGCCCCCTCGCCATTGGAGCCATTCAGTGCGGCGAAGGCAACGGGCAGGAGACACCCCGCCCATTGCCTTTGCTGCACGGAATGGCGCCTACGGTGAGGGGGCAGGACCTCCTCGTTCCGGGTTGTAAATGGGGACTAGGACGGGGCGCAACTTACAGTACTGCCCCCACTGTAGAAACGCCTCTGCCTGAGAACACTTACCTGCACTCTGTGGTACCTGTAGGAGATGTGTCCCTTTTTGTGCAACTTCTTCCCTTTCTCCCACATGTTCCCCTTCTCTCTCTCTTCCTGACTACCGAAAGAGCACTATCCAAGGCTGCTGAGCTTTGTTCCCAATGCTAGGCAGCCACTGCTGAAAAGCACCAACCCCCTTACTTCCACACAAAGAGAACAGCTATAGGGGGTCTCTGTTACTTAATTTATAGAACCTCTGATACTTCAGAAGATATGAACAATTGTAAAACTGTAAGTAAAGTAGTTCTTTTTGAAACCTTAACTGCCTCTGCTCCTGTGTGTTTATTATTGATAGCAAACTGGGTGGGTGGTGGAATTTCCCATAGGAAAAGAAAGGGGTAACTTCTGGTGATTGCAATGCTTGCTTGCTAGAACCCACCCTCTTTTCCAACAGAAGGAGCATTAAAAGATTCATCCCCAAGACTGCAGTCTGAAGGGGTACCATTGAGCATCAGCTTTATCAGTGGTTCTCAAATGTTTTAGCAGCACCGGGAGCTGCGTCACTGGAGCATGGCGGGTGGGGCGGGCCGCTGGGGGTGACGCGTGACGCGCGCGCACCCGCGCGCGTCGCACCCGTTTTGCGCGGTCTCCAAGGCCGGGAGAAGGCCTCGGAGTGTCCACCCCGGCCGGTGGTCCGGGGCCTTCTGATGAGGCCCAGTGCGTCAATACGTGCACTTTTAGCTTTTTCGCGCATGCACAGACCGTTTCTGAGGGCAAAAGGGCAGCCCTTTTATAGGGCTGGGGGTGGGCTGCTGATCGTCTTTCTGTTTTGTTTCTCAGTCAATATTGAGTTAAGTATTCTTTTGTAGAACTGGGCTGTTTGGCTCCTACTGTTTAAACAGCCACAATGGTGGTAACCTAATAAAAAATACAAATGTTTTACTCCTGTCAATTAGTTCCTCTTCTTTATCGGTTTCCTGATAAACATAGAAAAAAAAATCTGTCACACATTCTTCAATGGAGAATATTTCTGTTGGGCTTGGTTTCACATAATTCAGTTACCAAGTACTATTGCAGAAACCACAACGGCTATAAATAATTTGACCGCACATTCTCCTTGATAGTATCTCTCAACACAAGCACACGCTTAGAGAAAAACAGCAGCCAGATATTTGTGAAACAAGATGAGGATATCGGAGTCTTTTTGTCTTCAGATGCGTGAGACTAAACGGTCTCTGCCTAGAGCTTATGCTTTTATGGTAGGTGAGCCTCAACACGGTTTCCTGACAGAAACTGCAGAGGCATGTGCCTCTTTGAAGCTACAAAACCCCCTAAATGTCACCCAAAGGAAACAAGCAAAACCACTTATCCAGGCCAATCTTGAGTGAAAATATTTCAGTCAGCCCAGGCAATTATTTTCAAGATAAGCCCAGGACAAGCTTGTTGAGACCCAGAACCCAGCATCTTCTGTGGACCCCTTTAACACTGCTTCCCCCCCCCCCCAAGTCAGCTGCACACAGCAGATCAACAGCAATGCAGCAACACAATTGTTGTGAAACGTTTTCTTTGCCATACTACAGTAAGGCTACCCATATTGTAAAACTGATTTTGCTATAAGCCGTGTGCCAGTGTGGCGTAACAGATAGCATCTTGGATTTACACTATGTAGACCTGCGTTCAAATACCATGTTGGGTATGAAGCTCACTGAGTGACTAATCACAGTCTCTCAGCCTACCCTACTTCACAGGGTTATAGTGAAGATAAAGTAAGGTTAAGTCTTTGTATGCCATCCTGAGTTCAGTGGAGCAACGGTGGACTGCAAATACAACAGCAGCTCATAGTTCCTAGTTAGATGGGCAAAGTGTTTACCACTCGATGCTGGGAAAGGGAGGCAAGAACCACCGATAGCACTGGCCCAAGTCAGGTAATGGTCAATTGTGCTTTTACAATCAGGGCTCAAATGCTCCTTCCTCCCCTGTCATACCTGGATTTCCTAAGTTTTTGCTAACCATATTATGTCTGAATTAGCAGTCACCGCCACACTGTGTTTTGCAACAGTGCTGCTAACTGTAGCTTGCCTCTTGAATGTCATGGCAAACCACAGTTAGTAAAAATAAGAAAGTGGACAAGAGAGAGAGAGAGCCTGCATGAAGAGAAGAAAGGAGAGTCAGGAAAGCACAAGCTTCTGATCCCCCCCCCCAACCATAGCTGCAGGCGTCTTTCCCTCCTCTTTCTTCTCCCCCCCCACCCGTGAGAGTAGGATGAGGTGTACACCGTGAGGGGATAAGTCCTCTCTATAAGGCTCTGGAAGGAAAAAGAGGTACTTATTCTGAATTGTAATATTGAAGGGACATGCAGATCAGTGGATATGTTGACCCTATATGTTTTATTATAGATTGCTTTGGGGAGAAGGTTTATGATATACCTGGTTCCTGATGTGTTTTGTTCCTGTTAGTCTATGATATAAGTGTTACAGCGCTTATAATTGGTGTTTTTTCAAACACTGTGGGAAGAAAGTTAGTGTTGCCCTTGGTATGTAAGTGTTGGTATGGTTAGTCCTAGAGCGTGGTAGTAGAGCTTTTGCAGCTGTTTTCCATGAATCATGGGACTGCAATGAAATGGAAAACCTTAAGTGACTCACAGTGCAATCCGACTTAACTTTTTTGCCTGTGTAACCAGCAGCGCAGTGAGAACGGGAGGCCCCAGAACAGAAAAGGGATTCAAATCCCCTCCAAAAGAGGGATTCAAAGAGGATTTGAATCCCTTTTCCGTTCTGGGGCCTCCCGTTCTTGTTGCGCTGCTGGTTACACCGCAAAAAAGTTAAGTTGGATTGCACTGTCAATTGGTTACATCTGGGCCTTTGTGGTAGTGTTAAACAGTAGACAGGGTGGAGGAGGTAAGCTTGTTCTGTGAGTTTGCTCTGAGGATGCTACCAATTTGAGTAGCGAAACGGCGGACATGTTACATCTTTTATGCTTTAGCTTTTTAGCTATTTATTAAACAACGGAATTTCTGGAAATTATGAATGTTTTTAATTCTGTTGCAGAGCCTATTTAGAACTTAATCTCGCTCTACTTGCCTGCAATAAGCAGCAGGAGGCTGCTTATTATTGCGTTTCTTTAAGGAAGAAACAAATGTTGCTGAGCTAACAGTAAGAGCCTGGGTGGTGCACATGCGCAGGGGGGCAGGAGCCCCTCAGAAATCCATGGAGGAGGTTTTGCCCCTATCTGAGGTTAGTTTTCAAGTATCCACCGGTAGGCCTGGAACATATCCTCCGTGGATACAGGGCCCCTACTGTACTTCCTTAAACCTAAACTGTTCTAAGGCTGGCTGAAAAAAAAGCTCTACAGAATCAATCAGGTTGTTTAGTTGTATGAATGTAAGCTAACAATGATTTGTCAGGAAAATGTAGCCAGTTAATCATTTTCTTTCTCTCCTGATAAAAGGTCTAACAGAGCAACAATGTGAAAACAAATGCAGAAACATTTCAGGTTTCTGTAGGAAAGGGTCAGTGTGTGTGTGTGGAGATTCATAGGAGCTTGCTCTTTGAAATTAAAGGGCAAAAAACAGGGTCTTAAGAACATTTGTTGTGGTGATTTTTTAAAACCACATAATAGCCATTAGCCAGAGACATAGTTGCACCTGAGGAATAATTGTGTGTCATCTAAAAAAACAGGGCAATGCCAGCAGCACCCCATAAATAAGCCCTGAGAAATTCCCAAGATGTTATCACTTGTTTGTTTGATCTTGAGAATAGCAAGTATGTGTTAACTGAGGGCAGTTCTTGTCAGCCCTTTCAGGGTTATTTCCTATTCTGCAATTGCTTTGTTGGCTGGAAAGCTTCCCCTCCTTTCTTGAATGAAATTGGTACAATAAAAAGGATTCCCTTGTCTAATTTATCTTTTTTCAAATCTCTGGGACTAAAGATGACCACAGCCCTCCAGACAATGCAACACCACAGCAATGTCCTTCAGGAGATGAATCAAATGTTTTAGTAGGGCTCTCTTGAATGGCAGACTGTGAAAACAACCAAAAAAAAGTCATTTAATGTTTTCTGGACTTCCCTCTCCATTAAATCCCCTGACCTGTCTCTGATGTACTCAGAACTTTGAGATTGCTCATTGTTTGTGTTACCTAAACTGTGTTTTTGGTTAAAAATAAAAGAGGTGGAGTGGAGGCAGGGAAAAAACCAAAAGGTGGCCTTTGAAAAAAAAACTCCTTTAGTAAAGTAAAGCTCTGTGTGCTCCCCATAAATGTGGAAGATCCATATCGACCCATAAACACAGCAGTCACCCAGAAAGAGCAACCGCATGTAGATTTCCTTCCCCCATCATGGTGCCAAGTAAGGCAATATTCTCCTGCCTTGTCTGCACATTCAGGATTCTGGGCCATTTTGTGCAGGTTACTGTGGAAACTACACTGAAACTCTAGCTATGCAAGAACAAGCTATGGCTAGATGAGGGCCTGCTGGGTATGATGAGATAAGCCTTTGGCAGGGGCATTGCAAAGTGGGAGAGGGGTCAAACAGCCTTCATTGGGTTTCATGTCTTACCAGGCTGTGTCCCAGAAACTAGAAGGGAGCTCTGTGTGTGTGTGTGTGTGTGTGTGTATGCACGCGCGCGCACACACACACACACACACACACACACAGTATTTGTTTTACACATTTAGGGGAGGTTTGAATGAACGACCTCCATATGTTAGAGGGTGCCTTGGAGGGGAGATGTGTGGGCCCACACGCACTCCTTCCCCATCGGATGGGGGGGGGGACTGGTTCGGAATATTGTTAAAACTTGCCCAGAATGAACATTTGATGAATGTAATTTAACTGTGGGCACTTTGGTCACAAAGGGAGAGGCTGGGTAGAAATCTTTTAAATAAAGCAAACAAATAATGTGTGAATAGAGTTGTGGTGAACATCTGAAAGGGCACTAAGAGTGAAAGAAAGCAAGTTCCATCTGCAGCAAAGCTGCTGCCACTGACAACGTCCTGCCCTAATGGCCATCATCTGGGTCAGTGGTTCTCAAACCTTTTAGCACTGGGACCCACTTTTTAAAATGACACTCTATCAGAACCCACCTAGCTTTACGAGTCTTAAAAAAAAGTGATCTAGAAATAAATAAATACATTTATTTACAAGTAAAGAGCTCCACTGCTTGCAGGGTAATTAACAGCTATATTGCAAACTGCAGGAGGTCAGCTCTTTGCAGGGCAATTAGCAGCTATCTGATTTTAGAATAGCCTCAGGGCTTGAGGCAATTACTTATCTGATCTTTCCATCACCTGGGACCCACCAGAAATCAGGTTGCGACCCACCAAGTGGGACCCGACCCACAGTTTGAGAAACATTGATCTAGGTTGAAGTTGCTGAGTGGAAGCCAGGCCAGTTCTTATACATTTCCAAGGCATACCTGATGTCATAAACACAATCCTCAATGGGTTGACTTGGATGTGTTGTCTAAACTGGCCTCACGTGCAATTACGGACATTAGCACATGCACGTCCCACCCCCCTCTGGATGCACCCTTCCACTTTTCATAATTGTATGGGTGGCAGTTCAGATGAATGTACATGATCTAAACTATGGGAATGAATGTAGTTAAATAATTTATATGAGTTTGTCAAGAAATCAGAGTAGAAAATCAAAAGACTTGTGTATACAATTTTCAAGCCTATGCCTTATGGGAAATCCTCTTTAAGATATACATTGAGCAGCAAGGTTCTTTCCCCCCACCCTTTATTTGGTTTTTATTTTAGTTGGTTTCTGTTAACTAAACCTTCCTGGAATGCTTAAAATGCTCATCAAATGTGAAATGGGGAAGACTCATCCACAGTTCGAAAACACTGTGGCTTGGGGAGGTGATGCAAAAAAATTGCATTGAATTGTTTGAACTTGCAGTACATTCTGAAATGGAATAGTCATCTATTTTACCATCATCACTTCTTCCGTAGCTGTGCTGATTTCTGTCAAGATTAATCATTCAATTACAAAATTAATTCTAGAGGAGAGCTTACGTAAACAAGACTGACCATCTCAGGCAGCATGTGGCAGTATCCAGTCAGTGGCTACTTGGACAGGAAGGGGCTGTGCTCAATGGACCTGAATAGTGAAACTACAGTACATGGAAAACTGACCACAGATTAGAATTTGAGCCTTTCCAGACAAATAGTTCACATTGAAATTGATCTGCAATTGCTTTTCATTTGTTGGTGGGATCCAAACCTCTTACATCAAAGGAAGTATTTGTGTTTTGGGAATACAGGTTGATTCCGAAATCCAGACATTTGGGGGCTATGACTTTTGTAAAAAAAAAAAAAATGTTTTCCAGCACCTGGCTGACATAGCGCAAGGCATGCTGGGGCACAAAATTATTTAAAATATTGTATAAAATTACCTTCAGGCTATGTATACAAGGTATATATGAGACATAAATGAATTTCGTGTTTAGACTTGGGTTCCATTCCCAAGATATCTCATTATATTTATACAAATATTCTGAAATCCAAACAAATCCGAAATCCAGACAATTTCCCATCCGAAGCATTCTCAGATAATGGAACCATTATGATTCAGGGTGCTAGGTTGCATTAATATCAGAAGTGCCAACTTCATTGATGGCAAGAGACACACTTTCCCCTGTACCAGATCTCACCTGTGAAGCCCTTTGTCAATGTCATTCCCCAATTACATCCCTTTATACTTCACCTTTGAGACTTTAGTTGGCCACAGGAGGTGGTGATGGCACCTGGCCTGGATGCCTTTAAAAGAGGATTGGACAGATTTATGGAGGAAAAGTCCATCACAGACAGGTTACAAGCCATGATGGGAATAAGCAGCCTCCTGGTCTTAGTAATAGGCTATCTCTTAATGCCAGATGCAAGGGAGTGGCAACAGGATACAGATATCTTGTTGTCTTGTGTGCTCCCAGAGGCATCTGGTGGGGCCACTGTGAGATACAGGAAATTGGACTAGATGGGCCTTTGGCCTGATCCAGCAGGGCTCTTCTTATGTTCTTATGATAGGACTGGGTTCTTGAGGATTATTAACACAGCATTATTTGATGGCATTTAAAGATATCAGTGTAATACTAGCATTTTAAGCTAGACCGTAGGATTGTCCTGCGTCAAACGTCCTTGTTCCGTGTTGCATTTTCTGTTAATGGTTCTTAGCCAAGAATCTCCCCTTCCCCATGCATTTACTCTGTTACCCTTCCTATTGTGTCTGTCAATTTTAGTTCAGAATCATAGAAGCCTGCTGGCAGGGATTTGTCATTTTAAAATCTACTGTACAAAATGCCATAATTTTAAGCACTTTGCAAATACCCACTATGATGTAACAATGTAGGGCAAAAGGCTCAGATCTTATCTAACCTCTCCTTCTGTGCAGCAATGGCATTACATAGGACTGGGCATTAAGCTATCCAACTTGGTGCAATGCTGCATTGTGTCCCCTTTTGTAACGGGGCAGCAACTCCACTGATGTCAGTGCCGAGGGCTGGCAAATCCAATATTTGACTGTAGAGATTAGAGTATGGTTTGTTGTTTGTTTGTTTTGTTTGTTGGTAGAAGGCTTCTTATGGCAGCATTCCTGCCAGATGAAAATACCGTAGCATCTTAATCATATTACTGGTATAACTCATTACTAATTAGCCTTACCAGATCCCCCCCAATGCAGAGGGGGACAGAAGCGATACCGGCCGGTACATGGCCGGGACTGGGGGCGTGGCCAGGGGCGTGGGCGTGGACTTCCTCCCTCGAGGCTGGGAGCTCTCCGGAACAGCCCGAGTAAACTTGGGCTGTTCCGGAGAGCTCCTAGCCTCGTCGCGTATTTGCGCGAGGCTGGGAGCTCTCCGGAACGGCCCGAGTGAACTCGGGCCGTTCTGGAGAGCTCCCAGTCTCGCGCAAATATGCGACGAGGCTGGGAGCTCTCCGGAACAGCCTGAGTGAACTCGGGCTGTTCTGGAGAGCTCTTAGTCTCGCGCAAATACACGACGAGGCTGGGAGCTCTCCGGCCTCGTCGCAAATACGCGACGAGGCCGGAGAGCACCTAACAAAGTCCCAGCTGGCTGGGACAATGAGGAGACTGGCCGGGATCCCGGGATTGATCTCCCGAACCGGGATTGTCCCGGTCATTTCCGGGACTATGGTAAGGCTACTCATTACGTATGTAAAGATTATTGCCTATTTAAGGTGGCTCTCTCTGTGTGTGTGTGTGTGTGTGTGTGTGTGTGTGTGTGTGTGTGTGTGTGTGTGTGTGTGTGTTGGGTGTGCATGGTAAAGCATGCAATCTTGCTAAGCTGAGCTGTCCGAAATACTTCCACTATTAAGCTAGTAGTTGGAAGTGACTGTAAAGTTTTCTGTTTGACACCCCTTCCCACTGTGAATAGGCTGATTTACTACACAATGAAGCCATTACAGAAGAAGAGAGGAGGTGTCTGAAGCCAACCAATCTTGCACACTGCGTTTATAGGGACTATAATTATCCGAATTTTTGAGAAGCACAATAGTATCTTCTGAAAAGGAACATCTGGGAGGGGAGCAAAATGTCCCAATTAAATGATTGATGAGGAGCTCGTGTATTGGATAACTTGCTGTGTTAGTGGGATTGCGATTTTACAAATGCCACTCAAGTTAACAAATGTGTTTTGAGAGTAGGAATGCAGGAGGGGAGAAAAGCACTAGAGACTGAATGAAGAAGAAATTTCTTTCCCCAAGTGATTCAAGTTAACCGAGCGCAGCAATAAGATCAGCGACAAACTGATTGCAGAAAATGTTGCAAATGGATGTGCTGAACAGCGATGGGAGAAAGCACTGGCTTTTGTGCTCTATAATTTTTGTGACGATGGCAACTCAGTGTCAATACATAGGATTTTTCACCGTGATCTTAGGAAGGAACTAGGTATGCTGGTGTTTCTATCCCAAGTTTTCAACTGAGCTTTGCATTGGCAGCAACAAGGGCAGCATCAGAGTGGTGATGCTTGAGGACGTGCGTTCCCACTTCAGCGCAGGTAGACAGCAATCTAGCAGGATATGGAAAAGGTAAAGGATGGATTTGCCCTCTCTCGTCTTCTTGCTCTGCCAATAACAACGGCTATAGCTCTAAAGCTGTCTTATGGATTGACCTTATATACTGCATGAGACCCTCTGGCTCAGTAGTATTGTCTATACCAGTGGTGGCCAACCTTTCAACATGAATGCTGGCCCTTTAAATGGTAGTATAGGTGAGGGCATTTCAGCAGGTGCAGCTGCTTTAGCAGCACCATCAGCACTTACAGCTGCCAAGATTCTGTCTTCTACACACCTCTTAAGAACACAGTAGCCTTAGTGGTAGAAGGTTGGCCACCTCTGGTCTATACACTGACAGGTAACAGCTCTCTAGGGTTCAGTTAGAGGTCTTTCCAGGTCCTAACTAGAGATGCCAAGGATTGAAACTGGGACCTTCTGCACACAAAGCATCTACTGTACTCTGCCACTGAGCTACAGTCCTGTGGAGCAATCCCATCCACCTCGTCGTGGTGAGAACTTTGTGGTGCGGCCACTGCACTTGGTTCAATTTGACAAGACCACGGCAATGACGTTATTGCAAATTCGTTATTGGCCTTTTTATGTTTTGTTATACTTCGTTAGATTGGAAACGTTGCACATTTTTAGACCGCCTTTATGAGTAAGTTTAATGTACTGAATTTTTTTCTTTCAAAATTAGCACTTTTGATGCTATTGGACTGCTGGAAGGCAGCTGTGGTGCAGCTGAGCAGGGGTGTGCATCAATAGGGCTGAGTGGCTGGTATCAGCCTTCAAAAGGAGCCCTGGTGTGGTGGGGAGGGGGAGAAAAGGGAGAGAGGCACAGAGAGTGGAAAGGGGCAAGGATCAGAGCCCAAGGAGGGGAAGCACTCGCCTTTCCAGGTCCTAATAAAATCTTCTCCTTGAGGATTCCCTAATAAGCTGCCAAGGAGCCCCAGGATTCCCTGGAACACAATTTGAGAATCATTGCCCCAAAAGAAAAGCAAAACTAGCTTATCCCAGCACGCACGGTATATTAGCACGCAGGAACTTAAATGAAAGAGTATTTTTAAAACTATTATTTTTTCCTTTAAAAAATAGCCAACCTAGCAGTTCCAAAGCATGTCAATGCGAGTAGATAAATAGGTACCGCTTGCGGGAAGGTAAACAGCGCTCCGTGTTCCAGCCGCATGCTACGCGCTGCGGCAAGGAGAGTCATGCCGGCCACATGACCACGGAGGCGTCTTCGGACAACGCTGGCTCTTCGGCTTTGAAATGGGGATGAGCACCACACCCTAGAGTCGGACACGACTGGACTTAATTGTCAGGGGATACCTTTACCTTTAGCAGCTTCTATTATCAGGGGAGTAGCCACGTCCACAGCTTTTGATGGATACAGTTTCCTGACTGAGATATGCAGGGCGGCCACCTGGTTGTTGGTTCATACCTTTGCACGACACTAAAGATTGGACGTGGCCACATCGGCCAATGCTTCCCTTGGGTGATGGGTGCTCCAGCGGGTAGTGCCCCTTGAGCAATGTGCACTGCCCTGCCCCTTTCCACCCTGGGCAGTTCTGCTCTTGCATACCCCATAGTGAATGCCCCCCTTCCTCCTTCCAGAGGAAAACTGATTTCTTACCTTGAGAATTCCTGTTCTGGGAAGAGGAAGGGGGCATTCAGCCCGCCACTCAGGGGCAGCTGTGGCTTGCCTCAAGGGTAATGGAGGGACTAGGTGAACGCGGTCTGTGGTGGGTGTGCTGGGGGTGGGGATGGCTATTCCCCCCCAGCACCTTTCTCTGTGTCTTATTCTGTTGGCCTGTTGTTGCCATGTTTTCTGTAGGCCTCCCCGGTTGGGAGGACCTGTCTGTCTGCCTGTTTGGTTGCCGTTTTCTTCTGCCTTGTTCCTAGGTCCCTGATGACCAGGGCAGGGAAAGGAGGGTTTTTTCTGCTCCATCGCCCGACTGCGGATGCGGCTGCCCTCCTACTTGGAGGAGACCTTGTTGAAGTCCGACCCTGCCTTGTGGAGGAGGGGCATGCATGTGGCCCATAGGTGGTGAATGCCCCCCTTCCTCTTCCCAGAACAGGAATTCTCAAGGTAAGAAATCCTGTTTTTCTGTTACTGAATGTCTACCACCAGGCCTTTTTTCCCCCTATTTTCTGAGCCTTGACAGATGGCAGTCAGCCCACCAAGACTTCATCCTCCCTACATCTTCAACAGGGCTTTCGCCCCCCCCCCCCGCCAGTCTCCATCGTTGCTTGTTTGCAGTTCCAAGCATGCCAGTCGCACACTTCGGAAGGACTTGTTGGTAGCAACAGCTTTTACATTTTAACGCCAACCTACTGGGAGCAACTATATTTGGAACAAGCACATGCCTGCCTTTTCATGTTCCTTTTGTGTGCAGGCTGGACAGTTTGGTGCCAGTCTGTGTATCTGAAGCATAATCAGCTTCTTCTCTTCAGGTGCCAAAATTCCACAGCAGTTCAAAGAGGGAAAAGAAGCGATTGTAAATAACTGGGGCACTGATTAATTTAGTAAGGCTTTTTTTAAAGTGCAAATTAGTCGCATATTTTGTACACATTCTTCTCTTCAGTGGTTCGCTCTTGTGCCTTTTGTACCCAGGGAAGTTCCACCAAATTCAGGGCCACACTGTAAGTGATGGCTGTAGACCTGTGTTTTTCTATGTATGACACACTGTGTAGAGGGACCGTCCCTCCCTCACCCACCACTTCCTCCACTTCCCTTGCAATCTGCCTCAAGACTATCCTCTTCCCTCTCCCAACTCTAATACAAGAAGTAAGCCTGGCTGAGAAAAGTGGCCAGGGTGTTGTCAGGCACAGCTCAAATGCCTCCCCTCTCAACTCATCCTCATTCCTGTACTATCTCTCACCACCACCCCCTTACTTGGCACATGGTGATGAGTTGTGCCCAATCAGCAGGCAAGCAAATTGCTGCTGCTCCTTGTCCTCCCACCACAAATTTGAAAAGGAGGGGGGAGGAAGCAGAAGTGGAGGACAGAAGAGTGGTAAGCTAGAGCGTCTCTTCTCCTTTTCTGTCCTTCAATAGTAACAGTGATGGCTGTGGCCCCATCCGACAGCAACCAGGCAAGCGGGGAGGAGGGTGGGGTGGGGGAAGGAGGCATGATGGGACATTCCAAGATTCTCTGCCTCCAATATCTGCTGCCTGCCTGCGTGACCCCCTCAGTGCTCTGGGAGCTGCAGCAGCAGCAACAACAAAGGGGAGACGGCAATATAATAGGAAATGGTTCCCAGATGTGTTGACAGAGCCATACATGTGTATAGCTGTATATGCATAGGACCTATGCACATGTTAAACTGAACACAGGGAGATCAGGAGTGGGGCTGGTGCAGGCAATCATGTGCAAGTCAGTGAATGTTTCCAGTGTATAATGGTCACAAGAGCACTGTGCTCTTTACAGTGTAAAAGGAGAAAACGTGTCTGATGTTGCTGGCACAGAGGTAGGTTTGTACGTGTGCTTCTAGGAGAACTGCCTCAAAGCCACATATATTACTCTTGTCCAGTGGCGTCGCTGGAGCGCGGAGCGCGGGGCGGGCTGCTGGGGGTGACGCGCGCCTGCGCGCACCTGCCCCGAGGCTCTGAGCCACGCGCCCGCATCACCGTCCAGAGGCTACGAGCCCCCGGGAGCGTCCCGAGATCTTCTCCCGGGCTTGGAGCCTCTGGACGGGCGATGCGGGCGGGCGATCTGAGGCTTCTCCTGGCCTCGGAGCCGGAGAAAGCCCCGGAACGTCCACCACGACCGGCGGCGTCCGGGGCCTTCTGAGAAGGCTGACGGCATCAGCGCGCCATTTATTCTTTTTTTAGCGCATGCGCAGAACGGAAATGGGCAGCCCTTGCCTCAAAAACGTTCTGCGCATGCGCGAAAAAAGAATAAATAGTGCGCCGACGCCGTGGGCCTTCTCAGAAGGCCCCAGACGCCGGAAGAAGAGGGTTGCCTTCTCAGAAGGTCCCCTCCCCTGGAAAGAGCGTCGCTGGGTGCCGCCCGGGGGCGGGGGTGACGCGCGTTCCCCCCTGATCCCGGGTGACGCGCGTCCAGTGACGCTACTGTTCTTGTCTTCTTGCTTAAGGAGTTTGACCCAGCACAGACCATCAGCACAAGAAAACCAAACTGAAGCTTGTTGTGGCAATGCTTTGAGGAATGTGATCAAAGCAGCCTAAGACAGTGGCTCTCAAACTGGTGGGTCGTGACACACCAGGAAAACCAGATGCTTCCCCTGCCCCTTAAGGGACGGGGAAAGCATGCTGGTGGCGGTGGCAATCCCAGGGATTGCTGGCGGTGGGAAAAAAGTGCCTGAAAATGATATTTTTAACTCACTGGGGCTTGGGAGGGGGGGCTTGTGCAACCCTCTGCAGGCCTCCCTGATGTTTAGATCACTGAAAAATGGCGATTTTAGACCACTTCCGGTTTTCGCAAAATCAAAGATAACTGCGGATTCAGGCAAAATCCCTTTATTCTCAAAGCTGTATACTCCCCCCCCCCCCCAAGGCTGGGGAGAGATGGGTATGCCACAATAAATATCTAAGCATCATCTACCTGGCCTTTCCGTGATCCTTCTCCCTTCCCTCGAGCACTCCATAAGCAGAAACATGTCTTATCCCAGCCCTTGTGACGTGGACCTGCCTCCTTGGGATGACCTCAAGGGTGTGGTGGGAGCTCCCACAGCCCGACTTCTGGAGTCTTCAGTTAGACAGGCACCATACACTCACTCAAATATATTAGCTTGATTAGCCACCCTGAAGGCCCATTGAAGCAGAGTTTGAGAGACACATTGAACGTATTCAATGAGTAAGTAAAGAAAATATGCTAATATGGCCTGAAGGACTGTTCCAACATGGAACTACATGAAAACTAGGAACTGTTCCACTAAGACATTAGTTGTCTCCTGTGAAAGTGCAGACATCATGATTTGTCATGTGCAATCTTTTCAGATTTAATTTTCATAGACAAAATTCCTTGCAACACCGTGAAATAAAGATTTATTTTCTTTGCACGCATGCCAATCACGGCAGTATAACATTTCTTTATTTATTCTGTTTCTTTACCACTTTTCCAAGTTAAAATCTGCACAGTGGTTTGCAATAATAACATAAATGATATAAAATCGACGGACAACAAAGATAGACAAACCTGCAACATGAGGCCATCATATCAGTTAAAATTAATGAGGCTGCTAAAACAAGAAAGGCTAGTCAGCAATAAAAACCATGTTCATAATAAATACCTCTGTGAGGAATGCCCTGTTTTGTCACACCCTTTTACCTTCACTCCCCCCTCTTTCTTGCTCACCTGGAGAATGTTGTCCTTATCCAGCCTTATAGACCCAGCCCTGGCTAATCAGCTTTCATTGGACTGTTCCCCAGGTGGATCAAGCCTCTTGGTCTGTATTTGCTCCTGCTGCATGGGATTTCCCATAGGAAACAGGTAGCAATGCTCTCTTCAGGCTGCTGCTGTCATGCCTGAGCAACAGCAGAGGAGCACCTTTCATTGCACTGCTGAAGCTGAGCAAGGATGAATCTCACCAGTGTCTAGATCGGGGGGGGGGGGACCCACCATTAAGGAAAAGAAGGATATTAGATAAACATTTTCAAACAGTGATGGGTGGATGCAGCTGCATTTGATTTCTAACTGATTTGTTACAATACCATTAATTAACATAGGCTTACCAGATCGTCGACCGGAATGGAGCGATCTACCCTTAAGGGGCGGGGCACGGGGGGCCAAGAACGCATCGCGTTCTGGGGCTCCCGCGCCCCGCCCCTTAAGGGTAGATCGCTCTGTCTCAGTCGACGATCTGGTAAGCCTAAATTAACAGGATGTCCTTTGGACATCTGACATTAATCTGGTTTTTTCTTAAACAGATCAATTATACATTGGCAAGACGTCTAGGCCCTGTCATGCTTCCAATAATGTCATTGAGATCTGCTCTTGAACTAATCATTTCCTGGCTTCCTTAACTCCAGACCTGGAGGCCTCCCTGCAGCCTGCATAGCTCCTGGCCTGGAAGAAACCTTCTTGTTTCCACCCCTTGCTTTGCACTACGTTTTGAAGCCCATGTTACAGTGGAGAGAGCCCCATCTTGACCTGGAGCTGGAGGAACTTCAACTTAAAGTCTCAGATGCTCTTCTGTATATTCAGCACATCTGAGGTAGCTGGGGGTGAATGGGAACTGCAAGATGTATGATCTGTGTATCTCCAAGAAGTACCCCATGTGTGCAGGAGCAGAGGAGGCAGCTTGTATCCTATATTCCTTCTAGGGGGTCCACCCCATTGCGTGAACCCGTTCTTCTGGTGCATGGCATCGTGACGCCATCCCCGGACACTTGGCGATAATGTCATGCATCATCACCAAACTCCTGGATTGCTGAGCTGAGCTCCATGCTGTGTGGAGTTTGGTTCAGAGCTGTGCAGCCACATGCAGCGTACAGGAAACACTGCTTGTGTTCCTCCTGACCTGGTAAATAACCACTCTGCTGCTGTTGTTATCTTTGGTAAGCAAATAAAAGTGGTGCAGTAGCTGGGCTGCAATAAACCCAGCCCCAACTGGCTGTTCATTCACATAACCACGGAAACCTACTCAGCTGAGTTTCGACCATATAGGAGTAAGAGTCAGTTCAGTCCATTAAAACTAACCTTCCAGGCGCAGACTTACAAAGTCAGCCATGACATTGCTGCTGGGAGACCTGCCAATAACAGTGCTAATTTAAGGACTCCCTGCACTGGTGTGGCGGCCTGGAGAGGCCTGAACTGTCAAAATAAAATCCCAGGTCCACTTTTTTTGACTATAGGGGGAGCTAATTTGATCAGACTAAGATACATTCTAACCTTTGTCTTGGTTTAAAATGTATCTCAGTGGGATCAAATTAACTTTCCGTACAGTCAAAAGAAGTGGACCCAGGATTTTATTTCAATGGACAGTTAATTTAATTAAAGCAGAGAAACAAGCCATTCTTAAGTGCAGGAAAATAACTCTGAACAAAATGATTATGCTTCTGCTCTGTAACAGTCAGAGCATCTCACTGGGTCCTTGCATGCTGATGTGAAATCACATTTTTATGTGGAATTCTTATTCTTCAGAAATGGCTGTACCCTGAAAGAACGATGAAAGCTTCTCTCCCCCCCCCCACCCGGTAATTATTATTAAGTATCTAAAAGTGCTGTAATCTATATTGGTTGTCTGTCTCTCATTAACTTTGCTTCTTGATGCGTTCTGAACACAGATTCTTCCAGTGCAATGATTTGTATATATTGCCATATGCCAGGAGGAAAAAGCACTATCCCTTTCTTCTATATCCAAGGGGAAGGAGGCATAATTCCCAGTAAAGAGATGCTGGAGTTTCTCCATCAGCACCAGTCACAGTGGTGGATGGGGAGCTGGGGCCTGCCCTCCCTTTGTACTCTGCTGTCTTACATTTTTAGCCAATAGCTTTCATTGCAAATTGAAGCTCTGGGGGGGTGGAATGACAGAGGGCAAGGAGCTCAGGAAAGATTTCTGTCTAGACCTTATGGTTGGCAGACTCTTTGGGGAATGTTCGCCACTGTGTAGAAGGCAGTCACTTTCTTAAGTGGAAATAGAGTGAATGTGGTCCATTCGTTTTGTTTCCTCCTGGCCGCTTGCCATTTTCTGCCCACCTTCTCTTGCCTTGAAGCAGCTGGAAGCTCCATGCTAAGACATTATCTACTGAAAGTGGCTGCAATATTTGTGTTGCTAATAATCCTGGCCAGTGAGTGAAGCTAGGCTTTCAAAAGTATTTTTAAAGCCCAGGTGGGCCTTCATGCCACCATGAACAGTGCCTGTCTCCAAAGACACTGAACGATATTTAGCTTTGCATTGGGATGCAGCAGTCAGTGTGATGTAGTGGTGGACAGTGTGGACTTGGAGTGGGGACAGACAGAGGTGTTGCTAAGGTGGGGGCGGTAAGTTCCGCACTGTCCTAGTCCCCGTTTACTTCCTGGTACGAGGTGACCCTGCCCCCTTGCCGTCGGAGCCATTCAGTGCGGCAAAGGCAACAGGCAGGGTGTCTCCTGCCCGTTGCCTTCGCCGCACTGAATGGCTCCGATGGCGAGGGGGTGGGGCATCCTCGTTCCAGGTTCTAAACGGGGACTAGGACAGGGCGAAACTTACAGTACCGCCCCCACCGTAGCGACGCCTCTGGGAACAGAGCTCAGAGCTCTGCTCAGCTCACTCAGCGGCCTTAAACAACTCAATTTAATCCACCTCATAGTGTGGTTGTTAGCACAAAGTGGGATAACCCTGAGCAAACTGGAGAAAGGATGGGCTGTAAATGGGACAAATGTACATTGACGATATAGGAGTGAAGGGGCCGCGGTGGCTTAGTGGTTAAGACGCTGAACTGCAGACCAGAAGGTCGGTAGGACAGCACTTTGAGACCCGAGTGCCGCGTGATGGAGTGAGCTCCCATCTCTTGTCCAACCTCCTGCCAACCTGCAGTTTGAAAGCAAGAAATTGCAAATAGATAAATAGGTACCGCTGCAGTGGGAAGGTAACAGCGTTCCATTAGTCATGCTGGCCACATAACCACAAAAGCATCTTTGGACAGTGCTGGTTCTTCGGCCTTAGAAACAGAGATGAGCACTGCATCCTAGAGTTAGACATGACTGACTTTTGAGCAAGGGATACCTTTACCTAGGAGTGAAGAGCATGTTTGCTTTCCTGTCTTCTGGAGTCTTGGTTGAAGAGGAAATTCATTTGTCTCCCTTAGGGGAGATACATGTGCTTCCCATGCTGCAGGGACAACTTGCATGTAGCGTAGGAGCCACACAAATTTCCCCTTTTGCATGAGGCATGGAAAGAGGACGTGTGACTCACTATGGATCCCCTTGTGCTGCTTCCGTGGCACACATGCAGAGTGGCCGAGATCAAAGAGGGGAGTCACTGATTCTAGGGTCCTTGCAGAGAGACCCTGTCAGTCAGGAGCAGAGGCATAACTCTTATGTTTTTAAGGAATGCAACCACTGTGTAATTTCCCATTCTGTATATTATACCTTGCAAATCCAAGAGCCTTCCCTGCCTGCCCTGAAAGGAGTGGCTTTATGATTCAGGACATAATAATGGAGATTTTCTTTTTGGATTATCCTGACAAAATCAGGTCAATTGGCAACTCTAATCCGTGCATATCTGAAATGCATATGAAAGTAACAAAGCTTCCCACCCCCTTCCACCCCCTTCCCTGAGGTCATTCTTCACCAAATGTGCCAAACAAAGGGCCAGCTGCATTATCTGACCACAGCTTGGTTGCACATGCAAAGCCAGTGGGGTGGGGAGGAAGAGCAGAGGATCATCTATTATTAACACGTGAATGGGGGAGACTTTATGGCCCACTGAACTCCTATTGTGTAATAGGAACAGAAAGGGAGGGTCTTGGCTTACCTAGCGCCTGGTACTCCTGAGACCAGATCCGAGACATGGCCAGAAAAAAAGAGAGAGGGAGAAATGATGTAACTGCATCGTATTGGGTTTTGCCTACCTTGAGAGAAGGACCTCTTGTGACTTCAATACTTCACTGGGGAAAAAAGTGGAGCTGGTGATAAATGGAAGATTCCTGCTTGCAGGAGACAGAACCTTTTTGCAAATAATAGGTCAAAACTGTTATGATCCTGTCAGCCTGGCAAAAATACACAAAGATTTCACCCTCAGAAATAAATGTGAACTACGTATAACTTTACTCAGTATTTGTAGTGGGAATACATTTGGCTATCTGGCTGGAAGTTGTGAGGGTGACACTTGCAGCCCCCCCTCCCAAATGTACAGACTTTTTTTTTTTCTTACTGGCAAATATGGTCACATTTAGGAGACAAAATTGTGCATAAGGGCTTTGAGGGCTGTCCTCATCACTCCGTTTTTGATTCCTGACCCCTCTGAACTGCTCTGGCGTGTGCTCATATGTTCATACAACCTGCAGGTATTGGGAGGTTGGGTCTTTTTTTACCTTGTCTCATTCAGGGGGTGGGAGCGGCTGGGACAGCCCAATCCATGCACAAAGGCTGCAGCCGCAGATTCAGAGACCTGAATGTACAGGTTGCAGCCTCCACAACAGATATAGATTTCTTGCTCATTCCTTCCTGTATGCCATTGGCAAAGGCTTTGCCTTACCCAGTGAGAACTGAACCTTCCCTCCGTCCCCTGAATGATTCCATGGGGGCAACAAGGAAGGCCTACGTAGCTGGGCAGGCCACTGCCAATGCACCAGGGGCTTGTGGCACTACTGTGCTAATGCAGCAGAACATACTTGGATCAGTGCATGGGGAGCAATAGTAGTTACTCCTCATGTATGGGCCACAAGCATGACAAAGGGCTTTGGGGCAAGAATCAAAGGCTTGGTGAATACGTTTGTATGTATTCACGTTGTATGTAACTTGGTCTACGTTGTATGTAACTTGCAGGCATATTACCTTGACCCAGCTAGGGATGCTATGCACATAGACGCAGGATTCTGTGCATGTATTCCTCAATGGGTGGGGGACCATTTTTGCAGTGAGGTGCTACATGTGTGATTTCCCCTTCCTTATCCATTAAACAGGGCTATGTGGAGTCTAAAAGCTAAAATCCTAGTCATCATGGGCCCGTGGGGTGTTCAAAAGTGGGGAACAGGGGAAGAATGGAATGGTAGGGCTTACTCTTTACTTCCTCTTCCTGACCACAGATTTGTCTGGTGGATTTTTCAGCTTTTAAAAAAGAAGTTTGCGCATGCAGCCCCAGCTTCTGTACACATGGTCCATTGCATCAGGATGTATTTCAGAGAGAGGCTCCAGCCTGCAGTTCTGAACTGGTAGTACAGTACTGTGAAACAAGTGAAACATACTTTCAAATCAATGTGTTCAGGACCAGCTACTAGTCCCCTAATAACTTTAAAATCTCAGTAGATTTTGAGAAGGCCATGCTTTTCCAATACATTTTAGGAAGACCTGCACAGTAGGCCAGCAAGCCTGAATGGGATGCTCGCAGGCCTCTTGAAAGGTGGTCTGCAATTCAAAGAGCAAGGTATGAAAATGGATGGCTTTAGATTGGTCAGCATCCGTGCTTGCCATTATGTAAAACATATGCTACTTATACAACATTTGCATGTGAGCTCATACATTTTTGTTACACATGGTTTATCTTGGAGCCCTTAAGGCCTCTACCCCATTTGCAAATATTTGATTTAGATGAGGGCAAAGCTATCATGCAAACATAAACAGATGCAGAATGGTGAGGGTAGTCAAAACACAAATTGGCTTTTCTCATGTGTACATGAAACAGGAAGTGAGTGAACAAGAGAAAAGCCCATTTGTGTTTTGGAATCTCTCTGTCTGGAAGTCTGCCTGCTTATCTGTGTATTTCTGAATAGCCACATCACTGGATCTTGATGATATTTGGATGCACTGCATATGTTTTATCTCTACCATTATGCCTGCAGGGAGCATGAACAGAGAATCAGAATATTATCCTATCTGAATTGTAATGGTCATTAGAAGCTTTCCTCTCATCAGTTTTCTTTGTCCATTACTGTGTTCAGAAATTCAGGTTGCCCATGAAAATACAGGATGAAAGAGAACTGTATCTTTGGGAGAATGTTGTAGCTCAGTGGTAAAATGCATGTTGTGCATGCAGAAGATCCCAGGTGCAATCTTTGGCATCTCCAGGTAAGGCAGAGAAATACCCCCTCAAAAAACTCCAGAGAGATAATGACAGTCAGTGTTGACAATATTGAGCTAGATGGACCAATGATCTGACTCAGTATGTTCCTACCAATGAAGACAAAGGGCTGTCCACTAAAACAGTGCTTCCCAGAGCATGCGTTGCAGGTCCTGGGGGCGTCGTGGTGACCCCCCAGGGGTGTCGTGGGATGCTCACTGCATGCCAACATACCATGAAGCAGAGGCTCAGCTTGGAGGGCCGAGCGTTGCAGATGGTGTTTGCTCTCCTCGACGAGCCCACCTGCCTGCCCTGAGCCTCTTCCTGCTTTTTTCTGGTCGTGTCGGGGTCTCGCAACCCGGAAGTACTGGGTGGTGACATCATCATATTACGTGTCATTGCATCATCGCTATTCCAGGTGCCAAGCTCTGCATCTGCAGCGGTTAGGGCATCACATTGCAGGTAAATTCAGGAAACACTGCACTAAAACCAGCACAGCAACAACTTCTCATACCAGATGCGGACTGAAAAACGTGTATTGAAATTATTACATATTATATTAATTCTATTGTTTGTTCAACCAGTGCCAGAGTATTAAAAGCACACTGCACCCCATTGCTTTGGATGTCACATGAAAGAGCAGAATTCACAACTTGTGCACCCTCAGAAATCTCAGGAATGAATTTTATTTAATCTGTTGTACACAATGTGCTAGCAATGGAATCTGAAGGGGGCCCAGTGGTCTGTGTTTGTTTAGTTCAAGTCAAGGCATATCTTTCACTGAAGACAGTGGGAATTAAGTCCATGCAGAGGAGCATGTCATGGTATGGCTGCCATATTTTTGACCAGGCTATCACAAACTGGGTCGGTTACATCATAGTAGATTGGTATATACGTATGCATGGTATGTTGCATGCTCTGGATTCTGCTCCCCATTTGCTCCCCATTTCTGCAGGTGCAAACGAATTTTAAAAATGAGGACCCTGAGTTGTTTCTTATCCAAGAGAACTTTAAAAACTGGGTGAACAAGTCAGGCTCTCTCCTCTACCTGGTGTGAGATACAGTCGCAAGCTGTTATATATTTATAGAATGGGATGACAAGAGTCCCCCTCCCGTCCTCAGCCCTGAGTGTAAATCCACTTGAGTATTACTAAAGAAGTGTATCTTTAATGATGCTTTCCCGTGCCTTCCTCTCTCCTTCCAGATGTGTTTCCTTTTATTTTCCTTTCCTTTTATTTTCATGCAGAGATTGTCACTGTTTCCATAACACAGTAAATCAGATTATTCTTTTGATTCCTTCCACCAGTGGGCCTGTGCCTCTGAATCCTGCAGTGGCGAGCAAGCAAGAAATCCGCTGGAGCCCTCTACATATATTTACTTAGTTTCAGTATAAAAACATTTTTTAAGCAGGCAGACATCCGCCAGAGCGGGTCGTCTTTTCCTTGATTGTTGCTACAGGAGCGCTGGAGACAGCAGAACTGATGCACTCGGAACCAACGTTTCCATAAATCTGCCAGGCTCGAATCCTCCAGTGGCATCTCATCCGGCGGCTTAGAGCTTGTTTCCCTACGTTACATCCATCCTAGCACCAAGTTCAAATTAGCCTCGAAGTTAGCAGTAGTTTTGAAACATCCAGACCCCAAACTCCTTGGAAACATGGAAGTCTCTCCTTTCTTTTGAACAGCACCATCTGTAAAAATTGAATCAACACTGAATTTATGGATTTACACTTGAGGTGCCAGAATACACGGACACAGGACCTCCCTGCTTTTGGCCCTGTCTAAGGAGTAGGCAGTGTTCCTTGCGTGACCTGAAGAATTCAAACACATGCTGCTTAAAATCTGCACTGGAAGCAACTCAGTAGTTCTGGAAGATACTAAGAACTGCTTCATATTTCTGTTTCCAGCACAGTGCCATTAAAATTATTATTATTATTATTATTATTATTATTATTATTATTATTATTATTTATACACCATTTTTTAAACAAAAGAGTTCATGAAGTGCTTTGCATCATAAATTAACTAAATATATGCATGACTGCAAAAGCCTGGTTTCCATCATGAGCACACCAACTGGGAAACCGTTGTGAGTCTTCCTGGACAACATGGGGTCCAGTTCATGTATTGCCAGAGAAGAATGGTTGCCGCTTCACTGTGACTGGACCCCTATACTACATCAGTAATGCTTGACTGGTGAAACACATAAGATGGGCAGATCACACGGGAAGTTTCCACAGCATCTCACAGAAATGTGGTGCTGATACGAGATCCAAGCACATGAAAGCAGTTACTAACTGGGTGGCCTTAGGGAATCCATTATCTTGTGCCCTCAGTTCTAATCCAGGGCATCTCAAATAAATGTACACAGACTTCAAATGTATTATGCTATAATTCACACATATCCTGCATATGGGACACACAGAAGCAGTTGCATGACCCATAGCCCAAGTCTATCCATTCCCTCTCGTCATTGCAGCAGCGCCAAAATGGCGACCGTTGCACCTTATGGGGAGGGGCATGTTTCAGCAGGGAAAGGGAATTTTAAATTCCCTTACCCCTGCGTATTCCTCCTGACCCGCAATGGGTCTCCTCGGACCTGCGCTAGCGATTTTGCTTGCACAAGTCCGAAGAGAAAAAGGGGGCAGGGAGGCTGCTGCTGCTGCTGGAGGGGATAGGATCCAACATGTGCCTTCTGCAATGAATCCACCCCTCCTGCAGCCTCCCTGCCATGCATTATGTTCCCTCCCCAACCCCATCTCTTCAATTGCATCCCTTAGATGTTTGAGCGTTGCAGGTTTTCTACAATTAAGTATGTATGAATTAGAGTTTATTAAAATGCGTGTACCTTTTTTTTTTTTTACACATTCTGTACATTGTCCTACTTTATGGAGTTCTAAGGATTACTGAGATCATGTATGAAACACTTTGAACAACCGGGAAGAGTGTTTAAGCTTGCTTACTTAGATGAACTGGTTTTCAAAATTGGGGGTCCGGCTCACACAGCTGGCATTGATTTAAATCAATGGTTTTAGAAGTAGGTTTTCTCTGTGCCAGGTGCAAGGGAGTGTCAATGGGAAACAGGACTCCAGCAGGGCTCTTCTTATGTTCTTATGTTCTTATGTAAATAGATTGTATCTAAAAGGGTTTGAATCTAACATGGCTGGTGAAGTGGTTGTCTGGCAGAAGCCTCACCATCATCACTGTGGGGTGACTGAGGAGGGAGGGCAAAGTCTGTCCTTACCGGAAACTGTCAGGAGGTAGCAGTGGAGCAGGAGATGTCTCATACGCACCCCACAAAATCATGGCTGCCGACTGGCTAGCAGCATCTGTTGAGTTCAGCAGCCCCCACCAGGCAGCTAGTCTGCCAGTAGCTGTATCTTTGCAGTTATTATTGCTGCTAAGAACCCTCACTGCACCCAATCACTGCTGGTAAGGATGGGCTTTCTCCTTCCCCCTCATTTGCCTCACAGTTCCCACCGCTGGTTGGCCTCCTCGCCTGCCGCTGTAATGGAGTCAAGAATGATACACAAATGAAGTGATGGAAGATACTGGCTAACGGCCAGCACAAAAACAATCTCATGGCAAGCCTCCCAAATTTTAAAACTTGCTTCAAAATGATGACAGTTTGAAGAATGATCAGTGTTGGATCATTTTTAATAGGCTTTTTTGGGGAACTTTCCCTTTCCAAGTTTACATTTCAACATGAATGACCAAACTGGTTAAAAAACACACACCAAAAAAGCACTGAAAAAAAAATACAAAAAGCACTGAAAGCAACATAGCTGAAGTTCTTACATAGGTAGAAGATTCTAGTTCAAAACATCATGAAATTTGCCATTTGAGTGCACAAGGCGGCAGGGTTATTAATACTTGCAATTAATGAAACAGCTGTACATAATATGACCTTTGGGTGACCTTGACATATTTTCTTCTTGCCTAAGGCACAGAGCTTCAGAACAATTTTTGTGCCGTCTCCTAGAATAGAAGGGAAGCGCAGCACTGAAAATCTTGTTCAATGGATGAGCAAGATGAAGTTACCATTTGGGATCACACAAGGCTCTTGCTTCCTCCCAATATATCAGATGAACATATTTATAAGACTCTGACACCCGCAACATTCCCGGACAGTAGATGGTAGATTCAAAAATAGAAGCTGGCATGAGCCATGGAGTGCCAGCTCTTCATTCACAGCGGTCCCATCTGTCATGCTCGCCAGTGCCATCAATTATGGACAGTGTCCAGTCATGTTGATGCAGCAGATTGTTCCGCTTACTCAATAGCCAATATGGATTTGTGGTCACAAAGCTAGATGTACAAGGAAGACAAATTGATGTAAGGGACCATGTTTTAGATCCATCTCCTTACACAGGAAGAATTTGGGAAAGCTGAACCCGTCACAAAAAAAGTGAAAATAGCTTGCCAGTGTTAAACAGGGAAAGGAGGTGGAAAAAAAGTTACAGCTTTAAAACAAAGCATATTCAAATGGAAATGTTGAAAGGGAATAGTGTGCATTTAGCCTTGGAGGCTGCATGTGTCACTGAATCCATCTTGTTCTAGATCCTAGAGGATGCAGGAAATGAAAACTCACTACAGGATGTTTAGTCCACACAATAGCACTATCACATTGGTACTGCAACTATAAATAACAAATGGCCCAATACTATCCCTTCTCTTCCCTCCCCCCAGGCCCCGCCAATGGAACTGCGCTGCTGGAGGGTGCACTGCATCCTGCGGGGGGGGGGGGGAGTAAGGGAATATTTGTTCCCTTAGTAAAGGTAAAGGTATCCCCTGCTCGAAAGCCAGTTGTGTCCAACTCTAGGGTGCGGTGCTCATCTCCGTTTCAAAGGCCAAAGAGCCAGCACAGTCCAAAGATGCTTCTGTGGTCATGTGGCCGGCATGACTAACGGAACGCTGTTACCTTCCCGCCGCAGCGGTACCTATTTATCTATTTGCAATTTCTTGCTTTCAAACTGCAGGTTGGCAGGAGCTTGGACAGGAGATGGGAGCTCACTCCATCACGCGGCACTCGGGTCTCAAAGTGCTGTCCTACCGACCTTCTGGTCTGCAGTTCAGCGTCTTAACCACTCTCACTAAGCCACCACAGCCCCCTATTTGTTCTCTTACCCAGGGGCAAACCTCCAAGCCCCGTACGAGTCTACTCGGACCTGAATGAGCAAAATCACTGGTGCAAATCTTCTTGGACCTGGGTTGGGAGATTGGGTCTGGGAAGGGGGTTTGGATTCAGCAGATGCTGTCAAACCCACTCCCTTCTTGTATCCAATCCACCCTCCCCACCCCTGTTGCCGCCCCATTCCCCCAAACCCTTCCCCTAAGTCAAAGTTTAAATTTGACCCTAACTTTCAAATTAGGCTGAACTGTAAAGCCAAAATCCAGTAAGCAGGTTGTTTATGGAATCCATAAACATAGTAAGCCTATCCAACGGTGACTGCTGGCAATGCTGTTTACAACTTGTTCTCAAGTCATAATTGACTGTCAGTTTAGCATTAAATGAGTCTCAATTACTGCACAGAGATTATGGCTCTGACTGAGAATGTAATACTGTCTATGTGCTTTAAGCATTGTTTAAAGCTCTCCATTAGAGGTTAACAGCCTGCACAACTGCAGCATGAAGGAATGAAACAAAAGGTGCACACACAAGAAGCCAGTCTTCCCCCTGCTTTGGAAAGGAAGACAACAACTCAAAGAGCAAAGCAATGACTGCTCTAAGACTGAACAGGCAGAGCTATAACTCTTTGATTCTGAATTTGTTTAAAGGGATCAGACGACTTCTGGGACTCACTCCTTTGTCTGGGCTGATGTATGCACCCATTAGTCCTCTTTCCACATAATCCCCCCCCCATGTTTACTGAATACAGGAAGTAGGAGCATGAATGCCCTTCCTGACCATGCCTCCCAAGGCCAATGCATCCATTGGCCATATGCTTGATGGTTATTGGTTGCACATCCAGCTTTCTGGAAAATGGGGTGGTGGTGGTGTACCCACATACTTCCACAAGCAGGAACAAGCAGTACAGTCGTATGGCTCCTTTCTCAAGAAAGCTGAACACAGAATCACTGGGGGGGGGGGGTACAACCACAAGTTGCATTGGCATCAGGGGTTGGGGCTGAGGACATGGTCCCCCTCCCACTTCCTCAGGCTTACCAGATCGTCGCCGGGACAGGAGCGGTCTACCCTTAAGGGGGCGGGGCGTGGGGGGCCAGAACGCGACGCATTCTGCCCCCCATGCCCCGCCCCCTTAAGGGTAGACCGCTCCTGTCCCAGCGATGATCTGGTAAGCCTGCACTTCCTGCATTCAGTGAACTTGAGGGGAAAATATGTGGAGTCAGGACTAGTATGTGTATAAACTGAACATGTCACTAGCAACATGACAGAGCTCTGAACTGCAATATGCCTCACATGTGTGTCTGTAATTGAGCTGCATTTATTAATCAAACAAGGGCTGGTATATTCATTACAAGAGCAGAATAGGAGCTGCTTCTGTCTTTCTGAATCCCGTGCTTCTCTGTTAGGGAGAGCCAGGCAGAGCAGATGACTAATGTGTTACATCCTCTTCTGAACACCTCTTGAGGACTGGACACCTGACATGGGTAGGAACCATGGTCACTTCATATGTCATGTAATTCCTCCTAATTGGCTGATCGGTGTAGAATGGGATCCAGCCAAATGAAAGCAACTCCCATGTGCTTTGGTAAAATATGAATGGCCAGTACATTTCCAAATGTATTTAGTAATGATTTATGGGAGTCATCCAGCAAATGTGTCCTAGCTTGCATGTGTGCATTTAGATCACTCACTAAAAGCACAAGCCTATGCATATCTACTCAGAAGTAAGTTTCATTGAATTCAATGGGACTTGCTCCCAGGAAAGCAGGTTTGCAGCCCCAGTACATTAATATAAATATGTCAACTTGTCTTGAAAGCTGCAGTCATCTATATCTGTATTTCCATTTGGTAACTTCATACCCTCCAACATTTCAGGGATTAAAACAGGGACATGCTTGAAATGCCCTATTTTCATTCCAGGGATCATTGCATGATTTCCTACTCCCTGACCCCATACGCGTTCCTGTAGGTGGCCCCATCTGCTGTAATTACTCTGCAATCGGCCCTCCTGCTCTGTTTAAAAAGTCAAGAAGGTGACTATACTTTATGTTAAAGATAGCATAGAAAAACAAAAACAAAAGCAGGCCTTTCCACACTCCCTAGACCTGGCCTGATTGGGGTGGTTTTGGCGTTTCATATTTTGGGGCTTCGTGGCCACAGTCTTATCAGGCCTGTGGTCAGGTGTGGCAAGGATTCCCAAGTTTGGAAACTTGCCTGGAAAACATAAAGAAATATTTTCACCAGATTGATGCAATAACCATAAACATCCAGCAAATGGAACTGGGATGCTACTCAATCCGACAACCCACTCCCCCCCCCCCACATGTTGTGGCTTAAACCTGGGTAAGTTTGTAAGGGCTAAAATAAATGAGCAAATCAGAAAAATTAACATAACCCCTTAATGTAATCATAACTAGACAGTCCTGAGCTTAAACTACCTACATTGCTCAAGGAATCATTTCACTCATGGTTGAGCAAGTGGTGCATCTCTCTGAGCTCCCAACAAATATGTCACTCAGGTAACTGGTAGAGAAGAACACCCACATCTTGTGGGCTGGGAGATTTCTAAATTTGCATTGATAATATCATCAAGGTGCCTGATGGGAGGATTGGAACCCACCTGGGTAACTTCATCCCACCTGCTGAACCTTGACAGACAAGTTTGCTACCCAATAGGCAAGTTAGCTCAGTTTCTAAGCAGAATAGCTGCCCCAGACAGGAAGATGGACCCTGAATCCACATCCAGCATTATGGCCATCTCGGAATGGCATTTTTTCAAACAAATGACAAAGGCTGCCTATAAGATGATGCCTTAAGTAGTTTTTAGCTGCTGGACTTCACAGGGGCTTCTAGGAAGTTAAAAGTGTCCACAAATATAGAAAAATAGGCAAAAATCAGGGGGTTCATCACAGTGGGAATGCCCCAAAGGGGGGTTAGACAGTGGTTGTTGTCAGTTGAGGTTAGTAAGTTCCCCTTGCAGATTTGATTATTATAATAAACCGTCGCCTATGTCAACCCATACCACCTTGTCATATGTCTTTATTGGATAAAGATTTGTGATCCTATTAAAACTAGATAAATGAAGTCCTATGCCCTTTTCCCCCTTAGGGTCTAGGAAGCACAGTGCGTAATGATTCTGAGTCAAAGTTAGGTTCAGTGCTTTAAAGTCTTTATTTAAGATGTGCTAAATAAACTGAGTACAGCCTTACTGTCAATATAATCCCCCACACGTTTCTTATCAAAGCCCTCCTCTAACAGGACACCTCCCCAACTGGTTTGCTATGCCAGTCTTCAAGGTGGCCTTCCGTCTGACCCCAGTCCCTGCAGAGGATCAACGCCTGAACCAGGCACGCAGCTGGTCAGTAGATGGAGAGCAAATTGTCACTTGTGGAGTGATTCTTTATATCTTCTTATGCACAGCTAAAAGCTTAGGGGCTTTCCAGCTTCCCCATCTCGTCTTCCTTTTTTCGAAGACTTGTGCAATCCTGACACTACTTATTGCAATCCTAGGGTCCTTTACTTCTCCTTTTCCCAATGTCAGCCCAGCCCTGGTCATCCCATTTCTGCCCTGGTTTCCTTTCTGTCCATCTCAGGAAGTGGTGACCTTTACTTTAGTTCTTTCCAAGGCCTGGTCTAGTCCAGAGCCCTGAAACAAATTCTGGTTAGAGGTAGCCCTACCATATCCAAAGGGGGACAGAGTGCCTATACGCCCTATACCTTTTAAAGGCTTTAACCATTGTAGAGAAGAGGAAACTTGGGCAAGTGCAGCTTGTTGTACCCTTCCATGATGAGCTGCACCTGCCCAAATTCCCTCTTCTCTACAATGGTAAAGTCTTTAAAGGTATAGGTACTCTGTCCCCCTTTGGATATGGTAGGGCTAGCTAGAAGCAACTAACTTGTTCCATTGATTTCATCAGGCATAATAACTAATGTTTCCAGGATTGAGGCTACAGAGATAGTCACCCTCATTGTTATCCACTGTATGCTTTCTTGAGATCCTCTGCAGTACAGAGAGGCTTATGTTTCCCTTGGTAGTCAAATTACTGGTAGTTTAAATGTGCACACAACTGGAAAAATGACCACTGTAACACTGTCTTTTTATAAGATGGTAGCTTTTGTGTGATGAACTGCAGGAATATGAAAGAAGTTCAGGCTAAGGATCAAGATAGACATACTGTACTTATACAGTATCAGGGAAACTGCAAAGATATGTACAGCAGGGGTAGGGGTCTATTTGAGCTGGGTCCCGACCCTGTTCAGTGCAATTGGTGATCCAGCCTTGGCCTCTTACACACTTATACACGTACAAACCCAAACCAAATTTTACTTAAACTCAAACTTTGCTGCATAGCCATGCCTGGAGGGCTTTTGCTGTTGTAGCACATTTACTGCAATGCCGCTTGACAGACTGAACAAGTGAGTCCTTGATTCCAACTGTGTTATGCCCCGAAGTAGCATAACCTTGCTGTTTGGAACAGTTCCAGTCTCCATTCCTCTTTCATAGGATTATCAAATATTGAATATCAGGTCTCAACTGTCAAATATTGAATTTCAAATATGCGATGGATAACTGACACCCAAACCTACAGCAGCAGATTCCGGAAACATCTGTGGGTACAAATCTGTTTCAGCACTAACAACCATCTTTTTCGACTATCCCAGCTATTTAGTGTCTTTCTTTGTTTGCTGCATTGTGACCTCAGCAGTTCCCTTTGCTATAAGCAAGCTGGGTCAAGCATAGTGCATATGCGAGAATTGTCAGCAAAATCGAATTCCTTTCACCGCTCCATAATGAATTCACTCCGTTGCTGCCAAAAAAAGAGAGGCTATTATAGGCAAAAATATGTCCATAGACGCTCTCCAAATAGTCCCATCATGTCAGCTTTCTTGTCTTTTCTTGGCACTTGTTTTCTGACTCCATACGTATTTATGTGCAGCTGGGGCTTTTGCTTTAGCACAGGCCAATTAATCTGGCAACATTCCTTCTAAGTGAGTTCCCCACTTATTCTGTATTGTATACATTGTGTACTCATTGTGAATTCTCAGGCTGAATTTGCTGGAGTTGGAAATGCTCAATGCCAGGAACTCCCAGAGTTTCTAGTTAAAATGTTACATTCACAAGTGATTCCATGTGCTTGCAAAGAAGAAGAAGAAGAAGAAGAAGAAGAAGAAGAAGAAGAAGAAGAAGAAGAAGAAGAAGAAGAAGAAGAAGAAGAAGAAGAAACTACTGTTGCATGATTTCTTTGAACTTTTCTGAGGCCACACATTTCCCTTTTTTTACTTGTTATTTTCTCTGGACAAAGGGCAAGAGTGCTCAGTTTAAACATGAAGGTCATTGCTTCAAAGCCATCAACACCCTTATTGGACAGTCATCCTCTCTTAGCCTGATATATTCTCATCTGTAAAATGAGATGAGGTCAGTGGCCTACCTGAGAGGGTTGTTTGTGAAAATAAATGAAGTGAATGTTGCACAATAATCTTGTATGTTATATTATAGACACATGCACAAATCAGTATGGTAACAGAAGAAAAGGTTTTATTAATATCAATATACCGCTTTTCAACAAAAATGCTTGCAAAGCAGTTTACAGAGAAAATCAAATAACTAAATGGATCTCTGTCCCAAATGGGTTCACAATCTAAAACAAACAAACACAAAAAACCCACTATCAAACAGCAGTGATGTAGACTTGAGTCTATTGACTCGGACTCTAGTCGGACTCAAGTTGCATCAATGACTTGACTCGGAGATTGTAAAAGACTCAAAAGACTCAACTCGAGACTTGGAGCCTTTTACAAGAAGTAGAATTTTATTCAGGTTTTAACCCGTTTTCCCCATTAAATAGATAGGGACTCGCAACTCACAACCAAAGACTCGGGACCTGGGGGCAAAGACTTGGGACTTGACTTAAGACTTGGACCCAGAGACTTGGGACTTGACTTGAGTCTTGGAGTCAGAGACTTGATCCACATCCCTGTCAAACAGTCACTAGAAAAGACACTGTGCTGTGGTGAAGAGGGACAGTTATTCTCCCCTTGCTAAATATAAGATTGTAGATACATAAAGCGGAAGCAGGAGTATGTTGGTAAGTGAATATGATCGATGTCAATATGAATATGTTGAGATCATGAATAAGGCACAGGGAACAGAAGCTCTGTTCGTTGAATGTTGGGTCCTTCTGCAGATACTTCCTCTGTAACTTCTTTTTTAATGCTGCACTTTGGTACTTTATTGTCTGTTGTTTTATTGGTTTTTTGTGATGTATATGGTGTGCTTGCATTTTTAATTGAGATTTTAACATTTTTATGTTAGTTTCCTAGGATCTACTGAAAGGTGGGCTCCAATTAATTGAATATATAACCATGAGGCCTTGAAACCTGATTTTTTTTTTTAAACAGAAGCTGTCATTCTGGGGAATTAAAAACTCTTTTCCAGACAACCCCAGGTGTCATAAACAGTTTTGATTATGCCTTCTCACTGTCAATCTCTATTTCACCTTCAGTTTCCTCTCAGGCCCACTAGTAAGCCTAGATGCAATGGTTAGATGTAACATTAGCTGCTGGAAAAGCTTTAGGAAACATTGGCAGTATTTTTATTTTTAAACATTGCTCGTAGTGTTTCTGCTAATTACATTGACCATATTAATGGCGCAGACTGTTCATTTTCAGGCTCTGCTGGAAAGACTACCTAGAGAGGCGTTATTCTCCCCAGCACGGTGTCAGATGTCACCTGGTAGGATATTAAAACCAAGGCGAGATTGTGTTAAAAAATATTTTCTTTTACTGTACAGTAACTCATAGAGCGCTGTTGCGTTCAAGAGAAATCCCTTTGCTGAAGAAATGTTAATGCAGGCTGCCAAAGGGGAGAGATTTTCCACAGTCCACTGTTAAAATAAGCCTTCACACTTGCCACAAAACAAGCTGTCCTGGAATGAATGGCTCTTTTAATGAGAGCTGAGGACCAGTGTTTCATACCTCTGCTAAAGACAATCAAGTTTGAAAAGGAAAGCTTTTATACTCCAACCTTTGGCTTAATTTCTTTTAACGTAAGCAATAATTGGGTTTAAATAAACCAGGGTAGAGTAATAGATTTACGATCCTTTTTTTCTCCTGTGAAACGGGACCAAATCTGGAGCATTCAGAGAGCACGGGGCTCCCGGCTTTTATGAGGTAATTATGACTTTGTGTTTACTGTCTCCCTGATGAGGCTGTGGGTTGCTTTTAAAGTGGCTTTGGGATGGATATCAAAAAAAGAATTTACAGCCAGGCCTTTTCGAGGTGTGAAACACAGCAGGCACTTCTTTATTTATTTATTTATTTATTTATTTATTTATTTATTTATTTATTTATTTTCCCTCTGCCATATTTCTTCTGCATTTCTGCTCCTTTGCTGTTCTCCAAAACAGTGCCGATAAATTATCTTCTCTGGGAAAGCTTTGCTGCCTCATCAGAAAGGATTGTTTTTCAGGAGCTAGTCATGAAGATTCATGTCGAGGAAAATATTTTCCTTAGCAGCAAATACTTGTGTTTTACAAGGGTAAATTCTTGCTGCCATTTAGAAACACCCATCAGCTGATAAAAGTGTGAAGGTTGGGTTGCTTCACTGAAACCTTGCCAGTGCCTTTCATTTAGTTCCAACTTCCTTTGGAATGAAGCCTCTGGTTGGATGCCTTGGAATGCCTTCCCCTTGACTGAAGCAATGAAGGTCAAGCTGACCGGTGCTGCAACGGAACAGTAATCAAGTGCCAGAAAAAGCTGTTTGCATGCAGCCCGAATGAGTACATCACCAGGGGTTAAAAAGACAAGACATCCGTGACCTAGTCTGGGAGCTGGATGTGAACAGTGCATCGCAGCTGTGAGTGGAGCTGAAGCAAATACTACCATATTCAAAACTTGCCAACATTTCAAGCATTGCCATTCAAATTTTGAAAGCAGAATCTGAAATGTAAATGGCATTTTGGGATGGCACATGTTTACTTCAAAATGCTTTAGACCAGTGTTTCTCAAACTGTGGGTCGGGACCCACTTGGTGGGTCGCGACCTGATTTCTGGTGGGTCCCAGATGATGGAATGATCAGATAAATACAGTGATTGCCAAAAGCCCTGAGACTATTCGAAAATCAGATAGGTGCTAATTACCCTGCAAGGAGCTAAGCTCCTGCAGTTTGCAAGCTTGTATAAATATAGGAAGATAAATGTTTGAGTGTCTCATAAAGCTAGGTGGGTCCCAATAGAGTGTCATTTTAAAAAGTGTGTCCTGGTGCTAAAAAGTTTGAGAACAACTGCTTTAGACTCATTGGTACCTCTGGTTTGGCATCTGCCACAATCAAAATAAATGTGACATCACAAAAACTGTTAATTGTTAACAGTTGATGGTTTCATGCCAACCAACAGTTAATGGTTGGTTTCATGCCAACCATTAAGTACAATCAGTTCTTAAACACCATTGCATGTTGGTTAACAAATACAGAATTTCATTCAACGTTGCCTATCAAATCATTTCAAATATCAAAATCCATCCATACGAAGTTGCCATACATTGTGTTTTTGGCTCTTCTACCCCACCACTGTGTGCTCTGACTAGCAATATAGCTTCCCAAGACATGAGTGACAGAGATCTTTTTCTTTGGAGATCTTTTGGTGATCAAACTTGAACATGCATGCAAAGCATGCACTCCACCACTGAACCATGGGCCCTCCACATGCCACCTGATGTCATATAGGGTCATTCCATGTCAAATCAACCAATAAAAATACATTTTGGAACTTGATGTCACGGATTTTGCTCATTTTTGGTACATTTGTACCTTACCATGAGATGTTTAAAAATTATTTTTTTCAGATTTTTTTGTCCATCCGTTTTTGAGATATTGAATGTTCAAAATTGCCAAAAAGGCCAAAATTCACTTGTCACCATACCTTCAAACGGCAGTTACAGGATAACGATGAAAGCTACAGACATGGGCATTTTAAAGCCTATGAATAGGGCTTTCATTTGATGTACAACATGACCCAATTGTAAATTTTCATGAAATTCACAAATATTCAAATTTCAAGTCTATACTACATGGCATCTATACTACAAGTCTATACTACATGGCATCGAATCCCGTATTTATTTATTTATTTATTTATTTATAGAATTTGTACCCCGCCTTTCTCCCACAAGGGCAACCAAGGCGGCTTACAATAAAAACATTAAAATACATGTTTACATTTAAAATCAAGAATTAAAGCAATTCAAACAATTAAAACAAACAACCCCAGTGGGTCATCCACATTTACATTTGTTAAAAGCAATTTGTTAAAAAGCCAGCCCGCCATGTCAGACATCAAATGCTGATCTAAATAAAAATGTCTTAAAGCCCCGTATTTCTGAAACATTGTTGTCTAAATATTCAAATATTAATTTTCAAAAATTTTTCAAAAAAATCATACTTAACGGTATGTGTCTTGTAGTCAATCAGTCAAAATTTCAAGATGGTATCTCAATGGTATCATACAAAAATTAAATTTTCTTGTTGGCAGTGATCAGGAATTAAACCCCTCAAGTCCATTTTTCTACAGTTTACATTGATAAAATTATGTGGTAAACTGAAATGAATCCAAAAATTTATAACAGGACGTATAGAGATAGATTTATAGAGAATGAATTCACTTTCTATTCTTTTACAGGATCAGCTTTTTGGTAAAACTATCAAAATCATGAGCTTTTTACTTCTGTTCGTAGTTTTAAAATTTTCCTTTAGTTGCTGAATAATTTCTGAATCAATAATAATTTCTGAATTTTTTAAAAGGGCTGCAACAGTTTTTTGACCACTTATTCTCCTCCATATTTCAAATCATGTAATTATCAAACAGTTAATGAATTAAACTTAATAAAGACTAATAAAGCAGCTTCACAACAAAAATGTCCTAGAAAGCTTCACTAAAAACACACTGTCCAAACCCACTTAAATGCCTCTTTGACCTCCCCCTTGGTGAGTCTCCGCTGTGCAAGAAGAAAGTATCTAAAGTGCAAAGAAAAGATGGGGAAGATTAAAAGGACCTACAAATAATTATTATTTTTTTACTTCTGAAGATGATTTAGATGAGGAAAAATGTCACTGTGCTGATTCAGAAATTATTTAGCAACTAAAAGGAAAATTTTAAAACTACAAACAGAAGTAAAAAGCTCATGATTTTGATAGTTTTACCAAAAAGCTGATCCTGTAAAAGAATAGAAAGTGAATTCATTCTCTATAAATCTATCTCTATAAGTTCTGTTATAAATTTTTGGATTCATTTCAGTTTACCACATAATTTTATCAATGTAAACTGTAGAAAAATGGACTTGAGGGGTTTAATTCCTGGTCACTGCCAACAAGAAAATTTAATTTTTGTATGATACCATTGAGATACTATTTTTGAATTCCTTGAAAATTTACAATTGGGTCATGTTGTACATCAAATGAAAGCCCTATTCATAGGCTTTAAAATGCTCACGTCTGTAGCTTTCATCGTTATCCTGTAACTGGTGTTTGAAGGTATGGTGACAAGTGAATTTTGGCCTTTTTTGGCAACTTTGAACATTCAATATCTCAAAAACGGATGGACAAAAAAATCTGAAAAAAATAATTTCGGTACAAATGTACCGAAAATGAACAAAATCCATGACGTCAAGGATTTTTCATTGGTTGATTTCACATGGAATGACCCTCTATTGCTATCAAATATTTGGTGACTACTTGGCAAATATTCAAAGAACATATGGTGAATACTGGACATCAACATTTTCAGGAGAGAATTTGGGGGAGCAAATTCATTTCATCTCTAATTGTGACTTTTTCCCTTGTCACGCTTATATAGAATCATAGAGTTGGAAAGGACCTATAAGATAATTGAGTCCAACCCCTGCCATGTAGGCTGTCCACAACTATAGCATCATATTGGATGCTTTCGTATGCATCGTGTGCAGTGTTTTGCAAACTGGTGAGCTGTGGTTTTCATGCCAGTGTCTTATTTTCAGCGGAAGGGGCTGAACAGATCCTTTCTTAATTGTCTGGAGTGCAATAAAGTTATGATTATGTTGTACTGTTGTCATGCTGGAATATGTGCACGTTAGACAGAATGCAATAAAAATATTGAATACTATATGTATTCAGTATTTTTATTCCGCGAGGCGGAGAGAACTTTGAGAGTTTGCGCGGGCGGGGCCAGCAGCTGTGACGATCCGGGGATCACCACCGCTGCCAAATTGCCCGAAACTGCTGTTGCTGCACTTACCAGGGCTTGGGGGAGCTTCAGGGAGGCCTGCGCGACCCTCTGCAGGCTTCCCTGATCTTCGGATACAATGTGTGCATTGTTCCCCTCCAATGGTTCTCTGCCTGTTAAAGCGGTGACTTTTTTCCAATGGTTCTCAGTCATTTTTTTAATGAGGCGCTCTGTCATATTAACATGCTCTCTTCATATGGTCTGCAGTTGCAATGTTCAATCCACCTCAATGCATCTCTGTTAATATGGTCTGTTGGGGCTTGTTTGCTTTTATGGATATTGTGCCTCATCCTAGATATGAGTTGCAATGTTAGCATCACCTCCCCCTATTTATTTATGATTCCTGATTTAATAAAACCTGTGATTTCCTAAAAAGAGTAATTTATTTACTGTAGTAAAATGACATCACTCAACTTTTACCAAACATTTTCCACTCTTTTACTATTCAATACATTTGAATGTAGAGTTCTTAGGTAACGATTACTGGTAAAGTCATTTGAGCTTTTCCAGGATCTGACCCCACAAGTTCTTAAGTTTTACCCTCGTCTTATCAAAGGGTCATAGCAAATTCCAGGATTTTTGGCTCAAAACTTGCCCTCGTCTTATCAGTGAGATCGTCTTATATGCGAGTATATACGGTACTTTCATCCCAAACTCTTGGTGTGTATAAAAAGGAGATTTTAAAAAACCCAATAAATATAAATGGTATATTAGTGTGTCAGCCTAGGCCTGTTTACTCAGAAGTAAGTCCCACTATGTTCAATAGGACATACTCTCCTAAATTTGCACAGGATTGTAGCTTTAACGTAACAGGAGCTGCGTAATGTTGGTGAGGTAGCCCTTGGAAAAGATAACAGCCTGTACATTAACATATGCTCCTAGAGAAATTTCTCAGTTTGCCTCCTGCTGCGCCTGATGCTTTTTCTCAGCTTAGGTACTTTGAAAAACGTTTCAAAGGCAGCACTCCAATGGTCCTGCCGATGACATCACCGCTGCTGCTGTAGGAGCAGTCACAGTGCTCTCCTTCCCCACCCTGAGCACATTCTTGGATAGCATCTCAAGACAACCATAGAGTGTATTTGATTCCAAATGAAGCAAGACTGCTTTGGCAAGCAGGGCAACGTTTGTGAAATCTTTGCCAGAGAGTGTTGCAATGCATGTTTTAACGTGATCATATGATAACTTCAGGAACAGGTGTCCCGACAGCCATAACTGCTCATATTTTCCCTGGCATGCTGCTGTTTTCATGTCAACACCTCAGGAAGACTATAGCAGATTGTCTCTTAGACTTTTTCCTAATGCCACCGGAGAAGTGAAAAACTGGGGGTCATCTCAAAAAGGATACAGACCTCCCTCCTGTTATAATCTGGACACTGAACCCAGCAGAACTACCAGAAGCCATATATCTTCTCCAGCACCACTGCCAAGAATTGTGACCACAGAGCTAGAGGAGAAGGTCGTGGCCACTGTGATCCTGTTCCCTAAATAGACCAATGGTCTGACTCCATATAAGCAGGGCGCGGCCCATCCATGGGCGGTTGTCTCAGGCAGCAGATTGGTGTGGAATGCCCATCTCTGTCTGTCTACTTGCTTCCACTGCTTCTTCTCCATCTTCCACTCTCTAGCTTGGAAAAGAAAGAGGGTGACAGAGAGGAAGAGGAAATGTGGAAGGGAGGGGAGCTAGAACATTGGAGAGTGGCAGAGGCTGGCACATCATTGGGTAAGGGGGGCAGCATTTGGCATGCCGCCTCAGGCATCAGGAGAACTTGGGCCAGCCCTGCATATACTGTAAGGCAGCTTCATATGTGTAGAAGATGGAATAAGAGCATGTTAGGATCGCAACGACTTTCTCTTTACTCTTATACTCAAATAATTTTTAAACCTAATCCCATTCATAAATCCATGCTTCCTCAAAGAGAGTGTTTTCCAAATAATATATTACTGGGAAAAGTGAAGATATAGAGAGGAAAAGAGGAAGATGTTTTATGATCCAGAATGATTTGCAATTGACTTTTAAAAATAAAAAGTACATCATGTTATGCCATAGTTGAATACTAAGGGAATGTGTGCCTCAAATATTTGACTTGAAGCACAAATGTTGGCTGTATTTATATAATCAGATATAACTAGATATTTTCAGCTATATATGATGTGGCTCGGATTTTGCTCTTCATGCTGCTGTTGCCTCAAAATTGCTAATCCTTGAAATTTTTTTATCTACATGATATTCTCTGACATGTCTCAGCCCCACTGTTCTCAAAGACAACTTGCTAACCAAGGATTTAGGTGCAATTTCTCCAATAGTGTGTGTATGTTTAATCTATATACATTTAAACAATAATATGGAAGTGGATGCCAGGGTACCTTTGAAAAACTCTTAATGATTTGTTTTTTGTATTTATTTCTTAAATTTATATACTGCTACCAATTTGCAGCACAATCCTGTCTACAATTAGACTCTAAGGTGTTGCAAATGTGTCAGAAAGTATGTTTATGGCACCTGACGAGTAAGTGGCGCCGGCGAAGAGGCTTGCACCGCTCCATCGGCGCTGCAAACAGTGGAGCACCACGGTGGAGAGATAAGTCCCTGTGGCGCGGTGGAGGGACAGGGAGGGGGCATTCCGGGGGGCAGATTGGCCCGCTGGTCCCATGAGGGGGGAGGAATAATCGGCAGTGCACTCCGCCAAATCTTATCCCCCTTCCCGGGCCTGGCCAGCATTACATGGCCGGTTCGAAATTTTTAAATAAATAATTAATATTTCTATTAAAAATATATATTTAAAAAATACGCTTACCTGGTCGCTGGTCACTGGTCGGTGGTCGCTGGTCGCTGGTCGGCCCGAGGTTGAGAAGCAGGCTGTGCCTCCCAGCGGCTCCATGCAACACGGGCAAGAAGCAGGCTGTGCTTCTCCCGGTGCCGCTGGTCTCGCAGCGGCACCGGGAGAAGCACAGCCTGCTCGCCTGCGTTGCGCGAGCCCTGGAGCTCGTGCAACACGGGCAAGAAGCAGGCTGTGCTTCTCCCGGTGCCGCTGGTCTCGCAGAGAAGCACAGCCTGCTTGCCCGCATTGTGCGAGCCTGCTAGAGGCTCGCGCTGGCCGGGCAAGCAGGCTGTGCTTCTCCGGTCTCCCAGCGGCACCGCATGGAGCCGCTGGGAGACTGGAGAAGCACAGCCTGCTTGCCCGGCCAGCGCGAGCCTCCAGCAGGCTCGCGCAACACGGGCAAGCACTGTGCTTCTCCCGGTGCCGCTGACGACCGGGAGAAGCACCCACTCGCCGCGCCGCCATCTTCTTCTTTTTTTTTTTTAATTTCAAACTTCCCGGCATCTTGGGTCACGAAATCTCGCGTGATCCAAGATGTCGGCGCCCAAATCTCGTGAGGGCATCATGCCCTCACGAGATTTGGGCGCCGACATCTTGGATCACGCGAGATTTCGTGACCCAAGATGCTGCCCGGTAAGTTTAAAATTTAAAAAAAAGATGGCGGCGCCCATTCGTCCCCCGGGACACGACCGGGAATCGGGTCCGATTTCCGGGACTGTCCCGGCGAAACCGGGATGAATGGTAAGCCTAACAATGTAGATTCAAATTAAAAAGGACTCTCACTTTTTACTTTGCATTAACAGTATTCACACTTGCACACAAATAGCATAAACAAGAGCATCCAAGGGGCTTGGTGTGTGAAAATGTCTGTAGGTGTAGAATGGGCAACAGAAGGCCAAAACATGGCTCAACTGTCATATCTACTGATTTGCCAGGAGACATGAAGAGACCCATCTGTTTAATATTACAGTTCTTCTCCATGGGAATCATTTATGGGTTCATTCCCATAACAAAAAGTGTAACCTCAGAAGCAGAGCAAAGAATCCTATTTGACAATTCCTGCTGCAGCTCTGGGAACTCTATATGCTTGATGAGATTTAGAATTGAGAAGAAAGTTGAAATGAGTGAAATTATCATTACTTTGGGTAAACAATGAAAAGGTATTTCAGAGTGAGAAATGAACAGGGAAACGAAGTGAGCCAAGGATGAAATGTTGGGACAGACCAGATGCAAAGATTTAAAATTACCACCAGGCAACTGAAAAGGTCAGTGAGGCATTGGAGCTCATAACAATGAGGAAACAGGTGTTTAAACCTGCATTAATGTCCAGAAGAATGAGGCTAAACAAGAGTAGCCCATGTACCAAATGAAATGAACTACTATTGCTATCAACGTCACTGCAATGCTTGGCCAACATTATTATTACTATTACTATTACTATTATTATAGGTATGCATTGCTAAACAATGGGGATACATTCTCCGATTCCCATTGTTAAACAAGTCCGGTGTTATATGGAATTCGGCCCTCAGGAGCCTCCGGAGGCCGCTTCCAGGTTGGCCGGGCCCGCAATCCACTCCATTGGCCTCCATGGGCCTCCGAATGGCCCGCAGAAGCGTCTAGAAGTGATATCTGGTAAAACCAGAAATTGCATTTGCAAACAGGAAGTTGCTTCTGGACGCTTCTGCGGGCCATTCTGAGGCCTGCGGAGGCCAATGGAGTGGATTGCAAGTCCAGCATGACCTGGAAGCAGCCTCCGGAGGGCTGAATTTGTGTACCAACAGAAATTGAGGGAAGGTGTTCTCGGGCGCCAGGAAGGCCGTCGTATATGTGACCCATATATACGACGTATATGTGGTCTCGGGCGCCAGGAAGGCCGTTGTATATGTGACTCATAACAGGTAGGTCGTTGAGCAACGCAGACTTGTATTATTGGCTAAATATTTTTATTCTAACAAAAATGGCTTGCAACAAGGAAAACAAATTACCGGTATATAGATAGACTGACAATATTGTACTTTATTATGAAATGACAGATTTTTAAGGCATTCAACGGACAACCTCCTCTTATTCTAACATAGGTACTGTTTAAGACAACTGTTTGGAAGCTGCTTGTCCATGATAAAGGGCACCTTCGTACAAGGTGCTGCGGGTCTCAGACCAGGGACTGTGGCAACAGGGCTCAAATATCTCATTCTCTGTGCCACTGGGACAGCTTGCAAGCAGCAGGGACTGTTAGTTCAATCTCAGCTGTTCTGCAGCGCCACCTCTGTAAATGGCCAGAGAGCGATACTACAGCTTCCAAGCCAGCACAAGCAACCCATAGGATCCAGTCTGGCTTTATGAAGCTTCTGGCTCTGGCCTATCTTGTCAATCTGAGCAAATGGTTGCTTGTGAGTAGATGGGAATGTGTCTTTGTTGGCCAACCTACTTCTTCACTTGTTTTTCTGTCTTCCTGACTACCTGCTCATTGGTTGTATGTGGAACGAATGAGCTACTGCCCTCCAGCTGCCTAGACCCCTGATGGCGAACCTATGACACACGTGTCACTGGTGACACGCGAGGTCATTTTGGGTGACACGCCAGTATTTCCCCCAGGGCCCCCGGAACACCTTACATTTTCACAAACGTTTTACAGGCTTGTCTTGAACATTTAGGGCAGAGATTTTTTGGCAGACCTCTTATATTATTCAATTTAAAATTGCTATTAAAAGTGGCAATAGTCAAAGTACTATTAAAAGTGGGGGGGGGGGGACACACATACCAGCACAGTCAAGTTAGGCATTTTCAAAAATGTTGACATACCAAGCCCAAATGGTTTGCCATCACTGGCCTAGACAGACAGTTTCATCGTGCTTGCTAAATACCAGACTCTAAAGTGTCAATCCTTTATCATAGAAACTTCTACTTCTTTATGTGTCATTGACATTTGCTGCTGTGCATACATTTGTCATCACTGCTAGACTGGAATCATCTATGTAACGGTGTTGACCAGGTTTCTTACTATAACAGCAGCAAAACCTTAAAAAATAAGCAGAGGATAATCATGATGGGCATAACCTAGAATAACCATGCATAGAATTTAGAACTCTGGGGGGGGGGGGAGCAAGAAAAAGTCTGTCGAGGCATTTTTCAGTCAATATTGCTTTTCTGACCCAATCCTAAGTACTGTAGTAACAAATACATTCTTAGGATGGAACATTGTAATTCACATCTGGCATCCAATGGGGATATCCTGGAGGACACTTCTTGTGCTCGGGGCCATGTGCTTTACAGCTTTTCTTTTAAAATATATTTGATTTAAATTATGGTCTCGTAGCACGCACACAGTCTCTTGAGAGACGGGTGACATTTTACAGCCTAGTCTTGCAACACCACCCTCTCCCCCCTTTCTGATACGCTTGTATGCCAATGTCTGTGACACATAGATAATTTATGAAAACAGAGTAGACACTTTTTAATAATTAAGTAATAGATAATGGGAGGGTTTTATTCCAATGATGTACAATGGCTTTGAAATAGGCCAGAGCCTGAGAGGTTTAGATGTTCACATATTAGCGAAAGGGGAGGGGGAAAGAAAACTGAAGAGAGCTGCTCTACTGTATAATTAACTAAATTAAGGCACTGAAAGGTTCTCCGTATTTTGCAGCATATGTACTTCACTGCAGTCACATGATAGCAGCAGGCCTGTGGCAAAATGCCAGCTGATTGCCCCAGCCGAAATCACCCAGCATCAACGTGGCCTATTCTCTCCAAATTACAGGGCAAACAATAACGCAGGTAAAATTAGCCAAGACACTAATTATACAGCGTGAATGTGTAAAGGCTATAGAATGATAAATGGCAAATGTGAAACATGTTGTGTCATATCATGTAATCTCTCCTGCAGAGCTGGGACACAAAAGGCAGAATTGTGTCTTGTTTGTCTAACATGCCCTTGATGCAAATTAGGAATCCTTCCAAATTAAGATATCGTTAAATTTCCTTTGTTAACAAATTTTAAACAATGTTAATTAAGAGGTTAGGGTGATCATTGTTCATTTAACAAACAATTAACCTGATTTGAACTGGAGTTTGAAGAAATGGAAGAGCGTACCCTTCCCCAAGCTTCCTGCCTTTTTTCTCCCCCTCCTCCGCGCTCCTCTGGAGCTAAGACTTAGACAGGGCATCTGGGAATGCTAATGTCGTACCGTATGGAACAAGTCAAAAGGCAGAAGCAAGGCTGGAAATTCATGTCTGCCTTAACTGCATGTAACAGTTCAGAACAATTGCAGCTTCACAAGGCTAAAGACCCAACTGGGTAAAGCCTCAGAGGGTGTTCCTGCTGCACAGGCTTCATTCGCTATTGGTGTGCTTCCCTTTCAGGAAACAGCAGGGCTGCAAAGCCAGAAAAAGCCGTTTCTGTCTGATGTTTTCTGTTTGAACTGTTTAGTGGGCTTGCCAAATCCTTTGCCATTCGCTGCACCTATGCTTTTAACAGCAGCTTGCTCCGCAGACATGAGCAGTTGAAAATACTCACCTTTATGGTGTGACAAGGTCCTCCTGCTGATTTCCACAGATGAGAAGCCTTTATAGGCATTAATTCTGGGCAGAATTAATGTGTACAGACAGGCTCTGTCTCTGACCTACACTCAGTCATTAGAACATCTGTCGAGAACCTTCATGTCTATAGCTTATGTGCAGAGGAGCTCTGCTGGATCAGGCCAAGGGCCCGTCTTGTCCAGCTTCCTGTATCTCACAGTGGCCCACCAGATGCCTCAGGGAGCACACAAGACAACAAGATACCCATACCCTGTTGCCACTCCCTTGCATCTGGCGTTGAGATAGCCTACTACTAAACCCAGTAGGTTGCTTAGTGATTTGTCCTGTGATGGACTTTTCCTCCATAAATCTGTTCAATCCCCTTTTTAAAGACATCTAGGCCAGGTGTCGTCACCACACACTGTGGCAAGGAGTTCCACAGTTTAATTACACGCTGGGTCAAGAAATATTTCCTTTTGTCTGTTCTAACTCTCCCCCACCAGTCAATTTTAGTGGATGTCCCCTGATTCTGGTGTTGTCTGAGAGGGAAAAGAACTTCCCTCTATCCACACTATTCATCCCATGCATAAGAAGGATATGCATCCTGATGGATATCAAGAACCCTCCAAAATATTTTTCCATGTAGCGTTTCTCTTACCCCACCAGTTTTTCGGAGCAAACCTAAACCTGTTTTGGGGAGCTCTCCAGTTTGCTTCTGTGCAGCAGAGAGGCCAAGAGTGGCCTGGGACTGGGCAATTACATCACCAATGTGTCCCCTTGTTACACAGCCCATTCCTACCTAACATTTCCCACACTGATACAGTGAGGCTGGCGCAGGCTACTGCAGAGGAATTTAGGAGGTGGGAAGTCTTCTTGAGTTAAGGGGACATTCTTCCCCTTGCCCCGGGGAAAACCCCAGCTGGCGCCATTTGTCTACTTGGACCCATGCCAGCCATATGGCTGGCGCAAGTCCGAGTTGATCTGTGTCAGGGGATCAAGCCCTGGAAGAGGGATAGGATATCGTGCACACCAGCGCCGCTGATCCTGATCCCGCTCCCTCTCGGACCCGATCTGTCCACCCCCATCTCCACCTTCCCCTGCCACATTTCGCGCCCTCCCCGCCTTTGTCCCACCCACCCCCTGTGCCAGCTTACCTCCACTGACAGGCATTCCTCTTTGCACTAGCACCAGCGGGAAGGCACAGGCCTTCCTGCCGACCAGTATCATCGCTAGGGGGCGCATCACCCTGGAGTGGGGGGGGCGCTCGTCACCCCTGCGCTAGGGTGACACTTACCCCCGACTCTAACAGCGACTGCCCTGTCCGGCGGTCCGGGGCCTTCTGAGAAGGCCCAATGCGTCGATGCGGCATTTATTAGCTTTTTCGCGCATGCGCAGACCGTTTCTGAGGGCAAGGGCTGCCCTTTTGCCCTCAGAAACGGTCTGCGCATGCACGAAAAAGCTAATAAATGCCGCGTCGACGCATTGGACCTTCTCAGAAGGCCCCGGACCGCTGGACGGGGCGGACGCTCCGAGGTATGCCACTGCTGCCAGGTACTTTTGTGCTGACAGTTCCTATTACAGCACACTAGCAGTGTGCAAGGACTACATATACAGTGGAGTCACATCTTACGCAAGGATTATGTTCTAAAGACAGCACCTAAGGCAAAAATCGCATATAGTCAAAATGAAAATCCCTTAAGCTGCTTACGTTTAGGGGCCATGTTGTACGAAAAATCCATACTATATCTTTAAAAACTAGAATCACACTATGAGAGGCATTTGGGAACTGAGACTGACAGCGCAATCCTATCGACACGGTGTGCCGGTATAGCACACGTTACCGGCATAGGGTGTCACAAATGTGCCGTAAAGCACATTGTGACACCCTGTGAGTGCCTTGCTCTGTCCCATTGGTGCTGAATCCAGACAACCACGCGATGGAGCAGGTAGGATCTGCTTCGTGCGGTGTGGGCGCTGGGGGAAGGGGAGGGCAGGAAAGGGGCATAATGGGGCAGGGGAGGATGCGGTGGGTACATTGGGCCAGGGACGGGGCAGGGTTGGTGATGCACGCCATATCCTATTCCCCCGCCCCCCAGGCCCTTTCTGCCTACATGGGGCTTCTCAGTTCTGCACCGGCTAGAGCTGGTGGAAAACCGAGTAGCCCCATTTTAGCGGCTGGGGGTTTACTCGTGGTAAGGGGAAGAATGTCCCCTTACCACGAGTAGACCTCCAGCCACCTTCTTCCCGGCATAGGATTCAGCTTGGGCCACGCAGCCCATGCTGCATGGCCCAGGGCGGGGGAGGGTAGGACTGGCTGTGACTGAGGGAACAGCAGAGTCACACCTTCCATCTCACGCTCATTGAGTGGAAGGGCAGGTGGAATCGCTCACACTATTTAAAGTGTTTGCCGAGTGCATATACAGTAGTTGAATTCAGGTAAGCTGAATGTGCGTACGATGTGACTCCAATGTAATTCTGAACAGACTCTTTTCCTTTCAGGGGGGTTCATAATCAGGTGAAAGCAAATCAAGAGAAAACTTTGCTGGTTGTGGTGCCCATCTTTGGAACACTTTCCCTCAAGAGACTCACCTGCCTGGCACCGACTTTTATGTCTTTTCAGCACCAGGTGAAACCTTTTAATTTTCCTGGGTCTTTTGCATATCAGTGGAGCTGGGATTTTTGTTGGTTTGTTTAAACTCTGCTTCCATTTTGTTTGGTTGTTTTGCTGTATATTTGTGGGCGATACACTGATTTTTGTTATTGATTGGATTGGTTTATATAATTTGCCAGTCACTTGGGAGAGTGGCAACCGTGAAGCCTAAGGCATACATTTCGAGATCAATAAAATGTACAGTAGACAGATGACGAGGGGATTGAGTTAGGGATTGCCGATGAATGTTGGGAATGGGAGAATATGGGGAATGTGGTCAGTAAACCAACATGCCAGTATGCATGAAGAGTTATTTCAGGCAAAGAACTGAAGAAAAAAACAAAACAGATCACCTTCATCTTTAAACAAAACTATTTTCCCCTATTGTATGCTTGGTGGGACTTCACCAGCATGATCCGATTACAACACTTCAGTCATTTGTCTTCTTCTGATTAATCTCTCCTCTTCCTGATTATTATTGACAACATCGGCCTGTACAATAACACTAACCTGCTTAGCTCTCATGAATATAAATGTGCCTGTCTATCAATCACATTTGCATTTACAGCATGTCCTTTGCACAAGGACTTAGGAAATGGGAAGCAATCAATAAAAATAAAGTTGGCTAGTCTTGATTCAATGAAAAAATGACCAGTGGATCTTTCCAAATGAATCCCTGGCTGAGGACCCGGGATTCACAGGCCCCAAACTTTGGGTGTGTAAATGTTAGTAACACTAACACTGAACTGAATTTACATTGTATTTGTGGCCAAGCAGTCCACCCAAGCAGTTTGCAACGAGCACAGATCCCTGGTGAGTTCATCCTGAGTAAAAAATACCTCAAGTTCAACTATGATTTTGCCAAATTCTCACATGGTTCTTTGAAAACCTTCCATGAACAGTAACACTCCTTATCAAAATATACCATAGTTTCCCTCCAAATTTCTTCCCTTCAAATTAATGCCGGAGACCAAGTGGAAAGTATAGATTGTATAAGGACAAATTAGACAGAAACCTTGAATGCATTAGTTTGGCCCCCCCTTTTTTTCTTTTCTTTTTTTTGTAACTAGCACTGAGGAGGTGAAGCCCAGTAAGATTGTGGTCAGTGGAAGAGAGGCTTGAGCACATAGTACTTGCCATGGTTCCTATCCTGCTCACATGCCACTACACACACTATTTACAGTGTAGCCGAGGAGGGAGTGGTGGAGGCATTCATACAACAGATAAACCTGGGGACTCATGGGAGAGCTGAGATGATTAAGAATAATCTAAAAAAATCTGCATCAACAGTAAAGAAGTACTGTTCTGCTGAAAGCCAAAAGAAGAAACCATGGAAAGAATGAAGTGGTCAATCCCCATCCCCACCCCCTGCCATGGTTTCATAATGCTTGCACAGCATGTTGTTATTTTTTTAGAATTAAAAAATGGGCCAAACTCATGTGTTCTTTGTAGCTTGCAGTTTGGTCCTTCGACGTTGCACTACTTGCACTGAGTGGAGCCAACACCTGTATTTCTGCATGCGTCACTGTTTTGGGTTGAGGTCGGGTCATTGGGCTGTATTGGGAGTGACTGAATGACCCCATCCCATTAGATGCAAAGACACTGCAGAATTAACCACCCTTTGATGTTGTCTGCTTGAGAGGAGACACGGTCAAGGCACTGAATCATAGGTAAGAACAGTGGACAGTCTTCCATGTCGCTGGGCCCTTTGGACTCATCACAGGAACCTGTAATTAATTTTATTAATTTATGTTGGCACACAGTTTGGGCATTACTGTCTCCAAGCATATTCTTCAATGAAATGCCACCCGTTCTCAGAAAAGACATTTTCCACTGGGTAATAATGCAGCATGCTAACTTAATCTTGGGTGACTCCGTCCATAAGGGCTCACAAAAACAAGGATATATAGACTGTTACTGCTTAGGTCTAGCTAGCCTGACACCCTGACCTTAACTGGGACTGCTGTGCCAACAAATAAAAAGAAATAAAAAGGTGCAAATTAAAACCAATTATTGTCAACCTGAAGTGTGTTAGATATAACTGTGAAATTCCTGGCTTTTATCAGCAAGACTCTCTTTGCTTTACTAATAGCAAACTGTTTGGCAGCTGAAGACATTTATAACATAAATAGTAAAAAAAAGTCTCCTTTGTTTCCTTTTGTGAGGAGGAAAGCAAAGGGGAGGGGAGAAGAGGAATTAGCCATTTAATTATTTAAAGAGTGTGGGAGAAGGGAAAAGACTGACAAAAGCAGTCACTGTTTAAATTAGCAATTAAGAACTTCTTGGGAGGACATATTTTAATCCCAGAATATGCAAGTAATGTCTTCTTTAAGAACTTGTTCTTCATTTATTGTCTAATATGGAGGCTGCATAGAACATGAATTTGCATGATTTTTAACTCCTGGAAGACAAAGCAGGAAGCTTAAGAAATTTTAAAAAAAAGTAAACTGAGAGATGCACAGGAAGAAAGCCATATAAGTTGGGTGAGAAATTGAGTGAAAGTGTGGACAAGGTGCTGAGAATAACTGAGGTGCCTACTAGAATAACTGAGGTTTGTTGTTCAGTCGTTAAGTCGTGTCCGACCCTTCGTGATCCCATGAACCATATCCCGCCAGGCCTTCCTATCCTCCACTATCTTCCTGAGTTCGCTCATTTTCATGTTCGTTGCATCGGTGATGCTGTCTAACCATCTCATCCTTTGCCTTCCCCTTCTCCTTTTGCCTTCAATTTTTCCCAGCATCAGAGTCTTCTCCAGAGAGTCCTCTCTTCGCATTAGGTGGCCAAAATATTTGAGTTTCAGCCTTAGTACCTGTCCTTCCAGGGAACAGTCAGGGTTGATTTCATTTAGGATTGACTGATTTGATCTCCTAGCAGTCCAAGGGACTCTCAGGAGTCTTCTCCAGCACCACAGTTCAAAAGCATCTATTCTTTGGCGCTCAGCCTTCCTTATGGTCCAACTCTCGCAACCATACATTGCTACTGGGAACACCATGGCCCTGACTATACGAACTTTTGTTGGCATGGTGATATCTCTGCTTTTTATTATGCTATCTAAATTTGCCATAGCTTTCCTTCCAAGGAGTAAGCGTCTTTTAATTTCATGGCTGCTGTCTCCGTCTGCAGTGATCTTGGAACCCAAAAAAGTAAAATCTGTTACTGCTTCCATTTCTGCCCCTTCTATTTGCCAGGAATTGATGGGCCCAGATGCCATGACCTTAGTTTTATTAATGTTGAGTTTCAAGCCAACTTTTGCACTCTCCTCTTTCACTCTCATCAAGAGGCTCTTTAGTTCTTCTTCACTTTCTGCCATTAGGGTGGTATCGTCTGCATATCTGAGGTTGTTGATGTTTCTCCCGGCAATCTTGATTCCGGCTTGCGATTCATTCAGCCCTGCATTTCTCATAATGTACTCTGCATATAAGTTAAATAAGCAGGGTGACAATATACAGCCTTGCCGTACTCCCTTCCCAATGTTGAACCAATCGGTTGTTCCATGGCCGGTTCGAACTGTTGCTTCTTGACCCGCATACAGGTTTCTCAGGAGACAGGTAAGGTGGTCTGGTACCCCCATCTCTTTAAGAATTTGCCAGAGTTTGTTGTGATCCACACAATCAAAGGCTTTTGCGTAGTCAATGAAGCAGAAGTAGGTGTGTTTTTGGAACTCTCGTGCTTTCTCCATGATCCAGCGCATGTTGGCGATTTGATCTCTAGTTCCTCTGCCTCTTCGAAACCCAGCTTGTACGTCCGGTAGTTCTCGGTCCACGTACTGCTGAAGCCTAGCTTGTAGGATTTTGAGCATAATCTTGCTAGCATGTGAAATGAGTGCAATTGTGCGGTAGTTTGAACACTCTTTGGCACTGCCCTTCTTTGGAATTGGAACGTAAACTGACCTTTTCCAATCCTTTGGCCACTGCTGAGTTTTCCAAATTTGTTGGCATATTGAGTGCAGCACTTTCACAGCATCATCAGAGAATAACTGAGATACCTACTAGAAAACTGGTAGGGGGTATGCTTTCTAATCTACATCACAAGGCAGATGGCAAAGTGCATCCTCAACTGCACTATGGAGGGTTGATGATGGATATTGCATTGGTTTGACAACATCAGGGGTGTCAAACTTGTTTCATTCAGCAGGCTGAATAGCATTAATGATTAGTGGCTGAAATGATTAGTGGGCTGGGGCATCTCCCTTATGAGGAAGGGCTATAGCATTTGGGGCTCTTCAGTCTAGAAAAAAGGAGGCTGAGGAGGGACATGATTGAGACATATAAAATTATGCACTGGATGGAGAGAGTGGATAGAGAAAAGTTCTTTTCCCTCTCACACAACACTAAAACTAGGGGACATCCACTCAAATTGAGTGGAGGGAGTAATAGACAAAAGAAAATATTTCTTTACCCAGCGTGTAATTAGTTTGTGGAACTCCTTGCCACAGGAGGTGGTGATGGCACCTGGCCTGGATGCCTTTAAAAGGGGATTGGACAGATTTATGGAGGAAACGTCCATCACAGCTTACAAGCCATGGTGGGGATAAGCAACCTCCTGGTTGTAGGAGTAGGTTTTCTTTGTGCCAGGTGCAAGGGAGTGGCGACAGGATACAGGTATCTTGTTGTCTTGTGCTCCCTGAGGCATCTGGTGGGGCCACTGTGTGATACAGGAAGCTGAATTAGATGGGCCTTTGGCCTGATCCAGCAGGGCTCTTCTTATGTTCTTATGTATTCATAGTACCTGCTGAGGACTGGAAGTGATGTCATTAAGCAGGAACTGATGTCAGGAACTGATGTCATTAAGCAGGTGATGACTAAGCACTTTTTTCTCACTTAGGAACTCATTAGCTGCAAGTAACAGGAGAGAAAATATGCAAATCTTGATCATATTTTCAAGATACCCCAAGATACCCCATATTTTCATGATACCGCAATTATGATGCCCTTTCAACAGTGTCGCTTCTGCCGAGTTGTCACTTCATAGCTCAGCAGCTGAGAGTAGCTGAGAGCAGCTGATGATGGTGCTGGGAGACCCCAGTGTCCGGCGGTAGGCAAACACCTGGGGTGGCGAGACCCCGAGCACACAGCCAGGCGACCAGAAGGGCAAAGGGGGATGTCCTGCCCACCTCCGGACTCCCCAGTGACGCCCGGCCGACCACGTCGGACCTCGTAAACTTACCAACGCCGTCCCGGCTCACAGATAGCGACCGGACGACCCGGGCTGTACGGGGCGACCCACACCAGGGAGAAGAGTCAGCCGCAACGCCGTTGATAGGCTCGGACGAGCTCGGCGGCGGCGCGGCTCACGGCGAGACAAGTATGTCGGCCGGCAACCCCGGAAGCCCCGACGTCCGAGCCACACCCCTAAGGGGCGGAGATCCCTCCACCGGACCTACAACCCCTCCCCTTTTAACCGGGCTCGTACAGAGCCCAGGCAATAGGTCAACCCACCCGTCAGGTAAAGGGCAGACGTGGGCTGAGTGGTTGCGCGGATGGGGGAAGTGCAGAAGGGGGTGGGAACTGGGGGGACGGGCGGGGTATAAATAAAGGCCAGGCCAATGATGAAGGAGGTTGGTGAGCGGGCTGGTACCCAGGAGCGACAGCCCAACTCCGCCAGAAACAACCAGCTGCGGTGCGAGGAAACGGGTGCTCAAAACCCAGCGTTTTCTGAGGCCATGCAAAGCCTATGGGTAGACCTGCCCTCCCCAGCGTCCTCTGCTACAACGGCCAGTGGGTAGACCTGTACTCTGCAGAATCCTTAGAAACGATACAGCTATCGTTGGGTAGACCTGCCCTCCTTGGAGGCCTTGACTACCTCAACTACCGGGTAGACCTGTCCACGGAAGGAGCGTTGAAGGAACTACCGCAGGAAGTCAGGTAGACCTGTACCCCGTGAAATCCTCTTCAGGAAACCTGCCGGCCTGGAGGTAGACCTGACCCCAGGGGAGCCCTTAGGGGCAGACGCTGCCCTCACCACCCCCCTTTCGGGGTCCCCCACAGGCACACCCCAACACCCAGTTATCACAGACTCCAGATAAAAAGCTTCTGCGGGCCAGATACGGCCCACGGGTCTTATGTTTTACACCCCTGGGCTACATGAACAGCCATATTCCCACTGATCTGCACAACTATGTCCATTCATTCAAGTCTTTCATGCACAATGACATTTGACGTTCAAGCCAATTATGTATGAAAGGCATTCCTCTGTCTCTGAGCTTTCTGTCTGTGCACAGTGAGATCCTATTTGGCTGCTCTGCATGTGCAAATGTTCTATTGCACACCTAACATATCTGCTGGATTGGGGCAAGTATTGGAAACATCTTCCTATAACCACTTGCCCCAGTTCGCAATAGCAGATCACATGCACAAAATGTCCATACTTGCAAGGATTCACCTCTTTACGGAGGAAGCCAATTGAGACACCCATTACTTTGCACCCAAGCAGAGTGCACACAATTCTGTAATAGGGGTACTGTCTGATACCATCAAGATGAATGCCCTTTCACAGCTGCTAGGACCCATTACAATCTGAACACCCCACTGTTACACCAGTTAACTATTAATCAAATCATATTTTCCAGTAGAGGACCCTGCCAATCCCATGATCCAGATAAGATACTTTTCTTCCAACAATGTGATTTTTTCCCCAGCACCTCTGTGCTGATGATGGGAAGGTATATCCTAAGGTCTTTCTCTATTCAGAATCACTCATGGGCAACCTGCAATTGAGGTGCCTTGTTCTATGATTGCATTTGGCCCATTCTCCTCTGCCCCCTTTCTATAGTTCTGTAAATCATTTGCAATTATTTGAAGTTCTCCTGGTATATGAGCTTCAGATAATTAGAAACAAGGTGAGAAAATGCCACACAGAGATTGATGTCATCAGAGCACAAAGAACTGACTGAAGGTGTCATTTTTCTCTTTGGACTTTGAAATTCTTTTGTGCTGCCTGCACTCCAGCAGAGCGATGTCATTTCTTTTTTTACCCTTCTAGTTTTATTCTCCCTTTTCCTAGTCAGATGGTCACATAAGCTGCTTTAAGAAATGGATCAAATGTCAAAGTTTGGAAGACATTAACGGGGAGCCTGAACCAAGTTGGGGCAAATGGGAAAGGCCATTAAGGGGACTGGCAGTCAGGGGCTTGAATGAGAATACGTTGCAGAGTTCTTAGAAATGAATCCTTCAACTTCAAGCTAAACATACTTGAACTTTCTTCTGGACAATTTAATAATGATAACAGCATTGAGGCAGCTTCTGTCTTGGCTTGCTGCCAAGGCCACCCATGGCATCTGCAAATAAAGCAAACTCTGCCTGACACACCAGCAGCTGAAATTTCTCACTTGATGTTAGGAAAGGGTAAAGATGTGACAGCATTCCGCGCCCCCCCAAAACATCCAGCTCTCCTTAAAAAGATGTTTCCTCTGCTAACCTGGTAATTTCTTGTGAATTTTGCATTTGGAACCCCCCCCCCCTTTTTTCTTTTCGAAAATGGCAACCACTGTCATCTTCCCAGTAATGATCAAAACCCAGTGATGCTTGTACGTACAGTATGTAATTTGAAGAACAGAGTTTTAACGCAGGCTTGTAAATAACCGTCTGGTTGTGGAGTGTAACAATATCCTCCAGGGGGGACTAGGCCAGTCGTGTACAAACGACCTGCGGGAGGAGGACCGCAGCGCAAAATGACACCCCGTGACATCACAAACGGGAAGTGACGTCACTGGCCCGCCCCCAGAAATGGCGCCAGCAGTGTGAAAAGGTACCTAGCGGTGGGCAGGTGGGCAGGGGCAACCTTTTGCACCGCCACCTGCCTGTAAGGATGCTTCAGCACCCTCCAGGAGCTTCCAAAGCAGCGAGAAAACCTTGCTGCCACCACCGAATTGCCACCGATGCAGCGACTTTGACACACACCTGCTTGGCCCCTGGCCCCTTCTGGACTAGGCAGGAAAACATTACAAAAATGCATTCTTCTGTCTTTAGGCCACAACCGGCTAACTTAGATAGGACTGACAACTTCTGAATTGTGGAAAGAAGGGCTGTAGTTCAGTGGTAGCAAAGACGATGCTGTGCCCCCATGTGGGAGGGGCCGCCGATGCTACGCCCCCACGTGACGCCAGGCGTGACGTCACGCAGCTCTGACCACACACCCCGCGCTGTTTTCTAGGCCATTTCAGAGCCGTTCAGCTCCAGGGCAGGCGGGAGGGCCCATCCTTGGCAAAGTAACCAGCAACGGATGCACGGAACGCGTCCTACAGGCAAGTCCAACACCTTGGGGCCCACGCCCCCACGCCCCTACCCCCGCGACGCTTCTGAGTGGTAGAGTGGTAGACCTTTGAATGCAATATATCCCAGACCAGATGGGGCTGGGAAGGAACCCTCTTTGAAGATGCTAGCAGTCAGTGTAGACAACACTAGGTAGTGACCTAGATGGTCTGATTTGGTACAAGACAACTATATATGGTTATTGGGTCCTTTTTTTTTTTTACAGCTGTTAGACCTGCAGTAATTTGCAGGTGATGGTATTTATCCATGCTGTGACAAGCTTTATTTGCTGATCTCTACATATCAAATGGGTGTTAGAGTCCTCCTTGGTCACCCTGACGGATGACCTATGCCAGGAGAAGGATGAGAACATGTGAATCTGTTGATTTTCCTGGACCTCTCGGTAGCTTTTAATACCATAGTATCCTTCTAAATAGCAGCGGTGTCACTGAGGAGAGTGACACCCAGTGCGGTGCCTACCCGGAAGAGGAAGGTCGGGGGTGATGCAGTGACATATCGCGTCACCCCCAACCTTCTGGGCTTTCCATATTGCTTATACGCGGAAAACCCACCTCTGCTCGGCAGGCTTCGGCCCACCCCGATACTTTTGGTGCTTTGTGTTCTCACCAGTCGGCTGCCCTGCCCTGAAGACTGCTTAGAAATTTCAGTTAGTTCAAAATACAGCTCCTAGGTTGCGACCTGGAACCAACTGATGGGAGCATATCTTACCAGTTTTGAAATTTAACAGGCAGCCAGTCCATTACAGTACACAAGTCAACGTGCTGGACTGGTCCTTCCCTTTAAAACTCTATATGGCTGCACCCAAGTTATGGAAGGAGTACCTTCTTCCTAGCACAGCTGTCAATACAGTGTTCTTCTTCAGAGGGCCTTCTCGGTGTGACTTCACTGTCAGAGGTTCGATGAGTGATGTCTGGAGAGGGGGCCTTCTTGGATGTGGCACCTATTGAGCTCATGCAACTCTAGGGTGTTCCATCTGCCTCTATTCCGTCACTTGGAGTCCTATAGACTCTAATGTTGTCCTGTTTAAAAAGGGCACATAGCAGTGCTTCGTAGTGAGATTCAAACTCAGCTAAACAAATGTTTGTCATATTTTAAAAAAAGTACACTCCCACTCACTAGAATTGCAGCTGGGTTTGAGTTTGCACAAATCTTTCAAATGTGCTAATCTATCATCAATTTGAATCACCCAGCAACTTCATTAAACCTCTAATCAATTCTCTGGAGGCATGCAGCATTTTAGACTGAAATTTGCTGATAAATGAAATCCAGTTTTAACACCAATGGCCCTGTGAGGAGGTGAAGGAGAAAAGAGTGAGCACCTCATGGACAGGACTACGAATATGTAGAAAAAAATAATAATAATACTGCAAGCTGCCCAATGGGGAAAGCAAAGGCAGAATATAAATATTTTAAATAAATAAATAAGCTCTGATTTTTGGCATCAAGTGGTTTGGTCTTCAGAGAGAAGCCTATGCTGAAATGCTTCTCCCCCTCAAATACTAATTATGTATGTACAGGCAATTTTTATAGGGGGGCAATCAAACACACAATCCCCCATCTGTTATCTGAAATGATATAGCTCCCCTCACTAGAACCCCTCTGTTCCATGTGGCTGTCCTGATAATTGGTTTATCTCCTCAAGAAGTAGAGCCGCCATAAACCAGTTGTTTTCAGCATAGGTTTTTAATATTTTACTCCTCCTGTCATGAAGCAAATAAACAAGGATAACTCAAAGATGATAATAAAGTGAATTCCGAATGCACAGATGCACAGACAATTTACATAAGCAGAATGGTGGGGAAAAAATCCTGAAACCAAGCAAACAAAATAGTCAAGACAAATATGAGCGGCTGCAGCAGTGTGTGTGTGTGTGTGTGTGTGTGTGTGTGTGTGTGTGTGTGCGCACGCGCATATGTGTGTGCACTCATACACATGTGCGCATAGTACATTTGAAAATATGAATCTGAAACAAAGCTGCAAAAGTAATTAAATATGATCAATTTTGCATGCTGAACAGAAAACGTTGGCTTCTCAGTCTGAAAAGAGGATGTAATGGTTTGGTCAACTGCACCTGTGAACAATGACAGGGGCTGCCTTGGGATAGGAAATGGTCAAACGTGTGCTGAGTGGGAGGGAGAAGACAAGAAAGGGAGCGTTTTAATGCTGTAACAAAAATGAGGCCCCAAGACCACCCTGCCAGAGGTAAGACACGAAAAAATATGAGGACACCAAACAAATGTTGTGAGCTGCACAGCTTCAAATTATTTATTACCAGTGTTTTCTGAAACCTTGGCCAAAAACACTTAAGACACATACTCCAGTCTCTAGTTAGGTGGTCTTGGAAACTCAGCTTCACACTTGAGGCCTTAATATGAAAAAAAGAATACAAACCAGGAATTTTTACAGATGTCCCCTAATTTTCATGCTTGTTCTTCTGTGGTGTGTTTTTGCTTTGCTCTGTTCCCTCATGTTTAGAAATAAACATATTTGCATTTTGGAAAAGGGACTGACCTGAGATACAGTTTGGTTGTAGTATGCAAATGACCCCCCAAATATTTTTTATCTCATCAGCCACTCTCTCCTGAACCCCAACCTTTTTGCCCCATCCAAATCCATCAAGGAATCGCTGAGATACAGCCATTTTAAACAACCGCTTTTAAATTCGGCTCCTTTTTCCGGTTTGCGCATACTTTGACAGCCGGCGCGTGCCAGCCAGGGTCGAGAGTTAACAGGCACGCGTCCGCCACGCGCCTCCGGAACCCCCAAGAGAAGCAGCCAGCAGCAAAGTTCACTCTGTACCTACTTAATCCTCTAACAGCCCATTCCAACCCAAGTGCTAAGCAGCCCAAGTCAGACCTAAAGTCAGCCTAAGTCGTTTAGGTCGAAGTTAGGTCTGGAATGCAACCATTTAGGGCGAAGTTAGGTCAAAGTTAGGGCGAAGTTACGACCAACGGACTAAGAACAGCCCATTCCAACCCAAGGGCTAAGCAGCACAAGTCAGACCTAAAGTTGACCTAAAAGTGGGCGGAACATGGGCGGACCGTGGGTGTAACGGGGGCGGCAACCAATTAACGTTGGATTCCAGACCCTGGCAAGCACAGACACGCCCCCTCCAACACAAATGCTGACACAAAATTTAGGTCGACCAAAAAGGTGGACCCAAATTCGAGGAGACCCATAGGAGCCATTTTACCTTACCTAAGCCAGCCCTCTCCTGAAAATTTCTAACACCCTACTCCTGAGTTAGGTCAGAGTTAGGACGGAGTTGGGCCTGCTAGGTCTGGAAACGACAGAGTTATGCCTAAGATAGGGAGCCTATCAGCACCCAGCCCCACCCAGCCTCATTCCCACAAAAGCCCAGCCCCAGACCTCCAGTCACTCTCTCTCTCTCTGAGCACGTGGCGTGGGGTTCTGTCCCTCACAGCCACAAAGTGGGACTTTGTTGGTGGAGGGCAAAATTCACAAACACCCCACTTCTCTCTTCTCCTCTCTGCCTCCCTCTAGGGCAGAGAGGGCTGTTCTGGCTGTGGCCAACCTGTTTACAGCTGTGCCTGGGCAGCTGCCTCCATGCAAGTGTTTGCTAACCCATGTCTTTCTCCCAGCCCCTCTTCCCCCCCCCCACAGGCAACAACACCAGCAGGTAAGAGCAGGGTTTGTGCTAACATGTGGTCTGACTGCTGCCTCTTTGCATTTAGAAATATAGGAAGGATACATGCCTCTTTACCAATGTGTTGTCTCATAGCTGTCTGCATAGCCTGCCATGACATGCCTCTCTACCAATGTGTTGTCTCATAGCTGCCTGCATAGCCTGCCATGACATGCCTCTCTACCAATGTGTTGTCTCATAGCTGCCTGCATAGCCTGCCATGACATGCCTCTTTACCAATGTGTTGTCTCATAGCTGCCTGCTTTGCCTGCTATGATATATAGGATACATGCCTCTTTACCACTGTTGTGTCTGATTGCTACCTGTAGTCATGTGAGCAGACAATGCCACAAGTGTGGAACTGTTAGCCTTATGTAGACACCAGCTGTTCCCCCCCCTTTTCTCCACAGGGTCTACTAACAGGTCAGTATTGCTAGGTTTGCCATGGTTGTGACCCCCAAGTTGTGTTGTTGTCTCTCTCTTTGACCCTTTCCCCTTACAGGATCATGCTCTCCTTACACCCAGGTAAGCAGCTCAGACCATGCTATGTGTCACACACCACTCAGCTGTATTTTATTTCTCTCCCTGCAGGCTTTTGCAACTGACACACTGGCATTTCTTCAATGGTGACTGCTTCCACACACCAGCTGACATGTAACTCCCCCTTGTTTTTTGTCTCCCCAGGAACGCCCACTATCACCTACCTTCCTGGGAGCACCCCTGGGCCTGCACTCTGGTTGCCCCACTGTCATCTGCCTCGATGCTGCCAGAGGTCAGGGAGCCAGCCCTGCAACCCTCCTCAGCCGCCGGTGCTGCTGCTGCTCCACCTCCCTGGCTGTCCTACTTGCTGCCCCTCCCCTTTCTATGGAGCAGGCTGTGGTTCCACAGGGGAAGAGCCTGCATGTCCAGGTCCATGGGGCAGGTGTGCTGCTGCTGCTTTCTGATTGGCTGCTGTGACTACCCCTGGCAGCTGTGACTACCCCTGGCAGCCTCGCCTGGCCATCTCTGCTAACGTTCCAGAACAATAAAGATGCCCCTCGGGCAGAGCCCCAGTGTAACATATGTCCCCAGTGTTTACACAAGCATTGCCCCACACACACACACTGACAGCCCCCAGCACTGAAGCCCCTACATGAGTCCCATCCAGGGACTGCCACGGCCTTCCCTGGGAGAACCCAGCAGTGGCGCTGCGAGACCCCCATGGCACAGGGGAGGGGGGAGTCAGGGGGGCCTCTCAGGCAGGCAAACAGTGACAGCCAGGGCGTCCGCCTGTAATGCAGGTGCCTCCGTCGAAGGTCCGCCCGTAATGCAGGCGCCTCTGTCGAAGGTCCGCCCGTAATGCAGCCACTTCCGCCCAAAGTCTGTCTGCATAAGAGGCGCCTGTTTATGCATCACCTTCATCTGCGGAGCGCCCCCTGTGTCCCTATCGGTCTCTGCAGACCCCTCTCTCGGAATCTGTCTCCCACCAGCCTTGTTGTCTGTCTGTCTGTCTCTGACCCACCCATGCCCCTCCCCAGCACCCCCTGTCTGCCTGCCTGTGTGTCTGCCTCTCCTCCCACTCCCTGATGATGGCTGCTGGCCACCCCCCACCCTGCTAGAGCGCCTGCCGTGAGGCGCCGTCGTCGCCCCATCTGGGGGTGTGATGAGCTGTGTGAGCCCTTCACGCTCGCAGCAGACAAGCCCAAGGCATCTCTTGGTCTTGGCCGGGGCACAGAGCAGCAGGCACGCCGGGATGCCTTCTTTGTGGGCATTGCCCCGGCCTTGGAGGCCCAGGGCTTCAGGCAGCGCACGGGCGAGTCATGTCAGAGGCAGTTCCAGTCCTCATGAGACCCCCTTGTGTGTGACGTTCCCACCCCCTCCCCTTCCCTTCCCTCCCCCGCTCACCCCCCAGTGCAGCCTCAACGTGGCTTGGGGGTGGCATCGCCTTCTGCAGGAGGGAGGGGACGGCCACTCTCCCCTGCAGTAGGTGGCTGATGCACAGGGTGCCCTGTGGCGGCTGGGCTCAGGCACCTCGCTCACCTGTCACCTGCCCTGCGCCCACCACATGACTGGCGCAACCCCCCTGCCTGCGGTCAGCCCCTTTGCGACCGGGCTGCGACAGACCCTGCGGCAGCTGCCATGGATGGACGCTGACACATGCAGACAGAGGCCTGCACATGCCCGAGCCAGACACGGAGCCTGGAGAAGAGCCTGCCTGCCTGGGAGGTAAGTGTTGCCTGGATCCTGGGGTGGTGCTGGGCCACAGAAACTGCAGCCTGCCTAACTCAGGCATAACTCTGACCTACCTCAGGCATAACTTCTGCCTAACTTAGGCTGCACTTAGGCCACACTTATGCCTGACTTGGAGAGGAGTTGGGTTGGAATGGGCTGTAAGCCTTTTAACCCACTAAGCCTTTAATCCCTTTTCTGGACGAACAGCCAAAAAAACCCGCCAGCGAAGCGTGCCGCTTGTTAAAAGAATTACTAACCCGGCTTTTTGACTGTTTGAACCCTCGCTTTCCTCTCTTTGACAGACTTAAAGGGCCAGCGATCTATTCCGGGAAAAATACAGTTTTCTGAAGATTTGGTGTGCATTTTGGGTTCCCTTATGAGTTATGTCACCGGATCTTCACTAAAGATCATCGGGGCCACCCCAGGGATGGGTCCCCACACAGAAGGGTCCCGATCCTCCCTCTCTACTACGGTTAATCTCGGGTTGAGTGGAGAGGCTCCTGGAAGCAGGGCAATAGATTTGCGGCCGTAAAAGCTGAGTTAGAGTCTCAGCATCCTCCCTGGGATTGCCTGGGAAGCCCGGAGGTGCGCAAGGGTTAGAGTCCCATCTCCTCCTCTTTGCCAGGACTCAGGGGGGTTTAACGAAGGTTGGCACTAAGGGTGCACCTCCCGCCAGAATCTGCACTACAGGGAGTAGGGGAACGGCCATTTCACAAGAATAACTTCAGCCATTTAAACAACCACTCCGACTTCTGTGCTGGTCCCAACTGGCTGCCTTCTACCCGGGTGCCAGCTGGGAGCAGGGACAAAGGGAATTCCAGAAGCATAGCTAGGACCCAGATTACTGCATTTCCTTGAATGTAAAAGGCTATCTCTTTGTGCATGCCTTCCCCCACCTCAATCACCGCCATCTCCTTTCCTACCTTGTCTTGCTACACTTATGCTAATACTCTTCAGCTAACTCCATTGTTCCTGATCTGCCTTGCTACAATTATTCAAATACTAATCTAGTTATCTACCTTGCCCTTGCCTGACTGACAGCAATAACTCAAATGTCCTCAACTGTATACCTGGTGCCATGGGGCAGGGACCTATTGTGTGGCACTTTTGGGCTATCTAATTGAAAACACTGCCTTTTGTGTTAGGCAGGCTTCTCAAAAGGACCCATTCATAAAACTCCGGAAAACCTCGTTTCACCCGAAGTGGGGGTCTAATCCTATTACCTCCTGCCACCCAGTACCCCCACCCATCATCCCATTGGTTCCCAGTAACACAAAGCACTACACTTTTCATTGGTTTTCTTAATACATTTTGTCTTTTATTGGTTCAAAGTTTCACACATGTTGCTGCTGTTCTCATTGGTGAAAAGTTTCAATCCAACTTTTTATTGGCTGTATCAAAGTGTAACTCCTTGGATCCTCCTATCTATTGGTTCTTCTTTATTATGTATTCCTTGAACAATATACTCCATGATTTTACCTGTAAGAATGAAATGTATATAAGCTTTTGTATTGATTGTATATGTTACACTTTCTGCCTTGCTGATCGTGTCCTTTGCTAGCAAAGTAAAGATCTTTTTTTCCAGTACTGGCCTGGTTGAGCTCCATTTTTGGCGCCTTCGCAAACCGCGGATTCTGTTGCTTTTCTCTCTTCTTTCTCACTGTTACTCTCCCTCTCTCATGCTGCCATCCGCAGCGGAGTTTTGGTGTCTGCTCACCGAATCCCACGAGCTGAAATCACTAGCACCCTTGGGTGCTCACAACATGGTGACCTGGCAGAATTATGCCATCCAGCCTGCTTACCTTCTCCAGTTCTTGGGAGTGGGATGAGGGGTGGGAATTCATTGGTGAAAGAGGTTTTTATGAGAGCTCTTCTGAGAGCTGAAGTTGTGGTTGTGCCTCAAGGGTTGGACCACCACTTAATCCTAGATGAGCTGGATTTCAAGAAGAGGGCTTCCTATTGCTACCACAAGGGCACAATCTGCATCGTTGTTGTGCCAGTGCTGAGTCCTAACCCCGGCATTATGCCACCAGGTGTGTTTTGCCAGTGCTGGATGCCGCAAAAGCTCCATAAAATGCTTTGCGGCAGCACAAGCAGCCAGCGTGCTGGTGGGAAGGCCAGAGCATTCCCACACGCGCTGGCGGTCATCAGGAAGCCTGCTGGAGCAAATAAGCCTGGTGCAGGGGGTTGGAGGGAGGCAGGGAGGGGGTTGAATGGGGCGGGGTGGGCAAAACAGGGGAGGGGATGGGTGGAATGGGGGAGGGGTGGAATGGGGTGGTGATGGGAGGGGGAGGGGTGGATTGGGCCTGGGAGGGGGGTGGGTTCAGCAGTCAAACCCCGTTCCTGGGCCTGATCCGCATACACAGATCAACACGGACTTGTGCCAGTGATATCACTGGCGCAGGTCCGAGTTGACCCATTGTGGCTGATGCGGCTTACCCCGGGGCAAGGCTTTATCTTTCAAATCTGAACTGAAACAGACAAGCTTATCATTTGTAAGATGGCCTTTCAATGTTTATTATTTGCATGTCGCTTAACCAGTTGGCCTAAATTTCTATAGGTTCTCTAATGTGCACACATGGAGCTCATACACCAGCAAAGGTGTACCAGGCACTGCAGGTCAACATAGCATCATGCAAAGTTGTTGCTTTTGTGGGAGCTCCATGTGCGCATCAGAGGTTCCATGCACACTAGGAGGCAGTCATGTGGATTCTACTGTTGTTATCGTGTGATCTGTTTTGCATGTGAAGCTGCCCACAAGTGATTTGCCCAAGGCACTCACTAAATCTTTGGCGCAGCAGTGATTTGGATGCAGATCTCCCCAATCCAAAGACAACACTGATTCCTGTAACCCAAGCTGATTTGTTAGAAAACTTGATCCAGCAATACTGAAATCTGTGGCTGGAATATAATTGGCCATACTGGTCCCAGGCAAATGTGTGCTTTTCAGAACAGTTCAGAACAGCATCAATTCAGAACAAATCAGAAACAGCATCCCAGCATAAATATTGTACACCATTCATCTTCCACTCAACTTGTTTCATGAGGCTCTGTTGGTTCTAAAACTGCCTGTATATGCTAGTGCAGCAACACTCTGCCCTTTAATGGGGCAAGATGTCATTCTGAAGTTGTAGGCTACTGCCCCTTCCATATGCATGCCTTTCATTGTAAAGGGATCAGACCTAGAGGACCCCAGGTCTTTTGTTTAAGTCACTGTTGTTAGGACAAAGTGCTTCTCCCCCCCCTTAGAATGAGGGGAGGTATCAAGATTTGGGGGAAGGGTTTTCAAAGGGATTTTAAAGAGGCTACTTGGAGTTTAGAAATTCATTGTTTAGAAAGGGGGAGATGGAGTGGAAGAGGCAGCATTTATAAGCATGTGTATATGCCTGGTGTATTACAACTTTAAAATAATCAAAGAACTAAGATGAAATTTAAATCCGAACATTGAGAGCTCAGTGTATGACCTGACACAATAGGAGTGTAATAAGCAGGCAAATTCTTTTGACTGTGGCATCAATGAGATTGCATGAGATATAAATTAGCGTGAAATTTGGCTCACTATTGCCATTGTGCTCCTGGGTCATGAGGGTCTTTATAGAATCTTGTGGGGAGCAGAGCATTTCAGTGCATGCAGACTTCGGAGTGGAGTTGGCTGAATACAGTGTAACCAGTACACATTTGTCATTACCTTGTGAAAATATATTTATTTTCCGTTAGGAAGAAATGGCAAGTAGCACAAACATTAATGAGCCACTTCAAATGTGTCTGAGCTGAGCTCTTACATGGAAACTACAACTAGAAAATAGCATACAATCCACTTGTAAATGGTTGTCATTTGTGATAGTCACTCACATACATGTATTTTACTACATATGATATGTACGTACTGAGAAGCTATAATTGGACACTGTGTGTGTTGTGCATGTGCAGTTGTCACCTTTTCTTCCAACTTTTCCTACAAAAAAACCCAGATGTGGTGATGGCCACTAGTTTAGATGGTTTTAAAGGATTAGATTAGACAAATTAGCACTGGCTTCTGAAACAAAGAGTCCTTCACACTTGTGTTTATTCTGGAATTGCCACTCTTTGTTCACTCACCAAATTGTCCTTTTCCTGTATTTCCCCAGGCTGTTCTTCTTTGGTTCATTTTTGGAGCTCATTTACAATGTTATGCATGTTAAGTCCAATTGTACAGTATATTCAATGGGACCTACTCCTAGGTGCACAGGAGTGCAGCCTTAATGTGTTTTTTTTTTCAAGAACAGCAGCACTGTGCAGATGTAGATTGCAAGTTAATGCCACTTTCTGTCTTTTTGAAGTGCAGTGATGTTTTGGGTGGTAATGCCATGCTCTTGCCATGCCTCTTCACTTTTACTGCAAAGGTGAAGGTATGGTTTAATGGTTTAAAGGTATAGGTTTAAAGGTATACTTGGGTACACATTCAGCATGACTTTTCTGGAGCCGATCGTGCACCATTGTCTCTGTGGTTCTTTTTTTATCATTTTTTAAAAAAATCTGTGCATTAAAACACTTTCCAACCTATATTTAGAAAAAAAAAATACAATATTAACTAAAACTATTAAGATCATTAATTGTAAATGGTCTCCTGTGGGTTTGTATTTGTCTTTTCTTTTTCTTCTTTTCTTTCTTCTTGAAAAAGCCCATCATTTGGGGCACTGCAGGAATTCTTCCCTCCTCCCGGTCCACAAAAGCCACTGCTGCAGCCTGGCTCAGCGAACATTTCTACACTTTTTTGTTTTCTTAAGCAATTTATTTTTTATTGGTTTTATTCTTTATGCACTGCCTAATTGAGGCACCCCCGGCCAGATCATCTGTGCCTAGAGAAAGCCCTGCTGATCCAACCTCTGTCTTTCTGGGGAAGGGAAAGTGGAGAAGAAACGCGTGCCAGTGGCCATTTTAAATGCACATATGTGTCATTGCTTTTCTCCAGTGTTGCATTTGGGGCCACTGCCCCTCTCAGACAGGCTAGTGGTCCTAAGTATACTTTCCAGGAAGTAAGTCCTACTATTGCTCCCTCTGAACAGTCGCAGGGTGACCAGATACAATGGAGAACAAAGTGCCTATACCTTTAAACCATTGTATAGAAGAGGGAACTTTGGCAGGTGCAGCTCATCATGGAAGGGCACATAAAGCACCTGCCAAAATGCCCTCTTCTATACAATGGTTTAAAGGTATAGGCACTTTGTTCTCCATTGTATCTGGTCACCCTGTGAATAGGACGTACTTCAGAACTAACATCCTGGCACATTATACCCTTCCCCCATAGCTTTTAAACAGTAAAAACTATCAGTAATAAGCAATCCTTTTCTCTTCATTCCCATTGGTGCACTACAGTGAAAGTACTGCAATAACAGCAATAATTCAATATGGAAAAACCTGCAACCCGTAACACACTTTCCAGGAAATAAGTCGCACTGCACTGGTGGAACTTACTTCCGAGCTTACATTCTTAGCATCCAAGTGCTTTGACTTTATCAGAGGATGTGGGTTATTAAGGCACAGAATCGTCTCTGTGCTAAAAACAGAAGTGTGAGTAGCAGCAGGGGAGCACTGAAGTGTAAACGTCAGTCCATTATAACTCCTTAAGCTCTAGCCCCCCCCCCAGGGCTGGTGACATGTCATCACACAGAATAGCTTGTCTCTTTGCCTTTCTCTAATTGGAATCCTGAATCCAAGCTCAGTTTAAATACACATAGACACATATGCGCGCGTGCACGCACACACACACACACACCATAGAGCATTACAGGCGGGCCCCCATATCCGCTGGGGATATGTTCCAGGCCCCTCCGTAGATACTTGAAACTGTGGATAAGAGCGAACACCCCCTCCATGGTTTCCTGAGGCCTCCCCCACCCTGCCTCCCCTGCAGGCAGGCATGCTTGCCCCCCCCAGCTCTTATTTTTCTTTCAGCAGGCTTTGTTTCTTCCTTAAAACAAACAGAGAAGCAGCCTCCATTGCAGGCAAGTAGAACGAGACTAAGTCCTAGAGAGGCTCTGCAAGGTTTCTGTTAACCTTGCAGAGCCTCTCTAGGACTTAGTCTCATTCTATTTGCCTGTAATAAGCAGCCAGAGGCTGCTTCTCCTGTTTCTTTAAGGAAGAAACAAAGCTTACTGGGAAAAAAGTAAAAGCCTGAGGGGGTCCCCACGATCCGTGGATAAATGAAACCGTGGATAGCGAATCAGTGGATATGGGGGCCCACCTGTATTTCATATTTGTGAGTCATGACAGGAAAATGGAAAAAAAGAGTGCATCCAGGTACACACAGGTGTACCTGTTGCTTCGACATATGTTCAAATTTTAAGGAAAGGGAGAGATTCAGTCTGCCAGAACACTGCTTGCCAGTGTGGACAGGACATAGTGGAATGTACATAACAAAAAATGTGTTATTCCCCCCCCACACACACACACAAGATGTGGAAGCTTTGCAATTGCAGGCAATTCTGCATGCAATGTGGATCAAGGAAGCAATGACCGGGTAATGCTAAAAGCAGCCAAATGCCAAACTGAGAATAACCTTTTCTTTTTGTTTGTTTCAAGAACTTCCACAATCTTATTCATTAAATGTTTTATCTCACATTAGAGCTGGTTTTACTTACTACGGAACAGTTGCAACTCAAACCTATTTGGCAGCAACATTTACTGTCTGTGTTAGAGAGAGCAGGAAGAAAAACAGCACATGGCATTTTGTGTTCATGTGCGTGCATTTACATGTAAGCATGTCAAGATGAATCCTCTCTGCCAGAAAGGTTTAATTTCAAGAAACCTGGGGGCTGAAAGCTTAAGACCTTGTGTGCATGTGTAACTTTTTTTTAAAAGTCAGTTCCAACATCTTCCCAGAAGGCAAAATAGGAACTGTGGCTTTTTTCCAAGAAGATAGGAACTGGCCCTTGGAAATAGGGGCAGCTGAGGCATATGTAATAGTAATAGTAGAGGGGGAGATGATGTGCCTGCATGTGTACACAGTGGAACATTTAGCTGCTCATTAACTCTATCTTTTTCTTGCTCAGACACACACGTGCTGCGCATACACATGTGCTTTCCAACTTTCACTTACAGTATGTTCACAGGATCTCCTTTTTTATCTTTGTTCTAACTAATGATGGCCTTTGGAAATAAGATTCAAATGAGTACCAGCAAGTGATAAGTCTCCTAATGAAGCCTAATTGTTGTTTAACCGAGAACGTATGTATAACCTTTTTCTTTCTTCAGAAAATCCTTTAATTCTGCAAAACATTAATTACATCTTGTCATACAGATGTCTACTATGTACTTGCCACTGCAGAAAGGGATTAAAATAAGAGCCATATTAACACAGTTTTTTTTAAAAAAAATCCTCATCCCCCCCCCCCCCCTGAAAATGTTCAGTTTGAAAATGCAGCTTTTCTCAGACCGGCCTAGGATACAGTCCTGTACTTCAGAGACACCAGTCTGAGCAACATAGGATATGGCATATGCCAGATGCTGGTGCAACAATAGTTACACCAGTTCCGTCACCATCGCCCCAGATCCACTTCTGGGTGTGCTCAAAATGCTGGCGCAATGCCGCATCAATGTGCCTATGACACCAGCACAACTACTGCCGGCAGAAACCTCCAAATTGGGCAGAGACATGAAAGGGACATGGGCGAGATGAGGAGAAGTCAACATACACCATGTTCTAAACCCTCACCAGATGATGGTCACACCCCAAACTTCAGCAAAATGTCAACATCAGAGCTTGTGCAGGAATTAAAAAAAGTCATAGGAAACAATGGGAAAGGGGGGGGGGGAAACCAGAAAATCTCAACTCCTGCCACCTCCTCTTTCCTACGGTGGAGCATAGGATACAGGCTACACTTGACAGCCAAACACAGCATATCAAACCCACTGCTTATGCCCCTGCAAGGGAGACCAGAACTCAGATGACTGGGCATGTGGTTGCATGGGGCTATACCTAAGCTTACCAGATTTCTTCCCGAGACAGAGTGCTAGACCTTTAGGAGAAGGAATGTGGGCAGGTGTAGCTTGTTAAACCTTAGAGCACAATCCTAGGCATGTCTACTCAGAAGCAAGCCCCATTCAGGAAGAAACGGAAGAAACAATATGCTATGCCTAGGATTGTCCTCTAAGGTTTAACAAGCTACACCTGCCCACATTCCTTCTCCTAAAGGTCTAGCACTCTGTCTCGGGAAGAAAACTGGTAAGCCTAGCTATACCTCTCTGACATCATGTCATCCACACCAAGAGCAGAGGTTCTCAACCGATACTCCGGTCTACTGGAGGTGGTACGTGAACCGCCTGTCCACCAGAACCCCACTCCAACACGGCGTTTCCTGCCTTTGGCTGAGCCTCTCAGGAGCACAGGGAAGGGTCCTCCCAACCGCCCTGACTTACCTACCTGTGTTTTCTGGCTCTGAAAACACAAAAACCTGGAAGTAACTAGCGATGACATCATTGCCAGTCAATTCCCGTGGTATGTGAAGGATGAGCGGTGCCGGAGGTGGTACGCGGCCTGTCAAGGGTTGAGAACCCCTGAAACTAGAGCATACAAAGGGGAACTTTGCTCAGGGAGAGCAAGGACAATGCAGACAGTTAACAATGGAGTGGAGGGAATCCCATTCCACAATGCATTGATCCTGCATATCTGTCTCTTGTCCCGTCCCCCACCTATATATCAGTGTAGGGGACAGTATAGGGGACCGTGCTATAGCAGTGGTGACACTCCAGGGGATTGCACCGCCAGTGGGGAAAAAGTGGTCTTTTTAAACTTACCGGGGGTCCTGGTGACCCTCCAGAGGGTGCAGGGAGGTCCACGGCTCCCTCTGCGGGCCTTCCTGCACTGTAGATCACTGCTCCCTGTTTTTGTCCTTGCTTTGCTGCACAAGCCATTGTCCACCTATGCAGCCACCTTGCCTTGCCCTCATTTGCCTTTTCACTCCCCCCCCCCCGACTCTGCTCCTTTTCATTTTGTTTTTGAAATTCTATAGCAAAGCAGGACCAGAACAAGGAAGCCAGGAGAACCACTGCCCTCCTTCCAAAAACAGATTTCCCCCCTTTTTTGGAAGTGGGAGAAGCTCCTCAGGTACTCCTCTTCCACTTGCAATAAAGGGGAAAAAATGTCCTTTTTCGGACAGTGGGCAGTGCTTCTCCCAGCTTCCTTATTTGGCCCTGCTCTGCTGCTCTGTTTCAAACCACAGAGCAATCGAGTGAGGAGGAAGACATACGTGGGTGCAAATGGGGGCAAGGTGAGGTGGCTGCGTAGGTGGCCAGTGGACATAGGGGGCCATGATCCGTGTCCATCCATCACTCAAAGTAGCCATTCACATCACCTCATGGGTAGTCCTCCCACTCAGCCTCCAATGCCAAAGAAACAAGGCAAGCCCATAAAATGAAATGGAGACGCATCCGGTTTTTGCTAAATTTAAAATGTTTAAAAACAATTGTATAATGTTTTTATAACTATTATAATGTTTAAAAACAAACAGCTACAATAGATTATTATTCTTTTAAAAGTACATGTGGGCCCCCATATCCGCTGGGGATATGTTCCAGGCCCCTCCGTGGATACTTGAAACCGTGGATAAGAGCGAACACCCCCTCCATGGTTTCCTGAGGGCCCCCCCACCCTGCCTCCCCTGCAGGCAGGCATGCTTTGCCCCCCCCCCCAGCTCTTATTTTTCTTTCAGCAAGCTTTGTTTCTTCCTTAAAACAAACAGAGAAGCAGCCTCCACTGCAGGCAAGTAGAACAAGACTAAGTCCTAGAGAGGCTCTGCAAGGTTTCTGTTAACCTTGCAGAGCCTCTCTAGTACTTAGTCTCGTTCTACTTGCCTGTAAGCTGCTTCTCCTGTTTCTTTAAGGAAGAAACAAAGCTTACTTGGAAAAAAGTAAAAGCCTGGGGGGTCCCCACGATCCGTGGATAACTGAAACCGTGGATAGCGAATCAGTGGATATGGGGGCCCACCTGTATTATTTGCATGATCTGGAGATGATGTGATAACAGTTCGGCGTTGTACGACTTGTTAGTTATATAAAACAACACACAAATAAATATCCATGTCGTGTTTACTTACTGAAGCACTATCAAGGTTAATTTAATAAATTAATTTTTAAAATGCTTCCATTTTCTTTCCTTTTAGAGAATAATAGTCTTTAAATCCACGTTGTTGTCAGGCTGGCTGATCCTGGTTCCTTCGGAAAGGAGTTGTTTGCTCTCTCTCCTCCTCCCTCTTAAAGGTCTCCTCACACCACTTTCTCAAAAGGAGAAATTGTGTCTGAGGCTATTTAGGCTGGGCAGCGCACCTTCCTGCTCAAGTCCCCATTGCTTTTAGGGAAACTGCACAGATCTGAACATTAATCATGTGTCTGTGCTAAATATTGACTGGTGGGATTTTCAAGAAAACTCCCAAAGACTCATAACAAAAATATATGATGTGCATACTTGAAAATTGAATAAAGCAGTGAGCTGCAGTAAAGGTGTGAGCTCTGCAAAAATGAGCCAATGTTTATAATTGGCCAAGTTAAACAAGAGACAATTAGAGCTAACTCGGCCCCTTAAGATTCATAAATCCACAGTCAGGGCAATCCAGGAGAGATTGTGGGGGAAGCAGTTGCTCTAATTGTGACTTGTTTAGCGTGGCTGTTTTAATGGGCAGCACTATTCTGACTTGGCTCTCTTTGGAGCTGTCACACCTCTGAAACAGCTGACTGGGCTTTCTTTTTCCTTTGTTTGGCCTTTTGTGTGTGTGTGTGTGTGTGTGTGTGTGTGTGTGTGTGTGTGTGTGTGTGTGCGCACAGCTGCTTTCTGAGTCGGATAACACTTTTGAATTTGCTTCGAGGGCATAATGAAATGGTATAAACTTACCATGAAACTCAGTCAGATTCAGGGGTGGCTCCATAGTTGGGGCCTTGTTGTGGGGCACATGCACCAGGAGCCGCATGCCTATGGAAGCACCCACACTGTGCCTGGCCAGTCCCTGAAGAAGCAAGGTACACTGCCTCTAACTGGAGTTGTGGGCAGTGGCACAAAAAGAACTCGCGTCCATCTGCTGCCCAGTTCCCCAGGCACCATGGGGGATAGGTAGTATGGGCACTTTCAAAGGGTGGGGCAGCACATCATCAGGGAGAGCCCTGCAGCCCCCCCAAAAAAACCCGAGCACTACCTTTGTCCAGGTGTCTCAGATGGCACAATTGATATGACAGTGCTATACGGCACTGCCAATTCCTAGCTGCTAGAATTCTGTTCTCTTGAATATATGGGCCACATAAAGGTAACAACACCAGAATGTCAGTACATTTTAGAATTTCTTTTGCTATGTTTGCTAAGACCACCTTGTTAATTTTTGTTTTGTATATAAATACTTTATTATAATTATTGTTATCGTTATTATACAGTAGAAGGTTCGCACTGCTTCCTACTGCTCCCACTTTTCCTTGGTTATGTAAGGCTTCAACAGTACAACTGAACTGCAACACCACCAATGTTTATGTAGGTGTGTCAGCACTTAGAGATGATCCTGTTGAATGATAACCAGGGCCCAGATTCCGGGGGGGGGGGGGGCGGGACAGTGAGCACCAGGCCCCTTTACATTTTGTGCCTGGTCTCCTAGCTACTCTTTTTAGATGGTTACAGGAAATATGAGAGTGGGGTTTGTGGATTCCATTTAGGGTCCTCCTACGTTTCCTTCATAATTTGGACACTGATGATAACTAGGCCGAGGTAAGAAGAGTGAACTGTATCTTTTCATCTATTAATTTGGTTTGAGATTTATTATGTGCGAGACCAGCGGCACGGAGAGAAGCACAGCCTGCTTGCCCGCGTTGTGCGAGCCTGCTAGAGGCTTGTGCTGGCCGGGCAAGCAGGCTGTGCTTCTCCGGTCTCCCAGCGGCACCGCATGGAGCCGCTGGGAGACCGGAGAAGCACAGCCTGCTTGCCCGGCCAGCGCGAGCCTCCAGCAGGCTCGCGCAACACGGGCAAGCATTGTGCTTCTCCCGGTGCCGCTGACGACCGGGAGAAGCACCCGCTTGCCGCGCCGCCATCTTCTTCTTTTTTTAATTTCAAACTTCCCGGCATCTTGGGTCACGAAATCTCGCGTGATCCAAGATGTCGGCGCCCAAATCTCGTGAGGGCATCATGCCCTCACGAGATTTGGGCGCCGACATCTTGGATCACGCAAGATTTCGTGACCCAAGATGCTGCCCGGTAAGTTTAAAATTTAAAAAAAAGATGGCGGCGCCCATTCGTCCCCCGGGACACGACCGGGAATCGGGTCCAATTTCCGGGACTGTCCCGGCGAAACCGGGATGAATGGTAAGCCTAATTTTGTATGACATTTCTATGTTGGTCAATAGAGAGGCATGCCTCATATCATTTCATAAACACAATTATGTTACACTTATACTGAGTCAAACCATCGGTCCATCTTGCTCAGAATTGTCAACAGGTTTAGCAACAATGAAAAATACATATGCTGTCGCAAAACTGTCGAAAAGCAGTTTGTGATGACGCACTAACAGCTACACTGGTGGGAAGGCCTGTGCCGTCCTGCCGGCGCCACTACAAGCCAAAACATGCGCTGGTGCAGGTGAGTGCTGCTCTGAGTAGCAGAGGAAAGGCAGCGGGAGGGCAGGGAGGGGCAGAATGGGGCGGGGATGGGCAGATCAGGCCCGGAACAGGGGCAGGGATGGGCGGATCAGGTCAGGGAGGGGGTGGGATTGGCAGTGCTGGCATACACTATATCCTAACACCCTTCCTGGGTCCAGTTCACCAACATGGATTAATGAGGACTTGCGCCAGCCATATGCAGATCTGAGTAGACTTGTTGCAAGGCTGAGGCTTTCCCCGAGGCAAGGGGACAAATGTCCCCTTACCTCAGGGAGACCTCCCACCTCCTGATTTTCCCTTCAGGATGCATCGTAGCCTGCACTGGCGCCACTGCATCGGTGCAGGGAACGTTAGGTAGGATTGGTTGGGCTGACCAAAATATGCTTCATGTCAGCTTGGTCCATGCTGTGCTTCAGATCAAGCTGAAACCCTATTATACAATGCAATACAATGTAAGAGCCTTCATAAGCATTGTTTGGTAAGTTGTGAAGAAAATGAACATGTTTGAGAATTTGGCTTCCAGAACTTTAATCTTAAACACATACACATTTACACGGAAGTAATTGACACTGCTAGCCATGCTACTTGCTTCTCGATGTGTGCTCTTTGCTCTGCTTTGTAAATACTCTGCTGCCAGTTTTATTTTATTTTTATATCGCTCCTTAAGTCCTTTTTCAGACTGCAACCAATTGGACAAAATCTCAGTGCAAAATGTCAAAAAGAATACTAGTCAAGCAGCTGTATATTGCTGTAGCAGTATAGCTGTTCTTTGTTAGAAACTAAGGATTAGAGTCTGTGCCTTCTGAATGACCCGCTATTCACAGTATTGTCAGCTCTTGCAGAATTGAGCATGTCCTTTAAAATTTCTGGCTACTGATGCTTTCCATTCCATCCAGAGATCTTCAAAAGCAGCTAATATGAACCAGTTGTGAAAGTGGGCAGGTACAGAGTTAACACGAACAGCCAGATCCTAGGCGTAGTTGTTGGGAAGTAAATTCCACTGAGTTTGATGGTCTGAGTTGATTGCCTAGAAAAGCATACAAAAGATTGCACACTTGCTAGGAAAAACATTTCAGCCATTCATCACTCAGCTTTGACTTTCAGAAAAAATACGTTGCATGTTTTCATCACTGCAACATGCCACTACATCCACCCAAAGTAAAATGAAGGACTGGTTCATAGTTGGTATGTTGTGGTTCTCCAAAAATCCACCACCTGGATGCCCTTAAAACTATTACAAGTTCCTGAAAAGAAAGAAAGCATTCCTAGGGGTGACAGAAAACAGAACAGCAACCTATATAGTTTCAGGAACGAATGTTCTGCTTAATTAAACACAGGTGCAGATAAACTGCAATAATAGTCCATCGCTTGCCTACTCCCAAGCACTTCTATCCAACAGGACTCCCGGGGTTCAAATGAATCCTCGTGCAGTAGCTTTCAAATGATTACTTGGTGGAATAAATGCTATGCTGGGCAAAGAAACTGCTGAGAAAAAAATATAGATATATTTGCACCTGTCACCTTGTGGATGCACAGTAACAACCATGTAAAACATGATCAGGAGGTTGGTGGAACTGAGCACCGGCGTTGCTCTAGGTGGGGTGGAACTGTAATTTCCACACTGTGCTAACCTCTGTTTACTCCCCGGCACGAGGCCTTTGGAGCCGATGGCGAGGGGGCGGGGCCGCCTCATGCTGGGGAGTTAAACAGAGGTTAGCACAGTGCGGAACTTACAGTTCCGCCCCACCTAGAGCGACGCCAGTGGAACTGAATTCTCTTCTTTTGCATTTCCTTCAAAGTCCAGGTCAGATCTGTAAGGAAAAACTTTACAGACTGCAATAGTAAGTGCACCAAGAACTAAAGGCAGTCTAGAATAGAAGAATCGTCCTGGTAGATTATATCAAATGTCCTATCTCAACCCCTTCCCAGTCAAGCACCACCTCTGGCTCCACTCTCCTGCTGAATACCACCAAAGTTACTGGTGATGACATCACTGTCAGTTACTTCCAGGTTTTCAGGTTTTTGGAAGCCAGAAAATGCAGGTAGGAGGCTCTGAGTGGGTGGGAGGGCCCTTCTCATCATTCCTGAGAAGCTCGACCAAAGGCAGGAGCCTCTCGGGAGCGAAAATGTGCTGCCGAAAGCGCCGCCGCATCGGAGTGGGTGGGGTTCTAGTGGTCCAGTGGTTCGAGTACCACCTGCAGTTGGCCAAAGTACCACTGGTGATACTACCCCTATGCTATGCTTGAATTTGGGAAATCACAAAGGAAGTTACAACACTAGTAGATCCTACCATGTGATCTACCAGGTTCAGATGCGCATAGAGGAATGGAGCAACAGAGAAGCAACAAACATGTCACATCTGCAATGTAAGAACTGAAAATAGTGACCATTCTAGACAGCAATGATACGTTTCTTTTCTGTACAGGAAGGAAGATAAAACATCTGGAATTGCATCCATGGGCTGCTTAGGCTTTTTGAAGTACATTTTCATCAGCATGTTATTGTTTTTAGTATCAATATAAATATTTCTTTATTCTGCAACTGCTAATTATATCAACATAAACTTAATTTATAGTGATAATCACAAGCCTAATTTTGTACTGCTGCCAAACCTCACAACCGAGGCTTTGAGGCATCATGTAAATTTAGCCATTAGCAATCACGTAAATGCTCCCATTACCCATTACTGATATTGGCTAAAGAACTTTTTAATTGACTTCTTGAAATTTATAGCAGATGGTGCAGCCTGTGAGTTGAGATCCAGTGAGCTCTTTCATATTCTTCTTTAGACTCAATACGGCATGAGAATTTGGAATCTCTAAGATGGCTCTCTAGCATATAAAACAGCAATCTCAGTATATTTAGTGTCTGGTTAATACAGGTCAGTTTAAAACATTGTATGGATAAAATGCATCTCACAGCTTTTTCATATTGTATAGGAATAAATATGCCTGTTAACTTGAGTTACAGCTCAGTGATTAAGTGCCTGCTTCAGTTCCCTTAGTATCTCTGGGTGGAACTGGGAAAGACTCCTGTCTGAAACCCTGGGGACAGCTGCCAATCAGAGTAGACAATACAGAACTAGTTAGTTAGAGGTAGACCAATGGTCTGACTCAGCATAAGGCAACATGCAGCCCAATCCTATCCTTTTCCCCACCATAGCATGCAGCCATGGAAAAACAGGCTGTGCTGCATCCTGGGGAGGGGGGGCAATTGGGAGACTTGGACGGGAAAAGGGAAAATTTTCCCTTACCCCTCAGTAAACTCCTTGACTACCAATGGGTCTCCTCGGTCCTGTGCCAGCTCTTCAGCTGGCGCAAATTCGAGGAGACAAAGGGTGCATGTCGGCTCACTCCGGAGGGGTTAGCATCTGGCGCAAGTTGCTTAAACCAGGTGCTACCCCTCCTACCTCGGACATGCCCCTGGCCCTCCCCTTGATCTGCCCCTATCCTCCCATCTCCTGCCCCATTTCACCCACCAACCCATTGACTTACCAACATCAACTGGGTTCCTCTTCACTGCTGCCGCATGCTAGGTCCTCCCCGCTGCCTGCAATGGTGGCCTGGAAGTGCGACCTCCTGGAAGGCATTTTATGACACCGTAAAGTGCATACCACTGCTGGGATGCTAGTTCCCATAGCAGTAGCGCCCAATAGGACTGGACTGTTAATATGTGAATGCTTTGCACAAAGCCTGGCTAAAAACTGGGGTGGTATGCTGATCTGTGTTATAGCCCTTCTCCCTTTTATCACTGGCCCCTAAAATCCTACCTCATGCCCTTACTCCTAACTCCACAGCCACACTGGCTTTCCTGCGTCCAGGAGGAGGAAAAGTGATGAAGGATGCTTTTATACTGCCATAGTTTCCAATAAAAATTGTCACCCTCTTCATCATGCATTCTTACAGCTACACAAGTGTGCATACATAAAGAGGCCAGGCACACTGGGACAGACTAGCTGATTCTGGAAAGCAAGGCTGCTCAAGGACCACACTGCAGTTATTTCCTGCCTGCCTAGCTTCTGGGGAATGAATTAATGCAAATCTTTAGTCAGAAATACTTTGAGGTACAGTGTGTACACATGCGTTCTTTGGGCAAAATAGTTCCCAATTGCTTGTGCAAAGGCACCTGTGCAAAGGATTGTGCACCCTCTAAAGAACTGAAAGCTAGCCATTGTTAAGGCTAAATTTGACATGGTTATTTATGACCTGGCACATTGGCTAATAAAGTTAGCCAATGGCACATAAGCATTAGGCAAGCTGGTATCTCTCTTTTCCCCAGCCTAATCTTTAGGTAAGACAGGCTTACCTTACAGGGATTTTGTAAGGATTACTGAGGTAAAATCTGTGATGTTCTTTGGACACTTAGGAAAAGTGCTGCAGTTACCACCACCCCATTCCACCCCACCCTACTGGTGGTGGTAGTGAGCAGTGACATTGCTAGAGGAAAATGGTGCCATAAGTGGGGCAAGATGTTCCTACATGCGAGTAAGCGGCCCTGCCCACTCGCTGGTTGGAGCCATTCCGAGCGGCGACAGCTAACACGTGGGCGGCTCCATTTGGCTCCATTCGGTGCCATCGCTGCTCAGAATGGCTCCGACTGGTGAGTGGGCGCTGGGCGGGGCCACTTACTCACGTGTAGGAGTGTCTTCCCCATTTATGGGTACTGCCCCCCCTCTAGCAATGCCACTGGTAGTGGGAGCATGCTACCACCGGTTTTGCACATGGATGCGTCTTTGGAATACTGTACTTTGTTAGAGCTTCTCATCAAGTGTTCGGATTTATCCTTCCCAGGATTTGGTTACCTGCTATTGGCTACAAATTAAACTTGTTGGATAATTCCCCAGAATGCCTTGGGCTGGGAAATCTGTATACAACCTGTGCTTGACAAAGTCACAGTATTCAAGCACATATGGCATGATTTTGTAGCAATCATGTGGAGTATACAGAGCCAATCTTGGATTCATCTCTTTGATTGATGTTCGCAGAGACCCATGAAGATATACACAGAAACAAATGATCACACATATAAAAAGATAATATGAACTTTCTTATTCTGGAACTTATTCTGAAAGAGAAAATAATGTTCAGGATACAAAATGTGTCTGATAACCCTAAGTGAATTCTTTCTTTGTGGTAGGCAGGCATTGCTTTAAAAAAAAAGTGCCATCTTTATGCTTTTTACAGACTGCAGCCATTGTCTCAGTCCCTAGTTAAGCTTAGCCAATATTTGGTTGGTTTGGAAAATGTAACAGGCATGAACATACTGCCTCCAAAGCAACCATATCAGAATAATTTGGGCTATAACATTATTCAGTAAAAAGCTCAAAGCATACTATTGATAAACTCAGCACTGAAATGTGAAGCAGAAAATATTTATTTCATTAAAATAAAGACTCTTTTCACCATAACATGACCTTAAAATGGAGAAATTCAGGAGCTACAACTGAACAATCTAAGATCTTTTAGTTCCACAGCATGAGGTACCCTACAGTATTATACTAAAATTATTAGGTTAGAAATGTTGAAGGCGTCCAGCAGTTTTATTTGTGATTTAAATTACTTAGAAATCCTTTTAGAAATAGATTAATGTGTAACTTTGTTCAAAAGACCCAAAACATTATCACTGCGTGAGGTATAGCCTTTACACAGAGGATATGTATTGTGGTTTTATATTTTGGCATTGTGGCTAAAAAGTTATAATTAAACATACTTTTTTTTCCAGAAGTCCTTCTGACTCTTTTATTACAGGTTGGTGTTTTTTTCCCTTTATAAAGTAGAGATATTAATTTAAAATTTGATCAAGAAGAAGATATATTGTAATGGTTAGAAACAAAAGCTGCAGATAATTGTTGTGCAATCAAAGTGCATTCCAAACGTTGTGATTTATTTGGGGGACTGAACCATCCAGATCCTGATACCCTCTACTGGGGGAAAAACCACTGTTTGCCAGCACTCATACAGCTAAACCAAGGTACTGGAAAACTGCAATACTTGCCCAGAAAAGGTGACTGTTTCATATATATATTATATATATATAAAGGTAAAGGTATCCCCTGACAATTAAGTCCAGTCGTGTCCGACTCTAGGGTGTGGTGCTCATCACCATTTCAAAGCCGAAGAGCCAGCGTTGTCCGAAGACGCCTCCGTGGTCATGTGGCCGGCATGACTCTCCTTGCCGCAGTGTGTAGCATGCGGCTGGAACACGGAGCGCTGTTTACCTTCCCGCAAGCGGTACCTATTTATCTACTCGCATTGACATGCTTTGGAACTGCTAGATTGAATCGAACTGCCGACCTTTCGATCGACAGCTTATGGTTCAGTGGTTTAACCCACTGCGCCACCCGCTGGCCTATATATATATATATATCTATATATGTTGTTGTTGTTGAGTCATTAAGTTGTATCCGACCCTTCGTGATCCCATGAACCATATCCCGCCAGGCCTTCCTGTCCTCCACTATCTTCCTGAGTTCGCTCATTTTCATGTTCGTTGCAGCGGTGATGCTGTCTAACCATCTCATCCTTTGCCTTCCCCTTCTCCTTTTGCCTTCACTCTTCGGGACTTTTAATCTCTAGCAAACTCCAGTCTAGACAAAACCAGCCTGAAATTCCCCTTATTACTACTCCCATTACTAACTGGGACTTCCAGTTTTGTTTACAGGAACAGCACAAATGAAGAACTACTCTTCGACTACAGCATGTGAGGAGCACGTTCAGGGTTTGGGGGATTTTTGGAGCACAGAGGTGGGAGACCTGAGGTGGTATTATGTGACTTTCTGGGTCATGCCGCCCCTGCCCCCAGTCATCCATATTTCCTATTTTTTGCCAAGTAATTGGTCCTTAAATGGAATTACATTACATACATTGTGTTTTGCTTGAGCACATCTGTCTCAGCCTGCTTGCCATGCATAGCTATCGCTAAAACTTGCATAAATTATTTCTCTTTCTCACCAGTTTGTGTTTGTTTTTAATATTTTGACAATGTTTTTTCAGTGCATCTCCTCTCACTAAACACATTTTTTATTTCTGACTTGATATTGCTTAGTATCATCTTAACAGATTTTTTCCCCTTTTTTAAAAAGTTTGCTGTCTTAAATATATAAGTGTTTGCCCTAATTGAAATTCCTTCATAGTCCCTTTCCCAATTGTCAAAATTCTAAAAGCTGTTGATGGGTGAAGCCTGGAAGTTACCATGACAACTGTCTCGCTTACTAGGAAGAGAGTTATCTTTTGAGATCCTGAGTGGACATATTTGTCACCTGAGGAGTCTGTCGGTCCTTCTAAAGTAGATGCACATGTGTACGTTTGTGTGTGTGTGTGTGTGTGTGTAAAAAAACCTCTTACTATAACCAAGCAACATCTGTATATGAGAAAGAAGAGGACATGTAGAATTGCTTATGAAGCTCTTCATTGTGGAAGATGAGAGGCACATGACGAATATGTTAATACCCGCCAATCTGATTTCACTGTTGACCTTTTTATGTGAATAGCTTCAGAATGGCATTAACATCAATCACTTCAACTGTGACAGAATATGAGCTGGGTGACAGAGTCCTGATTCACTTGTGAGCTAACAAGATATGTCTGGGAATAAGTCGCAAATGAACAGAGATTGCTCCCAAGCATCCCTGCTTGCTTGTTTTGCTTCCCTGTTTGGCTTGCAGTAGACAGCGGGGCTGTTTAAATGGGCTGCCTGTATGTGGCCTGACCTTGAAAGCACTTGCTGCCTGCCAGCACTCAAATTACAAAAAGGCCAGAGGGGAGCAACCCTCTTACTTTTTGTGATGGCCCCCTTACTGCCCAATCCTATCCCCCGCCACATTATAGCATGCAGCCATGCCAACAGAGGCTGCGCTGCATGCTATGGCGGGGTGTGTGTGTGATTGGACAGCGTGCAGGAGATAAGTACCTCCTGGTAGGCTGCCCAATGGGTCTCCTTGGACCTACGTCAGCCATTTTGCTGGCACAAGTCTGAGGAGACCCAGGGGGCGTGTTAGATTAGAAAATGGGGTAGGATCTGGCGAAAGTCACTGCTGTCAGATCCAAGACCTTCTGACCTTGATACGCCTCCCACAGTTCCTTGAGACATTGGTTAAGAAAAATAACTGGGCAGTGGAAGAGACAAACTTCCCTGCCGCGAGAGAGTGAAGTGTTTTACAGTTGCCAACAGGCTCACTCCTTGCCCGTAGCCCTGGTTTGGGCTACAGAGAACATAGACCTCAACCATGGTCTTGCACCACAGCTGGAATCTTTGGTTGCTTCCAGCCTTTTCTCTCTTTCCCAGTCTTCCACCTTTCTCCCTGCTCTCCTTCTACCACATAACTCTCGGATCTTCAGTCCCTATTTCAGTGGATAATCTTTCTGACTTCCCTTAGGGTTGGGTTCCCCTGTTCCTGGGATCCTGTTCCCCCTCATCTCTTCCTTCCTCCATTTTGCATAGTAACACATCCCCTTTTCCTTGTAAGGATTTAATCTTTCTCTTTTCACCTGCCTACAAACTGCTGCTATTTAGAGCCTAGTTGTATGGGTGCTTGTGTGGGAATATTGCACTGCATTTTCTTTTTAATTTTCCGTCCTGGTTATTGTGTAAAAGCCATATATTTTTACATCTATATCCTTGCCTTTTTTTTCTCATTTCATGCCAGTCCACTGAGTCCAACCCAATCCTATCCCAGTCAGCAGCGCCGATGCAGACACGCTAAAAAGGTGCACACTGCATCCAGTGGAGGGCAAATGGGAGGTATTTATATTTATATTTACTTCCACATAAGCCCTGGGACTGCCTATGGGTCTCCTCAAACATACGGTACCTCGACAGCCATTTTACAACAGCAGAAGACTCTTCTGCTGTCGTAAACCCCTCCTCCTGACAGCCATGAGTCACTGCACTTGGTCTCTGCACATGGGGTCAATTTCCCCCAGTGGCGTTTCTATGGCCGTCCCCCCCACACCAGAAATAACGTAACGGCTGCAGCCATTATGCACCATACCAAGGCGCAGGGCACACGCTGCCAATGCTCCTCGCCATGACGAACGGGACAATTCATGCCTCTGCCGGCTCGATCCTGCCTCCCGGGGGCCCACCGCCCCAAGGCCCCCTCACTGATGATGCCTCTGATTCCCCCCATGTGCTCTGAGCATGCCCAGGAACAAAGAGAACTAGTCCCAGTGGGTGGGTGGGGGAGCCAGTGGAGGGCCTTGCCCCAGAGCCCTCAGCCAGTTTTGCCAACCCACCAGGACTGACCTGGAGTCTCCCCGAATCAGCAGCAATCTTCAGGCGACTATTGAAAGCAATCCTGGTGATTTTTGCTGGGCCTCCAGGATTTCCAACATTACATCATGCTACTTGGGGGGGGGGGGGATATCCAGGAATAGCTACAGTCAAATTAGACAACCATAGCTCCTTGGCATCCACACTGACTAGGGCTATGTTGCTAGTCAGCTCACCACTATTGAACATCTAACATTTCCTGACTTCCCTGTAATATCTAGACTTGTTGACACTATAAAGCTGTTCCTTTGTGTAGAACTAGAGGAGAATTGTTAACCAGGCCCTGTTTACAAGCTACATCTATCACCTCTTTATTCTTGAGGTCAATCTCTAAGCTATTTCCAGCCAGCAAGTCTTTTGAACTCTGCCAGACAGAATCTTCCACAGACATCAACCGCGTAGTAAAGTCAGTCACTAGAGTCAGTCACTGCACTTCTTTATGTCTCGTAAATTTCAAGAAACGAGGGTAATTGATATGGGTCTACATAAAACATAGAACACATGATGCCAAAAGGTAGGGTCGGCCCATCCCATTCACTTGTATGGAAACTAACCCCCTTTTTGTTTCAACTTGCTAGGCAAACATTCAAATACATGAGGAAAAATAGATATAGAACTGCAAGTCTTATGGGGAATTAAAATATATCTATAAAAATGTTAACTACTAGTGTTGAGGTTGTTTTTGTTTTGCTTTTTTTTTGGTACAAAAATTCATGCCAAAAGGGGCTATATTCTGGTTTACAATGCATTCTTTTTTTATCAGGGCCATATTTTGAACTGAGCAAACGCTGGAGAGCTTGGCACAAAAGGCTCTTTAACCCTTTTCCCCCAGTGTGAAAAGCAACAGATGCTTGGGCATGTGATCCCTCATGCACCTCAGTTGCCCACTCCCATTTGCCATTGTTTTGGCTCTCACTCAGAAATTAGCAGCGGGGTGCATAAGAAGGGAATGACAATGGCCTCCGTTGCTGGTCACACCATGGGTAAGGAGTCAAAGACCATTTGCCTATGTCTAGACAACAGTAATCCAAGTGTATGCCCCAACCACTGATGCCGAAGAAGATGAAGTTGACCGGTTCTATGAAGACCTACAACACCTTCTAGAACTAGCACCCAAAAAAGATATCCTTTACATCATAGGAGACTGGAATGCTAAAGTAGGAAATCAAGAAATAAACGGAACAGGCAAGTTTGGCCTTGGAGCGCAAAATGAAGCAGGGCAAAGGCTAACAGAGTTCTGTCAAGAGAACACGCTGGTCATAGCAAACACTCTTTTCCAACAACACAAGAGGCGACTCTACACATGGACATCACCAGATGGTCAATACCGAAACCAGATAGATTATGTGCTTTGCAGCCAAAGATGGAGAAGCTCTATACAGTCAGTAAAAACAAGACCTGGAGCTGACTGTGGCTCAGATCATGAGCTTCTTATTGCAAAATTCAGGCTTAAACTGAAGAAAGTAGGGAACACCACTAGACCAGTCAGATATGACCTAAACCATATCCCTTATGAGTATACAGTGGAGGTGAAGAATAGATTTAGGGCATTAGAACTGGTAGACAGAGTGCCTGAAGAACTATGGACGGAAGTTCGTAACATTGTACAGGAGGCAGCAACTAAAACCATCCCAAAGAAAAAGAAATGCAAGAAAGCAAAGTGGCTGTCAGATGAAGCTTTACAAATAGCTGTGGAAAGAAGGAATGCGAAAAGCAAAGGGGAAAGGGAAAGATATAAACAACTGAATGCAGATTTCCAGAGAATAGCAAGGAGAGATAAGAAGGCCTTCTTAAATGAACAATGCAAGGAAATCGAGGAAAACAACAGAATGGGGAGGACTAGAGATCTCTTCAAGAAAATTGGAGATATCAAGGGAACGTGTTGTGCAAAGATGGGCATGATAAAGGACAAAAAAAGGCAGAGACCTAACAGAAGCAGAAGAGATTAAGAAGAGATGGCAAGAATACACAGAAGAACTATACAAGAAAGATCTTAATGTTCCGGATGACCACGCTGGTGTGGTCACTGACCCAGAGCCGGACATCCTAGAGAGTGAAGTCAAGTGGGCCTTAGGTAGCATTACTAACAACAAAGCTAGTCGAGATGATAATATCCCAGCTGAGCTACTTAAAATCCTAAATGATGATGCTGTGAAAGTGCTGCACTCAATATGCCAACAAATTTGGAAAACTCAGCAGTGGCCAAAGGATTGGAAAAGGTCAGTTTACGTTCCAATTCCAAAGAAGGGCAGTGCTCAAACTATCGCACAATTGCACTCATTTCACATGCTAGCAAGGTTATGCTCAAAATCCTACAAGCTAGGCTTCAGCAGTACGTGGACCGAGAACTACCGGATGTACAAGCTGAGAAACCTGTATGCGGGTCAAGAAGCAACAGTTCGAACCGGCCATGGAACAACCGACTGGTTCAAAATTGGGAAGGGAGTACGGCAAGGCTGTATATTGTCACCCTGCCTATTTAACTTATATGCAGAGTACATTATGAGAAATGCAGGGCTGAATGAAGCGCAAGCTGGAATCAAGATTGCCCGGAGAAATATCAACACCTCAGATATGCAGACGATACCACCCTAATGGCAGAAAGTGAAGAAGAACTAAAGAGCCTCTTGATGAGGGTGAAAGAGGAGAGTGCAAAAGTTGGCTTGAAACTCAACATTAATAAAACTAAGATCATGGCATCTGGTCCCATCAATTCCTGGCAAATAGAAGGGGCAGAAATGGAAGCAGTAACAGATTTTACTTTTTTGGGTTCCAAGATCACTGCAGACGGAGACAGCAGCCATGAAATTAAAAGACGCTTACTCCTTGGAAGGAAAGCTATGGCAAACTTAGACAGCATAATAAAAAGCAGAGATATCACCATGCCAACTAAAGTTCGCATAGTCAGGGCCATGGTGTTCCCAGTAGCAATGTATGGTTGCGAGAGTTGGACCATAAGGAAGGCTGAGCGCCGAAGAATAGATGCTTTTGAACTGTGGTGCTGGAGAAGACTCCTGAGAGTCCCTTGGACTGCTAGGAGATCAAATCAGTCAATCCTAAATGAAATCAACCCTGACTGTTCCCTGGAAGGACAGATACTAAGGCTGAAACTCAAATATTTTGGCCACCTAATGCGAAGAGAGGACTCTCTGGAGAAGACTCTGATGCTGGGAAAAATTGAAGGCAAAAGGAGAAGGGGAAGGCAAAGGATGAGATGGTTAGACAGCATCACTGATGCAACATGAAAATGAGCGAACTCAGGAAGATAGTGGAGGACAGGAAGGCCTGGCGGGATATGGTTCATGGGATCATGAAGGGTCGGACACGACTTAACGACTGAACAACAACAACAGACAACATGAAAAATATACCTAAAGCCATCAAAAAAGCACAAAAGGTAGACAAATACAACATTCCTGTGATCTGGCACAGATGGAATAGCAGAGAATGGCCCAAAATCTAGATCCAAGAGTCTTTTGTCTCAAGCCATTGCAAAGGACTTTAGTGTGGGGAATCAACTATGTTTTACAAGGGCTCTGATAACCCCAAGCAAACATGTACCTCACCTACCCATCAGGAAAAGAATGTCTAGAGATGGAGAATGTTACTAGATTAAAAATCCTGATTTTCCTCTTGTTTTTCCTCCTATTTTCAACCTTCCTATCCTCTACAAAGGTTTCTGGATGTGCTCAGCATTCTGAAGGGGCTGCTGAATTATTTGGATACAATAGTTATCATGCTTGATCTATTGTTCCTATTCTGTTGTTTGGCAGCCGTCACTGTCGTCGTCCTCTTCTTCCTCTTCCTCAGGTGACTAGTAAACACAGAACTTGGCTCTGAGCCACTTCATTGGCCTGTGAAACTCACCTGATTTGCAAGAGCAGGAAAGTCAAGAGGCTCAGATGACCTCAAGTAAATTTCAGGTAATGCCCAGAGGTTCTATAAAGTAGAGCCATGCAGTCATTTTTACACATTTGCCCTGGTCTCCCATCTGGAGCATCAGCTTTGTTACAAGGGTTCACCTGCCCTTCCAGCTGTGGTATAAGGACCAAGGTCCTGGACTAGTGTAAGTACATAGGGTAGGGAAAGAAACCAGGAAGTTTCATTAGTGTTTGATTTTTCAGATTGCCTTTTAACCTCCATGTTCCTCTGCCCCAACCCATCCACCTGGGTACAGCCCATGCTGCATCATATGTTTGCCGGCAGCAGGCTGAAGGTCTCCTTGGAGTAAGGGAGCATTTGTTCCCTTAACCTGGGCAAAGCCCCAGCCTCCGCAATGGGGCTACTCAGATCTGCACAAGCTCTTGAGCTGGTGCAGAACCGGGAAGCCTCGTGTTGGCAAAAGGCCTGGGAGGGGGGATTGGATATGGCGCACGCTGAGGCCGCCAATCCGACCCCCCTCCTGGACCCAATCCGCCTCTGTCTCTGCTCTCCTCCTGTCCCGTTACCCCACCTCCCCCAGTCCCCACGGCAGTGCTTGGAGCAGCTCTTACCTGCTCCGTGGCACGGTCCACTGGATTCAGTGCCGGCAGGACAGCACAGGCCTTCCCACCAGCACTCTTTACTTTCCAGGTGTCAAAACGTGCTTTACGGCATGTTTGCGACACCCTACGCTGGCGCAGCAGTTGAATAGGATAAGCGGATGGGTGCAGCACTGGTGGATAGGATTGTGCCATGAGAGCTGTCATAAATACAGCATAGCACTGAGGTGCAATCTTTTCTAACTTCACAACCAAAAGCATGGCACTCCTGACTATATTGTGTAAACAAAAACCCTTCATTGTAATTTCAACTACTTCAGAGGTTCGTTCGGAGACTGGCTGGTTGCTTCTATATGATCCAATGTAGTGTGTCATAATCTCTAAGAAAGATGCAAAGAAAAGAGCATATCACACATTCATAATCACAGGCACATATAGAAGATACTGAAGGGAAATGAGAAACTCTGGTATCTATGGAGAAGTGTTGGAGTTTTGTTTTATTTTATTAGCTGTGGCCGCAGGCATTCTTGGGCTGGAATTCTTGGGTATTACAATCCTGGTACCTCTCTAATTAATCGGCTCTATTGCCACTGTATTTTCTTTGGGAAACTAATTTAGATACGTCAAGTCTGCAATTATTTTGAGAATGATGTGCCTTGACAGTTATTCATCTTCCATCCTCCTTGCTGGGAAAATAATACTGTCAGCTTTAAACATCCTTTGAAGTCTGCTTTAGATTTTGATTGAAAATTAGAACAAAGTGGCTAAAAGCTCTCTCTCTCTCTCTCTCTCTCTCTCTCTCTCTCTCTCTCTCTCTCTCGGTTTGTTAAGGGTAATGAACCCTGAGCCCTGATTTCTTTTCAGACACAGCTACCATCATGGTCTACAACAGTGCCTCTTAAACTGTGATCCACAGACCAGTGCTGATCCGCAAGCCATTGGCTGCCGTTCCCCAGTGTAGCTCCTGTATGGCTTCCAGCTTCTCGAGAGATCAGAACCATAAAGACTCCCCAGGCTTTCCACAGGACTGAGATGCGCGCCAAACCTCACAAGAGGCCACGAGACAGCGGGAGAGATGAGGTGAGAGAGCTGATCTTAAATATTTCTTTATTTCCTTACTTACTTGCCTGGCACTTTGGACAAAAAAAAGTGCCAGTCCATGACAGCAGATACTTTGAGAAGCACTACTCTACAACATGAATTGCAAATTCTCTCAATCATTGACTTTGCTGGCGCAGGGCGGGGGTGGACCGCTGGAGGGTGATGAGGCCCACTGCGTCACAACGTAATTTATAAATTTTATAAGTTATAAATTTTATAAATAAAATAAAGGTATAAATTACGTTGTGACGCAGTGGGCCTCGTCAGAAGGCCCACGAGCGCTGGCCCAAGCGGACGCTCCGAGGCCTTCTCCCGGCCTCGGAGTCTCCGGAGGGCGACGCGCGCAGCGGAGGACGACGTGCGCAGCGGAGGGCGACGCACACAGGTGCGCGCATCACCCTTCTGCGCACGTCACCCTCCGGCAGTCCGGGCTCCCCCGCCCTGCACCAGCAACGTCAGTGAGCACCACTAGCACGTTCCACATTTTCTGATTTGTTTAAAGGGACTGCACGAAGAAGGAGAGAGGTAAAGGAGTAGGGAAGCAGATAGACACCCTGCACTCCCCCCCCCAAAAAAGAAGAGGAAGATGCGGCGGCCACCCTGCACCCCCCCAAAAAAAAAAGAAGAGGAAGAAGAGGAAGATGCGGTGGCGTAGGCACAGAAGCCAAAGAAGATGCTGCAGCGGGAGTTGACCCGCAAGCGATGGCTGGCCCAATGCAGCTGGCTAGCCAGGATGCAGCAGCAAAAGCAGCAGCAAAAGGTAAGCAAAAATGGCCGGGAAATGCGGGAAACAAACAAACAAACAAACAAACAAAGAGATCCAGAAAAAAGCCTCAAAATAAAAAAGTTCAAAAAGAAAAATTGGTGGGGGAAAAATGGGGGGAGTGTCCCAGATTGGGTTCCTCGAAAAATGGTAAGCCTACCTATATCCATACCTATATTTAGCGCGCGCGCACACACACACACAAGTGAAAAAGATTTTGCAAGGTAGGTTTCTCTACACACTGTCTCTGTTTAGGCGGGGGGGGGGGGTGCCTCTCCAGGCTTGAACCTCATCGCATGTCACTGCTGCTGTCATCTCTCTACTGCTCCCCTAAGGACCCTGTCTTTTCAAAAGGAAAGAGGAGCTAGTGCTGGTCAGAAGAAGTGGAAGCTGCCGCTACTGAATGTAAAAATCCAGTTGTTTTTTTTGGGGGGGGGGAATAAAACATGGGGTGGGTGGAACAGATGACCTCATTGCACAAGTACTGAAAGGAGAAACAGACCTTCATTCTGGCCTGCTCCCCACCTCTGGCTCTGCACTACTGAATTTGCTTCATTTACCAATAAAATTCATTACAGGAAATGTTTGGGTTTTTCTCAGGGATAATGAAGATTTTCCAGAAGCTGACAAGGCAATGACAGGAGTCCAACCAACTCTCAACAGAGCTTTAGCCACCTCATATTCATTTTTTGAAATCAAGAGGACTGGAAGTTTCGAGCTAGTTTTACATCCAAGGTAATGATAAATGGAGTAGTAATAAGGGGAATTTCAGGCTCGTTTTGTCTAGACTGGGGTTTGCTAGAGATTAAAAGTCACGAAGGAAGGAAAGGTTCCAGAAATGTGTCACATGGAGAACCTATGCAAAGTCCAAATGTTGCTTACAGCGTCCAACTCAAACTTATATAAATAACATTAGTGCCATCTTACTTTCTCTGGGAAACCTGGAAATGGAAAACATAGTCCAGATGCTAAAGTCAGAATTAGCAGTTCCAGTTATCCTTCTTTATGGATGTTAAAAAAGGGGGGGGGGGAATTAACTATAAAGAATTATGCTTTTGGTAAGAGGCTGCCTGTTTTCAATTGGAGTTGGAATCTACTTGTCCTATATCCATACCTATATAATGTTAAATAAAAATAATGTTATTACCATGTGTTATTACTGTTATTAACGTTAACAATAATATTTACAACATTTATACCCTGCCTTCCTTCAGAGGCGTCGCTGGAGTGTGGCGGGGGGGTGGGCCACCAGGGGGTGACGCGCGCCACGGGGTGACACGCGCGCCACCCTTCGGACGCTCCGAGGCCGGCCCGGGAGCCATTTGCCCTCAAAACGGTCTGCGCATGCGCGAAAATTCGAAAAATACCCGGATGAACGCGCTGCATGGGCCTTCTTTCAGAAGGCCCTGGAGCGCCGACGGGGTCGGATGCTCCGAGGCCGGCTCCCGGGCCGGCCTTGGAGCGTCTGGAGGGCGACGCGGGGGGGAGCCAGGTCGTTCCCCCCCGCGCCGCGATGTCAGAGCCTCACTAGGGTGACGCGCGCCCCCTGCCCCAGGGTGACGCACGTCCTAGTGACGCTACTGCCTTCCTTACCTAGAGACAACTCAAGGGGTGGTGGTTTCACAATTAGGAAGATACCACATAAAAGAAAGAAAAAACAATAGCAGGACAAAGACAATGAACCAAAAATGCAATACTGTAAATCAACCCCAATCCACAATAGAAAAACTACAATATCAGCCAACCATCACCTCCTCCAAAAGTGGGGAAATAACCCAACCAGTTCTTTACACAATATCTGAACGAGGAAAAGGGATGGGTCAACTGAGCCTCTGTCAGGTGGGCATTTCACAAGGTCAGTGCCACCACCAAGAAGACCCTGTTCCTAGTAGATGCACAAGGTGCCTCAGAAGACAGAAGTGCCCAGCACAAGACCTCAGAAGACACTCAGAGCATATGGGAAGGCACACATGTGTGAAGACAGTCCTTAAGACATCCAGATCCCAAACCATTTAGGGCTTGAAAATGCCCATATCTAATACCATGGCTTGTGCCTGGAATCCAATTGGTAGAAGACTTTTGGAAGCAGTGATAAAGCAGCATACATTTATATACAGTGTGCACTTCTATAAAATGTGTGCGTGTAGATGTAGTGAGGACTCACATGTAACACGAATGTTAATAAGGGAGTGTCAGTCCCTTGGGTTTCTCTTACTATATTTTGTTGCCCATTTTTAAACTGCTTGTATGTTATTATTTTGTTGTATACTTGATTGCAAGCTGCCCAGGAACATTTTATTTGAAGTGCAGGGTATAAATTGATTAAATAATTTATATAATACTGTACAACTGTAATACTAATACAAAATACAGAATTTGGTGCATTATTAAGACTGCAATTCTATACTTTCCTGTATGTTCAGCTGAATTTTATGGCAGTTACCTCTGAGTAGACATGCATAAGCTTTCATAGAGAAAGTGTTATTTGTCATGTTAGATTTACAGTGCACATATCTACATGCACATATTATTGTTTCACTTTGCCTGCTTAGTATGTATTCATCTATTTTAAGGCTGCCAATATTTATCAGTGGCATGGCAAGCAGAAATTCGGTAGATAAAGTTTGATGGAAAAGCTTCACTTGCTGAATTTCCTCCTGTCTTGTGTTAAAGACACAAGAACCATGACGGCAAAAACATTGGCAACCCAAATCTATAAACCCATGTCCTGAAGCTTCCTATGGCTGACAGGCATTAATGTATGTTGCAAAGTAAGCAACCGCTGGCTTCCTGCAATGTCTGTAGGAAGAAACCTAGGCGGTAATATACCTGTCTTTCTCTGGGATACTTTACATGCACTCAACTTTGAGTGATGCTTGAATTCTCAGTGCTCCATGCTAGTGGTTTTTCTCCACTAACAGATGACTTTCAGGGTGCAAAGGAAAGGAAAGGTTTGAACCCAGTCCCCCTATCTGGTAGAAGGATAGTACCATAGAAGAAGTAAGAGAGCAACATTGCACAAAAATACCAGTTGCATCTGACTGTCACACGTGTTTTAATGTACAAGTACGATATGAATGTATGTGCCAAGTTATGATTTAGGACTGATTGGACAAAGATGTAATTTCAAAGGAAATTGCACAATTATATAAAATCTTAATTTCCTTCAGACTAATGTATTACCTCCTTTTAAAATCATACATTTTCACTGCAAACACATACATTAATGCCATGAATGCCAACATCAGACTGGATTGCGTATCCACAATATTTTTGACAACTGCAACTGTAATGTTGTAAAACAAATGCCATAAAATTTAAAGTATGAGCAATATGAGCAAATAAACATTTAGCATTTATACTTCTTGAATAGCTTTTAAATATAAAAGTTATGTGACTTCCATTAACTTGGCTTGCTTTTAATGCATGTTTCTCATAGAATGTTGAAATGCTGGTTTGGTAAGCTTATTCTGTAACAAGATGTCTATGGTTCCAATATTCTATCATTTCTCTCACTGCTGTTCACCCTCAACTAAGTCATGCCCCCTCCATCACCTGCCAGACCGCCCACGCGACCGCCGGGAGAGTGCTTACCTTCCTCCGGCGGCCACTTCCTCGGTTCGGCGATGGAGTGAGGGGGGCCAGCCTTGCAGAGCGCTTGCTCCGCCGTTCCTGAGCTCCAGTGGATTGCACTGTGGGTCAGAGAGGCATGGACAAAAGGCATGGACATAGACCCTCATTCTATGCCACGCAGCCGGGTCTGCAGGCCCATGTGCTCCAGTGCTACAGATTAGGCACCCATGACTTACAGTACCCATATTGGCCCAAAGCCAGAACTAAACAATGAAAAAGAAATATAAGGGGGGGGCATAGACGTCACTGGACCATGGCAGGGTGGGCGGGCTGCCACGGGGTGACGCGCGCAAAACGGGTGACGTGTGCACCCCAGCGTGTCACCTCCGCTCCGCGCGCGCCACCCTCCGGAGGCTCTGAGGCCGGGAGAAGGCCTCAGAGCATCCGCCCCGGCCGACGGTCCAGGGCCTTCTGACGAGGCCCAATGCGTCAATACGTCATTTATTAGGTTTATCGGGCATGCGCAGTACGTTTCTGAGGGCAAAAGGACCTTGCCCTCAGAAACGTACTGCGCATGCGCGAAAAACCTAAAACTGCACGTATTGACGCATTGGGCCTCGTCAGAAGGCCCCAGACCGCCAGAGAAGAAGGACTCCTGCAGCCGGCTGCAGCGGGCTGGAGGTGCACGGGGTTTGGGGGGAGGTCACTAGGGTGACGCGCGCCCCCCACTCTGGGCGGCACATGTCCTAGTGACGCTACTGAGGGGGGGGGAGATTCAAAATCCCTATCCGAAGCAAACGTAATTTGTTCTTCACAATCTTGCATGAATTTAAATAGTCTTGCCTCCAATATACAGAATCCCTCAAATGGGTCTTCATACTATCCACCAACAGCAAGTCATTACCCTCAGTATTGATGTAACTACTCACATTTCATCTTGGAAATGGAGGAGAAAGAGATGCTCTCTGGAATAAGGTTACTTTCAAATATTTAAGTCAGAATAAATGGCACTCAAGGCATTTGCTTATACGATGAACGACCAGCTGAGAGAAGTTGATACTCTGAGGTAACCCCATGAAGTCATTAATTCTCCCACAGATCCCTAAGGAGCAGCCTGATCCTGTCATTCCCATCTAACTGATTGTCTTGAGGGAGAGAAATCTGAAAGCGATTTTTCTAGCTCTTTGTTTTTTGTTAGATATGCATTACTTGTAATGATTTACTGTGTCATGTTAAGAGAAATTAATGCAGAGTCCACTGACCAGATTGGAAGCCAGCTGAACATTTAAACATTCAATTTAATGTGCAGTTTTGCTTAAAACTTAATTTTGTGCAGTGATGCAGTGTTTAATAAATATATTATATTATATTATATTATATTATATTATATTATATTATATTATATTATATTATAATATAATATAATATAATATAATATAATATACTTATTTATATACCGCCTTTCTTGGTCATTGGATTTTTCCTCCGACTTTAATTCAAGGCGGTGTACATGGGCAGGCTTTCCTAACCCCCCTAATGAGAGGTTTTACAATATAGAAATGTCCAGTCTTTCATGAACAGCTACATTCCAGGTGGTATCCTTTTGCAGCCTGGCTTTTCTGCTGGCTGGCGCCTTCCACACTCGACCGACGCAGCTGGGAGCTCTTATCTCTCCTCACGGAGGCTTTTCACAGCTTTTTGTTGGCGGTGTGTCTCGAACTTGCCATTTGCTGATCTTCAGGCGTTGCAAGGCGGCTTCTCTACTGACTGAGCCAGACCCCTCTGTCCTGGATGCCTGGAAGCCCCACCCTGACCTGAGAAGTCCCAGATTCCTTATTCCACATGGGGTTGTGTTTAAATTACTCAGATGTTGGGAAAGTACTACACGCAGACTCTGTGACGTTGTTGTTGCTGTTGCTGTTGCTGTTGTTACTGCTGTTGCTGCTGCTGTTGATGAACTCAGTTAGTTAGTTAGTTAGTTAGTTAGTTAGTTAGTTAGTTAGTTAGTTAGTTAGTTAGTTAGTTAGTTAGTTAGGGGCAGCCCAATCCTAAAGTGCTCCGCTGCGGGCAGCCTGCAGCAGGCAGCCCGCAGCGGAAAGTCTACTCGGGGAAGGGGACAAGTGTCCCCTTCCCCGAGTGTAACGGTGGCTGGGGCAGATAGGCCTCCTTGGACTTCCGCCAGCTATTTTGCTGGCGGAAGTTGGAGGCGGCCGTGTAACGGCCCAGCCGCCCAACGGAGCTCGGTGGGGACCGGGGTATGGCGGACGGCTGGGCCTATGGCTGCCATCCCTCCCCCCGTCCGCGGACCGACCCACCCGCCCGCTGTATCCAGACTTACCTGGGTCTGGCGGCGGGCCGAGGGCTTCAGCGGCAGGGCAGAGAAGACCGGCCTTGCGCCAGCCTTCCCTGCTTGAAAGTAGTCTGCAAACGTGCTTTACGGCACGTTTGCGACTACGGCGGGCGGCGGAACGCTAGGTCTGTTGTCCGCAAGGTAAGTAGGATTGCGTTCTTAGTTAGTTAACAATGCTCCAGAACTGAAGATTGGCACTGTGGATGATCGTGTCAAGGCTGGTGGATTGGAGTCCAGCAGCAGGCAGTATGCAACCAATAAGTAAGCACGAGCAGTCCAAGAGCAGTTCAATCTGCTCCTTAGCCAGCATTGTTCAGAAACTGTGGAATCAAGCCAGAATCAACAGCTTTATAAAACCAGGTCCTAAAAAGGACCAGGTCTCCAGATGAGCAAGAGAGGACTGTTTGTCTATATGTTCCTCTTCTGGGCTTCCCAGAGGCATCTGGCTGGCCATTGTGGGGACAAGATGTTGGACGAATGGACCTTTGATCTGTTCCAGTAGGACCTTTCTGATGTTCAGGTGGTACCCTATTGGCCTCTAGTACGATCTGATTGTTGGGTTGGTAGCTGCAATTCAGGGGGGTCCCCATTATAAGCCTCCTCATTATACGTCTCTCCATTTAAGTCCTCAACTTTGTGAGGCTTTTAACGTAAAAATTCCCCACACTTAGGTCCTTCACTACTGTAGCCCTGCCTGTATATCTTCTTACCCCTCCAAGCTCAAGGGACAACACTGACATTTAGATTTTGCTGTTGCTGGGGCCTACATGCTCTTCTTTCTCCTCCCACACCCTCCAAATTCTTAAAGGGGCATCATTATTTATGACAATATTGTTGGTTTTGGCGTTGCTGTTGTTAAATGGAACAACAGGGAAAATAATCCCCAACTGCTGTCAGCTTCACTTATCTCTCTCCCTTGGCATCCAGTGCTGCTGCTGCTTCCTGTAAATTTGGCTGCAGAGGGAATGCTAGGCTCTCAGCACTCCCTCCACCAGCCATGAGAAGAGAAGGAGGCAGCAGCAGCACTGGGCACCAAGAGGCGGATAAGAAGGGCTTCCTTCTCTCCGTTGGTGTCCATTGCCATCGCTGCCACTACCTTCTCCTCCTGCAAAAGCTGGTAGAGGGAATGCTGGGAGACCAACATTCCTTCTGTGGCCATTACAGGAAGTGGCAGTGGCACTGGATGCCCAGGGAGAGAGAGAAGTGAAGCAGGGAGGGGATGGGGGTTTACCTCTCTCCCTCAGCATCAAGCACGCACCACTGCCACTGCTTCCTTTAATGGCCATTAGAGGTAATGGTCAAGAGCACTATCAAGTGGTGCTTGATGCTGAGAGAGGTAACCCCCAACCCCTCCCTCCACCAGCCATTGGTGGAAGAGGAGGTGGCAGCGTTGGGTGCGGAGGGAAAGAAGTAAGCCCTCCCAACCTTGCCTTCAAGGTCAGCCCCCATTTACCCCTCTCGCTTGGCATCCAGAGCCACAGCTGCCACTTCCTCTAATGGCTACGGAAGGAAAGCTGGGCTCCTAGCATTCTTTCCACCCGTCATCAGAGGAGGAGGAGGCAACAGCAGCGCAAGTATACACACACCGCCTTTAAAAAAAAAAAAAAAAAGCCCCTTACCTCCTCACCATGCTTCTTCCTTGCCTGGTTCTTTTTCAAGAACAGGAAATGTAGATTATCGAATTAAAAATTTACATGTTGCCAGGAAACTCCGTCGTATTCAAAACAATTTATTGAAATTGTTTTGGGGTGAAGGACACCCCAAATCTGATGTTTTCCCCAGCCCCCACCTCTCGATGCTAGCGGCATCATCTGCTTCATGGATAGGCCAGCCCTACTTCAGATGACGATTGCCCAAATTGCCCATCATCGACGTACTATCCAAATCTCTGCCCAGGCAACCTGCTTTTGAAACCCCCAGTGCCTAAATGGTTGGCTTTCTTTGCACTTACAGGCAGTGACAATAGTACAGAAACTACGATCATAATCGTTTTTGTCATCCTAAAACCGTGTTCCCTAGACTTCAGCGAGGCGTCACTGAAATGATCCCTGAGAAAATGGCTTGTGGATGACATGCAATGAATGGCTTGATTGATTTGGCTTCAGAGGCAGCTCCCACCATCCCTGGAAAGGAGACCAAAATAGAATCCTTCTAAGAATGTGAGTTTGTTCTGTTAATCTAATGTGCTTCCAGCATCCACTGACAGTGTTATAAAAGCAAAAGTTCCTGAAGCCACCACCACTAAATATTTCAGATCCCTGGTTCATTATCTGACTTTGCAGCCTGGATGCTTTTATCATTTTGTAATAACTTTCAGGAATCACCTTGACCAGGTCTTTCCAGGCCAGGCTTTCAGGGCATGGCTATAACCTACCTCACTACTATCAGCACTATTTATGGTATGAGAAGGGGGCTGCAACTGGTCGACAGCTATCTGCTGTCAGCACTAGTGAAGCCAGTTCAAAGGTTTGCGGTGAAAGGAATACAGATCCTTTGTTTTTTAGTGGACATCTATGGTGGCTATTGCCCATGCCCTTGAGGGGACAATGTAGCACTCAAACTGGAAAGGGAAAAGACTAGGCTACCACAATGTTACTGAGCTAAAGGGATCACAGTAGTTAAAGAGCAAAAACAATTGCACATACAAACCAATGGGTTCATGATCTTGTGGAATCAGCATAGGTATAATAATTATGTCTGTGCCATGTCTCCAAAAGGATGAGTGAGTAAATGCACATCAAATGCTATGTTTGATTGGACTGCGACTGGTTTTAATCCATGCCCTGATTTCAATGACACTTGGTCTGCCTGACTTCCCTTTGGTTGTGCCTCTTATCTGAAACTGTAGGTTATTAAATACGGTGCAGAAGTAAATGCCAAAAGCTTTCTTGCGAAATTTCACTGTATAAAAATGATAAAAGTTGCTGTCAGGATTTTTCTTTTAATATGGGCTAGCTTTTTAAGGGCTCTGTTTTCGCTGGCAGCAGGTTGGAACTTTTAGCAGTTGTGATGTTGTCTCTGCTTTATTGCATCTCTAAGAGGCTGTTTTTAAAATGTTGATTTTGAATGTATTGCTGCCTGCCCTCAAGCTTTCCAGAAGAGCCATGGTATACATTCAAATAAATAAATTAGACGTGTGTGTGTGTGTGTGTGTGTGTGTGTGTGTGTGTGTGGTTCTTTGTGCCACTGACAAAAATAATTTGCTGTTTTCACTGTTGCATAATAATGTGTGCAATTTTGTGTGAATCATTCATGCCTGCTAAGAATAAAGGGATACCTAAAGACAGATGGAGCTTTTGACTGTATGCATCATGAACTGAAAGCTCACAGAAGCTCTTTAAACAACCGCCAGTGGGCTGAGTTGTCTTTGAAAAAAATTCTATAGTCAAAAAAGACGAGATTTGCACCTAGTCAAAGCTTATGAACTCAATATGAAAATATTACAATTGGAGTCAGAAAATCATTGGCAGACGGTTTTATAAATGCGATGAGATAGGGGTGTTTCCATCTTAATATGACCATCATTAAAAATGTATATGTCTGGCTTTTGTGTGTGACTTCTCATTCAGAATCACGAAGGCCTCATATTCAACAAGCTGTTATAATAAAAGGCATGAAAATGTATGTTATTGTAGATGTAGTCATTTTAAACTCGGAATTACCGTAATTATCTCCATATTGTAGCTCAAGGTTCTTTCTTCAAGATGTCAAAAATAAACATCAAACTTGGAGGGCCAAGTGTTGAAACTTGCTGTTAGGAGTTTGGTAACTAAAGGCAGGTTGAAGCTGAAAGCAAATATATTAAACAGAACTTTGCTTCACTGACAGTTCTTCACAGACTTGGAACAGTAGTTAAAAAACAGAAGGACAAGAGAAGGTATATTGTTGTACCGTTATAACCAGGAGAACTTGTTGCTCAAGTCCTTTTCTTGAATTTCAGATTCCAGTGAGGCATTGCCCCTTAAAATAGCAGCTACCTATTTCAACCGCCCCCCCTTTTCTTTAATACAGTATTAGTGTCCCTCTGTCTGCAGCATCCAATGATGTGGAAGGGGGAAATGCAGCTTGTCATAATGCAAGGGCATGGATAAGTTGTAGACCGGTATGTCTTATAAATCAAAAAAGTGGAACCAAACCACCATTTTCAGCAGAAAATTAGCCAATGTAATGTCTACAGCATGACCACAAAGTCCCTATGCATTAGATAGATTGTGTCTTCTGTTAATTATTTCTTTTAATTTTATTTTATTTTATTTTATTTTATTTATTTATTTATTTTTGAGATAGGGCTTGGATCCCTGGTTGTGTTCCGCCCTCCCTCCGCCCTGTTCCTTTTTATGCTAGTTATTGATAATGGGAAATTGCTGCAAAAAAGCCTTACAAGTAACCTCATGAGTGACCAAGTCACTATTGGGAAGCTCATTAACTGCAAAGCTCTTTTGCAGCAATTTCCCATAGCATAAAAAGTGGCAGGGTGGAGGGAGGGCAGATCGGGTCTAAGAAGGGGGTGGGTTCAGCAGCAGCGGTGGCCGCCAAATCTTAACCCCCTTTCTGGACCCAATCTTGTGGTATGGGTTCACATGGACCTGCACCAGCTTTAGCTAGCACAGGTCTGAGTAGTACCCCCCAAAGTCATGAAGGCATACCCCCAGGTAAGAGAACAATTGTTCCCTTACCCAGAGGAGACTTCTGCAACTGCACTCCCTATAGGATGCAGCGGTAGCCATTTCAGCGACGCTTCATTGACTGGGGATGACGGCAATAGGATTGGGCTCTCAGTTCTTTCCAACCATGCCTTAGGATTGGGCTCTCAGTTCTTTCCAACCATGCCTCAAACCAACCAGGAACCTCAAAAGTCACATTCATACAACCGCACAAAATATTGTGTTGCTGTTGATGTATCTTTATGTAGACTCACAGCTGAATCCTAACCAACTTTCCAGATCCAATGCAGCTGCAATGCAGCCCCGAAGTAAGGGAACAAACCTTCCCTTACCTTGAGGAGGCCTCCGTGACTACCCCCCACCTCAGGATGCAGCATGTGCCCCGTTGGCATGGCTGCATCAGTTGGCATGGCTGCATTGGTTAGGATTGGGCTGTAAATGTATGCATGCCAAGGGTTCAGCACGTACCGTAGTTCCACAATTATTCAGAACTACTTTCTGGTCACTTCATTTATATGATGAAATCTGAATTGAGGATGAAGTTTTATTATTCAGTAAAGATCAGAATGAATCTGAACCGTTTTGACCTTCTCCCAACTATTGTAAATGAAGACCTTTTAAATAATTTTAATTCTTTCAAGGAAACAAAATGCCTTCCTTTCCTTTCATGTATTTTTGTCCTATTTCTCTTCACTGTGCTGTGACACCGGGTTCCCCAACTAAGGTTGAGGAAGGAGGGGAAAATAATTTCTTTTCATTTGAACTCTTTTATTAATCTCAGCTAGACATTCTCACTCTCCCTTGTTGACAAGAAAAAAGGAAATTCTAGCCTGCTGAAAGAAGCCAGAAAAACCAGAAATGGGTAAGTATATTATCAAGCAGGCTGAGAAGTCAAAGCACACAACCATGCTACTGCAATACAAGGAAAAATTGCATGGATGTACGATGATTGTAGTTTTGGAGAGAAAGAAATTTGCCATATTTTATTTTTAATTTAAGGTGCTTATATCCTGCCTTTTTCAAGAGGCAGCTCACAAATTTTCACAATAAATACAGCAGTAAAATCATATCATATACAAATGTAAAATACAACAATATAACAAATAATCAGTGGCACAAAGAGAAGAAAATACAATCAGCGCATAGACCCAACCCAAACTCGAACCTCATAGCAGCGTAGATAGTCACAAATCAAGGCTTGCCGTATGCATGATAGTAACTGTCCAGCCAATGAGCGGATCGGATGTGTCCACATCTTTGTTATCTCCACCACCACCAAACGACAGGTGAGCAGTTTGAGAGGCCATGTGAATGCAAACAGAGAAAGATGTCTATAGATACACACAAGTCATAAATGACACAGGAAAAAAAAACACAGCATTTTGAAAATCCTCTGAATACGTGATATATAATTATAAATATAAACATATGTTCTCCCCTTTGCTCATCTCCCCCTGGCAGTTTGAGCTTTCTTCTGTGTATAGCATGAGCATGAGATACTGTCAACAAACAGAATCAGCTGATATGGTTTCCAAGTGACTATCACTTTACATGATCAGTCAGAGACTATGCAAGCTCTGAATGGCTGGTGTCCAATATCCTATGCAGTCGGTGAGTGGCCCTATATGATATTTGCATTCTTGATTGTAAACAAATCCTAAAATCTCTTCTTGAAATAGAAGAGTTTTAAATCCTTGCATTTGAGGTTTAGTTAAATATTGCCCCTCTATTAATGCTTGCTTCCACTTCAGCCTTTAACACTGCAATCCTGGCCATGCCTATTCAGAAGTAACGTAAATAAGTCATTGTGTTCCATGAGGCTTACTTCCAAGAAAGTGAAGTTTAATTCCAGGAAAGCCTAAGGCTGCAATCCTATATAGACTTACCTGGGAATAAGTCCCAATGAAATAATTTAAATTGAACTTACTTCTGAGTAGACATGCCTAGGATTGGTGCTGCAAACCTTTTAAAGGTACACTAGACCGGGGTGGCCAACCTTCCACCATTAGGGCCTCTGCAATGGCGTCGCTCTCGTCAAGCAACTGGAGCGGGCCGCTACGGGGTGACGCGCGCAAGGGGTGACGCGCGCATGTGCGTGATGCATGTGCGTGATGCATCACCTCTTGTGCGTGTCGCCCCCGAAGAAGTCCCCGGAGCCGTCTTCCCCGGCCGACGCGCCAGGGCCTTCTGAGGAAGGCCCGCTGCGCGAACGTTATTTATAACGTTTTTTGCACATGCGCAGACCGTCCCTGAGGGAAAAGGGCTGCTCTTTTCCCTCAGGAACGGTCTGCGCATGTGCTAAAAAACGTTATAAATAACGTTCGCGCAGCGGGCCTTCCTCAGAAGGCCCCGGACAGCCGGCCGGGGAAGACGACGTTGTTGGGCGCCCGGAGCGGCGCCTGTCGGCCGCCCCCGCAAAATTGCCTATGGCCGCGCCGGAGATTTGTAAGAGGGGGGTATAGGGGGAGGTGTCACTAAGGTGACGCACGCGCCCCTCTATGGGGTGACGCGCGCCCTAGTGACGCCACTGGGCCTCTGCATTCTTAAGAGTTGTATAGAAGATAGACTTAGACAGCTGCAAGTGCTGATGGTGCTGCTAAAGCAGCTGCACCTGCTGAAATGTCCTCACCTATACAACCATAAAGGTTCAGGAGCATTCATGTTGAAAGGTTGGCCACCCCTGCACTAGACATCATAACACAGAATGTCTTCTAAATCCTGTCTACATGAATGCCAGATGCAAGGAAGTGGCAACAGGATACAGGTAGATCTGGTGGGGCCACTGTGAGATACAGGAAGCTGGACTAGATGGGCCTTTGGCCTGATCCAGCAGGACTCTTCTTATGTTCTTTTCCTTGGAGAGCCAGCCTTTGTAGATTGGTAGTTCCTTATTCATATATTTATGAGCCTTATGCTTGAAAAAAGTGAAAAGGTGGGTGCATTTATGCCACCAGTTTTCTTATCACATGGCTGTTAGGTTTTTTTTGTAATCACTTTCTGGTATTAATTATGCCCATGTTGATCTGGTGCCAAGAGGCACTCGGCAAGCTCAAGAAATCAAATTCACTTACTACGTTTTATCTTGCAAGGTGAGGATGTGTTAAATTACTCCGAACACAAGTAATGCACATGGATTACTATCACAAGTTGAATGAGGAAAACCGCCTGGTGGTGAAGGTGATAGGGAAAGGTCACCTTGTCTGATTCTAGTTGAAGGCGATTCAGGGAGACATGGATGGGTCAGAGGATCCAATATTCAATTCTAAACATGATTAATTCCAGATTGGGATGACAGGTTGATGTGACATTCAAAACATTTCAACATCTATGCTTATTGGACTGGTCACGTTTTGGAGCTAACTGCTCATGGGTGACTATAGTTTCTTGTGCTTTTTTTCTGCTGCCATGTACTGAAAACAAATTTAAAAGTAAAATGATGCATTTCTTGGTGCCACTTACCCTTAGGGGCAGGTTGTTAACATGCTGCAGAGGGAGCAGGGTACACAACTCCTGTTAATTAGAGCAGTGAATGATTCGCAACAACTAATTTATGCAGTGAGTTAGCTCTCTGTCTTTGGCACATTGTTCATGAGCAGATTATGAATGGATTGAATGCACATTTTGTTATTTATCCTGACAAGTTATTGGTCAGTTAAAGCTTTGTTATGAATGCAGTTGCACTGTGTTATTTAGATGTGATGACTGGGCACAAAACTTTTTTCAGATGGATATCTGAATTATCCCGTTTACATGCTATATATCCACTGGCGTCAACGAAGGGAAGTGCGCGGGGCGGGCAGCCCGGGGGCGACGCGCGCACAAGGGTGACGCGTGTCCCCCCGGTACTCACAGTTAGTCGCTGGAGGTGGGCCTGCCCGCCCGCCCTTGCGTCCGTTTGGCTCTGAAATGAGCCGAAAACGGCACGGGGGTTGCTCTGCGCCCACACGTGACGTCACGTGCGGGGGCGGAGCCGATTTCTTAAAGGTGACGCGCACCCCCGCTCTGGGGTGACGCGCGTCATAGCGACGCGACTGTATATATCTGTCTCAAGGACATGCGGTGCAGGGGCAGCAGGTGAGGCAGAACCACCCTGCCGGAATCCTCTGAAAATTGCCACAGTGTAACCCGGCAATCATGTGCACTTGCACCTGAGTAAGAGGGCAGAACACGTGTGCGATTGCCGGGTTAGGCTGCAGCAATATTCCAAGGACTCCAGCAAGGCAGTTCTGCCTCACCTGCTGCATATCCCTGATCTGTCTGCATTATAGCCAGCTTCAAACACTCTTTGCCGTGCTCAGAGAGACATCACACTCCAATCAGTTTTGAGGTTGCATTGCCTCCTTCTCTTACCATGGGACCTAGCATTGGGAGGGCAGGCTATGGGGTGCATTTTTAATTTTCCCTATCCTATGAACTGCCTGTAGGAACCAGTGGAGTGAATCGACCCAAACTGAGCTCCTTCATTAGAGCAAAGAGGTGAAGTATTCATTTTCTGACCTGCATATCTGGCAGGCTATGGCCATTGCTTCAGGCTTGCTCTGTCCTTTCCAATCTGTACCTCTGGCAATCGCATTAGTGATGGGCAAGAGAGTGGGAAAGGGGGGAAAAAGCCTCTCCTGCTTCTTTGTACATCCTTCATTACCACTCATGTCTAACCTGCGTCTATGGACCTGGCCCTACCCTGTGCTCAGGGCTTGCCCAAGACATCCTGGTACCTGAAGCAGCATGCCAAAGGCTACCCCTCTTACCTGGTAATGTGTCAGCCTCCGTTCCTCCCACCCCCTGAATTGAAAAAGAAGAGGTTGACAGAGCGGAACAGGAAGTATGGATGAGTGGAAAGTAGTGGCACTCTAGCTCACCACTCTCCGCCACATGTTGTCTTCTGTTTCATTCCCCCCCCTTCTTTTTCCAATCCAGGGAACAGGATCAGTGGGGATGAGTGAGTAGGTAGAGGTGGGAGTCTCCTCTGCCAACCTGCTACCTGAGGCAACTACAGTACCTCAGTTATGGAAGGACTGGTCTGACTTATACTCACCAGAACGGAGAAGCTGTTGTGATGGGTGGTGAGATTGTAGAAATTGGGGTAATGACAAACAGAAAGCCAAAAAGTGGGAGAAATGAGTGGATAGGAGGAATGAAGTCAGGGAGTGGGGTACTGGAGCAAGGTGGGGGAAAGGACGGACCACCAGGGGCTCAATAATGGGAAGAGGAAGAACAGGTGCCCTCCCCTCCAAAATACCCACACACACACCTGATCTGAGAAATTTCAAAAGCATTAACGGCCCAAATGTATCCGGGCCTTATGCTGTTGGATCTTGAGATCTGACATTATAAGGCCCAGTCCTCCATCATACTGCAGGCAGCTGCTGCCAGTTCAAAACCCCAGATGCCACTCACAGGTGACAGCAGCCCACAGAAGTTCCACTGTCACCAGTAAGATGGCGGCGGGAGTGAATCAGGGGAAGATTGGTGTGGATCAGGGCAGAGAGCAGGTCAGGCTGAGGCGTTTCAGGGGTGGATCTCAGTGGCAGCCGCACATGCTGGATCTTATCCCCCCTTCCTGGCCTGAACCCGCCTGCAGAGGCTCTTCAGACATGCCAGCAAAAAAGCTGGTGTAGGTCTGAGGAGACCCATTGGGACAAGGAGGCCTACAGGGAAGTAAGTGAAACAGTATTTACTCGCCTCTCCTGGGCTGTCCGGTCCCAGCCGGCCCATAGCATGCAGTGCAGTCTGCAACAGCAGCACTGCATGCTCTGGGCTGGTGGGGAATAGGATTTGGCTGTGTGTAGCATATCAGTATGTGTTTGCAAATCCACTTGTAATTCAGATGAATCATAGTTTACTGCTGTTTTAGAGATGGTGACCATGATGTCTTATCTAAGGCCCTATTATGTTTTCTACCCTCCCAAAGATGGAATACGCTGCAAAGATACCCAAGCAGAAAGGAAATACAATAATTGCCAGACCACAATGGTTCTCAGAGGCATTGGTAAATCCCACTGTTGATAGCTATTTGATATGCAGTCATGCAACTGACATGCATAATCCCATAGTCATAAACCATGCTTCAATCTTCAAAGCAGAGCATTTCCATCAAGGTAAGCTGGTGCACATGTAGAGACAATTTGGTTTTATGTGGTTTTAATTCCTGTGAGCTTAACCACATTGATGCATCTGAATACTAGCAGCCAAATGAAGCTGGGTCATTAATGTATTCACTCTTGTGAACTGAGCTACCTACAAGAGGGCTGAGGGCTCAAGGCTCCTTTGTACGGCTGTTTTACTACATTACTAAGCTGAAGTTGATTTAATGCACACCTGGCTTTCCGTGTATCCTCTGACATGTCTTAGAACAGGGGTAAGTAAAGTAGAAGGCTGTCAGTGGCATTCAAATTGTACCTGTTTGAATTGGGACAGATTTCTTATCTGTTAGCAATAGGCTTTGTGGATAGAAAATCTGCACTGACGCCCCAGTCGTCACTTTGCATGTGGTCTCCGAGGACTGTTCTTTATGACCATTCTCAACATTTCCCCCTTGCAATTTTCCATTCTTGAGGACATTTGTCCCAACACTGCTGATTCAATATGGTAGAAGTGTACCTTTCTCTCACAGCTTTTACAGATGATCTAAAAAAGATTACAGAAAGCAAAAGAGAGATAGGCCATGATTAATAACAATGGAGGACATGGTTTTCCAGTAACTCAGGATTGAATCCTATATGTACTTTCCTGGGAGTAAGCCCCATTGAACACAATACTTCTAAGTAGTATTGTACTAAGTAGTATAAGTACTTCTAAGTTGACATGCATAGGATTGTGCCCTCAGTGGGGCACTTTGGACAAAGCTTTCAATGTACAGATCCTAAGCACAACGGGAGAGCAGGATGGTGCTCACCAGCCCCACCCAAAAGTTTTTTATCCTTTCTCTGGAACTACTAGACACCCATGCATTGGATATAAATTTGCATATAGGGTCTTTGTATGTAGTCTCAAACCATGCGGGTTAACCCACATAAAATCTGGGAAATTGACACTTATTTCAGGCCTATGAATGTTGGACATGATGCATATAGACTCTATGTGCAAACAATACATCCACCATAATATACAGTATTATATACAGTATTTATATACCGCCTTTCTTGGTCATTGGATTTCTCCTCTGACTTTAATCCAAGGTGGTGTACATGGGCAGGCTTTCCTAACCCCCCTAATGGTTTTTTTTTTTAAACAATATATAAATGTCCAATCTTTCGTGAACAGCTACATTCCAGATGGTATCCTTTGCAGTCTGGCCTCTGCCTGGCCATCACCTCCCATGCTCGGCCGACGCAGCTGGCAACTTTTATCTCTCCTCACAGAGGCTTTTTTCACAGCTTTTTGTCAGCGGCGTATCTCGAATTGGCCATTCACCGATCTTCCGGTTTACGAGGCGGCAGCTCTACCAACTGAGTCAGACCTTCTGTCAGTGGCGTTTCCACAGTAGGGGCGGCACCGTAAGTCACGCCGCGTCGAATACCGTGTTTAGGAACCGAAACGAGGAGGCGCCGCCCCCTCGCTGTTGCAACCATTCCGTGCGAAGAACGCGACCAGGCAGGAGACTCCCTGCCCAGTCGCGTTCTTCGCCCGGAATGGTTGCAACAGCGAGGGGGCGGCGCCTCCTCGTTTCGGTTCCTAAACATGGTACTCGACGCGGCGTGACTTACGGTGCCGCCCCTACCGTGGAAACGCCACTGCCTCCTGTGGAGAAGATACAGTGGAGATACAGTATTTCATGTGCTCAGAAGCAGGGCAATTGCCCCTGTTGGGAATAGTAGATGACTGTGATACTGCTCCCCTGCTGCATGTGGGGTATACAAACAAAGAACTCATTCCTATTCACCCAGGTCTTAAATGTGGATATTATTATTATTATTATTATTATTATTATTATTATTATTATTATTATTATTATTGGATTCCATGATGTTCTGGTATTCTGTACCAGCTGTGCCTTTCAACCCTCAGCATTGAGTCTAAAGCGTATCCACACTAGATTTTCTTGTACTCTCAGTCTAACACTTCAGCGTGAAATCCAGAAGATTGGGAAACAGTTCTAGTTTAAAAAAAAAAAAGGCACAGTATTGAGCAAGCTTTGATCAATTTTCCCATTGTGTTCCCTTGTTGCCCAGGTAAGTTCCTGAATTCTTCTCATCAATCAGGCCGACAGTATGCTGCCCGTGTGGCTTGCAGAAGATCAATGCATGGAATGGAGAAAAATACCACGTGGACATACCCATCGTTTACCATAGGCAGACAGACACATTGCAAACAACACAGGCAAGAATGACACCAGAATAAAGCAAGGCATTCTGTAATACCATCATGGAGCCTGCGTGCTGCATCATATTTCTCTCCCGCATTTGTGTAAAACGGAGATGGTAGTGTGCAAATCAATGCATAGCTCTGTTTTGGAACAAGGTAAATTATATTTCAGTAATAGGTCTGTGGAGTGTTTATTCACTTGAATGGATTTATTTAACAGGTATTGGACCCAGAGGATTTATCTGCAGGATATACAGAGATTACTGAGCAGTGCAAGTGGTCATTCAGCAAATGCATCCTGTAATAAACAGAAGCTTATATCTATATGACTAGCAGAATAGATCCAGAGTGGCTCAGTGAATGGCGTGTTAGCCTTGGAACTGGAAAACGGGGCTTAAAATCACCGCTCAGTCCTCGACTTGTTTGGGATCCCTGGGACAGCCCATTCTCCCCAGGCCGGAGGAATATTAACAACCTATTTCAGAGAGTTGTTGTCGTGCTCAGTGAAACAAGAAATGTTTAGAAAGTACTTTGCACACTGGCACTGCTGTAGACATAATTCATGAGTGCATTTTGTCCAATACAAGATGAGGCGGTATAATCAGTATTTTAAGGGCTGACTCACACATGTATGTTCATCAGGCAATGTGATAGGATACAACATTTCTAACTGTGGTGTTTGATCTGCAATTGCTCATTCACACATAAATGTCATCTTTTAATGATGCTGCAGCCACTGAATGATGCATGTGGGAATCAGCCTTCGGTCACTGCCATCTGTGAATTCAGGTTACCAAGTATGAATCTGCCTTATACTGAGTCGGACCATCTAGCTCAGTATAGTCTCTGACCAGCAGCAGATCTCCAGGGTTTCAGACAGGGGGCTTTTCCTTGGAAATGCCAGGGATTGAACCTGGGACCTTCTACATGCCAAGCAGATAATCAACCACTGAGTTATGGTGCATCCTCTTAAAATGTCCATAGTTGACATTATGATACAAGCAGATTGCATTATAATGGAAGTCCCAGAGTCATTTTCTGTAGCCTCACAAAACCAGCCCACTGTCAACTTACTAGGAATTCTCTTGGCACTGATTTTGGCAGGCATCAAACTTGCAAACTTGGCACCATGGGATGTCCCAGGCAAGTGGTGAGTGAACTATGGCCAAGTTCACTTCTGGTTATTCACAGCCACACTATAGCTTGCACACATAATTATATCAGCTTCAAGGACCCAATATATGCCTTACAGCCCAATCCAGTGTAGATTTCTACCTGCAGAGTGCTTGCCATAAATGTGCCGTAAAGCGCGTTTTCGGCACCCTTGGAGTAAGATCTGTTGGCAAGGTGGCCAGTAGACCTCTTTTTGCCATGGACCTGACCTGCAGCCACCGGAGCAAGGTAAGGGTTGCACCGGTGGTTGCAGGGGCGGGAAGAGGGAGGGCCGGGCAGCAAGGGAGGGCAGTCGTTGACTGAGCTGGCCTGAGAGGGGATGTCGGCGGCAATATCCTTGTCCCCATTCCAGGGCTTGGCGGCCCTTTCCCCACCATCCTGGATGTACGTCAGCTCGAGAGCCGGCGTACATCCGAGGAGGCCCATTGGGACCAGGCAGCCCTACACTGGGGGAAGGGGATGAATGTCCTTTCCCCCGAGGATACCCCAGGCTCTGCCAGAGCGGCCCGGGAAGGGCTGAGGATCCTGCGGCTGGCCCTATGGGCCAGCCGCAGATACTTGCGCAGGATTGGGCTGCCTGTCTTTTGCTGTTTGGAGTTTGTTTTACCAGCATAACTTGGCAACAATCTACCTGTATGCAGCAATATTAAGGAATAATATTATATAGCAATATTAATAATTGACCTATAATGCCATACAGTTTAGTCCTTTTATTCTCAACATACAGTACTGTACTAGTATGCATCTGTTGTTTGTTTATTTTAAAACACTATAGAGAGTTGGACAATATAAGAAGCAGCCTTAGGACCAAGCTGCTTGTGGTCAGCCACTGCTTATAGCAATTCCTGCTCATGAGCGAGTCATCTGAACAGATTGCCATATGGATTTGCACACAAACATGAGTTGAGTAATGCCATGCAGCATTGCGGATAATGCACATGATCTTTCACTAAAAGCATTCTTTACCATAACCAAGGGGGGAAAGTTGCTGACTGCAAGCTGAGTAGTCGTATGACTTGCCCCCTTCTTTAAATAATGCCCTCCATGGCAAATTATTCATGCTTTCTATGAAATGCCATCCACTACATCTAGACCATGAGCCTAGTCGCGCACAACAAAATTATGTACACAACTAGGGGCCTGAGACAGTGAATATGGAAACGCATTCTCCTCTGCATTGAAAAGATGGGAAGGTGCATTTCCATCCATGCCCTGCAGTGCAAAGGAGGATTATCAAGATGTCACACCAGATTTGCATTGTGCTGTGGGTGCACATCCACTCTGAATGTGCAGTTCCAGGTTTAGCAATGACACTGTGCATGTTGCTATCTGCAGATCAACCTTGCTGGTGTGGCACAGGAACTACTCTCTAAGTGGAAGACCTGCAGCTCGCAAGCTTAACAGTCACTTTTCATACCTCTTGTAATTGGCTTGTGATGTTGACTTTTAAATGCTTTTGTCTATTTTCATCCTATCACATTTTAAAGTTAAACAAAATGATGGGCTTTAATCTTTTGCCCTTCTACAACACGTTTTTAAATTAATTTCATTTTCACAGTTGTGGAATTATAGTTGGGGTCAGACCGTAAGATGCACCTTTAATGAATGTTCTATGTAATTATCTAATGCTCCTCTTACTCTGGAAACCAGCTGTTCTAGCAAAGCTTTAAATAAGTACATTGTGCTCACATGTACTAATAATACACTAACAGCCCAATTCTATTCAGGATTGGGCTGTCGCATGGAAGGCTTTATGATAGCGGAACAGAGTTTCGCTGTTGTAAAATGACTGCCGATGGAGTCAGATATTAGAGGTGACAGTGCTGCAATTGCACCAATGGACCCCGCTGCACCCACCAGAGCAGGAAAGGTAGCAGTGGGGTGGGAGAGGGGTGAAACTGGGGGTGAGAGGGGAGGAATGGGGGCAGGGAGGTGGCAGGAGTGGGTGGATCTGGCGGCAATGGCATCCGCCGGATCATATCCCCTTTTGTAACAACCTCCCATTCCTTTCTTCTCCTGAGTTGGCACAGGTCCAAGGAGACCCACTGGCAAACAGGAGGCTCACAGAGGGGTAAGGAGGAATAATTCCCCTAACCCTTCCAAAGCCTCCCGATCCACCCCCTGCTGGATATAGTGCATACCTTTTTGGTGCGGCTACATCAGCCAGGGGAGGAAGGAAAGGATAGGATTGGGCAGCCTTTAAGGGCTGATCTTCACAACTGAAAATTGGCCCTGCTGGCATGACAAGTTCAACAATCAATTGGAACAAGCCATGAGATTGTCTGAATACTGTTGTATGGCCAGCTTCATTTTCTGCCCATGAGGAAGAGGAGGAAGTGGTTGAAAGGGGTTCAATCTTTTGGGTTGAATAATTAATCTGGCCACATGACAGAGCAGCCAGACAGCCTGGCCCTGCAGCCTTCTTTAATGAGAAACTGAAATTGCCAGGTGCCCAGAAGCCATTTTCAGTGATGCAAATTGCTCAACCTTTAGCACTAAGGCTGAGATCTTACAGTAGCAATAGTTAAGCAGCAATCCTCCAATTGTTTACTCTGGATTAATACTACTATGACTACTTAGCATTTATATAGGGCATTAGAGTATTTAAAAAGTGTTTCTTAGACATCATCTCTGTAATCCTTACAACAACACTGTAAAGTCAATCGATATAATTATACCCACATTATAGATGGGCAGTTACAGCTGGGAGACAGTGGCTTGCCTGTTGAGTTTGTGGCGGCAGAGACAAGAGTTGAAACTTTACCCATGGTCTCCCAAATTCATACTTACAGCTCAATCCTAAAACTAACCCACCCACCCCCAACCGATTCAGCTGTGCCATCGGCATGTGTGCTGCATCCTGCGGGGGGGGGGGGCAGTCATGGAGGTCTTTTGGGTAAGCCTCCATTAGCTCAGTGGGTCACCTCAGATCTGTGCCAGCTACTCTGCTGGTTCAGATCCGAGATGAGTAAGAGAGAGGGAACAGCAGTGCAGTCTTAACTGCATTATGGGTCCCTGGGCACTGACACAATCGCGACCCACTTCTGTTTTTCTGATGAAACTGAAAGTGGGTTGCAATTGCGTCGGAGGGCCGTTCTGAGGCATGCGGAGGCCTGCAGATGGGTCCACAGGCTCCCTGCACCCCCCCCCCAGAGGATCAGCACACCCCTCAGCGACAGTAAAAAAGCACTTTTTAACACATTTCCCACAGCGGTGGTGGCGCGATGCGGGCCCCTATGCTTGTGAGCCCCCAGGCAACTGCCTAGCATGCCCAGTGGGTAGGACGGTCCTGGGGAACAAGGGAGAAATGGGTCAAGGATATTGGCGCAAGTCGCTGCTGCCAATATCTGCTCCATTCCGCCCACCATTCCATCCCCTCCCTCCCAGACTCCCCCCCAGTTCCTCCCCCTCACTGCCCACATTCTGCCCCCACCACTGGCTTACCAGGTTTGGTGGGGACAGCGGGCTCTGGCAGCGAGGCTGCAGTGGTGCTTGCAAAATGGCTGGCAGCAGCGCACTGTGCGCACCATCAACAACCATTTTATGACAGCAGAACATTATTCTGTTGCCGTAAACCCCTCAGTGCATTGGCCTTCAGTGGCGTTGCTGCGTGCGCGTCACCCAATAGCAGGGGCGCGCGCGTCACCTCCCGCCCTAGGGTGCGTCACCTCAGTGACCCCTCAGTGCGCGTCACCCTAGTGACCCCTGTGCACCTTGTGGGCATGCGCAGGGCCTCGGCAGAAGCGGCCAGACCACCAACCGGGTCTTTGGACGCTCCGAGGCCTTCTCCCAGAGGCCGGAGAAGGCCGCGGAGCGTCCAACCTGGCCGGGTGACGCACGGGCCGCTGGGTGACGCGCGCATCACCCCCTGCGCACGTCACCCCACGGTGGCCCGCCACCCCTGCCACGGTTCAGTGACGCGGCCCTTAGTCCCTATGCTAGAATCTCCCATTAGAATAAATGAGGCCATATAAGTGGATACAGTATTACAACTAATTCCTTTTAGAATCATAATACCAGTGAGAGTGCGATCTAGCAGCAAATGCTCTGTTGCCAGCTTCATCTCATGGGAACTGCACAGGAGCAATTTGTAGCCGCTTACTACATCGGGATGGGACTCTAACTTGTTCTTAACTAGTGCATTCTGTTTCCCTATTGATTATCAATAGGATTTATTTTCCCATTGGCTTATGTGATGGTGATGGAATTTACCGGTATATTTATTGATAGAATACCAGATGCTGCCAAGGGTAGTTATCCAATTGAAAGTCAATAATGCAGTTCACTAACAACTTCCAGGATTAACATGGACAGCTGCTTAAGCCAAACAAGATCTGAAAGCCATTTTCCTCTTTCGTATAGTTCTTAATAGTGCTGTCTCCAATACAACCAATTTAGCTGCATGTTATATCCAACTGTAGCAAGTTCCTATCTAGAATGTCTTCACAAGCACTGAACTATCATAGCTTAGGAAGTGTTTGTCCTTTCTTTTTGCCATTTCCCTGTTCTACATACTTCTGCTGCGGTAAGTTCAAGTATGTATGCTTCCTCTTATCCCACCCCAACGTGCTGGAGTTGGAATAAAATGAACCTTCCTGTCGGCTTCTTTCCCAGAAATCACTTTGTGCAGCTGAAAGTAAGATTTGTCTGCTTCAGAGGCAGTAGGATTTTCTCTGAATTATGGTGCAAGGGACTTGATGAGGAAGAAGGTGTATTTGCTAGGCAAGAGAGGCACAGGATTAGAGTGGTTGTGGAGCTATTCCCAGAAGATGGCTGGAAAGTAGCAGAGAATATTGACAAGGATCTTGTACTATCCAAAGTTAAGCAGACACCTAGTTATAGCAGAATAAATAATCCAGGCTACATGTAGGAGTTCATTCTCATTTCTTATAGTGAAATAGCAGTATTTTGCTATTAAAAATGGGGGGGGATGCCAATGCAAGGAAACCAGTAATTAAAGCCTCCTCCCTGGAAGAGAACCTGCCATTGGGGTAATTAAGAGAGGCTATTCAAGGGGCAATTGACAGTCTGTTCATCACTAATTCACCAGCTGACATCAACAAGAGGCAATAAAATGAGTTGAACCTGAAAACTGGAACAGAGTTTAATTAAAGGCACAGAGCCTTGAAAAACCTTAGTAGCATGCTGGACAGTCTGGTGCTTCAATTGTAATCACCACAAATTAGGGCTGAACAAATACAAGACGTGTCACAGAAAATACTGGGCTGCGAAAATGTGACAGTGATGTCTGGATACTTTGAAAAACGTAACTGACTGAGGCTGCAATCCTATGCACACTTTCCGAGGAGTAAGCCCTATTGAACACAATGGGACTTACTTCTGAGTAGACATACATAGGCAGGCTTGTGCTGTAAAGGGTGGTGATTCCAGATCAAAGGGCTACTGAGGAGGCTGGAGAAGATACATTCTGCTAGGTCTAGAGTTGAATACAGCTATCCAGAGTCCTAGCCTAATGTTGCCAACTCTGGCTGAAATTATTCCTAGAGATTTTTTCCCCTCTAACATGACATAATGCTGGAAATTCCTGGAGGCCCTGTTAAAACCTCTGGGATTACCTTCAGTAGTCACCTAGAGATTGAGAGTCCAGACCAATGTTGGCAAGTGCAACCCTATGGTAGCCAGCTTGTCACTGACAGTTAGTGGGCTTCACATAGTAGCCTGTGCAGTGGGTTCTTGGCCCACGAATTCAGGAGGCCCCACTCAGAATGAGAAAGGAAGGAAAGGAATGTCGAACTGTGGAGACTGTCTTTGTACTATCCTGTCAGTTTTGTAGGTAGAGATTGATGTTATACCACATCTGGATTCAGATTTAAGTTCCAAATAAAAACCTTCCAAGACGGTGCTCAAGGATGTGCTGTTCTGTGCAGCTGGTTCATATCCATCTCTAAACATATTAGAAGGGGGAAAGAGATGACTCAACCAAAGAGCACACTGCAATGTTACTTAGTGGGTGTCTGAAGAAAGAAGGGGGGGGGGGAATATATACCGTAGCTAGGTTTGTAATCCACGAAGGGACTCCAGTACCATCTTCTGGCCACCTGAGGTACAGCAGCTTCCCCGTTGGACCCTGAAAAGCGTCGGCAAAATCAAGGATTTTTGAATGAGACAAATGTATCTTAAACTTCTCTGAAGTTTGACTTGGCCGATGATCTTAGAGACTTGCGGGATAACAAGCCACCTGCAGTCTTCACTCTGGAATATCGCCGGAGCTACAGACTGGTCACATGGGTTAGCAACAGGCAGCAGCCAGTTAGAAAAGAGGCTGTCAGGTGATTCGCTCTGACAAGGGCTCGCACAGAGCATGCTTGAAGAGATTTCTTGCAGGGTTTTTTTTTCCCCCTCGCCTTGAATGTCTCTGGGGTGGAAACATCCCTGCATAATGGCCAGCTCTCGGCCAAAGTGCCTTAAAAGAAAGAGGCAAGCATGCACAACCACTTTCTGTAAAGAACAGTTTCCAAAACAGCAGCTTGTTGTGATCTGACAGAAGAGGCAACTGCAAGCAAGAAATCCTTCAAAAGATGACAACAAACTGCTTCTAATCGGGAGCCAAATTGGCCTGAGAGAGAAGATTAGCAGGGGAGGAAATTAGTGAGGCAACCAGCTGTTGACACGCCTCTCTGCTGAAGATGGCAGTTCGAATCCATATGTGATGTTTTGGCTTCTAGATGATGACAATAACAAGAGCTGGGGTTGGGGTCTTGTTTAAAAGGTTTTTCAGACTGACTCCTGAGAGACAAGTTGCCTCTTTAGGCGAAAAGGAAGGCATAAAACAATAACCTTGTGGTTAATTTCAGACAGGCCCAAAATGTTCTCCGAGAACTGACCTTTGCTTCACGGCCTTGTGCCCAGCTAGCTATGCACTCCCACAGAAAAAAAACAACAACACAGAATTTATAGCGGGAGGAGAAGGAGGGACGTAGAATAAATTTTGCTTTACAGTTGCTATCAGAAGTCCCTTTAGGTATCTTTTACTGTAATGCCTGTTTATAAATGTGCATTTATAATACATTACAATTAATAATACATTATAAAATGTAATGCCTGTTTATAAAATTTATCAGCAGCAACCTAGGAAAAAAGCCCTCTCCACCCTCCCAAAGCACTGCAGCCATTCTGGTGTCTGGATTCGTATTCCCTGTCCTCGGCTCACTCAGTGTGATAAACTGCATTTGCGTCAGCTATGGCCTCCTTGTAGTGGTGTCATTAGGGGGTGCGGACCACACTGGGTGACACCCTCAAGGGGGTGTGACACCCCACTAGTGGCTATAATTGTGGGAACTTTGTATTTATGAATAATACCGTCATGTTATATATCATTAGAAAGGTAGCTTAATGCAGAATGTAATGAAACAAACCATTCTGAATTATCTGTATTTATCAAACGTTATGGCCAAATAAAAGGAAAACAGAAACATGACTGCCTTAGGTAACAAAAAGTGGATTTCCTTAACTCAAAACTGACCAATAAGACTGATTGTTCTGAGAGCCAATGAGGTGTTGTTATGGCACAGCATGGAACCCAAAAAGTCAACTCTCATTTCTATGTATCAGAGCTAATACTAGAACTCTTACTCAGTTGAGTGTGATCAAATTGGCCATTGGTTTTTTGTTGGTTACTGATTTGTTGGGTGACCTGTGCTATTATATACTAAAATAAGTTAATGGGGTGACATCATGAGTTACCACACCGGATTACACCAACCCTAGTGACATCACTGGGATGACGCGATGAGCTCTCACACCGGATGACACAAATTCTAGTGTCGCCTCTGCCTCCTTGTCTGGCCAGGGAGGGTTACAAGCTGGTCATTGCAGCTGTGGTTATCTGACATAAGGGGGGGATCCTCTGTGATCTATCAACTTATAGTCTCTGGAACATTGTTGAATAAGGATTATGCATTTCAAATCGGGAACGTTTGGCAACCCTGTGATATAGTACTTTACACTTCAAGTGTTCAGAGCACTTCACGTTCACTAACCATTAAAACAGTCTCCTAAAATAAGATAATATTATTATCCCCATAGAATAATGGGGAGCCGAGAGAACACCTTACTTAAGGTCACTTATTGAATTTGTGGGATGAGATTTGAATCACCAACGTTCTAGCTCAATTTTTGGACGTTCTGCTACACTAATTTCAGCTGCATTATGCTGTACCACAGGCAGCTGCATTTGTACTGTAGTGCTGAGGCCTTTAAGAGGTGGATTGGGAAGAAGTGGGTTGCAACCTGACCTGCAACCTGAAGAAGTGTGTGCTCCCTGAGGCATCTGGTGGGGCCACTGTGTGATACAGGAAGCTGGACTAGATGGGCCTTTGGCCTGATCCAGCAGCAGGGCTCTTCTTATGTTCTTATGTTCTTATGACCTCTGGTGGGTCACAGCTATGCTGCCACCACTGCCAGCTGGCTCCAGATCACGTCCCACCAGGTTGCGTCACACTGCACCCAGTCACAGATGTGGGCCAGCAGGATATGTGTCCATAGGCACATCGCACAGCCTGTGGATAGGAGTGGGACAGGGGGCAGGTCCAGTGGGCACAGGGCAGCCAGGGACACATTGCCTGGCACTGCATTCCAGGCCCTCAGGGGCCCGCTGTGTCAGGGCTCTTTGCTATGGTGCTGGCCTGGCTGTACTCATAGTGAGGCAATGCCCCAGGCCCGCCGCCTCCGCTTCTGCCATGGTGTCCCCATGGGCTGCTGCTGCCATCCAGCTGCTGCTGGATCTGCGGCATCCAGATAGGATTGGGCCTTTAGATGTCCTCTATCCTGCTTTTCCATCCCAGTTCCAGGTCACTGAAAGCAGTTAACAATCAACAAAGATAAACAAAAATAATAATACAGTACATACAAAAAAATGCAGCAAGAAGAGCACAAAGGGACAGAAGGAATGTTCTTGAATTCTGACCAGTCCTGAGATTGAAGAGACTTCAACTGCTTCCCCCAAATTGTGTTTCTTGCCAGGTACCAGAGGCGTCATTAGGGGGGGCGGGGGCGACACGCACCAGGGGGTGCATGAGCCGCTGATTCGGTGGCAATTCGGCTGTGCAGGGGCGGTGCCAGCAAAAATTGACATTTTTGCAGGCGACAACAACAACAGGAGTCCCCGCCTGTGACGCTCGTGGCTGAAAAACGGCCGAAAAGCCGCCGGGGTGTTTTTTTTTTTTCAGGAGCGGGGCAGGGCTTGTGATGTCACAAGTGGGTGTCATGGCACCTGCCCCCCCCCCGGGGAGTGTAGCTATGCCTCTGCCAGGTAAATGTGCATCTCTCTCCACACAGGTGTCAGGAGCAGTCTCAAGCAATACATTTAGCTGAACTATTATTGATTCTGAGAATCAAGACTAAGAATCAAATATACTAAAGCAAATATACTGATCTGTTGACTTGGTTATTCACAGCTCGGTTTGAGGGCAAGTAATAGCAAGAACAAAATTCCACTCTGCAGAGGGGTAGTCATATGTCTTAACAATCACAGCAAAAGGTGAGTCATTTATCAAATTATTCATTAGGCAAGAGTGGGACAGGCTACTAATCCCAGAGAGATTGGGTGAGACCTTTCTACTTCTAAACCCTTTTATTTAGTCATCAGCAAAGTGCTGTCTTCTCTGGTGAGAAAAGTTCCACTTCACTGATAGGGAGGCTTCCTTCAATTTCACATTGCTTGGTCTGTCCTCGGTTGACCCCACTCCAGGGTATTAATGCCCTTTTGCAGAAGAAAAAGTGACTTGTATGCAGCATTCTCAGTTCAGATGTAAGTTGCATTGTGCAGTAATATAATTTCTTCTGATTTATATTCTGTTCTCTTATTCACTTCAGCATCCTATTTGCCTTTTATACAAGAGCCATACATTGTCCTAATGGCTGCAAAGGTTTCAGTAAAATAACCCCATGAGCAAATTCCTTTTCTGGTCCACTCACTGTGAATTATTGTTTCACTTAAAATGTACTCTTTCTCTTGGTTCATTGCATCCAGATTTATTATATAACGTTTGCATTATATTTTCTCCTTACCAGGCCCATTTCGTTAAGATTGACATCATTGTGGAACCACTCACATTTTTTTCTCGTTATTCTCTCTCTGCCTCTTGAATTCTGGTACCTTCAGTACCTTTGAATAGGGAAGCAGAGTTGAAGTACTTATGATCATGACCATGACTTCTGATCATACTCTACACACGCAGCTCATTATGTGATAAAACTATTTCTAGAATGTACCACTTCATGCTGAAGATGGGGAATTCCATGAAAAATGGGATGTCAGGTAAAAGGTTTCTAGCCTACCCTTCTTGATGTGCCAGTTTTCTATTTGTAGAGGTATTTCTGTTGGAGAAATATGCTGAATGGAATGGTCCAGGAACTGTTTTACCACATGATGAGCAGTTTATCTTGTCTCAGCTTAATATGTTTTGGAGGTTTGTTCCTTTGGGTTCTAGCAAACAGTGTTAATTTTCATAAATACTTTCCCGCTGTTGCACTCCTTGCTAATAGCGCCTATTAAAAATACTTTAATACACTTCTGAGTCTGTTTCATCTTTTATTAGTATTTAAATCTAAACAAGCAGACTTTACAGCCAATAAAAATGAAATGAGAATCTGTGATCAGAAGAAAGCCTGAAATAAAACAACTTCTCTAATGGCATTTACCAAGTGGTAGTAAAAGTGGAAAGAGCTGGCTATTGTATGTATGTAAGAGGAAGACCAGCAAGTACCACTGCCCAATCCTGTGTAAGATGTGGCGGCCAGCCTAAAGGGCTGGCCGCCGCATCCTGTCCTGGTCCCGGGCTGACCAGGGGCAGCTTGGGAGCACCTCGAGGGAAGGGGACGATCATCCCCTTCCCTGGGTGTAAGCGGCCTGAAGCCCTATGGACCTACTTGAATGTAAGCCAGCTCTGGAACTGGTGCACATTCACGCCTGGCGTGTAAGGTCGCACTGGGCCGGGAGAGGGCTTGGGATATCAGCGGCAGTGGCGTTGCTTAAGGTGGGGCGGAACAGTAAGTTCCGCACTGTGCTAACCTCCGTTTACTCCTTGGCACAAGGCGGCCCCGCCCCCACGCCGCTGGAGCCATTCAGTGCAGCGAAGGCAACGCACAGGGAGTCTTGCTTTCGCTGCACTGAATGGCTCCAACGGTGAGGGGCGGGGCCGCCTTGTGCCAAAGCACAGTGCGGAACTTACCGTTCCGCCCCACCTCGAGCGACTCCAGTGATCGGCGGAGCTCACTGCCGATATCCCTGCCCTCCCCCTGCCCAGTTCGGCCAATGGCTGCCCTCTCTTGCCGCCCAGTCTGCCCTCCCCCCACCCCTGCACCAGCCAGTGCAAGGTTTACCTGGTCCAGCGGGTGCAGGGAAAGTACACCAGGGGAGAGAGGGCTTTACTGTGCATATACGACACCCAGCGCTGGGGGAGCACACACTCCCGCGGCACATTTTTTTACACAAGATTGCGCCATCAATGAAGTGCTTTCCTTGTGCACATATTCTTCCAGTTCAATTACATGAAACAATTTATGATTTGTATGACAACGATAGAGGTGTCCAGCTCCACAATTGCCACTGTCCTCAAGATGTCCATATTTATTGAGAAATCCTTCTTTGACAAGTTAAACTATGATAATATGGAAGGTGACCTGATCAGAGCTTACTGCAGCTGTGTCTATGATGATGTTATCCTATCAGTTATAACCAGATGGATCATTCAAATACCATGGATGGTATGGGAGTCACACAAATTGGTCATGTGTACACTTCTGGAAGACTTTCTCCCTTGTGCCAGGTGATCCTTGCTCAAATAAGCACATCAGAAGAGAGTTAAAAGCATTTGTGGTATAACACTGAATGCTATAACTGCTACCGAATATGGTCATGTATATAAAACAAACGAAATCTGAAGTGTGGCCTCTAGAAACCAGAAGAATAAGAAGACAATGACAGTGGTAATATGGAGGCATATGAAAATCGACAATATCTTTTTTCTTCATGCTCAGTATTTAATTCAGAAATGTTTTTCCTCAGCAACTTTCGTATATCAACAGTGGAAATCGTCATATTTCTCTGAACAGATCCTAATATCTGTTCACATTGCACCTCTAGGGTCATATTTAGCAATAATTCAACTCTAAAATCTACATAAGGGAATTTTTGCAAATTTATAATTTCCAAAGGACACATCTGCTAACATTCTATTATAATTTTCTTAACTCACTTTTTCCCCATAATGGACCTAATTTTGTGCCCAGGTGGATCATTAGCTTTTTACCCATTTTGATTAACTCGATTCATGCTATGAAGAGGTAACTACAGCTTCGTGAACTGAATGAGAACTTTGGCTCGTGTTTTAACCTCGTCTTTCACCATGAAAAGTCTTGTCAAATGTAATTGCATTTAAAGGAATTTAAATTCATTTCCTGTGACATTCTTTTCAAAGACTGTAAGAAGCAAAGTCTGAACTTCATTCGTCACAGTGCACTCTTCATGAGATATGAACAGGACATGTATCTGGTGTGCAACTGAGTAGCTCACAAATCCCTGATAGAAATAGATGCTAACCTAATGAGCACTCAAATGAACATGAACATCTGAATCTCTTTTTCAGGCACCCCATTTACTTTATTGCACAAAGTGGTAAAGTGCCCCACTGATTTCCAGTTATATCATTGATTTATTCATAGTGATACTTTTGACATCTTTATTATTAATATTATGGCAGCTTGCCACCAAGGGCATTTATGCCCACATTTCAGTTCTTGGATAATATCCCAGAATGCACTTGATTCCCCAGGAGTGAGACTACTGAGAAAAGACAAGACGTGGCTATACATTTAGATAGGAGTACCAGTCTGTTTCTCTACAATTACTTGGGGCACCAGAAATTAAAAAGATTGGCAGATGTACGGCTTAATTTGTGCATGTGTATCATAAGGCATATATCCATGGATGTTTTCTGAGTAGCACAAGATCCATTAAAGAGGTGGAGAAAAGATGATGACAAAAAGTATTTGTCAATACCCCAAACTAAGCTTAACCTTGGAAGCAACCTGAAGAGTTTGACTTTTTTTTAATAAAAGAGTGCTTCCATGGGGGGACGGGGACAAAAGGGTTTGTGGGGAAAAAATCCCTTAACCTTTCATACCTTTGCCAGTATTTTATGCCTGTTCACAGCCATTTTCTCCCTGATCCGATGCTTCTTTGGCACCATTTTGTTTTTTACTGAAAGGGCTTCTTCACTGCAAGATCCCAGTCAATCAAGGATCATATAATAAACATGCTGCTGTTGTCCGCACTGCATTATGTTCAATGCTATGTGCGTCTGGATTCCCAACTTTTTTCTATTCCAAATAATCAACTACCTGCAACTGGTTTAGGGTGAGGAAGTGTTGGTCCAGCTGCCCCAGCGGTATTTCGCCGCCGCCCCCCAGTACCTGCCCCCTTGAGAACCATTTTGCATTCTTTAAGAAAAGGATGTGAAAAGTCCCTCAAAAGGTGAAAGTACATTTTTTCATGGGTATAAAACTGTTCACAAAGAAATCTCCCCATTTCCCTTCAGCACTAATTCCAACAGTGCCCAACATGGGAGTGTGACAGGAAATACCACCTTGTTGCTGTTTTGGATGAAAGAACAGCAATCAGCATGAGGCTCAGTACACTAACTATAGATTGTAGGTGACTGATGCTCTGATCCAGAGGGTTGATTACCCAAAAAACCCTATCTCTGAAAGCATCCTTCAAGAGACCAAATCAAGGAAGGTATATGTCACGTTGAATTGAGTGCATTTGCTGGTGTAATGAGGCTGCTATCACCAGGTGAGCGGTGATTTTGTAATTCCCTTCTCATTCCTCTTCTATTCATACTACTTCTACTTACAGAGGGTTTCTTCTGCTTTCTAGAATGAAGGTTACTGCAGTGTCCCGGGCTTCAGACACCATTATGATTTCCAGGTGCTATGGCTTGAGTTTACGTTCCAATTCCAAAGAAGGGCAATGCCAAAGAGTGTTCAAACTACCGCACAATTGCACTCATTTCACATGCTAGCAAGGTTATGCTCAAAATCCTACAAGCTAGGCTTCAGCAGTACGTGAACCGAGAACTACCGGAAGTACAAGCTGAGTTTCGAAGAGGCAGAGGAACTAGAGATCAAATTGCCAACATGCGCTGGATCATGGAGAAAGCACGAGAGTTCCCCAAAAACACCTACTTCTGCTTCATTGACTACACAAAAGCCTTTGATTGTGTGGATCACAACAAACTGTGGCAAATTCTTAAAGAGATGGGGGTACCAGACCACCTTACCTGTCTCCTGAGAAACCTGTATGCGGGTCAAGAAGCAACAGTTCGAACCGGCCATGGAACAACCGATTGGTTCAGGATTGGGAAGGGAGTACGGCAAGGCTGTATATTGTCACCCTGCTTATTTAACTTATATGCAGAGTACATTATGAGAAATGCAGGGCTGAATGAAGCGCAAGCTGGAATCAAGATTGCCGGGAGAAATATCAACAACCTCAGATATGCAGACGATACCACCCTAATGGCAGAAAGTGAAGAAGAACTAAAGAGCCTCTTGATGAGGGTGAAAGAGGAGAGTGCAAAAGTTGGCTTGAAACTCAACATTAATAAAACTAAGACCATGGTATCTGGGCCCATCAATTCCTGGCAAATAGAAGGGGCAGAAATGGAAGCAGTAACAGATTTTACTTTTCTGGGCTCCAAGATCACTGCAGACGGAGACAGCAGCCATGAAATTAAAAGACGCTTACTCCTTGGAACGAAAGCTATGGCAAACTTAGACAGCATAATAAAAAGCAGAGATATCACCATGCCAACAAAAGTTCGTATAGTCAGGGCAATGGTGTTCCCAGTAGCAATGTATGGTTGCGAGAGTTGGACCATAAGGAAGGCTGAGCGCCGAAGAATAGATGCTTTGGAACTGTGGTGCTGGAGAAGACTCCTGAGAGTCCCTTGGACTGCTAGGAGATCAAAATAGTCAATCCTAAATGAAATCAACCCTGACTGTTCCCTGGAAGGACAGGTACTGAGGCTGAAGCTCAAATATTTTGGCCACCTAATGCGAAGGGAGGACTCTCTGGAGAAGACTCTGATGCTGGGAAAGACTGAAGGCAAAAGGAGAAGGGGAAGGCAAAGGATGAGATGGTTAGACAGCATCACCGATGCAACCAACATGAAAATGAGCAAACTCAGGAAGATAGTGGAGGACAGGAAGGCCTGGTGGGATATGGTTCATGGGATCACGAAGGGTCGGACATGACTTAACAACAACAATGGCTTGAGTTAGACATGCACACACCAATTAGAAATGTGTATGTATAGCCTGATTCAGATCATAATGACCTCCTGTGCATCGTCTGCTAAGTAAATTTGATGCTAAACCAGTTAACCTCGCTGGCCTATTTATCTTGGCTGGCCATCTGAGCACATGGCTCCATGAAGACATTTCATCTGGCAGCCTTGAAAGTTCTGCTTTCATTGAAACCCTGCTTCCCCCGCCAGTATTCATCCCCCTTCAGTGAATCATTACTATAATGAGATAAAGATCTCTAACCAAGGAATGATTCTTATTATACGTTCCCAAGTTCTTCTAGGAGACCTCCCCTGGGTATATATTAAAACCAAAATGGTCTCACACAATCGTTTAAATCATTTAAATCTACAAAACTCAATTCATATTGACTCCCTCTAGGCATTTGCCTTACAAGTGACCTAATAAGGATGAGCTGTGACTGTCTCCAAAGAGTACATGGGAACACAGTACACCATTCCCAAACATTTTTTGGGAGGTTAAGTTATTGCAGCTTTCATTAATTCCATTTTGAGAGTGGAAACTTTTCAGATCTGTGAAGCTGAGCACTTGTCCCACTGGGAAAGGAGGTAGGATGGAGTATGTTATGAATAAATTGAACACTTTAGGGTTGACTTCTGTGTTATCCTGAGTTGTATCCAGGGCAGCACAAGGGTGCACTGGGTCCTCTTTACTGATGCCCTTTGTGCCTTCCCAACATCTGCTTTTGAGGGTTGAGGGACCTCCAGAACAGTGGTACACTGGCTTCAGAGGGAGGGGAAGTTCAACAGAAAATGACAGGCTGCCTTGCACAAGCAGAAATGTATTACCACTTGTGCAGGTGACATTTGGATATAACCATCATGAAGATTATTAAAATAGAAAACTTGCTAACATTCATAAATTTTAAAAAAAATCCCTGCTAGCATATATGCATGTTTGCCAGATGCCCCAAGTTTTAAGAAATGTCTTTATTTTAGAACCTTTGTCTGTAGTGCAGAATCAGACACGCAAATAATGCATAACCACAGCATTATCATTGAAAATAATGGTTACTAGAAACTTATTGGGATTTGATGTAGGATGTATCTAAATGTCACATGCAAAATGCCTGTAACAAAACACCTGACATTTTTAAAGGGAAAATTTTATCCCGGGATGAGCAATTTTTCAGTGTTTAACACTTTCTCCCACCTATCAACTATTGGGTAATGATTTAAAAAAGGATTTGTTCAAGACCTTCCTATTGGTTCGGTCCCTGTCAGTTACAGAGCAATTACAACTGGAAAGTTCCCCTGTTCAGCATGATTTGTGGTGGTTCTGCAGAAAGCTCAACACTTGTGTTCGGTAGCTAGTGAAGATGACTACACTGTGGAGGGAAACCATCTAGAATTGTAGGGTTATATATAGAACAATATTGTAAAGATCTTTATCGACTCTAGACAAGCTTGCCTATGTAAACTGCCTTAAGTAATATCTGAAGAGCAATCTGAGGATAAGAAAGGTGGTATATAAATACAGAAATAAATTATATTGTCTTTTGTCCCTTGTGGTGTATATAACACAATTACTTATAAAAATGGGTGTTGTAGAGCCCATCATGGAAGAGCCGTTCTTCCTTCGCTCAGACACAGGAGTCGATGCTCCTTCTAAGACTGTGCCCATTGTGGCCTTCATTTGCATCCTCTAACATCGAAGAAAGTGTGTGTTTTCTTCAGAATGATTGTAATTGTAATATATGCAAAGGTTTTGGAATGCAACTAAGATTTATTTAATTGGATGATTGTTCTACGTTGAACATGTACATGATGAAATCTACTATGAAGAGGGCCAATACAAGAACTCCTGAGGTCAATTTTTGCAAAGTATAAATGCTGTAATCACAGAAAAATGTCAAAATTGTGTGATATTTTTCTTTATTGGTCATGTTTACAACTTCAGAGAAATACACCAGGCAAGTACTGAGTGTGGAGGGGCTCTCATTATCAGAAATATTATATGAACAACATTCCCAGTTCTACCACATACCGGTAAGTTGCAACTATTGCTTATGAGTATTGTAGTCATGTAAACACTCCCATTAGAATTTTTTTTTAAAAAAAGGATGGGTATATCCCTAACTACAACTACTGTAATAAATATTGAGTGTATGAGGCCTTTTGCTCAAGGTGAGATGGTCCCCTTGTGTTAGAAGAGAGATCTTTTTTTCTTTTTTCCTTCTTTTACCTCCTACCTCTTTGTTGATTCAATGACTTTCCAGGTCAGGACCACCAAAAGCAAAATCTGTTTTTATAAAATACAGTTCATGCAATTAAGTAACCAATTAATTCCTAATTATTAATTCCATGATACCAGTGGTGAAACAAGGGTGGAGCGGAGGCAAGTAGTTCTGCAAGACTCCGTTACACTGGAGTCAGCGGCCCCTCCCCCTTGCTGTTGGAGCCATTCCAGCAGCAACAGGGGAGTGTCCTTCGTGTTGCCTTTGCTGCCAGAATGGCTCCAACAGCAAGGGGGAGGGGCCGCTGACTCCAGTGTAACGGAGTCTTGCAGAACTACTTGCCTTCGCTCCACCCTTGTTACGCCTCTGCATGATACAATTTCATGTGATGGTGCAATCCTATGCATGTTACTCAGAAGTAAGTCCAGTAGGTTCAGTAGGCCTTACTCCCAGGTAAGTGTGCATAGGATTGCAGTCTGAATAGCTGTTCTGTAAAATTCTGTTTTGTAAAATTCACTCTTACTGGGGATGTGCAACACAATCCTATACATGTTTACTCTGAAGTAAGTCCCACTGTATTCTATAGAGCTTATTTTCAGATAATTGTGCATAAGACTGCAGCCTCTCATTGAACTCAATGGGACTTACTTCTGAAGAGACAAAGTTGTACCATACAGTTTAACATACATACAATTGTTAAAAAAATGCCCCAGTCATGACTTTCTAACTAATAATTCTTTAGCACTATTGTTTAGATGCCTTCTCTTAAGGCAAAGTTGGTCTAAAAAAATCAGTTCCATGTACTATTCAGTTTATAATGGATTTATACGGCAGTCTCAAAGGTGCATACAAAAAAAAAAGGTTCTCAACTTCCACTAGAAAAAGAGGTTTCAGCAACATTTCCTCCCATTCTTTGGCTGATCAGTCACTTGAAGAAGTGTTCCTGTCTGAAAGAACTGTGCTCCAGCAGCTGTTGTGAATGGTTATTGAAACAGCTGTTTCAATCAATAATTTATTTGCCAGGCTTAAAAGGCCAAACCCATTCTATAACACATTATTGGATATTAATACCATTTGGTTACTTTCAGAAGCAAGAGCTTAGAATATATAAACAGGACAATGTGCCAACATTAAGATAGTAAACTTGTATGAACATTCTATTCTCTCTGGTATATGTTCATATTGTAGTGAATGAAACAAGCAGCCCAATCCAATCAGGCCCCTATGGTGGCAGATCTCACAATCTGCTGCCATAAGTGCTGCTGCAGTGTCGCAAAAGCTGGGGTGCCGTTGTGCGCTTTAGGGGCACCGGTACAAACAGCTGGAGGCCCTGCAAGCGTGCCAGTGGCTCCCAGGTGTGGCACCAGTGCAGGTAAGGTGACAGTGGGGCAGTTCGAGGGTGGGGGAGGATAAAGGTGGGGAACAGGGCAGGCGGGGTGCTTCAAGGGTGGATCATGGTGGCACTAGTGCACGCCAGATCCTTTTCCTGTTTTCCCGGCCCAACACACACCCCTGCCTCTCCTCGAACTTAAGTCAGCAAAATAGGTGGTGTGTAGGACAATGGAGACCCATTGATGGCCAGATGGTCTATGGAGAGATAAGTAAACAAAATATTTACCTCTCCTGGAGCATCTGGCCATACACACGCCCCCACTGGATGCAATGCGCACTCCAGCAGCATGGCTGCATCATGTAGGATGATGGGGGATAGGATTGGGCCACAAGTTCTCTAAAGATTTTCTCAAATGAAGCAAGTGGCTATTAGCTTTCTGAGCAGAGGCGTCGCTGCGCCCGGAGCAGGTTGGTGCGGGGACCCCCGACGCCCCCCATAAGTTTTTTAACGTTGTTTTTACTGTGTTCAGAGTTTTTTAACTGTTAACGGGGCATCTGTTCATGTATGTATGTTTTTCCCCCACTTATCTTGAAAGGAAGGCTTCCAGCGACGATCTTCTTCCTGCGCCCGGGCACATTTTCTCCCTGCGCCCGGGCGCGAACTCCATTAAGCCCCCAGCAGTGCTTTCCAGAGTTTGTGCAGGCGCAGAACGTCGACTGGAAACTTCGTCGTTCTGCGCATGCGCAAGTCTTCCACAGTTTGTGCCCGGGCGCGGAGAAAATGTGCCCGGGCGCAGGAAGAAGATCGTCGCTGGAAGCCTTCCTTTCAAGATAAGTGGGGGGAAAGCAAACATACATAAACAGATGCCCCGTTAACAGTTAAAAAACCCCGAACACAGTAAGAAAACACAGAAAAACACAAAAAAACCCGAAACCTAAGGAGCCCCGCCCCGTCCCCTGAGCCTTGTGCCCTACGCCCTGGGGCCCCCCGCCCCCTATCAGGCGACGCTTCTGTTTCTGAGACATTCAGCTTACTCCAAAGAGGAAATGTAAGTTAACTGTCTTATGCCATCCATCTGACTTGATGATGTTATGACTGTTGATGAGCCTCCAATGACTCAACAAAATGTACTGGGACAGAACCTTGATTCAGTTTGTCTTTGACTTTGCCAGTGCTATTCCATCCTAGGCACTAGAAATCTTCCTTTCAATAGGTACTGCACTGATGAGGTATGGTCTGCTGAGCTGACTATGTTTCTTTGTGCTTTTATGATAATTTGGAGACCTTTTCTCCTTTAGGCATGTCTGGAGAAGGAAAGAAAGAACCTTGAAATTAGCATTTAAATATTCTGTAAGAAAAATTCTTACTTCACTCATTCTTAAGGATTTTGAGAATCTAGACATAAATCAGTATACTTTTGCATTTCTCCCACCCCGCCCCCAACAAAACTATTTCAAAAAATTAGTTTCACTTTATTTCTACTGAGGACTAGTCCTCACAAAAGCAGGTGCAGTCTTTTGTTGCAAATCCTAAATTGAATGTAATGATTTAAAACAATCCTGTTTAGGGACTATGGACATCATAGCTGCAATATGCTATTGTGGGTTGTGCTGTACTTGTGATGCTTGTGGAATTTATGGCGCAGTTCACATTTTAGAGCTTCACCAAGAGACCTCATGATGTGAAAAGTGAAGAGTTTCTTTGACATCTGCAAAATATTAGGTTTTAAATCTGCATACAAACGCTGTAACTAAATTTGGCATTTATAGTAAGTACAACAAATATTACAACTTCTTCCTTCCCCCCTACTTAATTTAATTGTTTTCTCCACACAAATTAAGGTGCACACACAGACAAAAAATGCAGAACAGTACATCTCATAAATCTTTCCCTTTTACTCATCTGTCCTAGAAAACCATCCTGATCGTTCTGATTTAAATTGCAAGTCTATGAGACCAGTTTAAAGTCAAGGCTAGTTAGTTTCCTACACCCTAGAGGTGTACAAATAAATGGCTACATCCAACACCCTGCTTCCAGAAAGTGATTGATACTGTGATGAATAGTGACTGTGGTTTTTGCCATCATTGATCTCTTATTCATCAGAACAACATCTTAACTAAGCTAGAAGTCAGGGGAATGTTCATCAACCCTTCAAAAAACAGGGAGCTCAGTCAGAAAAATATCAGGCTTCAAATGCCATTGTCTGAGCAGATGCAGGATGACAAGAAACCAAGGTGTAGAAACATGTGTTCAAATTCCAGCTTGGTAACTTATTTGCTTTTAAATGTTATTGAATAATCCATCATTATTCTAAATAATATATTGGTCATCCATTTAGCTCTCTCTCTCTCCCTCCATCCCTCTGTGTGTGTCAGCGCAATCCTGGGGATCTCAGGAACGGCAGAGCGAGTGCTCCGCCATTCTTAGTCGTCACAAACGTAAAGCACGTTTGCGACAACTTGCGAGTAAGAGAGGCCGGCGCAAGGCCGGTCTCCCTCACTCCGTCGCTGGACCAGTTAAGCGGCCGCCGGAGGAAGGTAAACTCTCCCACCGGCAGCCACGTGGGCAGTCTGGCGGGCGAGGGAGGGGGCCATTCGACTAGCCAGCCAGGGAGGGGGCGGGTGTGGTTCTCACCATATTCCCGTCCCCGCCGGACCGGCTAGGCCGTTACATGACCTCCTCCGACTTCCGCCAGCTATTTAGCTGGCAGAAATCCAAGAAGGCCCATAGGGCCGACCCTGATTTATAGCCGGGGAAGGGTTTGTCTGCCGCTTGGCCTCAGGCTCCAGCTAGATCCTTATACAGGATTGCTCTGTGTGTGTGTGTGTGTGTGTGTGTGTGTGTGTGTGTGTGTGTGTGTGTGTGTGTGTGTGTGTGTGTGTGTGTTGAAAGGGGTAAAACCAAGGTTCATTATCCAAAGTTCTATTTTAATGGCCCAGCCAGACACCTCTGATTATTCACAAGTGTGGCATGAAGGGGTGCCCACCCATTAGGCAAGGCAATGCAGATTGCATCAGTGGCAGATTGCAGGGGGGCAAGAGGGTGGCGGATTCAGGGTGCCCCAAGTCTGCCACCACCACTTCCCTCCAGCCTACTGCAGATGCAAGCTGCACTGATCCACTTTCCACCTGGTAAAAGTGGATCACCTGCCTCCTTACCTTGTTCTAGGTGCAGTTGCTTTAAACACAGAAGTGCAGGGCTTCCAGTTTGATTTACAGGCACCGTGCAAACAAAAGTGCTCCTTCATTTACGTGGTCCCTTTAAATTAAATCAAATCAGAAGCTTTACTGCAAGGAGTGTGGTAAGTGGCTTTTTTATTGTAATTGTGCAGAACTGTTGGACCCATTGGCGGCAGCATGGGTTGTGCCATCACTAGGCATGAAGGTGATGGCCTTCTCTTGTTGCATATCCCCAACTTCTGGTTAACTATGCCAACTGTGTAGAATGCTGTCCCTACAGAGGCTTGGTTGACCCTCCATCTTATAATACTTCAAGAGATGTGTAAAAACCTGGCATTTCCATGCTGCTATGGAGACGGTGATGTCTGACAGTGGTGTGGGGAAGATGCTGTTGGAATTTTTCAGCTATGGATTTTGGTTCAATTTTCTGATACCTTTTAATTTATTTGTGCTGTGTGATTTTTAATTTAATTTTGTGTTGTTGATTTTATCTTGAACGTAAGACACCTTGCGTTGCCTTAAAGGCAAGAAAGGCAGGATAGAAAAACATTAAATAAAATAAAAAAGATGCCTGTGAACATGGAACATAGCGATTTGCTTAAACCTTTTGAAAAGCCATCTAGGCTAGTGGTCATCAGCACCTGGTGTTAGTGAATTCCACAAGTGAATTATTTAGTTGTTATGTGAAGAAGTAAGGCCAGCGGGTGGCACAGTGGGTTAAACCGCTGAACCATGAGCTGTTGATCGAAAGGTCAGCAGTTCGAATCCGCAACGGGGTGAGCTCTTGTTGCTTGGCCAGCTCCTGCCAACCTAGCAGTTCCAAAGCATGTTAATGCAAGTAGATAAATAGGTACCGCTTGCGGTAAGGTAAACAGCACTCCGTGTTCCAGCCGCATGCTACGCGCTGCGGCAAGGAGAGTCATGCTGGCCACATGACCACGGAGGCGTCTTCGGACAACGCTGGCTCTTCGGCTTTGAAATGAGCACCACACCCTAGAGTCGGACACGACTGGACTTAATTGTCAGGGGTCACCTTTACATTTACTTTATGTGAAGAAGACACACTTCCTTTTGTCTGTCTTTAGAGAACAGGAAAAAAATATCTGTATAATCTCTTTCCATACTCTCCATAACAGTATAAACCTTTAGCTGCCCCTCTTTAGCTGTTTCTTTCTTTAGATGTACAATCTAAAAAGTCCCAAATATTTCAGTTTTATGTCCCTTACAGGGAAAATGCCCTTGAACATGGTGTAATTTTGGAAAAGTGCCTGAAATGTGACTGAAGATATGCCAGTCCTGAAGGGAGTCTCGCTGAGACACAGTAGTTTTAATTCTGAAACAGTTTCACTACCTTAATTTAATAGATTCACATTTTGCCATACACCAGTACGCCTTTAAATTCACCAAGCTGTCTGAAGACAGACAAAATAAAAGACTTTAAAGGAAATATTAAATAGTAAAAAGTTCTTTTTGATGATTTAGGCAATTTTTAAAATTAATGAAAGCTGATTTAGTGTCTCTGAGCCTTTATTCCCTTAGAGGAATTATGTCACATATAATTTTTCAATGAGGTAGTCATCTCCAGAATAAAGCTCAGCTTTATTTTTAAACCACAAAGCTTCAGCTGCAAATGGAATTTATAGTTTTTATATGTGGATAAACAAAGATACCTCCAGTCGCGTCGCGACGACGCGCGTCACCCCAGAGCGGGGGCGCGCGTCGCCCTTAAGGGGGAGGCTCCGCCCCCGCGCGTGACGTCACGCACAGGAGCAGAGCGCCCTCCCCGCTCCGTTTTCGGCTCATTTTGGAGCCAAACGGACACAGGGGAGGGAGGGCAGGCCCAGCTCAAACTGTAAGTGATCGCGCGTCACCCCTATACGCACGACGCCCCCCGGCGGCCCGCCCCCCCGCTTCCCCCCGTCGACACCAGTGAATACCTCTACTGCAATATTAACACTATTTACAGCGCAATCCTGTGTCACCTTGCACCGGTGTAACAGCAGATGCACTGATGTAACAGCAGATGCACCGGTGTAAGTTTTTAGCTTTTAGCTGAAGTAAATCAGATGTTCTCTCACCAGAGAGCATTTTATTCATGTCAGTGAACATCATCATGAAGCACGTGTTACAGTGTTCCATTGACTCGCCTGCTGAAAGCCTTTCTTTTTCAGTAGGTCTTTGATTTGCCTGGTAGCTAAACTTGTTGCTATGTCCTCCCAAGACATTTTGTTTCTGCTGCAGACACTGAATATTTTTGTTACATTATAACTTTTTAAATTATTTGTAGTATTTCAATTTTTAGCCACTTTGGACATCCCATATTGGGACAGAAAAATGGGATGTACAATCTAAATAAATAACAATAAAATGCATAATATAAACACATATATGCACATAAACATGCACATGGACATACAATGTATTATTATTATTTATTATTATTATTGTAGTAGTAGTAGTAATAGTAGTAGTAGTACTTGGGCAGCCCAATCCTACCTTGGGTAGGCTCTTCAGCGGCCCATGCTGAATCCTATCCGGGGAAGGAACTGGCTGGAGGTCTACTTGAGGTAAGTGGGCAAATGCCTGCTTACCCCAGGTAAACCCCCAGCTGCTGCAATGGGGCTACTCGGTTCTCCACCAGCTGTATAGCTGGCGGAGAAACAAGCAGCCCCATGTCAGTTGCAAGGGCCTGGGAGAGGGGATAGGATACGGTGTCCAACAAGGATGCTGATCCCTCCCAGGCCTGATCTGCCCATTCCAGCCCCTCCCTTCCTTGTTATGCCCCCTCCCTGCCCTCCCCCAGCCCCCGTGTCACTCAGAGCGGCCTTACCTGCTCTAGCGTGCATGGGGCCTGGATTCAGCACCGGAAGGATGGCGCAGGCCGCCCTGCTGGTACTGCCTCCTCTCCGGGTGTCGAAATGTGCCTTATGGCATGTTTGTGACACTTGGCGCAGCGCTGAGGCTGCAGCTCCAGCGCCTGTAGCCCATAGGATTGCACCGTTAATGAATTGTAATGTAAATTTATTTCTGATAGATGGAAAGCCCCAATGCCAGCATATTGAATGACAGGGTTGTACATTAATAAGATCAGTATCATAACTGGAGGTTCTGAGAAGCTTTAGCTTCAAGGTAATAGACTATACTCTTCCTAATTTCTCTCCTGGGAGACTTTTGACCCAATCCTATCCCCCACTTGCTCCGGCGGAGTGCATGTTTCTTATACAGAATATGCTTGCTACAGAGAGTTGCTTATAACAAGAATAGGCTGTATTCTGGTACTTTGCATGCATTCATTCCAGTTGCATACAGCAGCAGATTAAATCTCTATGAGTACATGGGCACTTCCCCGTTATTGCCAACAAAGGAAGATCCTGAGTTTATGCCAGCTTCTAACTGCACCACCGAATTACAGCCAGAAGTTGGCATTAACCAAAATGCACATACACATGAGCATGCCCTATTCATGTATTCCCAAGTGAATATGCTGAGCATTGCACATAAAAAGAGGCCAATCAGAACACTGGAAACAAGCTAACACTACTTACACAGGTGAAACAGATGAGCAGCAAATAGAATACTGCAAGAGAGAACAGCAGCACAAGTTCTGCTCTGTATTTGTTAATTTTGACTTCTTCTTGTTCCTCAGGACAGTCTGGAAAGCAAAGCAGATACATTCACTTAAAAATACTTTCAGTGCAATCAAAAACAAAATGCAGACAAACAACCATACCATACCTATTACTTTTAATGTAATGGTGCTAGTTTGGTTGTAGTTTCCAACTGGTGCCCTTAAGACACATTTGTATGTCCCACTACTGTAGCTTGTAACATTTTTAATCTCCAGAGAATCCCAGGTGCCATTAGAGATATTGAAAGATTCGTTAAGTCCTCTTGAGTAATTATGCTGCAGTTCTTCCGATTCATTGCTGTTTTTAACAATCTGCAAAACAACATGTTAACAGGTATAGTCAGGCCAGCAACCAACCAGAAGGTACTTATACCCCAATCCTGAGCAATAACAGGACCCAAATATGTCATGATTTTAACATTCTGCTGTATCCACCTGTGCTGCAAACCATTCTAAACTCTTATTTGCTATTCAGTCATTTGGCAGAAACACGTGTTTGCAATAATATATTTGAAGACATTGCAAAAGTGCTCCTCTAATATATATCAATATAACTGTTTAATCTGAACAAGCATTGATCAGCCACATGTTATGCCCTCAACTAATGCATACTTCATGCTTTGTTGCATGTGCCTCTCTGTTCCAAACTGCTACCATTTTCTATAATGCAATTGTTAAACCTACATTTGCTAGAATGTACAATTGTGTTATCTCCTGAATTCTCTGCCCCACGAACAATGACGACACATGACATAAATACTGCAGAGAAAGGTCCTAATGCACATTGTCTGCTTTGTGTGAAAATATCCTTAGGGTGGTTACTTTTAAGTCTGTGCCATTGGCCTTTATTATTATTATTAACAACAGTATTTATATACCGCTTTTAACAAAAAGTTCAGAAAGTGGTTTAGAGACAAAATAAAATGATTAAATGGCTCCCTGTCCCCAAAGGGATCACAATCTTAAAAAAAAAACCTTGTTAATTAACCTTGTAAATTATATAAACCTTGTAAATACAATACAGTAATACAACAGTATATTTTCAACTTGTTTCCATTTTTAGATTTATATAAATCAACATTGAGAATATTTTGAATACATTTTAACCTTCCATTAGCAATGCTGGAGCTAGGTAGGTGAAATGGTTCTGCAGGGCAGGCCAAGCAGGGCAGAAGTCAAGTGGGCTATATGGTCACACTGCAAAAGAGAGATTTGAAGGGACAGAGACTCTTACTGGGGGCAAGTAGACTGTCTATATATTCATTAACGAGAAAGTATATGACAGAGTGAAATGATTTGCTTAGGGTGGACAATATCCTTCCCCTCCCAATAAAGTCTGATTCCATTCTTAATTGGAGATGGTCAAAGAATGGCCTTCTTAAATGAACAATGCAAAGAAATCGAGGAAAACAACAGAATGGGGAGGACTAGAGAAAATTGGAGAAAATTGGAGATATCAAGGGAACGTTTTGTGCAAAGATGGGCATGATAAAGGACAAAAAAGGCAGAGACCTAACAGAAGCAGAAGAGATTAAGAAGAGATGGCAAGAATACACAGAAGAACTATACAAGAAAGATCTTAATGTTCCGGATGACCACGCTGGTGTGGTCACTGACCCAGAGCCGGACATCCTAGAGAGTGAAGTCAAGTGGGCCTTAGGTAGCATTACTAACAACAAAGCTAGTGGAGATTATAATATCCCAGCTGAGCTACTCACAGCCCATTCCAACCCAAGTGCTAAGCAGCCCAAGTCAGACCTAAAGTCAGCCTAAGTCGTTTAGGTCAAAGTTAGGTCTGGAATGCAACCATTTAGGTCGAAGTTACGACCAACGGACTAAGAACAGCCCATTCCAACCCAAGGGCTAAGCAGCACAAGTCAGGCCTAAAGTTGACCTAAAAGTGGGCGGAACATGGGCGGACTGTGGGTGTAACGGGGGCGGCAACCAATTAATGTTGGATTCCAGACCCTGGCAAGCACAGACACGCCCCCTCCAACACAAATGCTGACACAAAATTTAGGTCAACCAAAAAGGTGGACCCAAATTTGAGGAGACCCATAGGAGCCATTTTACCTTACCTAAGCCAGCCCTCTCCTGAAAATTTCTAACACCCTACTCCTGAGTTAGGTCAGAGTTAGGACGGAGTTGGGCCTGCTAGGTCTGGAAACCGACAGAGTTATGCCTAAGATAGGGAACCTATCAGCACCCAGCCCCACCCAGCCTCATTCCCACAAAAGCCCAGCCCCAGACCTCCAGTCACTCTCTCTCTCTCTGAGCACGTGGCGTGGGGTTCTGTCCCTCACAGCCACAAAGTGGGACTTTGTCGGTGGAGGGCAAAATTCACAAACACCCCACTTCTCTCTTCTCCTCTCTGCCTCCCTCTAGGGCAGAGAGGGCTGTTCTGGCTGTGGCCAACCTGTTTACAGCTGTGCCTGGGCAGCTGCCTCCATGCAAGTGTTTGCTAACCCATGTCTTTCTCCCAGCCCTTCTTCCCCCCCCCCCCACAGGCAACAACACCAGCAGGTAAGAGCAGGGTTTGTGCTGACATGTGGTCTGACTGCTGCCTCTTTGCATTTAGAAATATAGGAAGGATACATGCCTCTTTACCAATGTGTTGTCTCATAGCTGTCTGCATAGCCTGCCATGACATGCCTCTCTACCAATGTGTTGTCTCATAGCTGTCTGCATAGCCTGCCATGATATGCCTCTCTACCAATGTCTTGTCTCATAGCTGCCTGCATAGCCTGCTATGATATGCCTCTTTACCAATGTGTTGTCTCACAGCTGCCTGCTTTGCCTGCTATGATATATAGGATACATGCCTCTTTACCATTGTTGTGTCTGATTGCTGCCTGTAGTCATGTGAGCAGACAATGCCACAAGTGTGGAACTGTTAGCCTTATGTAGACACCAGCTGTTCCCCCCCCCTTTTCTCCACAGGGTCTAATGACGGGTCAGTATTGCTAGGTTTGCCATGGTTGTGACCCCCAAGTTGTGTTGTTGTCTCTCTCTTTGACCCTTTCCCCTTACAGGATCATGCTCTCCTTACACCCAGGTAAGCAGCTCAGACCATGCTGTGTGTGTCACACCTATCAGCTGTGTTTTATTTCTCTCCCTGCAGGCTTTTGCAACCGACACACTGGCTTGTCGTCAATGGTGACTGCTTCCACATACCAGCTGACATGTAACTCCCCCTTGTTTTTTGTCTCCCCAGGAACGTCCACTATCACCTACCTTCCTGGGAGCACCCCTGGGCCTGCAGTCTGGTTGCCCCACTGTCGTCTGCCTTGCTGCTGCCAGAGGTCAGGGAGCCAGCCCTGCAACCCTCCTCAGCTGCTGGCGCTGCTGCTGCTCCACCTCCCTGGCTGTCGTTCTTGCTGCCCCTCCCCTTTCTATGGAGCAGGCTGTGGTTCCACAGGGGAAGAGCCTGCATGTCCAGGTCCATGGGGCAGGTGTGCTGCTGCTGCTTTCTGATTGGCTGCTGTGACTACGCCTGGCAGCCTCGCCTGGCCATCTCTGCTAACGTTCCAGAACAATAAAGATGCCCCTTGGGCAGAGCCCCAGTGAAACATATGTGCCCAGTGTTTACACAAGCATTGCCCCACACACACACAGACAGCCCCCAGCACCGAAGCCCCTACATGAGTCCCATCCAGGGACTGCCACGGCCTTCCCTGGGAGAACCCAGCAGGGGCGCTGCGAGACCCCCATGGCACAGAGGGGAGGGGGGAGTCAGGGGGGCCTCTCAGGCAGGCAAACAGTGACAGCCAGGGCGTCAGCCTGTAATGCAGGCGCCTCAGTCGAAGGTCCGCCCGTAATGCAGGCGCTTCCATCGAAGGTCTGCCCGTAATGCAGGCGCCTCCGTCGAAGGTCTGCCCGTAATGAAGGCGCTTCCATCGAAGGTCCGCCCGTAATGCAGGCGCCTCGGTCAAAGGTCCACCCGTAATGCAGCCACTTCCGCCCAAAGTCTGTCTGCATAAGAGGCGCCTGTTTATGCATCACCTTCATCTGCGAAGCGCCCCTGTGTCCCTATCGGTCTCTGCAGACCCCTCTCTCGGAATCTGTCTCCCACCGGCCTTGTTGTCTGTCTCTGACCCACCCATGTCCCTCCCCAGCACCCCCTGTCTGCCTTCCTGTGTGTCTGCCTCTCCTCCCACTCCCTGATGATGGCTGCTGGCCACCCCCCCACCCTGCCAGAGCGCCTGCCATGAGGCGCCGTCGTCGCCCCATCTGGGGGTGTGATGAGCTGCGTGAGCCCTTCACGCTCGCAGCAGACAAGCCCAAGGCATCTCTTGGTCTTGGCCGGGGCACAGAGCAGCAGGCACGCCGGGATGCCTTCTTTGTGGGCATTGCCCCGGCCTTGGAGGCCCAGGGCTTCAGGCAGCGCACAGGCGAGTCATGTCAGAGGCAGTTCCAGTCCTCATGAGACCCCCCTTGTGTGTGACGTTCCCACCCCCCTCCCCTTCCCTTCCCTTCCCTCCCCCGCTCACCCCCCAGTGCAGCCTCAACGTGGCTTGGGGGTGGCATCGCCTTCTGCAGGAGGGAGGGGACGGCCACTCTCCCCTGCAGCAGGTGGCTGATGCACAGGGTGCCCTGTGGCGGCTGGGCTCAGGCACCTCGCTCACCTGTCACCTGCCCTGCGCCCACCACATGACTGGCGCAACCCCCCTGCCTGCGGTCAGCCCCTTTGCGACCAGGCTGCGACAGACCCTGCGGCAGCTGCCATGGATGGACGCTGACACATGCAGACAGAGGCGTGCACATGCCTGAGCCAGACACGGAGCCTGGAGAGCCTGCCTGCCTGGGAGGTAAGTGTTGCCTGGATCCTGGGGTGGTGCTGGGCCACAGAAACTGCAGCCTGCCTAACTCAGGCATAACTCTGACCTACCTCAGGCATAACTTCTGCCTAACTTAGGCTGCACTTAGGCCACACTTATGCCTGACTTGGAGAGGAGTTGGGTTGGAATGGGCTGTTAAAATCCTAAATGATGATGCTGTGAAAGTGCTGCACTCAATATGCCAACAAATTTGGAAAACTCAGCAGTGGCCAAAGGATTGGAAAAGGTCAGTTTACGTTCCAATTCCAAAGAAGGGCAGTGCCAAAGAGTGTTCAAACTATCGCACAATTGCACTCATTTCACATGCTAGCAAGGTTATGCTCAAAATCCTACAAGCTAGGCTTCAGCAGTATGTGGACCGAGAACTACCGGACATACAAGCTGGGTTTCGAAGAGGCAGAGGAACTAGAGATCAAATTGTCAACATGCACTGGATCATGGAGAAAGCCCGAGAGTTCCAAAAACACACCTACTTCTGCTTCATTGACTACGCAAAAGCCTTTGATTGTGTGGATCACAACAAACTGTGGCAAATTCTTAAAGAGATGGGGGTACCAGACCACCTTACCTGTCTCCTGAGAAACCTGTATGCGGGTCAAGAAGCAACAGTTCGAACCGGCCATGGAACAACCGACTGGTTCAAAATTGGGAAGGGAGTACGGCAAGGCTGTATATTGTCACCCTGCTTATTTAACTTATATGCAGAGTACATTATGAGAAATGCAGGGCTGAATGAATCGCAAGCCGGAATCAAGATTGCCGGGAGAAACATCAACAACCTCAGATATGCAGACGATACCACCCTAATGGCAGAAAGTGAAGAAGAACTAAAGAGCCTCTTGATGAGGGTGAAAGAGGAGAGTGCAAAAGTTGGCTTGAAACTCAACATTAATAAAACTAAGATCATGGCATCTGGGCCCATCAATTCCTGGCAAATAGAAGGGGCAGAAATGGAAGCAGTAACAGATTTTACTTTTTTGGGTTCCAAGATCACTGCAGACGGAGACAGCAGCCATGAAATTAAAAGACACTTACTCCTTGGAAGGAAAGCTATGGCAAATTTAGATAGCATAAAAAGCAGAGATATCACCATGCCAACAAAAGTTCGTATAGTCAGGGCAATGGTGTTCCCAGTAGCAATGTATGGTTGCGAGAGTTGGACCATAAGGAAGGCTGAGCGCCGAAGAATAGATGCTTTCGAACTGTGGTGCTGGAGAAGACTCCTGAGAGTCCCTTGGACTGCTAGGAGATCAAATCAGTCAATCCTAAATGAAATCAACCCTGACTGTTCCCTGGAAGGACAGGTACTAAGGCTGAAACTCAAATATTTTGGCCACCTAATGCGAAGAGAGGACTCTCTGGAGAAGACTCTGATGCTGGGAAAAATTGAAGGCAAAAGGAGAAGGGGAAGGCAAAGGATGAGATGGTTAGACAGCATCACCGATGCAATGAACATGAAAATGAGCGAACTCAGGAAGATAGTGGAGGATAGGAAGGCCTGGCGGGATATGGTTCATGGGATCACGAAGGGTCGGACACGACTTAACGACTGAACAACAACAAGGAATGTCTCTTGCAGTTGCCTAGCAACTGAGCACTCTTGTAAAATGGCAACCACACAACTGGAAATAGCAGAAAGGCGAGCAGTACCAGAGATCCAATTTCCAACACAGTGGTCCTAGGACAAATGTCTCACAGGTTGAATGGGCAGCAAGGAAGCCTTGTTTTCTGAGACAGCTAATGGTAATGATGCCTGTTCCATATCTCCTGTGTTATGTTCAGAGCATACAGTATATGGCATTCTAAGAGAACAGCAGCACTTGAACTGTGCTGAGAGAGACAGATGAGTGGTAATTTCTTTCCATTCACCATTGTGAATTGTTCAAGGACTGCTGTACATAACATAAGCATACATAATACATTTAGGCAAAAAGAGGCAGGTAGCATAGATGTATGTCTGAATGTTCTTATTCTGAATTCATACAAATGTTGTATCTTTGGGATGAGCTCTCTTACTGCCCTTTCCACTGACAATTCTTTTTAATCACAGTGCTACACAGTTGTCTTCCTTATTACACATTCCTTCACAGCTGAACAGCACTGTAATAATATTTTACCTGTAGAGACATCTAGTGGTAAATGGTTAGTTTTGACAGACAGATCCATCTTCTCATGGATTTTGTTTGGAAATTCTTCTTTAATTAATCACTTGTAAATAAACTGCCATCTTGAAATTGCATATGAGATTTTAAAATACTCTGGTTCTGGATTGTTGCTTTATAAATGTTTCCCTTTTACTTTCTTGGGCAATGTTTTATGAACAGATTAAAATCTTCCTCCCCACCTTTCTCTAATTGGACGCAATGGGACTCATATAGTGCAATCCTGTGTAACCTTACACCGGTGTAACAGCAGATGCACCAGCGTAAGTGCAATTACACTGGCATAAGTGCACTTACACCGGTGCATCTACTGTTACACCGGTGCAAGGTTACACAGGATTGCGCTGTTAATCAAAATTTTAAAACATTATAATTGTCAAAACTCAAAAGTTAAAACAAAACAAACTGCAGCAAAACAATCAATTCAAAAATAATGAGAAGGGTAAAAAGAACTAGATAGAGCAAATGGTCAGCAATAACAAATCAAAAGAAGTCAGAGAAGGCTGGATGACATTTTTTTAAAAAGTCTCAACCTCCTCTGAAACTTGGTAGGGAGGCTGCCAGCCAAAAGGGGGCCACCACCCAAAAGGCTGTCTCATGTGGCACCTCAGACAGCAAGGAGACCTGGAAGTGAGCTCCCCTCCCCCCAGGCAATCTGAGGGTACATGTAGACTCATATGGAGGAGGCCGTCCTTCAAATACCTTGGTGCCAAGCCATTTAGGGCTTTAACAGCGCAATCCTGTCTACGACAGGACCGGTGGAACTATTGATGACCTGGGTTAAAATCCCCAATCAGGGGGATCTGGATCAGTTCTTGAAAAAGAAAAAGGAGCTCCCACCGCAGAGTTCTTGCATCTCACTTAGTTTGATACAACATTATATAGGTTAACAGGGCTGGTGGCGGAGTATGCTAGACCTCTGGGCAAAACTCTGTTCTGGGTCCTTGTGCACTTGTGCATCACCCCTGGTATACCCAGCCCTGACATACCCTCAGTTCACCCTGCTCCTGACTGCCAGGCCCCAGATCACCTAGTGCTGGAATTTGGTGTTGGTTGCCTTTCCAGTGGCAGGTGGAGGCACTTCGTCCTCCTCCCATCCTTTACATAGTGTCTTGATCCCCAGCAGCAGTCCCACCATTGGGAGCATGCCAGAGTGGCACCCCATTGGCCACTAGAGAAGTGTTCAGGAAGTGAGGGAGGGGAAAGTGTCCACGTGGACACTTGGGGAACCCCCCCCCCCCAGTGGTTGATTGCCCAGTTTGCTCTCTGATGGTACCTTTTTTATTTTTATTCACATTTTTAAACCGCCCTTACTCCAAGGAGCTCAGAGTGGTATACATGGTTCATGTACTTGCACATAGTTAAGAAAATCTAAGGTCAAACAGCAACACTGATTTCCTTACATATTACAAATTACTGGGGTTACTACAATCCTATGCACAACTACTAGGAAGTGAGCCCCAACATACCCAACAGGACTTACTTCTCAGTAAAGATTGCTTAGGATTGAGCTATGGAGGGCATACCAGTGGTGGAAGAGAGGGGGCTTTGTTTGTGTGGCTTTGTGTGTCCAAGATATGGAAGAAGAAAAGAAGCATTCAATTTCAAAAACACTACTGCGAGTGTGTTTTTGGCAGTTGCCTGGTGGAATGAGCCTCCACTCTTTGGCTTTCACTGAAACAACCAATATTGAGAATAAATGCATGGTAACACAGGAGAAAAATATTCCTGACGACGAATGGCAGACAATGAATGAATTTCTAGATACCAGTTTCTATTCTAACGCAATGTAACAGATGAATACCCGCTTTACTTTGTTATATTTGGGGAAATGGGGTGGAAAGTTTAAAAAAATGCTGAACCATTTGGTGGCAAATTGAATGAATATATACATTCAAATAGTGCTCCTGGATGAGAATGAAATGTTGCCATTCTTCAAAGCCCACATGAAAATTGCATAGGTTGTGCTTTTTCAATGTTTTTATTTGCATAGTGTGATTTCAGTGCAGAATTTCAAATTATTGGGCTGCAGAATATGAATGTTTTTTTACACACAAATGGAACAGTAAGTACAGTACTATTAATTATCCTGGGTTTGCTGTAATGATGACGTGAAATGAAATCAACTGTTTCATCCTGTTCTGAACCTCGTGTCGGTGCAAAGTGGTGTGTGTGTGTGTGTGTGTACACACACACACACACACACAGAGGTTTACTGCACATGAGGCAGAAACAGTAGAACTCAACATATTGTGTTCATTTGGATTTTTGCCCTCCATTATTACACAGCTAGATTGGCACATGGTATTTTTAAACTTAGTTTTAAGACAAGCATTAAAACTGAATTTTAGTATGTGGCAGGGACTTGTTGGGTTGGGGTTATTTTAGCAATATCACTGAAACGAACTGAGGGTACCAAACCCTGAAAAGCTCTGTCGGCTTTATGATCTGATCATTAATTCTACACAAACAGCAGCACACGTTACACAGTCACATCATCCTCGTTTTTTTTAAAGCAGCAGAAGTCAAAGGTTAATTGTTCCTATTTACTACGCAGTTTGGAGTGACCCTGTACGAGAGATTTAACCTAAGAGCTATTTGAACTTTATGGTCTGAAATGTCATACTATTTGTTGGAATTACTGTTTAATTGGTCCCTTGGGGGCTTTATACACTGTTTATTGATTAGCCCCTCAACAGATTGTTTTTTTTTTAAGTCATTAATTCTACAATTTGGTTGCCTAGCTGCACTCTGTCATCTTCACTCACCACCACCGTCACCCAGGTTATCATTTAAGAATAAAGATCCGTTATGCAAAAAGAGAGTAAGAGAGGCCTTGTTAAACACTGAAACTTGATGGCTTTGAATGACCACAAACAATTGCTACTAACTGTTGAACATTTAATTAGTGCCAACTCTGCTGTAGTACAACAGAGAATGCAGAAATGGCATGTTCTCTGCACAGAATATTACAAACTCAGTTCACATAAAATGCTTTCTTCAACATCTAGTCTACATCCAGCCATTCTCAGCCATGCACTCATGTGGATAATATAACATGTGAACCATGGACACAGCAATCATGGACATAGCCTACAGCAATTCTTGTTAATGTGGCAACATGTTCTCTAGTCTAGTCTAACCTTCCCAATCAATCCTGGCTGTATCCACAGTTGCCCCAATTCATATACAGGTTGGTTACCCCTTATCCGAACATCCGAAATCCAGACTATTCCAAAATCTAGACATTTGGGGGGCTATGACATTTTAAAAAAGAAACGTTTTCCAGCACCTGGCTGACATCGCGCAAGGCATGCTGGGGCACAAAATCATTAAAAAAAATATTGTATAAAATTACCTTCAGGCTATATGTATAAGGTGTATATGAGACATAAATGAATTTATGTGTTTAGACTTGGGTCCCATCCCCAAAATCTCATTATATTTATGCAAATATTCCAAAATCTGAAATCCAGACAACTTCCCATCCCAAGTTGTCCGGATAAGGGATACTCAACCTGTATTATGGCATCCATCCATGCCAGTCTTACATGGATGCATACCATGACATTTGAATCAGGGCAATTGTCATAACCATTAAGATTCTTACAGCGCAATCCGACTTAACTTTTGTGCCGGTGTAACCAGCGGCGCAGCGAGAACGGGAGGCCCCAGAACAGAAAAGGGATTCAAATTCCCTCCAAAAGAGGAATTCAAAGGGGATTTGAATCCCTTTTCCATTCTAGGGCCTCCCGTTCTCGCTGCGCCGCTAGTTATACCGGCACAAAAGTTAAGTCGGATTGCGCTGTAACTCTCAATAAAATGTAGATATATGTAGAAAATCAAAGACAAGTAAATGGTAAAAGATTCTTACTTTAGACCAGGTGACTGCACTATATGTAACTTCTGGATCCCGAAGAGCTTTGCATGGGAGCAACACATCTCCACCACATGTGCCCACGATAAGCTCTTCTAGAGTAACATCAGTAGGAACTCCATGACTCACATGCCAGACTGCAAAGAAGAACCCACAAAAAAGGCATTTTTAATTGAGAGACCATTAAAAATTACTACCTACAGAAAAAATCATTTAAAAAAACCCACCACAGATTCTAAAGGCAAGAGTGAAGAAGGAAAAATAATGGAAGTTCAAAAATATGTAAGTAGAAATGACTTACCCTGACTTAGGAAGACAAGTTGATACCAATATACTGAAGCCATGAGCATGCTGTGAAAGTGGGTGATAGTTGCTCTTTTCAAGAGAATGACAGAAGTGAAAGCAGCGAGGCCTAAAAAGCTATTTACAAATAACTCAGGGAACATACTGGGATTCCCCCTCCCCCAGCCTTGTGAAGGCCACTGGCTGGTTGTAGGGGAAAGTCCCACTGGCTTTCCTTACTTCTCTCTTTAATGATCATAAACAGAGACTCCAGTAGCCAGCAGTGAATGTGTTATTCAAGGTCAGGCTTAGAGTGGTTAAATGAATCATTGTAATTCCGACTGGGTGGAACCTATTGTAAATTCATCTTTGCGAGAGGGAGTGATGCCTAGCATCTTGAAGACCGCAATTGTGCGTCCCCTCCTGAAAAAACCATCTTTGGATTCCTCCAATTTAAATAACTATCGGCCAGTTTCCAATTTGCCTTTTTTGGGTAAGGTGATTGAGCGGGTGGTGGCGTCTCAGCTCCAGGGGATACTAGATGAAACGGAGTATCTGGACCCTTTTCAGTCTGGCTTCAGGCGGGGCTTTGGGACGGAGACAGCCTTGGTCGCCCTGCTGGATGATCTTCGCCGAGGACTGGACAGGGGGAGTGCATCCCTGCTGGTCCTTTTGGACCTCTCGGCGGCTTTCGATACCATCGACCATGGTATCCTTCTGGCCGGCTGGCTGAGTTGGGACTAGGGGGCACTGCGTTGCAGTGGTTCCGTTCCTACTTGGCTGACAGGTCCCAGATGGTGATGCTGGGAGATGCCTGTTCGGCGCCCTGCCCTTTACAGTGTGGGGTGCCACAGGGTTCTATTCTGTCTCCCATGCTTTTCAACATCTACATGAAACCGTTGGGTGAGATCATCTGGGGATTTGGTGTTGGGTGTCACCAATATGCTGACGACACCCAACTCTATCTCTCCTTGCCATCTCGTTCCAGGGAGGCTGTGGAAGTCCTGGAGCGCTGCCTGGAGGCGGTTGGGGTCTGGATGAGGGCTAATAGGTTGAGATTGAATCCAGAAAAGACAGAGGTCCTACTGGTCAGGAAAGCTTCGATGCAGGTACTGAGTCACCTGCCCGTTCTGAATGGGGTTGCACTCCCCCTTCAGGAACGGGTGCGCAGCTTGGGAGTACTTCTGGATTCACAGCTCAACCTGGAAACCCAGGTGGCGGCTGTGGCCAGGGGTGCGTTTGCCCAGCTTTGGCTGGTGCGCCAGCTGCGGCCGTACTTGAGTCGATCGGACCTGACCATGGTGGTCCACGCCTTAGTGACTTCAAGACTGGATTACTATAATGCGCTCTACGTGGGGCTGCCCTTGAAGACGGTTCGGAAACTGCAATTAGTGCAGAATGCGGCGGCCCGGGTGGTCGCTGGAGCTAGGCGGTTTGACTCTGTTGAGCCGCTGCTTCAGCGGCTGCACTGGCTGCCCATTCATTTCCGAGCCCAATTCAAGGTGCTGGTAATGACCTTTAAAGCCCTTCACGGTTTGGGTCCAGGATATCTGAGGGAACGCCTTCTCCCATACATTCCGGCCCGCTCTCTTAGGTCATCTGAGGGGGCTCTCCTGTGGGTGCCACCTCTATCGCAAGTTAGGGGAGTGGCAACACGTGGGCGAGCCTTCTCTGCTGTGGCGCCACAACTGTGGAACTCCCTGCCAGGGGATCTGAGAACTACCCCCTCCCTCATGACTTTTTGGTGAGGGCTCAAAACGTTTTTGTTTCGTCTAGCGTTTGGGTGATGGGTTGTAGTCTGCCTCCTGTGTCTCAAGATGCTCTGCCATGCTGCTTTTGTGCTCCATATTGTTCCCCCCCCCATGGATTTTATTGTTTTTAAATTAATGTATTGTTTTAAACTTTTCTGTATTTTAAACGATGTTTTTTCATTTTTGTTGTAAGCTGCCTTGGGCATTTGCCTCAGCATAGGATAAGGCGGGATATAATTTTTTAAAAATAAATAAATAAATAAATAAATACCATTTTTATAGCAAGTGTATTAGAGGGCCCTGATCCAGATGACTGCAGCAATCAGATTGCTGCTGCTTTTCAATTTTTCACCCTGTGCCATGGTCCCAACAAAAACCAGCCCCTGAAGCATTCATGGCAGGCAGCCTCCCTTACAAGGCAAATAGCAGCTTTTTTGCACACCTAATCGTCATCATCATCATCATCTATTTCTAGAGGTCTCAACATGGCCATCTTGCCCCCTTTCTCCTCATAGCTAAAGCTGTTTAGAAAAAGAACAGAACATAGGAACAAATAAAAGCCCTGCTGGATCAGGCCAAAGCCCCATCTAGTCAATCTGTTTGCCACAGTGACCCACAAGCAGGAGAGAAAGGCACAATTTATATAGGGACAATACAATTTGGCAATCTTGATCCCTTCCCTGAATACCTTTAATATGGAATTTGCTTTTTCATAGCTGCTGGTTCACATTGAGTTGACATTTTCATTGAGCTGTGCACTCTGACACCAAGATCTATTTCCTGGTTTGTCACAAACAGCTCAGGTCCCAGGCACAACAGTCTATATGTGCAGTTGGGGGGTTTGGGGCATCACTTTACACTTATTGATGTCGAACTGCATTTGCCAAGACAAGAAAAGAAAAATGCTCACTGTTAATTATGTCATCATCAATGCCAATTGAAAGGCAAGTGAATTCAAGGGCAAAGCAATATTTCAGAAACTCCAGTAATAGTAGTGACTCATAGGCTTACCAGATCTCCAACCGGGACAGAGTGCTAGACCTTTAGGAGAAGGAATGTGGACAGGTGTAGCTTGTTAAACCTCAGAGCACAATCCTAGGCATGTCTACTCAGAAGCAAGCCCCATTGTGTTCAGTGGGGCTTGCTTCTGAGTAGACATGCCTAGGATTGTGCTTTAGGACTTAACAAGCTACACCTGCCCACATTCCTTCTCCTAAAGGTCTAGCTCTCTGGCCCGGTTGGAGATCTGGTAAGCCTACTCATAAGAACATAACAAGAAAGAGCCCTGCTGGACACAGGCCCATCATCTGTCTCCTGCAATCCGCCCAGTACCTCTGTTCCATCCTGCTCCTTGCATTGCCCTAAATTTATACCAGTGATTATTATGATGAACCAGCAATGCTGTCCACACACCTGGAGTAACACTATAACAGCACAAATATGTGCCTGCAGGTACTCTCTTGGCTGGTTTCTTGTGCTTTTAGTTTAATGCACAAGAGCACAGGTAGTTGCTGTCTGCTGTCACAGTGAATTCCAACCTTTCTTTTGACTGAACTGTGTATGATTTCTGCATTTGGGAAAAAAAAAGATTCAGGATACTTTTTTTCCCTGCTAATTGGGCAAAGACACACCTTTCCAAAGTGGTGGCTCTTATTTTTATAGGGGGAGCGCAACTGTCCCTATCCAAACCCAACATAGTATCCCGCCAGTGGCTTTTGCTGGTCTCACGCCTGTGCTTCATTTTAGACTGCGAGCCCCCTTTTGGCGGAGGGCGGGAACCTTTAGGGGCAGGAGCCACTTTCTCATTCCTTGTAAACTGCTTTCAGAACTTTATTTTGTCGAAAAAAGCCACATAAATATTTGGAATACTGTACTATTAATATTTCATCGCTGCAGTCCTATCCATATTTTTTGGGGCTCAAGCTACACAACACAAACATACTACAAAGTTTTATACAGCAATCACAAAAGCAACCAACAAAAGAGCTACCTTGAGGACATATATATCAAATATTCTCATGTTAAGAATATTGTTGCAGAGTACTGGACAATACAAAATTGCAACAACATATGCACAGTCCTGAGGAAAGACGTGTGGAGCGTGTACAACTAGAGTTGCCATCTTTTTACGTGGTATATTATAGTTTGTCCAACCATTCCCTCTCTAGCAGGGACAAAATAAGTAGGACATCAAAGGACTTATTGTAGCCACAGAGTAATCAGGGGTCTCTAGTCACATCATTTAAATTATTAAGTATGAAGTTGAAAAGCAAGTCACTCGAGCAGTAACATGTTGACAGAGCACATACTGAACTGATTAATTCAGCCCAAGTGGCAAATATATCATTTGAGGTTTACTATTCATGTGAAATGTATTGTTTTCTGTTGGGGATTTCACTCATGAGAAATAACATATGGCAATAAAAAAAACCCCACCCTTTCTATAATACGTTTTCAGCTTATTAGGAACAGGGTTTCTGAAATATGAACAATCCATAAAAATGACGCACAGGTGGCAACACCTTATGCAAGAAATGAGAAACAAATGCGCCCTCTCAATGCTCAGCACCTTTAAGTCTCCTTGATCAATGGGACTGAAGTCATCAATGCTTGACTTTCTCATTGAATTCAGGGAGACAACTTTTAGCAGATTGTGTCCAGTGTATAGTTATTTCTCATTTGCTGGCAAGAATCACTTGCATTTTTATAGATTCTTTAGATTTCAGAAGCTCTGTCTTTAATAAGTGTATGAATTGTTTTTTGACGTTGTAAGAATGAAACCCATTTTTAAAAACTGTGTAGAAAGGCCCTTGTAAGATATACATTTCACTATGTCACTTTATAACTTTTTCAGTAATAAGTTTCTAAACCTTTTTTCATGCTTCTCTCTTAATCTGTTTTCCCTCAGAAACAATTGCAAGTACAGTATAACCACTATTCTGTCTTTGAATAAATCACAAACTGTCTGAAATATTAACAGGGTATCAGAAATGAAACAGGCAGAAAATGAAAGCTCATTTGGTTTATATGAATGAGCTCATCTGAGAAGTTCCCATAAGTGGTTTTTCCCCTGTTGGTAGTATTTAGAATCTACTGTACTTTCCAGGTCTAAGCATCTACACACATGACAGACTCCCATAACCTACAGGGTGGCCACAAAGTCCTTACACATGATATTGTGTGGGATTTGAGATTGAAGCCATTTAAGCCTTGCGTAGGACATTGTGGCCACTCTGCATAGCTACTACGTATCTCACAAAAGAGAGCAGATTTTAGCTACAGCCCAGACAAAGCTGCTATGAGTACGGTATATCCTGCTGAAAGCAATAGGACTGAGGGCCCAATCCTATCCAACTTTCCATCGCTGATGCAGCCGTGCCAATGGGGCGTGTGCTGCATCCTGTGGGGGGGGAGAGTCATGGAGGTCTCCTCAAGGTAAGGGAATATTTGTTCCCTTACCTTGGAGCTGCATTGTGGCTGCATCAGCACCAAAACGTTGGATAGGATTGGGCCCTTAGGTAGTCAAAATTAATGGGATTTTAGCTTGGTAGGAGCTTTTAGATTTTATGTTTCTAACAGCTGAATCCTATGGGGCCTTTATGACAGCAGATCTTGCGACCCATTGTTGTAAAGGACCCAACGGCACCGCAAATGGCACGTAACTGCCGAGCATGTCGCAGCTGCCAGTGCAAGCAGCCAGCAGTTCCACATGCCCACCACCAATGGACCTGGCTCACACCAGAGCAGGTAAGGCAGCAGCGGGGGCAGGTCATGGTTGGTTTGGGGGAGGTTTAGGGCAGAGAGGGGGGAGGATCTCAGCAGCAGTCATGCATGCTGGATCCTATCCCCCTTTCCCAGCCCAGGTCCAGACTCTTCCTTTTCTCGGACTTACACCAGTAAAATAGCTGGTGTGGGTCCAAGGAGTCCATTGGCGATCAGGTGGCCTACTGGGAGGTGAATAAAATATTTTTTTATTTATATAAAAAAATAACTTTGCTGGCCGTCTGATCCCCACCACCACCATAGCATATACCATACACACCATTTGTGTATCTGCATGGCAGAAGATGGTGGGGGTTAAGATTGGGCCAAAAGAAAGGTAGTCACTCCATTATAACCAACTGGAGGTGCCTTCCTGTAGGCACTGCCACCACTAAGATTCAATTGGTGGTGAGATAAGGAAGGACCTTTTCCATCCTGGCACCACAGATGTAGAATTCCTTCTCTTTAAATTGCAAGTAGCCCCTTCTTTACAGGTGTATTGGTGGTGCCTGAAGACAGTGGCATCACTAGGGGGTGCGAACCACACACCACTTAGTGGCCAAAATTGAGGAAACTTTGTATTTATGAATAATACCATCATGTTATATATCATTGGAAAGGTAATTCAATGCTGAATGTAATGAAACAAATTGTTTTGAATTATCTGTATTCTATCAAAAAATATGACCAAATAACTTGAAAAAGGAAACACAACTGCCTTAAGTAACAAAAATGACCAATAAGACTAATTGTTCTGAGAGCTAATGAGGTGTTGTTATGAAACAGCATGGAACCAAATACCGATAAGATGTTAGTATGAGTCAGCTCTCATTTCTATGTGTCAAAGCTAATACTAGAACTCTTATTCAGTTTTATGAGTGTCATCAAGTTGGCCACTGGTTTTTTGTTGGTTACTGATTTGTTGGGTGACCTGTATTGTTATATATGAAAATAACAGCCCGGTCCAGCCTAAGGCAACTGCGGTACAATTCAGGCACAATTGCAGCCCAAGTGCGTTAGGCCCGAGTTGTGCCTGAATTGTACCCGAATTGTGCTGCAACTGTGCCGAACTTGGGACGGACCTACGACGGACGCCGTGCGCATGCGCAGGACGGGCGCGGTACAGTTGCGGTACAACTGCGGACTAAAAGTGGGCGTTCCGTGGGCGTCACGGGGGCGGGAACGAAATTTGGTCCATTCGCAACCCCCTGACACGCCCCCTCGAGCCCAACTCAGGCCCAAAATTTGGGCCAGCAAAAAGGGTGGACCCAAATGTGAGGAGACCCATAGGAGCCATTTTACCTTACCTACACCAGCCCTCTCCTGAAAAGTTCTAACACCCTGGGCCCGAGTTGGGACTGAGTTGGGACCGAACAGGTGTGGCCAAACTCTGGACATGGACCCAAATAGTTACCCTATCAGCACCCAGCCCCACCCAGCCTCTCTCCCACAAAAGCCCAGCCCCAGCCCTCCACTCACTCTCTCTCTCTCTCTCTCTCTCTGAGCACGTGGCGTGGGGTTCTGTCCCCCAGCAGCCACAAAGTGGGACTTTGAAAACTTTTCTAACACCCCTCTTCTCTCTTCTCTTCACCTCTCTCCTCTCTGCCCTCCTCTAGGGCAGAGAGGGCTGTTCTGCCTGTGGCCAAACTGTTTACTCCTGTGCCTGGGCAGCTCTCTCCATGCAAGTGTTTGCTAACCCATGTCTTTCTCCCAGCCCCTCTCTCCCCCCCCCATACAGGCAACAACACCAGCAGGTAAGTGCAGGTAAGTGCAGGGGTTGTGCTGACATGTGGTCTGACGTCTGCCTCTTTGCATAGAGAAATATAGGTAGGATACATGCCTCTTTACCAATGTGTTGTCTCATAGCTGCCTGCATAGCCTGCCATGATATGCCTCTTTACCAATGTCTTGTCTCATAGCTGCCTGCAATGCCTGCCATGATATGCCTCTATACCAATGTCTCGTCTCATAGCTGCCTGCAATGCCTGCCATGATATGCCTCTTTACCAATGTGTTGTCTCATAGCTGCCTGCAGTGCCTGCCATGCTATGCCTCTATACCAATGTCTCGTCTCATAGCTGCCTGCAATGCCTGCCATGATATGCCTCTATACCAATGTCTCGTCTCATAGCTGCCTGCAATGCCTGCCATGCTATGCCTCTATACCAATGTCATGTCTCATAGCTGCCTTCAATGCGTGCCATGATATGCCTCTGTACCAATGCCTTGTCTCATAGCTGCCTGTATTAATGTGAGCACACAATGCCATGAGTGTGGAACTGTAACCCTTATGTAGACACCAGCTGTCCCCCCCCCTCTTTTCTCCACAGGGTCTACTGACAGGTCAGTATTGCTAGGATTGCCATGGGTGTGACCCCCAAGTTGTGTTGTTGTCTCTCTCTGTGACCCCTTTCCCTTACAGGATCATGCTCACCTTACACCCAGGGAAGGAGCGCAGACCAGGCTATGTGTCTCACACCACTCGGCTGTGTTTGATTTCTCTCCCTGCAGGCCTTTGCAACCGGCACACTGGCATTCCTTCAATGGGGAGTGCTACCACACACCAGCTGCCATGGAACACCCCCCAAGGTGGTCATCCCCCCAGGAATGCCCACTACCACTGACCGTCTGGGGAGCACCCCTGGGCCTGCAGTCTGGTTGCCCCACGGTCATCTGCCTCGATGCTTCCAGAGGTCTGGGAGCCTGCCCTGCAACCCTCCGCAGCTGCTGCTCTACCTCCCTGGCTGCCTACTTGCTGTCCCTCCCCTTGCTATGGATCAGGCTGTGGTTCCACAGGGGAAGAGCCCGCATCTCCAGGTCCATGGGCCACGCCTGCTGCTGCTGTGGTCTGAGAGGCTGCTGTGCCAACCCCTGGCAGCCTTGCCCGGCCATCTCTGCCACCGTTCCAGAACACTACAGATGCCCCTGGCAACACATGTCCCCAATGTTGCACAAGCACTACCCCACACACACACACACACAGGCAGGCCCCAGTTCCAGAACAATAAAGATGCCCCTGGCCACACAAGTCCCCAATGTTGCACAAGCACTGCCCCCCCACAGGCAGGCCCCAGCACACAAGACCCTGCAGGACGCCCAGCCAGGGCCTGCCACTGCCTTCCCTGGGAGAACACAGCAGGGGTGCCGCTGGACCCTCCAGGCCCAGAGGGCAGGGGGGGAGTTGGGGTGACTCTCAGGCAGGCAAACACTGACGGGCGCCATGGCGACCGCTACGGAAGCCGTCGCGCCCGCCAATGGCAGCTGCAGAACGCCCGCCGCGACGGGTGCCCGTACAGGTCCTGACAGGCGCAGGCCGTGTGACGTCACGAGCGGCCAACGGTCGTCATTCCGACGCAAAATGGCTGCCGCAGCAGGCGTTCGACGAAGGTGGTCTGCAGAGGAGAGGGCAGCCATGCTGGCAGCCATCTCCCACAGCCCCCACCTGCCCACCCTGATGTCGAGCAGCACCGCCCCCAACCTGGAGGCCTGGGGGGAGGTCACGGCAGCCTTGGCTCGCCGGGGCTTCCACAGGTCCGTGGGCCAGTGCCGTGGACGGTGGAAGGCCCTCAAGGTGGCCTTCTTTGCAGAGCTGGGGTACAGGGACTGCCACGAGGGCCGCCCCAGCAGGGACCCCCCCCCCGCTGTATGACACCATGCTGCGGCTGTGGCGGCGTGCTGGGCGGCCTCGCTACCGGTGCCGCCATCATTCAGGTAAGGCTGTGTACTGGGGATGGGCTCATGGCAGGGAGGGTGTGAATGGGTCCCCCCAGGCACGCAGGTGCCCTGTGAGGACCTGCGGACCATGGGCACCCCTGGGGGGGATCTCCCAGCACAGACCACATGGAGCCCGGGGGGGGGGAAGGTGACAGGCCCATCAGGGGCAGCATGCCAGGGTGTGCCCTCCAGGAACACCTGGGCCCTCTGCAGCCAGGGTCCATGATTCCAGCGGTGCCGGGCACCCTGTTGTGGAGGGTGATCCTGGCATGGTTCAGAGCCCTCCAGGACTGGGCACAGGCCGGGGGGGGGGAGTACCCATGGGTCCAGCTGCAGCCATCCGGCTCCCTGGACAGTCGCAGCCCACAGGCCATGGGCCAGCCAGGCCCATGCCTGCCCACCATACCCAGGGGCTACTCTCTCCATAGAGCTGCCCATGCCAGCTACCCTGCTGATCTCCCCCAGGGCAGCCTCACAGTTCCAGCCCAAACGCTACCGAGCTCCTGCCACTGTGCGCAGGGAGGACTGGCAGCGGCCCCCCCTCACAGCCCTGTTGCCCAGGCTGGGAGACGGGACCGCCCCTCACACTGGGAGGGTGGGAGGGACACCAGCACACACAGTGGTGGGCACGCCATAAGGCCCTGTCCCTGGAGCCTGCCGCTCACATGACCTCTGGCAGGGAGGTCTGCAGGCCTGTGCAGGCAGCCCTCTGCCCAGATGCCAGGCCTACTGCACTGCCTGCTCCGGCTGCATGTGGGAGGCCTGGGTCTGGGTCTAGCCATGAGGGCACGGCGCTGGCTGGAACGGCGCGGTGGCATCTCTAGCAGCCAGCTGGTCTGTCCGGGCCCCCCTGCAGCACCGGACAGCTGGAAGGGCAGTGGGATGCTGCCGCTGCGGAGACCCCTTGTGGCTGGCCGCTGGGGGCATGGCAGGCTGTGGCGCAGGCACCTGGGGGTCCAAGGGTGGTCGGTGGACTGAGGGGGGTGATTCCCAGCCTCAGGACATGTACACGGGCCTGCCCAGCCGTGGGGAAGGGTGGTGGTGGTGATGCAGATGAGGCAGGTGACGGGGTGGGCTGGGGCGGAGGGGGGGGGTACCGGTGCGTGCTGAGTTAGGAGGCGCTGATCCCATGTGTGTTCTCCTCTGCAGTGGCCATACGCCGGATGGAGGGGCGGCGAGCAGCAGCAGCAGCAGCAGCAGCAGCAGCAACAGCGGCGCCAGCCACCCAGCCACCACGGCGACGAGCAGCAGCAGCAGCAACAGCAGCAGCAGCGCCAGCCACTCGGCCACCACGGCGCCGTGCACGGTGGGCGGCGTCCTCCTCCTCCTCGACCGCCTCCTCCAGGGAAGGGGCAGAGGGAGGTGTGGTGGCCCCACCATCTGGGCCCCCCTCCCCTGCTGTCCCACAGGCCCCCGCAGGGGTGGCAGTGGAGGAGGAGGTGGGGGAGGAGGAGGACCTGCCTGCAGCGGGTGACGTGGTGGTGGTGGAGGAGGCTGTGGAGGCAGAGGAGGAGGACCTGCCTGCGGAGGAGGATGTGCAGCTGGTGGAGGAGGAGGAGGAGGAGGAGGACAGGCCATCCACCTCCGCAGCTGCGCAAGAGGCGTTGTTGGCGGTAGCGGCAGGACCACCACCACCTGGCCCACCAGCCACGCAAGACCGGGCCACGCAGATGAGGCGGCGTGGGGCCCATCCGCGCCAGGCCCGGTGCCACTGTGAGTGTTCCCACCCCCCACCCCCTGGTAGTGCAATGGGTTCGGATGGCATGGTGTGCTGCAACCAGAGGCCAGTGCCCCATGGACTGCCTGCCTGTCAGTTGGTGGGTGCCCGGCGGCTGCCGGCCAGCCAGGTGATGGCGGGGGGTGCCCCCCGGGGCCCTGTGTGCTGTGGCCTTGATAGTGCACCTGGGCCGGGTCAGCAGCCATGTCCCTGTGGCCAGACACACAGTGGTGACCGGTTGGGCAGGTGCGTTGCGGGACCAGGGGGGATGTGCCGGGACCCAGGCCAGGCCATGGGATGGGGGTCAGGGCAGTCATGGAGAGGGCCCGACTGGGGCCTGCGTCCTGGCCTGCCATGGTGCCTGTGACAGGGGCCGCCTCCAGCAGATGATGGGCCCAGCAGACCACGGGGGCCAGGGGTGTGCGGGTGGGTGGGTGGCCTTCAAACAGGGCGCCGCAAGGACACAGGCCTCATACGCACCCTATCTGTTTCATTCCACAGGCTCGGCGTTGGCACCCAGGGTGATGGCCACCATCCGGGACGTCGGCCGCCGGGTGGACCGTGGGAGGCAGGAGGCAGCGGGCCAACAGGCAGCGGTGCGCCAACAGCTGCGCAACCTGGAGGGCGCTGCCTGGGCCACCCATGGCCAGATGCAGCAGGCCATTCGCCATGTGACGGCCCTGGCCCATGGCGATGGTGCTGGCCATGTGCCACCCGTCCTGCACCACCTGCTCCAGGTGGAGGCCAGGCAGGACACCATCCTGGCGGGGCTGACCGCTCTTCTGGCCCGGCTGGGCATCGAGCCGCTCCGGCCCCCTCCATGAGGGGTAGCACGTGGAGTGCTGGTCACGTCCCCCCCCTGCCACCCGTCCCTTTGTTGGTGCCCTGTGCCCCCTGTTGGGGCCTGGGCCTGTTCAGGCCAACTGTTGAGGCCACAAAACCGTTTTATCTGTTTTTTTTAAACCTGATTTTAATGCAATTTTAAAAAAGTGACCATAAACATGCTTTTAACTTTTCACCACTGTCTCTGTTGTCTTCCTCCGTGGGCGCGGATCATCGGGTGGGGGGCCTGCACTGCTGCTGGTGGCATCGGTGGCAGCCTGGGTGGTGGGTGGGGCCCGTGACCGTCCAGATGCCGAGGTGGGAGGTCCCTGGGGACGGAGCGGGTAGGGCACAGTGAGGGGGGGTTCCTTGCAGCGCAGGTCAGCGGCTGGCACGGGCCCCATGGTGGCTGCAACCGTACCTGGATGTTACGGGCCAAAGTACTCGGCTGTGACCTGCTGCCGGAATGCGACGCCCCGTGGGTCCTGGCCGGCCCCCCTGGCAGGCTCAGCCTCTGCAGGCTCGACGTCCATGGCGGGCTGCCCCCCCTCCTCAGCATCGAGGAGTGGGGTGTTCCGCCGGATACACAGGTTGTGCAGCATGGCGCACACGACAAACAGCTTGGCGGCCTTGTTGGGTGTGCGCATCAGGCGCCCCCCGGTCAGGTGCAGGCATCTGAATCGAAGTTTCTGCATCCCAAAAGCTCTCTCCACGACAATGCGGGTGGCACGGTGAGCGACATTGTACCGCGCAATGGGCCCTGGGACGTCCGCAGCGTAGGGTGTCATCAGGTACGGGCGCAAGGGGTAGCCACGGTCACCTGTGGGCGGTGGGGCAGCATCAGTCCCTGCCATAGCCTCGTTCCCCCCATCCCTCCCCCCTGCCAGCCCCCCCGACTCCCCTCCCCCCTGCCAGGCCCCCCCACCCCTCTCCCCCTGCCAGGCCCCCCCCGACTCACCTAGAAGCCAGCCGGTTCCCTCGGGCAGCTCTGCCAGGTGTTGTCGGACGGCAGAGGCATCGAAGATGGCGGCATCATGGACGCTCCCTGGAAACAGCGCCGTGACACTGGTGAACAACGCCCTGGCATCGCAGGTGGCCTGGACATTGATGGAATACTGGCGATGCCGGTTGCGGTACACGGCTGGATTCCGGTGGGGGGCCTGGATGGTGATGTGCGTGGCATCCACAGCCGAGATCACATTCGGGAAGCCCGCGATGGCATGGAACTCGGCCCTGACCCGCTGCAGCTCTGCCTCACTGGTTGGGAACACGATGAACTCGGCTGCGTGGGGGACCATGGCATCCACGAATGCATCCAGGCACCGGCAGGCGGAGGAGCGGGAGACACCCAGCTGCCTCGCCACACCTCCCAGGAAGCTCCCTGTCGCCAGGTACTGCAGGGCGATGAGGACCCGTTGCAGGACAGGTATGGCATGGCGCAAGCGGATCCGGGCCTCGAGAGCCGGGCCCAGGAGGTGGCAGAGCTCCGCCACGGCGCCCCTGTCCAGGCGAAAGGCCTGGATGCAGTCGATGTCGGGGCCCAGCAGCCGGCGCAGACGCTCCCTCACCACCGGCCGCCGTTTCTGGACCCGTCTCCGGCGCTGGGCTAACACATATGCCACCATCAGAGGCAGACCGGCGTAATAGTTCAGAAGGCACGGTGGGAACGCGGTCCAGGGCAGGATGGCTCCTCTGGGCCGTCGGGGCTCCTGGGGTCCTGTGGACAGGACGCGGAGCGGTTACAGCCCAGCCGGTGCAAGCTGGGCCAGTGGCCTCGGTCACCACCTGTGGGCGGTCCCCTTGGCCAGGGCGGCCAGCTCCCTCCAGCTGGGCCTGGCGGCTGGCTGGGCATGCCTGCCCCCACGCAGGGAAGCAGCTGCTGGATGTGCCAGGGCGCCAGGGCGGCTGGGTCCGAGCCCCCCTCCAGAGGGTCAATGGCGTCACCCTCCCCAACCCCTCCCACCCAGGGCCTCCCGTGTCCACGCACACTCACCCTGGCCCTCGGCTCCAAGCAGCTGGGGCAGGGGTGGCAGCTGCAGCGCCTGCCCCCGGTGGCGTGGCTGCTGCTGCACCCGCATCCACTGCTCGCGCCGCTGTCGGCGCTCTGCGCGTTGCTGGTCCCAGCGCTGCATGCGGAGCTGCCTCTCCTGCCGCCGACGCTGTTGCTCCTGTGCGTGCAGCGCCGGCTGCTCCTGGGCCTGGGCCCTCTCTCTCTCCCTCACCCGCTCCCTCCGAATGCGCCACTGCCGCAGGCGCTCCTGCTGCCACTGCTGGAGCCATGGCAAACGCGGCCACGGCAGTTGCCGCCTCTGTGCCCGAGGCTGCGGCTGGCCCTGCTCCATGTTGGTCAGGCGCTGGCAAGGTTGAACAGCAGCTCCCGTGCACTGCTGGTGCCTCCCTCTGCTCTGCTCCTCGCTGCACAGCCACCTGCTGCCCACCTCCTTCCATGCCGTCCCTGAGCGTCTGCCCGCAGTGGTGTCTGCCACCCCCCCCCCTCCAGCCAGAGCCCTGGCAGGCAGGCAGCCCGTCCCCTCCGCCCGATCGCTCCGCCCAAGCGTGGCGTCCGGAGTCGGAAGGGCACTGGCCGATGCCGCTTCCGCCCTTCGACTCCGCCCCGTCCGACGCCGCGCCTGCCACGTCCGCCCGTCCGGTCCGCCCGTCGGTGACGCCCGTCCGGTCCGTCTGCATACGTGGCGTTCGCCATCTGCGGAGCTCCCCCCATGTGCCTTGTCCTCTCTGCAGACCCCTCTTCTGTATCTGTCGCCCGCTTCCTTGTCGTTTGTCTCTCCAGTCGTGCCCCTCCCCAGCCCCTCCCCAGCACCCACTGCCCCCCTGCCCCCTCCCTGTCTGCCCGTCTGCCTGTCTGTCTCCCTGTGCACTCCCTGGCGATGGATGGTGGCAACGGGGGCCGCCCCCCCCGACGAGGACGCCCCCCCAGGGCAGCTCCTCGTGGGCCCAACTGGGGGGATGATGAGATGCGGGCTCTCTTCACCCTCTCAGTAGCCAATGCCGAGGTGGCTCTCGGAGAAGGCAAGGCCACAGAGCAGAGTGCACGCCGAAAGGCCTTCTTTGCGGGCATAGCCAGCTCCCTCCGTGCCCAGGGCTTCCGGGAGCGCACGGGCTTGTCTTGCATGAAGCGGTTCAGGAGGTCGTACTGGGCCCTGAACCATGAGGTCAGGACCTTGGTGCGCACTCGCTCCATGTCCGTGGATGCCGCCATTGCCCATGCGACACGGGGCAGCGCCACCGCCATTCTGGGGCCACTTGTCCGCGAGGAGGTCGTCGGTGGTGTTGGCGTGGAGGTCTTCAGTGGTGAGTGCTGCGGGGAGGGACCCACTGCTGGACGTCACCGCAGCCCATGCCCGGCCTCACCTGTGCTTCTTCTCCCTCCAGGCACCCGCGCCGCCGCTGGACGGGCCCGGTCGCCCCAGCCGGGGCCCAGCAGAGAGGCCGCAGGCCGCCAGCCTGCCGGTATGTATCCGACCACCCTGGGTTGGGGCGGGGGTGGCTGCCACCTGGCTGAGCCCTGTGCCTTTCCCGCCCACAGCCCGTCCAGACGATGCCAGCAGCTCCGACGAGTCAAGCCCCCGGCGGGGCTCCGTGTGTGGCGACACGGAGCCCACCCACCGCAGCACAGCCTCACTCCCTTCTCCAACGGGGGCCGCGGGGGACAGCCTCGAGACTGCTGAGGTGGAGCCGGCGGGGAGCCACCCTCCATCTTCAGCTGACGAGGAGGAAGACGTCCTCCCAGGGGCCGGTGACTCGGCTGAGGAGGCACCCCGCGCAGAGTCCCCGCCGGGGGAGGGGTCTGCCAGCGAGGGGGGGGCCGCGGAGGCCTCCCCACCACATCAGGGGCAGGCCCTCCCAGCAGCCGCTGCATTGGCAGGGGATGCAGCGGCAGATGCGGCGCTGGGGGGGCCCAACATCATGCCCCGTGCCCGTGGGCCACGCCCCGCTCGTCAGCTGCCCCGGACCGTGGCTGATTTACACCGGGCCATGGAGCGGGAGCGGCTCGAGGCAGGCCGGATGTGGCAGGCATGCGTGGAAGCTGGCGACGAGGGGCGCGCCCAGCTTCTCGATGCCCTTGCTGAGCAGCGGGACGATCGCCGGGACGATCACCGGGAGCTGATGGCAGGGCTCCAGCATGTCTCCGGACAGCTGGAGGGCCTGGTGGCGGGGCAGGCGGCGCAGACGGCAGAGATCAGGGCCCTCACTGGTGTGGTGAGGGAGCTGGTCGCTGTCCAACGGGACCGCCTCGCCTTTGACCGGGAGCGGCATGCTGCTGAGCAGGCCCGCAGATCCCCGGTCCGTGCTGCCATGGCTGCACATGATGCCCCTGCTGCGGAACCGGCTGGGCCAGCACCCGCAGGCCCAGCTGCCAGCCGGTGGCGCAGCACCGTGAGGGCGCAACGCACTGGAGCAGCTCCTCGGGGCGGCACGGCCTCCTCCAAGCGGAAACGGTGAGTCCCCCCCCGTGTGTGTGTGTCTTTCCCTCCCCCCTCCCTCCCTCCCTCCCCTCCCCCCCTCCCTCCCCTCCCCCGCTCCCCCCCCCATGAATCCCATGTGCAGCCTCAACGTGGCATGGGGGTGGCAACACCGGTTGTGGGTCGGAGGGCAGTGGCACTCCCCCCTGCGGCAGGTGGCTAATGCACAGGGTGCCCTGGGGCAGGTGGCACTGGCACAACCTCTGCCCTTCCGCTGCCTGTCGCACGCCCAGTGCCTGCAGGCCCGCCTGTGGCTGCCCATCTGCTGCGACCGCTGCAGCAGCTGTGGTAGGTGCACACAGACGAGCTGAGGAGGGGGCTCTTCGCTTCCAGACGACTGACAGCTCCCCACAGGGGCCTGCCTGCCTCTGTGGTAAGTGTTGCCTCGATCCTGGCCCACTGCTGTAGCCTCCAGCCTAACTCAGGCACAGTTGCAGCCTAACTCGGTCCTAGTTTGGGCCCCAATTGGGCCACACTTGGGCCTCAACTGTGCCTGAGTTAGGCTGGACCGGGCTGTAAATAAAGTTAATGGGGATGACACCATGAATTACTGCACCAGGTGACACCACCCCAAGTGACATCACTGGGGTGACGTGATGAGCTCTCGCACCAGGTGACACAAACCCTAGTGACACCTCTGTCTGAAAACTCTCCTATTTTGCTCTGTTTTCTCTGATTTTTTCCTATTTCTTCTTCTTTGCTAAATTTGGGTAGATGCTGTTTGTTTTTAATATTTATTTTGTCCTTATACTGCTTTAATAATTGTTAGCCGCCTTGAATGCCTCATTTAGAGGGGAGAGAGATGGGATATAAATATTTTAAGTAAGAAAATAATAAATTATTAGCAGTGTGTTTCACATACCTTGCTACAAGTTTTACCAGCTTATTTGACAGTGTGACAGCATCTGTTGTGTGATAAGTTCTCTATGACATAAGCTCCCCCTTCACTCTGAGGGTAAAGAGAGGCTCTGGCAAACACCACAACTTCAAACAGGGGTTGCTAACTCTCAAGAAACCTGCAGGAACACAACCACACCAAACCAAAATTACCCTTGCTAGGAAACAGAAAATGATCCACCTTAGCTGGCACCCAGTTGTGGGCATGTCACAACATTACAGAAGCCTATTACAACAAAGCAATGGGTTTGGGCCATTTGGTTTATAAGGCTTCCCTGACTGGCACACGAGGACAGTGATGTCAGACGAATTAAAACTCTTGTATATGTATGTGAATCAAGGGCAATAAGTGTGTGTTCAAATCATTTCCACTACCCTTAAGTTTAGAATGTATTTTTAGCCCTTTGCAGGTGTTATCACTGTATTCAGTCTGTCCTGAAGACAGGGAGATGGGGAGTGCGAATGCAGCCAGGATTCAGTCATGGGGACAAGAAGAATTCACATACAAGAGGTACAAGAATTCAGGCCTGCTCAGGGCGTGCACTAATTTTGGCACAAACTGTTTTGGGGAGGGCAGCACTGTAGCAATTCCTGGCCTGGCTGGCAAGTTACTTAAAGCACAGAAGGAACAGTTATGGCTGGCTGGAGACAGGGCAGGATTTCTAATGTCTCGTGTAGTTGTTGCTCCAGCCAAAAGGGCCTTGCTGTGTTCGTATGTGGGGAGACAGGGCTTCCTTGCATCTCATTTTGTTTAGGTTGGAGTTTTTCCTTTCCCTTCCTCTCTCCTCCACGACCAAGAGTTCTGAATAGAAAACAAGAATTTTGAGGGTCTAGTATGGGTTTTAAATTTGATAATCTGGTAACACCACAAGAGGAGCAGTTCAGAGGCACTTGGAGAGTGCAGGAAAAAGGAGCAACAAGCCTAGGAGGAGACTGCAGCCTGTGGCTCTCCTATCTAACCATGACTTGAGGTTGTTGACTAGCCAGGATCAAACCACTTCCTTTAAAACATCAAGCATTCAAGGGAGGAAATGTAACCCCTAGCCCAGATTGGAGTCACATAGGGTTCCCATAAGCCACATTTAAATGGGAAGAATGAGTTTGAGGATAATGGCAGTGTGATCCCACCTTATGGTTTCCTACACAGTTAAAACAGTAAATAAGGACAATAATTATAATAACCAGAATATATATTTTAAATTTATACAGTCAATTCTTGGTATATGCAGGGGTTAGGTTCCTGGAAAATTCTGCGGATACCGAATCATTGATCCTATGGGATCAATGGGGTTAGGGGGAGGGGTAGCTAATCTGGTCAGGAATGCCAGCAGTGAATACCTTTAGAATGGCCGCAGATAGCTTCAGAATGCCTACAGAGAGCTTTAGAATGGTCACACAAGGCATTCTGGGGTGCTACTAGTGTAATTGAATACATTTAGAATGGCTGCGGAGAGCTGTAGAATGGTTGCGGAGAACTGTAGAATGGCCGCCGATGAATCGAATGGCCAAGGATACAGTGAATAGCTTTGAAATGGCTGCAGCAAATAACTTCAGGATGGCTGCAGAGAGCTTCAGAAAGAACGGCTGCGGATGCAGCGAATGGCTGCAGAGAGCTGAGAACAGGCCACAGATGGTAGGACGTGAGTTACACTCTTGGATGTAAGCGAATCCAATCCTGCAGATAAGCAAATCCACGGGAACAGAGTGCGCAGGTAGTGAGAATTGACTGTAACTCTTTCTTTCTGGAAAATAATACCAATTTATTATTTTACCAAAAACAATATTCAGTAAAGAAATCAAATGCAGTAAGCCCTCACTTAAAGTTGTCTCATTATACATAAGTTGTTTCATTTTAAAGTTGTTGAGAAAAAAAAATCGATTCCCGGTCAGGGCCACTGTCTGTGTGGAGTTTGAACATTCTCCCCAAGTCTGCATGGGTTTACTCCAGCCCAGAAAGCTCACATTTACTTCAGTGTTTTATGGGTCTTTATTTAGAAGTTTGGTGGTGCTTTTGTGAACATACTTTTGCTGTAACAGACAGTCCCTTCTAAGTAGATAATAGACATAGAATATGGTTCTAATAGATTGTGTAAGATGCAACCTTAATTTAATTTGAACATCGATGGCACAAATGCAGTTTCCCTTCCAGGGCAAATAGCAACTGGGGGTGGGTGGGTGATTTTCTCAGGAACACAGCATGAAGGAAAAGGACTTGTTTGGTCACTATAATAATAGCAGAGATAAAAATTAGGAAGTTCTAACTCAAAGTTCACAGCTAATGACATCAACAAAATTCTGAGTAATCTACGTGTAAAGGAGAAGTACTGATGCTTGAGTATGTGGTTTTGGAAACAAAAAATAGGTGGTGGGTAGATTTAGATTTGTTAAAAAGGAGAAGTGAGTACAGTACTACTGTAAAATAAAACCTATTTAAACTTACCAAAACATCACCAGGGCCAGTTTAAAGGAGTTAGGCTACAATCCTATGCACGCTTACCTGGGAGTTAGTCCCATTGAACATAGTGGGGATTACTTCTGAGTAAACATACATACGTTTGCAGTGTTAGGAACTCTAATCGTTTGGAGGTAGGGTTTCTGCTCAGCTCACTTGATATAATAATTTTTCCAAACTAGAAAAAATTTCTGGCCATGAAAGCTTTCGTTTGATTTAGAAAAAATTTATGGCATGCTGCTTCATACCTGATGCTGGTGACATGATTATTTGACAGTATATTCTTGCAATTCTTATTAGGCAAAAGTCAAAAGCATTTTTTGTGTATACCATCTCCATGATTCTGTCCCAATTAAAAGTTGAAGACAGTTGGGAAGCTTAAAAATGTGGGAGTTGTCATGGAAATACTTTTAAAATATTCTTTTCCCTAAACCAACCCTAGATGGCAACAGTACTCTGTACAGTTCTGCCGCAATTTCATAAAGGAGGTTAAAAACAAACAAACCAGTATCTGAACTTTTCAATAAAGCACTTGCCCTATTCAAATGCTACATTATATTAATCACACGTGAAATTTGTTCACACTGTACATGATTATTGTTGACACATATGCTACATTCACTGCGCAATCCTGTGCAAGTGCCCAGCGCCAGAACGAGCATTCTGGTGCCAGAAGTAGTCGCAAACATGCCGTAAAGCACGTTTGCGACTACTCGAGAGCAGGGAAGGCCGGCCTCCCTTGCTCCAGCATCGGGACGACCCCACAGCCGCCAGACCAGGTAAGTCAGGATCAGGCAGGCGGGGGGTGGTTCGCCGGGCGAGGGAGGGGGGCCATTGGCCCAGCCGGCCCAGGAGGGATGGGGGATGGCTTCGGCCATATCCCAGCCACCACTGGGTGGCTGGGCCGCCACACAGCCTTCTCCGACTTCAGCCAGCAATTTTGCTGGCGGAAATCCGAAGAGGCTGATCGGCCCGGGCGGCATTTACACTTGGGGAAGGGGACGAGCGTCCCCTTCCCCGAGTAGACCTCTGCCCCGGCAGCACCCTGGCCGCTGGGGAACAGGATCCGACGGGCAGCCATGGGTCGCCCGCCGGATCCTTACGTAGGATTGCTCTGCCCATGTGCATACAGGAATATATGCAGTCTATACTCTGCATTTTTGACAGATCCAGTCCTGTGCTGAATTTTAAAATGAACTCATCTACAGCCATTCACGCAAAAACATGTACATGCATACCGACACCTGCACATGCGTACAGTGTAATGTGTACGGACTTTACAATTCACTAACTGCAATTTCAGAAGCTTCTGATAGTATCAGCTGATTCTGATGGTTTCTAAAGATAGCCAAAAGAGAACCATATTTCATATTTCTGAGCGGCTTCCCCACATACAACCCACAAATTACCAGATCTGGGCTGGTAATTTGCATTTACTCAGTTTGTATGCGTGGCTTAGAGACAAGCAGAAATGGATATAGTAATCGTATTGAAAATAAACACATTTGAATCTTTGGTCAACTTTAAACATGGAACACACCAGATCCTCAGATGTTAACAAATATTTAGTAGCCAAGAGGAGCCATCTGATGGCAAAGCTTCCCCATTCACATGAACTCCTCTATTCAGTGCCCTGGAAAAGCAAATATGTGCACACATTTCTTTTCTTGTGCATGTAAAAGATCTGTGTGCACATTAGAATGCACAGAAAGTTCTGACTATTTCAGAATTATTTCAATTTCATTTTAATGTACTTAGGAAGGCATTGTGTTTTAGCTCATTTCCCTTCCCATCTGTGCATTATTTCTACACAAGACACTGGCACCCTGAACAAAATAAACAATATCCACAGGACACAACCTTAGCCAAAATTAAACATTTGATGGGAAAGAGGTGAGCACATGTTTAATTTTCTCACTTAAAATCAATGAGACTTACAGCCCGATCCTGCCTAAGATGCAGTGGTCAGCCAAAATGTCTGGCCACTGCATCCTAGCCAGGATGCAGCCCTTGCTGGCGTGGCTGGGGCTCACCTTGGTGGAAGGGGTCTCCTTCCCCCAATATAAGCGTCAGAGGCCCCAATGGACCTCCTCGGATGCGCGCTAGCTCTTTTTTTTTTTTTGTTTTTTTTGCGGCATTGTCTTCGTCTTGTATTACAGCTTTTGCAAACACAAAAACTAAATGGCGTCCTATAAAACCTGTGGCCTGGTTGCCAGATGTCTACCTAAGATTTTACCCTTCCTTAAATTAGGCATGCCCTAACACAGAATCTGAAGAAAAACTCATCCACCTCAAAATTCCTATGGGACTTATGGTCAAGGACTAGCTAGATCATATCATAGCATACTACAGACCTGGATCCAAGGTGCATAGCAGGCTACAGAGCACATACTGAACCAGGAGAATCAAGACACATAGGACAGGAGAAGGTATACATCATCACAGACAGGGCTGACCCAAGCCCCTTCCCCCTGCACCAATGGGCATCGATTCCTTTTTTATTGTAGCTTTTCATATTTTCCGTTGTCTGCATATACAATTGTGAGTGGTACACTGCTCTGCTAAAGTGGTGAGGAACAGACATTAGGAACACGCTATAGACTCTCATCTTTGGAAGCTAATTTTCTGTTCTCTTCTTTGCGGCTGCTGTTTAAAACAAATCGAAGAGTGCTCCCTTAAGACTCATTAAGCAGCTTACCGCCAGCACATTAGTGTATTGTGCTAAATATATTTGCTGAAATTGATGTCAACAGCAGACAGCATTTATGAAAAGCTTATGCAATATCAGAAGAGTTTAGAAATATTAAATTTTCTATTTAAGAAAATCAGATTGTGCTTAGTGATAATTAACCATCCATGATTGAAAACAATCAAAAGTCACCGTAGCTCAAGACTGAACTATATTGTATATATGTAGAAGTTTAAATATAAAAAATCTTGACTTTAAAAAAATGTTCACATGGACAGGTGTTAAATATTTATACTCTCATCTTATTCTTGTTTATGTCTGCTTAGCCACTTGGAGAGACATGTAGGTAAACGCAGATCTCAAATGCTGCCAAATGTAGGTTCTGTAAAGAAAACGATGAAACAATTGACAACATTGTAAGTGCGTGCTGTAAAATCGCACAGAATGATTACAAAAACGCCACAGTAAAGTCACTGCTATGTTCTACTGGAATTTGTGCAAGAAATATGGAATAACATCAGTGAGATGGTGTGAACACATGCCTGAAAAGGTGGTCGAAAATGAGCAGGTCAAAATCTTGTGGGACTTCAAAATCCAGACAGATAAAAGTTGGAACAGAACACGCCAGATATACCGGTAACTGGTTGAGAATGCTTATTGATGTGGCCATTCCAGGAGACAATCGAAACGAGGAGAAACAATTGGCAAAGATCACAAAATACAAAGACCTGGAAGTTAAAATACAGTACCTTTGGGGAAAGAAAACAACCACCACCCCTATCGCCATTGGTGCACTAGGAGCAATCCCCAAGGCCCTTAAAAATATCTGACCAATATAGGCATAGACATAACAGTTGAACAACTGCAATGAGCTGCACTACTAGGAACATCAAACATTATATGGCAATATCTCACCAGTTCTTAAACTTTTGGGTAGAGTTCGAACTAGTAAGCGCCCAAAAATCCCAGTCCAAACTTCTGGTGGGCTATGATACCATGATAAACATTAAATAATAAAACCAGAACAATTCAAACAATATTTGAATTTGAGGTTAACACCCAGCTCAAAATACAGAGAACATCAGGCAATATGGGGGAGCATCAACTTAACTGAAATGCTTGCCTAAACAAAAAGATTTTGGCTAGGCAGTGAAAAGTTGACAACGATGGGCAGTGGTGTCAATAGGGTTGGTGACACCTAGTGCGAGATCTCATGGTGTCACACCCATGGACATCCTCTCATACCAGACTACACGATGTGAAGCCCTCCTTGGAAATGTGATCCCCGCATGAGGGAGACTATGTGGAGGAAGAGACTCCCTGCACATTGCCTTCGCCTCACTGAATGGCTCTGAAGGCGACGGGGCCGCCTCGTGCCGGTGAGTAAGGAAGGGTCAGCGCGCTGCGGAACTTAGCGTTACGCCCCACCTACAACGACGCCATTGGGAAGGAGTGAGATCATTGCATTCCGATCCTTGGAGAATAGCAATTTGGCTCCCTTACCTTGCTCTGCCCACCGAATTCTTCAAAAAAAGCCGAGTGGAGGAAGGAGCAATGTGAGAAGAAGGCAGGAGGAGAAATCACTGTGCTCCACAGATCAGAATGCAGTGGCCCTGCCCGCTTACCTGGCTCCTTCCTCCATGGCTCTTGAAAGCAGGATAGGTGGGGACACTCCCAGTGTGCCTCGCATTTCCCATTGTTTAAAGTGCCTGGTGGAGGAAAGAGCAAGATTGTTCCTTCTGTGTGCGCTCTTTAAATGAAGCAGGAAATGCAGACCATGCTGGAAGCGATCTTGGCATGCTCTGCATTTCCTGCTTTGATTCAAGAGCCTGCACAGAGAAAGGAGCCAGGTAAGGGGTGCACAGGTTTAGGGAGGCGTCGGCATCAGCAGAACAGAGAATGGCACTATTGGGCTATCTCAGGCAGCCCAATAGCTTCGGTTGGACCCCGGCCAAAGCTTAACTTTGGGGAGAAGTCAGAGTCTCACATTACTGCTCATAGTAGTGGAGCATTTAGAAAGACTCCTCTGCTTGAGCAGATTCTGATTTTCTGTGGCATTGACCACCTGCAGTTTCCAGTGATTTCACCAATTTTGTACAATCAAGCCTCAAGTATGTCAAGGTAGGGGGGTAAAGGGTTCCCCCCTCCTTTTCAGTTTGATTAAATGTCAATCAGCCGGGGGGGGGGAGAGGATCATTTAAAGATATCACAGCTGGACCTGCTGCTGGTTTCCCTTGCTGAGAGCTCAATTTCTGAAGTCTCCCACAGAGACTGTGCTGTACTATTTGCTTCTGTGTCTCTGCTGTGGCAGGAAATTGGATGCAGGGTTGCAAGGTACTCTGTTACTTGAAAGCAGGGGCTGGCAGGGTGATGATCCACAGGCTAATGATATCCTGTCTGGATGGCTTGGTATGTCTATCAGCATGTCATAGATGTGTTTAAAAAATGGGCAACATGTTATTCTAATTTTCCAACTCTCCATCTTTGTTTTGGACTAAAGATGACCCCACATGCTTATCAGCCTCGGGACTGCTCTAGGATGATTTTATGATATGATTTTACAACGTGTGAGTCTAGGGCCTGCTTCACACTCACAGTGGTCCTCATGCTGTTGTCTGGAGAAGCGCACATGGCCACCAGAATGGTTTGTAACTCAGCAGGCATCACGTATAATCTTTTAACTTTTGTTAGCTGCCTTGGGACTATAGTGAAAGGCAGGATAGATCTTGCTCTTGGTATGAATGGGAAAGGCAGGGATGGAAGAAATGCTTTAAAATAGATTAAAAAATAGCATAAACTAGTGCCTTCACTTGAGGTCTCTATACATGGCTGCCTCAATTTGCACAATATTAATAATAAGCATTTGTATAGCTCTTTTGGGTGTACAAAGTGGTTCACATTTATTATCTTGATGTTATCCTTTCAACAACCCTATAAGGTTGTCAATTTCCATATTGAGTGAAGGTTGTGTAGGAGGGACTTGCCTAAGGGTTCCTATTTGGCAGTGGTGAGATTCAAACCAGAGAAGTCCTGGTCTGCAGCGCAGCCTCCAACCCATTATGCTACACTAGCAATCACAGTTGTTCCCAAAAAGACTGCATTTGCTCTGAAAGATAGACATACGGTATATACATTTATATAAAAAGCATAATTTTGCAATGAAATATTAGGCTATACAGTTGCTGGAGCAAAATTGTGTAAATCTGCAACATAAAAACAAACACGTAATTATTTCATTTTACATAAAAAGATGTAGCTTAGACTGTATGTCTCATCGAACATAAAAGAACAGTATGTATTGGTCACTGAATGTCAGCAAAGCAGTTTTATTAAATTGTATCATAAATCTCTCCATTGAAGTGAGAAAAATCTAACGGTAGAGTTATTTTATTTAACACAAGACTAGGCACAAGCACTCAGTTTTATAACAGAAGAAGCTAACTATACTACTGTAGTTGAGAAAATGGATGAGAATTAGATCTAAGAACTTCTCTATCTCCATTTTCCCCCATTGTCCATTCAATTTGATACAGAATATATCAGTATAATTGAGGTAAATACATGACACATGACCACAGTAACAAAGCAATTTTACAGCACAAAACTGTATAAGTTTAGAGTGGCAGAGTACGCGCTCCGCCGCAGAAGTGTCGCGGGGGTTGGGGTGGGGGCGGTGGGCCCCAAGGCGTAGGATTTGCCTGGACGTTCGTCCGTCGCTGCCTCCGCCGCTTTCGCCGAGAGGGGGTTGGGCCCTCCCGTCTGCCCTGGATCCGAATGGCTCTGAAATGGCCAGGAAAACTGTGCGGGGGGCATGTTTGGAGCAGCGTGACGTCACGCCCAGCGTCATGTGGGACGTAGCTTCGGTGGCCCCTCCCATGTGGGGGCGCAGCAATGGCTCTGCTCCGCTGCTCTAAACCGTCGCAATCTTGTAAGGGCCACCGGGGTGGAGGCTGGCAGCCCTCACTCCGCCGCCCTCCAGACATCGCGGCTGCCAGCGGAGGTGCAGGGGCAGGGGGAGTGCAGGCAGGGGAACCAGGGGGGCGGCCATTGGCCGGCTTGGACTGGGAGAGGGCGGGCATATCGGTGCGCTCCACCGATATCCTCTGCCCGTTCCCAGCCCGGTTCTGCCTTATTCCGCCACCTTGGATGTACGTCAGCTTCAGAGCTGGTGTAGATCCAAAGAGGCCCATAGGCCCCAGGCAGCCCTACACTTGGAGAAGGAGAAGAACGTCCCCTTCTCCCGAGGTGTTCCTAGGCTGTGCCACCACAGCCCAGGAACGGGCTTAGGATACAGCGGCTGGCCCTTTAGGCCAGTCGTGTATCCTTACACAGGATTGGACTTTTAATTAATTAATTAATTAAATACCTTTCCCAAGATCAACCTCTAGTTTTGAATGACATTATGCAATGTAAAACAACAGAAGCATAAAACTATTGCTCCTCCAAGCCCACTATAAATGGTACTCCTGTGTTCAAAATACTGTAAGTTACTGTACTTCAGACATGAGATAAATTTGTTTATGTCTAGAAAAAGCCACTTCCCCCCCACACACACACACACGCGCACACACACAAGTCAAAATTCTGAATTGGGAGGCAATCTACATATAAAGTTGGTGTACAATATACACCTGTGACCCATCTGTCCCAGAGCCATTCCTGCAAAATAATTGAATGTACTGTATATACCCTTTGCTTGCTAAAACACAAGTCAGAACATTGTAATAGGTCTAAGAGCAACTGGAATATCAGCTTTTTACTGACTCATAGTTTTACTGACTCATAGTTTACAGAATAGAGAAAATGAGACTTGTATATTCCAGGACTTCTTGTTCCTATTCTTGGGATAGCGCCCATCTTTCTCCACATGCTTTCACTTCCCCAGAGAAGTCTAATGGAGACATTTGGTGGCTTACGTGTTTGTAGTGTTTTGATGTTTCTAGGGCACCTTTGTTCTCTGAACATGTGAAGATTAGGTCTCCTGGAAGCATCAGTGAAAATGTCTCAGCTGTCTGCACATTCCAAAGTCCACAGTCCAGGTAATAAGCAGTGAAGCAGTTGCAGCACAGAGACATACAGTGTATACCCTTGCTGTATCAGTGCAATGCTAAAGTTCGAACGGTAGAGTTATTTTATTTAACACAAGACTAGGCACAAGCACTTCTAAATATCTCATCATGGTAAGACTGGAAGAGACTTCCAACTCAGGTTGTTGAGAGCTTCTGCCAGTCATTGCTGGGCTAGGTGGACCATTGGTCTGAGCTGGCTACTCATATACTTAACTGAGCCATAGCCATCCCCAGGGAAGCCCCACCTCTGGAACCTGAGGCAGTGTGTCAAATGCTGCCCTCCTTATCTAGTGGTGTGCCAGCCTCTGCTCCTCCCACACCCTGGATTGGAAAAAGGGGACGAAGCAGGAATGTGGCAGGCAGGTGGACTAGAGCACATTTCCTCTTCCACTCCACTCCCCTCTCCCTTTTCCAATCCAGGGAACGGGAGGAGGAGAAGGTGACTGGGTGGATGGAGGGGAGTTCCCCTGCCAATCTGTTGCTTGAGCTGACCATCTCACTCACCATTATGGATGGGCCACCCCTCATCTTTGTTTGTTTCCCTTTTATTTGTGGAACATCTAATTAAAATGTGCACCATTTTCTGTACTTGTGTAGATGGCATCCACTTTTGTATACTAGTATTGTCTTTAGATTACAAGACCATAAAATGGGGAGACCCAGATGATCATTTAGTTTGACTTGAGGTTATGTCTAGATCAACACTCTTGTCACAACACTCTTGTCACATTTCATTGCATTTCAGTTTTGCCCATCAATAACTTGGAACAAATTTTTCCTTGTCCCAAGCTCATGCAGTTCCTTGTCACAGAACTGCATGCTCAGCTGTTTAATTTATTTTTAAATAAAGGAATGACCTTGCACAGTATTCCCATCTATCCCCTCTCCAATAAACTTGAACCAGTTTGTTGAAAAGAGGGAGTTGTTCTTGAGATGGGATTTCAACCTACACGGACCGAAGGGCTGGTGATCTGGGAGATGAAGCAAGACAGACAGATGAGCATGGCACACCAATGTGCTGGCCAGTAATTGGGATGAGCAGCAGGGAAGTAAGTGGAGGAAATCTCTGAAGACAGCTGGGCCAGAGTCAGAGGCTTTATACAGCCAGGTGAAACTCCCTCCTTGGCCCCTTACTACACAGGACCATTGCTGAACTAATAGCTGGTGAAGCACTCTCCAGGCATCTGAAATGATTGTGTCTAAACACCAGGTTCTTCTTCTTCTAGCAAGCTGACACAGAGGCAGAACCTTCTTTAGATAATCAAGTTCAGGAGCAATCGCTTCTACCTGTTTCCAGCAGAAGCCATCTCTGCAGAGTACTGATTGGCTTGCTCTTGTGACAATGACAAAGCTCCTCCATCTCCCCCTTTCCAGCCAGCTGTGCAAGAGTACCAGCTGGATGGTCCTTGTGATACTCATGGGGCCAGTTCCATCTCCCCTGCCTAGAACAGAACATAAGAACATAAGAACAGCCCTGCTGGATCAGGCCAAAAGCCCATCTAGTCCAGCTTCCTGTATCACACAGTGGCCCCACCAGATGCCTCAGGGAGCACACAAGACAACAAGATAACAGTGTTTCAAGTGGGAAAAAAGAAAGGCTTATATATAAAACAAGGCACTGGACACAGGTTTAGCAGGATAAGCATGCCAGGTAACTGAATTATTTTCTGCAAATAGCTGAAAGCTTTCCTGGATCGGTGCTGCATTTGAAGCAGTTTGCAAGGCGCGGTGCAGCGCCTTGCACCACTTACGGTGCCGCACCCCCTCCAGCAACATAACTGCATTCACTTCATGCACTGGAAGGGCAAAGGTTAAAGCCCCCTTCTTCCCAACACATGCCCCATTTGGAGAGGGAGCCTTGTGCAGATGCTTACATTTGACAAATTAAGCTCATAGGCACAAATCACATGATAGGTGTTTTGTTTAGTTTGACCCTGAGATACTGCTAGAGTGCATTTCAAGTACTGAAAATATTATTAGTGTTATCTTCTGGCGTGGAAACTTTATCATGTGAATTGGTAAATTTCAGACACATTGTAAAACATAAAATATGGTGCCACATCAATAATAATTCTAAAGAATGCACAGATTACACATAGACAGGCAGGAACACCAGCTATGAATACAAGTAAAAAGCACAGATATTTACAGAAATGGTACGCATTATCTACATCCTGCATCAAGAACCTGTTTATTAGGACATAGTACAACTTGGACAAATTGAATACGAATTCCCTACAAATATATAAATCCTTGTAACGTATGCGCGCGCACACACACACACACACACACACACAAATATACAAACATTATAGACACTATAAAACATTTTTTCTTGGATGGATGTTTTCACATCTGTTTGAGTCATGAGTTAGTTACAGTTTGTGATTTACTGGTACTGAGTACGGCAGTTCATCCGACTACATACATTTTACCACAAGCACTAGTAGTGGTGATATATCATTCTAAAAATATGAAATTTTAAATGCAAGTTATGAGTAATGAACAAAACTTAACATTACTTTACTTAACAGTGCTGGATGCTTTGGTTTATATACTGTAATATCATAAATGCAGGGGAAAGCCCTTTAAGGCATGAACCAGTAAAAGTGAAACCCTTTTAAGATCCACTGGTTTAAATGGCAAAGCTCATACTATCTCTCTTCCAAATTCTCCCACTAATGGAACCTAAAAGTGTATAGCTTTTGGGATGGATTATGTCAATAATCTGTGTGTGTGCGTGTGTGTGTGTGCGTGTAATGATGATGATTTCAGGAAATATATATTACTATAAGGAATTTTGTGGAAAAAAATGGATATATTATTTCCTGGTAGTATGCAACATGGTTTTCTCTACTTGTGTTTTCTTGCTCCATGAACATTGCAAGTGAGTCCCAACACCATATGCTTGTTATAAAGTCCTTGAAGAGTTATAAACATTAATAATATTCCATTTATTTAGAATAAAATGAAGGAGCAAATGTCATTACTGTATACAGTTTAACACAATGTATTTTCACACCTTACTACATCCTTCTTCTGGGATGTGAAAAGCTTGATCCTATATTGCAAAATTAAAACAAACGTCTTAAATTGTTTTAGTGATATGGAATTATTCTCTTTTGAGTCACCTTTCCATTTCTGCTGGGTGCTGAGACTTTGAATTATAAACAATAATGTTTGCATAGCCCCATAAAAATAAGTCCATCGTGGTGTTCCCCTCCCAATCTATTTTCTGGAGGAAAACTTGGTTTAAAACCCCTGAAGCACTTTATAACAACCCTTATATGTTTATCCTTGTTTGTTTTCAGCTTAGCTAGGCATTCTACAATACAAATGCTGCAATCTACTCAACAGTCATGAGTGGAAGAAAAAGAAATGTGCATGGATCCACAAGTCCTTGTGCAAATTATGTGCACAAGAAACTATGTCATTAGGCAACCTTTGGGTGCAGCCTGACTTGACTTGCACAGTGAAAATAGCTGCTCCTTATGCAGAAGCAGTTTCTATGCAGATCGCTCAATCACAGAAAAGGTTTTGTAATGCTTTAATGAAGTAGATATACACACATTTGAAGAGAAGACAAGCAGGCAAACACACATCCCTGCAATGTTGTGGAGTAAACTCTGGATAGCTGATGCCAGTGTAGCATCGTGGCTAAGAGACTGGGTTGCGAGGCAAGATTCCCCCAGTTTGAATCTCGCCTCTGCCACGAACTCACCAGTGGGCCTTAGGCAACCACTCCCTCTCAGTCTGAGCTTCCCAGCTGCAAAGTGCAGCGGCGTTGCTGGAGGGGGTGCGGAGCAGTAAGTGGCACAAGATGCTGATACATGGGGGTAAGTGGCCCCACCCCCTCGCTAGTCGGAGTCATTCCCAGCAGTGACAGCTATGCACGGGCGCTCACGGAACCAAATGGAGCCTCCTGCATGTTAGCCGTCGTCACCTGGAATGGCTCCGACTGGTGACGGCGCAAGGCCACTTACCCCCATGTAGCAGCGTCTTGTGCCACTTACTGCTCTGCACCCCCTCCAGCAATGCCGCTGGCAAAGTGGGAATAATAATACTTACCTTACAGGGTTGTTGTAAGGATTACAGCAAGATAATGCACATGAAGTACTTTGTACACCCAGAAAGTCAGTGCTATATAAATGCTAAGTATTATTTACTTAGTTTGAATCTTAAAAATTATCACCCTGCTTCCACAGTCATTTCTTGCCATTTCTGGGTCTATCAAAGAATCACGCTGTGGTGGTAACACCTGTTTTCTTTGTGCATTTTAAAAGACCACACGCAAAATCCTCTGGGAAACATGAGCAACCCCAGTAAATGTTCAATTGCATTATTGGATCTCAGTTCCTCCACAATATCCTTTTGTGCAGCAAAAGTTCCTTGATTACTACATCCCAGAGCAATGTTACCCACCATTAGAAATAAGAGACAGTTGTTACAGCATAAAAGCATTGCATCTGAAATGGTTCCTGTTAACCCTCATTTTGTACTGCTATATGAATTATCAATTAGAAATTCATAAGTTACTGCAATGTAAGATCAGGCACCTAGTTAGGCAATTGTTCTTGCTTCATCATCTTTCTATTGCTTCGTCTTAAAAAAAAAGGATTTTTTTAAATTTGCAAGTAGAATACAATAGAGTAGAAGAAAACAACCATTAAATTATTCTTAAAAAATAATAAACAGGCCACAAAATTGTGGTCAGCATTCCTTTGATGGATAAACGTAATAAATAGGAATACAAAAGAGAAGTATAATTTAACTATGCTACATCTATGGCAATTTTACGTATTTCATTGCTTATTTCATTGCAACTGCTGCTAAGAAGACATACAATCCAGAAACTCGTGGCATATACATTGGCAAAAGCCATAAACCATGAGAATAACAAGACTCGAGGGAACAAGGCTGACAAAGACTACCCCAAGGGTGACTTTCTTTGATACCAGTAAGTAGATCCCTAAAGGCAAGGAACTAAAATATAGCAAACCTAACAACCAAACGAGGACTCGAATTGAAGTCTGGAAGAGCAAGGATGTACAGTTCCACACTGTCCAATTGTGGGGTACAGATGCAACAGAGTCAAAGCTTGTGGGTCTATAGAATTCCACAACAGGTGTTGAGTTCAGGGTTGGAGGGCTCTCTCGCTGCACTTCCATTATGGTTATAACCAGACAGTTGGAGGAAGTATGAGAAGGGCTAACAAGAGAGGCCAGTCTTTTGGGAGTCAGTAAGAGTTCTGTAGGATTGTCTGGTAAGCACTTCTTCCCCTTTCCTCCATAAGCCAAATTCACAAGGATGTTGTTGTCATCAGGAAGACTATTGACCTCATCATCAGGCAGGCATGTCTCAAACCTACAGAATGGGCAAACAATGACTCCCTGTGGAGAGTCCCCAAAGTCTATGATCTTGCAAAGGCATTTGGCACATACTCTGTGGCAACACTCCAGTACTTTAGGTTTTCTCTGTCTCAGGTTATAGCGGTTGTAGCAGATTTTGCATTCAAGCTCATCTGAGCCCTGGGACTCCACAGTATCCTCTGGCAGTAGACTGGTCATTTCTTTCTAATGTGCTTTAGACTCGTTGTGATGTCAACCAAAGACTGGTCCTTTTAATGAAGATTTTAGATCTCTTTTCTGGTTATCACATCACATATATCCGTCGGGACTAAAGCACCAGTGGTCTTCACTCATTTTCAACTTCTTTACATCACTGTCTGCTTTCTCCTTCAGTATTGTTCATTTAACCATGTGGAGGATACCATATGGAGTTTCTGCACAGAGAGAGAGAGAGAGAGAGAGAGAGAGAGAGAGAGAGAGAGAGAGAGAGAGAGAGAGAGAGAGAGAGAGAGAGAGAGAGAGGACAAATGAATTCAGATCAAGTACTTATTTAAAAATTCTGTTCAAGACCCGTGAAGTTAATCTCATTCAATGTTTGTACAATTTTTTTATTTTTTCAAGGTGGTCTACCAGGGTTTTTCCCCTTTTAGGTTCACAACAAGAAAGAGGTAAGTTAGGTTGAGTAATAATGTCTGGCCCAAGGTAACCACTTAGCTTCCTGGCAGAGCAAGTACCGGTAGTTGCTCCAGGGCTGAAGCCTACTACTCAGATATGAAGCCTACTACTCTATCTATTAACACCACACCCAAGCTACACAAGGTATAACTGGTTCTGTGCCCAGCTAGTTTTTTAGAAAGTTTCCCCAATCCAAAGGAATATTAAATATGATAACCTTCACTGTAAAGAGCGTTAGCATTGGATGGAAAGACTCAAACCCTGAATTCTCAGGACTGTAAGTAAGCAGATTATCTCTCTTGATTTTCATTTACAGACTTACCTCGTGGGCAGACCAGTCCTATCCTCCCCCAGTGTAGAGTGTTCAGCATGGGCCACGTGGTCCACACTGAATCCTATCCAGGGAAGGTCTACTTGGGGTAAGAGGGCATTTGGTCACTGCCAAACCCACCCCCTCCCCAGACCCAATCCACCCTCCACCACTCTGTTCCGCCCTACCCCGGCCCCGTCCTGACTTCCCCACGCACTGCCAGAGAGCTTTTCGCAACTGCTGTAAAGCAGTCTACACTGACGGAATGCTCATTCCACCAGCGTACAAACCCAATAGGATTGGGCTGTTTCTCTATCAACATATTTCCTAATACTGGCTGTTTCACAAATGACAACTTAGATTAAAATTATAGAAGCTTAAACAAGTAAGGGGATGCAGTGTTTTAAAAAGCTCATTTCTCACCAAGGGTATCTTAATTCTTTTTGAAATTGTACAGATGTTCCTTTAACCCTCTCTGGCTATCTTGTACAGATGTTCCTTAACCGTCTCTGGCTATCATGGCCAATAGTTGTTTTTTAGGATCAGTGAAATACTAGCATGCTCTCAGAAGACAGCTGCATTTGTATTCAAAAGACTCCAGGTGTTGTCTCATTCAGAAGTGAATACCACACAGGATTTCTCTAGCTTATGTTCTGTGGCTTATTAAAATTTAAATGTCTTTGCTTGTCCCGACGTTTGTATAGACACATTCAGGTTCTCCTGCAGCTAGCATTCACTCAACCTGTTTCATGCCACATTTTCTGCTGGCTTTGGACAGCTTTTAACAAGGAACATTTCCTTGTCAGTTTTAATCAAATCTGTCACATTGTATTAGAGTTACAGGACATGGCATATTGGTTTGCTTTTGGTTCATAAGCAAGGGGAGGAGTCTTATTCTTCACATGATCAACTTATTCTTACTGGCAAAAAAGTAAAGGGTGTGTGTGTGTGTGTGTGTGTGTGTGTGTGTGTGTGTGTGTGTGTGTGAGAGAGAGAGAGAGAGAGAGAGAGAGAGAGAGAGAGAGAGAGAGAGAGAGAGTGTTAGTGTGAGTGAGTGAGAGAGAGAGAGAGATTAACTGTCCTACTGTCCTGGACCAGTTAACGTGCATCGTACTTTGTATCCTGACAGCTTGAAAAAACTGGATCGCTTCAATGAAGCACGTAACAACTCAGAACACTAACCAAGTAATCTAGCAGCTGTCAATAGCTACCATTGTATGGTGGTATAATGGCCATTAAAACTCTTAGCAAGAAGATGTACAACCAGAACTATTAAGCCACTAACAACTAATATTTTTAACACCCAGGAATTTCTCTCATCTACTTTAAAACCTGCGTCGTGTGCTTTGCAGCCTAATCTTGTTAATTTATTCAGGGCACAAACTACTGTCTTAAGTTAAATACTCCACCCCCTGACATCTTGTCAGGTTAACATCCTTTGCGTGTCGAGACATTTGAAATTATAATCAGAGTTGTGTGTACTCTGCTTAAAAAAAGAAATTGTGCCAAGGCAATTGAAATTCTTCCCCAGGAAAAGTTGAATTCTGGAGTGCAAATTAAGCAAATGTATATCTATTTGCTATTTATTAACTACTTAATTAATGGGTTATACATTTTTAAATAATATAATATTTTGGCTCCTTTTCCCCCCTCCTTCTAGCCTGCTTCTGGGAGCGGAAAGGGATAAGCAGCCAGCTCTCTGACAAAGAAAATCATGGTCAGCCCTCCGAAAATATATAGGAATTGACTGAGTCAGATCATTGGTCCACCTAACTCAATATTGTCTCAGGGGGTCTGCAGATTTGGGTCTGAAGCTTCTGAAATCCTGAAACATCAGGACCACAATTGTTCTCTGCTGGCCTTGAAAGTGACAACTTTTCAGTTTTACTGGGATATTGATAACACTTCACTTGTTTCACACCTTTTCACACTGAAGATCTTTTTGCACGAGGAAATGAGACCAGAGTCAGACTGAGCGTGAAAAACAAACACTTTTTGTGGAAAACAATAGTATTGCTACATTTTCCAAAAGAGCTTTTTGTGAGACAACCAACTATTTTCAGAGAATACTTGTCAGTGCAGGTCACTTTGTTTACAGTTAATATAAAAGGATGACTCATGAAGAGGAATGAGGTTTACAGAATGGGAACAAAAAATGAAAGTTTCACAACTCGACAATAAGGGAATTGTTTTTAATGCAATTTTTCTTTCAGATTTTCATGCCAGTAAATCTATATTTTTGGTGTTTGATACTCCTAAAAGAGCAACAATAATGGAATGCAGATGCCCGCCTACCATATCCCACCCCTGCTGGAAAAAGAAGAAATGAAGGTTTGGCAATGCCTTGCTGAGGATGCTTTTCCTGTCCCAGGTTATCAAGAAGCGAGCTGATTATATGGCATCCACAGTCCAGTTTACAGCCTTGAGGACTGTTGTAAGTCTGACTGAGGCCTAGCTCCTCACTAGCTGGGTAGAAGACTCCCTCCACCCCTGGCCACATCTTTTATAGTCTAGGGCAGTGGTTCCCAAATTGGGAGGCGCATCACCCAGGGGATCCACGGAAACAAGCCAGGAGAGCCGCGGAGTGCCACAGAATCCTCTTGGAAAGCAGCACAATGCCTATTGGCAGGCATCAACATAATTTAATGGAGAGCCACAGCCAATGGTTGCCAATGGTCAAGGGAACCACAGGTCGAAAAAGTTTGGGAAACACTGGTCTGGGGGGGGGGGGAAGAGTTGTGCCAATCCATGGCAAACAGAAGAGGGATATATCCATAGGTAGTGAAGACAGTTCGTTTTATATTTAGGAAATGGCTTGATGCCATTTTCTTTAAAGACAGGAAATGAAGAAAGACAACCTGTTTTCTCTCTCAGTTGCAAATATAGTAGTAAGCACATTTGAAAATGACCTGTAAAAGTTAGAAACTGATTGGGCCACTAAAAAAAAAAAGTTTTGTACAGTATCTTTTGATACTTTTGCCACCATTTTTATAGCCCCAACTGCTCCCCCTAGGTCTAGGCATAACAACCAATGTATCCACCCGTCTTTCCAGGATCTGCTTCCCAGGCGGCATGCCAGGCCCACATGATGGGATGGTGCTATTCTGCTGGATGCTGCTGTTCCCCTGGAGAGCAGCAGCAGCAGCAGCAGCAGCAGCATTCTCCTGACACAAGAAGAAACAGCATTATTTGCGTCATTTTGCCTTCTCAAGCATTCATTATCTCAGCCAATAATATAGTGCTAACATTTCAAAAGTCTGAGATTTTCAATAGCAATCCAATTTATACTACACAATGATTTTCCAGATTTTAAGGGGATATGTTGCATGAGATTTGAATTTTTAATTTAATTTGCTTCAACTTACTCTAAATTCATGTGCTGTTTTTCTGACACACACCAGTATATCAGTTCAGGAGTGACATTTGTTTAAATGGCTGTATGCTAAGAGAAAGACAATTTTGAATTACTAACTATAGCAAATCATAACAGATGTTTGATTCATAGTAGGGTGCAATCTGCACTCTTTTGAAGCCCATGGCAAAACTCCCATTGATTTTAATTTTTTTATGCTAATTCAGACACAGAGTAGGAATATATGTGGCTTATGTTTACAACCAGATTTGAATACTGAGTGCCAACAAAGCTACTTATAGCAGACAAACTGTGGGTTAAAATCATGTGTGGAAATAAGATAAAGCAATACTTGGCTTGCATAAGAGACAAAAAAAATGAAAACTAATTGGAACTTGTTATATTTGTTTGTGCAACTATAATCTGCCCTTACCTCAAATGTGCAATGAAATCTCTTACAATGAATATTTATATTGAATCGGATCTGGTAAACGAGCAACATCTTAAAACTGAGATCAGGTGCATTGTTTGACTTTCTGGGAACTGTTATAAGCCAACTGTTACAAAGGCTAACGAAGATAAGAAAGTAAAATAGAGTGCTGCATCATTAGTCCCAGGATTGCTGAGGTGTTGCTGAGATTAAATTAATGCTGGGATGGGATTTTTCAGGCTTCAGGAGGATTTGAGCTGCATTGAGGCCCCTGTGGGGAGCTGTCAGTCTTGTGGAAGCGAAGAGCCCCCTCCTCAGCCCGTCTGCGTGCACCTACCACAGCTGCTGCAGCGGTCGCAGCAGATGGGCAGCCACAGGTGGGCCTGCAGGCACTGGGCATGCGACAGTCAGCTGAAGGGCAGAGGTTGTGCCAGTGCCAGCTGCCCCAGGGCACCCTGGGCATTAGCCACCTGCCGCAGGGGGGAGTGCCACTGCCCTCCCTCCTGCAGACTGCGATGCCACGCCAAAGCCACGGTGAGGCTGCACGTGGGAGTCATGGGGGGGTGAGCGGGGGAGAGAAGGGAAGGAGGGGGTGGGAACGGCACGCACAAGGGGGGTCTCATGAGGTCTGGAACAGCCTCCGCCATGACATGCCCGTGCACTGCCTGAAGCCCTGGGCCACCAGGGCCGTGGCTATGCCCACAAAGAAGGCATCCCAGTATGCCTTCTGCTCCGTGCCCCGGCCAAGACCGAGAGATGCCTTGGGCTTGTCTGCTGTGAGCGGGAAGGGCTCACGCAGCTCATCACTCCCCAGATGGGACAACGTAGGCGCCTCGCGGCAGGCGCTCTGGCGGGGTGGGGGGTGCCAGCGTCCATCATCAGGGAGTGGGAGGGGAGGCAGGCACACAGGCAGGCGGACAGGGGGTGCTGGGGAGGGGCACGGGTGGGTCAGAAACAGACAGACAACAAGGCTGGTGGGAGAGGAATACAGGGAGAGGGGTCTGCAGAGACCAATAGGGACACAGGGGTCACTTCGCAGATGGAGGCAATGCAGGAACGGGCGCCTCTCATGCAGACGGACCGAGGGCGGAAACGGACGCTGTTGGCGGGCAGACTGAGGACGGAAACGGACGCCGTTGACGGGCGGACTGAGGGCGGAAACGGACACCGTTGACGGGCGGACACAGACGCCGTTGACGGGCAGACCGAGGGTGGGTGAGAGCCCCGGTTGCTGAAAGGGCTCTTCACGGACGTGGGGGACGTGCGCCATGTCACCTGTCACTGTTTGCCTGCCTGAGAGGCCCCCCAACTCCCCCCTCCCCTCTGAGCCCTGAGGGTCTGGCAGCCCCCCTGCTGTGTTCTCCCTGGTCTGGCTGTGGCAGGCCCTGGCTGGGATTCATGCAGGGCCTTGTGTGGTGGGCGCTGTCTCTCTGTGTGTGAGGCAGTGCTTGTGTAACATTGGGGTCATGGTGTTCAAGGGGCCTTTGCCCAAGGGGCATCTTTATTGTTCTGGAACATTGGCAGGGATGGCCAGGCGAGGCTGCCAGGGGTAGGCACAGCAGCCACTCAGAATGTAGCAGCAGCAGCAGCAGCTGAGGAGGGTTGCAGGGCAGGCTCCCAGACCTCTGGCAGCATCGAGGCAGACGACCATGGGGCAACCAGACTGCAAGCCCAGGGGTGCTCCCCAGAAGGTAGGTGGTGGTGGATATTCCTGGGGAGACATAAATCACAGGGGTGTTCCATGGCAGCTGCTGTGTGGTAGCAATCCCCATTGAAGAAATGCCAGTGTGCCGGTTGCAAAGGCCTGCAGGGAGAGAAATCAAACACAGCTGAGTGGTGTGACACACATAGCCTGGTCTGCGCTCCTTCCCTGGGTGTAAGGTGAGCATGATCCTGTAAGGGAAAGGGGTCTATGAGACAAGACATTGGTATAGAAGCATATCATGGCAGGCTATGCAGGCAGCTATGAGACAAGACATTGGTAAAGAGGCATATCGTGGCAGGCATTGCAGGCAGCTATGAGACAAGACATTGGTATAGAGGCATATCATGGCAGGCTATGCAGGCAGCTATGAGACAAGACATTGGTATAGAGGCATATCGTGGTAGGCATTGCAGGCAGCAATGAGACAAGACATTGGTATAGAGGCATATCATGGTAGGCATTGCAGGCAGCAATGAGACAAGACATTGGTATAGAGGCATATCATGGCAGGCATTGCAGGCAGCAATGAGACAAGACATTGGTAAAGAGGCATATCATGGCAGGCATTGCAGGCAGCTATGAGACAAGACATTGGTATAGAGGCATATCATGGCAGGCATTGCAGGCAGCAATGAGACAAGACATTGGTAAAGAGGCATATCATAGCAGGCAGCTATGAGACAAGACATTGGTATAGAGGCATGTATCCTACCTATATTTCTCTATGCAAAGAGGCAGATGTCAGACCACATGTCAGCATGAACCCTGCACTTACCTGCACTTACCTGCTGGTGTTGTTGCCTGGGGGGGGGGGGGGAGAGGGGCTGGGAGAAAGACATGGGTTAGCAAACACTTGCATGGAGACAGCTGCCCAGGCACAGGAGTACACAGTTTGGCCACAGGCAGAACAGCCCTCTCTGCCGTAGAGGGGGGCAGAGAGGAGAAGAGAAGAGAGAAGTGGGGTGTTAGAAAAGCTTTCAAAGTCCCACTTTGTGGCTGCTGGGGGACAGAACCCCACGCCATGTGCTCAGAGAGAGAGAGAGAGAGTGAGTGGAGGGCTGGGGCTGGGCTTTTGTGGGAAAGAGGCTGGGTGGGGCTGGGTGCTGATAGGGTAACTATTTGGGTCCGTGTCCAGAGTTAGGCCACACCTGTTCGGTCCTAACTCAGGCCCAACTCGGGCCCAGGGTGTTAGAACTTTTCAGGAGAGGCCTGTGTGGGTAAGGTAAAATGGCTCCTATGGGTCTCCTCGCATTTGGGTCCACCTTTTTGGTCGACCTAAATTTTGTGTCAGCATTTGTGTTGGAGGGGGCGTGTCTGTGCTCGCCAGGGTCTGGAACCGGACCAAATTTCGTAACCGCCCCGTCACACCCCCGACACGCCCCCTTTTAGGCTGCAATTGTGCCTGAATTGTGCAGTTGTGCCTGAATTGTGCCTGAACCCAATTCAGTCACAATTGCAGCCCAACTCAGGCACAATTCAGGCACAACTCAGGCCTAAAGCACTTGGGCTGCAATTGTGCCTGAATTGTACCGCAGTTGCCTTGGGCTGGACCAGGCTGTAAGTTTCCTATCACTTTAAAATAGTCACTTTCATTTCTCTGTGCAAATTACGGTAAATGAAAAGGATTTCCCCCACAAATGATGTTAAAATGATCAACCAGTCAAGACATCTGATCTAGTGGACATTATACAGAATTACATGGCTTTATTCATGAGTCCCAACAGAAAGAAATGCCACAAACCTATGCAAAAGTAGCAAAATTCTGTTACAGTATGGCATCAGCCATAACATCAATTCCTGGCTAGAACTGGCCAGGAAAAGAAGGCAGAAACTGTAGCAAATGTAATTGTTTTCTAAAATACGTAAAGCAAGAAAGAGAGAAAATCTCAAGGCAAAAGATATGTCTATACTGATAGAAAGAGATAAAAACCGACATGATTTCTTTACTCACTGGTATACTGAATTCTTCAGCTCTGCAAAATGAGTAGTGTGAATTTCTCATAAATGATCACAAACCACTGAAGTTGAAATAAACTACTGATACTGGGCACAAGTTAATGCAAGGGCTTTATGATCTTTCAAAGCACTGTAATTGCTTCAGCATTCAAATGACAGTTTAGTAACACTGGAAAAAGACTGCAAATACTGGGAAAATGTAATCAGAATTGCAAGTATAATGTCAAGACAACTGAGCCTTGCCTCAGCATAAGCTGCATGAGTGGAGATTTCTGTCGGCTATCAGGAAGAAATTATTAATGGTAAGAGCAGACAATGGAACCAATTACCGAGGGAAGTGGTGGGTTCTCCCTAGTTGGAGGCCTTCAAGCAGAGGTTTGACAGGCATTTTTTGGAGTTGCTCTAGAGAGGATTTTCCTGCTTCTGGCAGGGGGTTGGACTAAATGGCTTTGAAGCCCCCTTCCAACTCTATGATTCCATGAGCTAGAAATCTAGACAGTACTGTAGGTTTTTTTGGCCCAATCCTATAAGGGCCTTACCCTTAGAGCAGCATAAGATCCTTTGTGACTGTCGCAAAAGGCAACAAGCCGTATTGTGGATCGGGGCCACTGCTGCAAGTGGTTCCTCCACATTCCCTGGAACTGGTAAGTCAGCACAGAGGGTGGGAAGGAGGAGGAGTAGGGCAGGGATGGGACAGAATGGGAGCTGGAACGAGGCCTGGAAGGGGGCAATATTGACAGCAGCGGTGCCACAGATATCCTATACCCCTTCCAGGCCTGAATCTGCCTTCCTGGGTCCACTTGGACTTTTGCCAACTACCGGTATATCACTGGCGCAGGTCCAAGTAGACCCATTCAGGAGGCGAGGGCTTACCCTTGGGCAAGGTAACATGTTTCCTTCCCAGAGACCTTCCGGGCCTGAAACTCCCCCATGGGATACAGCGCACATCCTGTTGGCACGGCTGCATCACCACATGGGGAGTTATGTAGGATTGGGCTGTTTGATTCACTAGCTCACCTGGATGTAAGAGCCTTGACTAATTTAAATTTGGTACAAAAAGATTTAATAGAAAGGGACCCAGAAAATCAATAGGATGCCGATACAGATTACAAAGATATATGTTTCAAGGCCTAGGTTGCTTAGCAGAACAAAATTCAAAAAAATAAATGCACAGGTAGCACCTGTAATAAATGTAACTAATTGGAAGACAGTAGTAATACTAAAGGATAACTTTAAAAAGGAACTGGAGCATGTGGGAAAACTGAAGGTGATAGTGAAGGTAAAACATTTATTGAGTGGATCAATCCAATGATTGTTAACAAGCCTAACAAAGACCAAACAAGCATATAGTTGCATCCAAGAAACAAAGCAATTCTGAGAAAATTTTCAATTGCCTGCCATAAACAAAATCACCAGTAAATTAGGATGAACAGTCGAAGACTGCCAATTTGTATCTCTTTAGGTGAAGAGGCTCACCAAAAGGTGACAGAATAAACATTTGAGGGGTTTGATGGTATGTCAACTGTAGATGATATCCTGCTGTATAGAAAATAACAATGACAGACTAGAGTACTGAGTGAGGGACCTGAAACTAAAAGGAAAATGCAATGTTGCCATGTCAGAAATAAAATATCAAAGACATATCTAAACCAAAAATGGGTTAAAATCGGATGTAACTAAAATACACTCTGTAGCTGAAATGCCTAGTGATGGTGAACCATATGGGCTTGGTGTGTCAAAATTTTAGAAAATGCCTAACTTGACTCTCTCTCTCTCTCTCTCTCTCTCTCTCACACACACACACACACACACACACACACACACACACACACACACACACACACCTTTTAATAGTAAAACAAAACCCCTGCCCTAAATGTTCAAGACAAGCCTGTAAAACATTTGCGAAAATGTAAGGTGTGTCAGGGCCCTGGGGGAAACGGTGGTGTGTCACCCAAAATGACCTCATGTGTCACCTGTGACACGCGTGTCATAGGTTCGCCATCACAGGCCTAGACAAAACAACAAGGCTGACAAACGTTTCTAGGAATATTCAATTCTTTAGCAAAGTTTATTCCAAACACAGAGACAGCCCAATCCTAACTCCCCATGCAGTGGCATCAGCGAGGTCTCTGCTGTATCCCATGGTGGAGTTTAGACCACTAGACGCCTCCTCGGGGTAAGGGAACATCTGTCCCCTTGCCCTGGGGTAAGCCCCATCAGCTGCCATGAGTAAAAACAGACCTGTGCCAGCTCTATACCTGGTGCAAGTCCGTGTTGACCCAGGAAAGTGGATCAGGCCTAGGAAGGGGCTTAGGATTTTGTGGGTGCTTCTGCCGCCAAGCTTGCCACCTTCCTGGGCCCGACTGCCCTCCTCCCTGTTCAACCCCATTCCACCCTCTCCCCGCCTCCCCCTGACCCCTGTGTGGCCTTACCTGCTCTGGCAAGCGTCCACTATCTACCATTGCGCAGACCAGGCCACTCGCTGCTTGCGGCGGCCAGGCTGTGCTGGCTGTTGCTGTTGCATTTGCATCAGTCGTAAAGGGGTTTACGCAGCTGGAATGCTAGTTCCAGTAGCGTAAAGGCCCCTTAGGATTGGGCCATGAGAGTAACACAACACCATTAACAGCCCGGTCCTATCCCCTGCCACTCCACAGCATGCAGCTGTGTCAATATAGCGCACATTGCATGCTATGGTGGGAGGAGGCAACCAGACGGCCAGCGAGAGGTAATTAAAACCTCCCCTTTCCACGGAAATGTCACCTATGTGTTATATGTTGCTGATGCTTTATCTAGGGCAGATCTGGGATAAGCAAAACAAGTAAGTTTTAAGGAATTTAACAGCCCAATCCTATCAGAACCCCTCCCACCAATGCAGCTGTGCCACCGGAGCACGCGCTGCATCTTGGGGGGGGGGCAGTCCTGGAGGTCTTCTCTGGGTAAGGGAACATACCCTTGCCCAGGGGTAATCCCTCACTGCCCTGTGGGATCTACTTGGACCTGCGCTAGCTATATAGCTGGTGCATGTCTGAGTAGACCCAGGAAGGCAGAACAAGGCCAAGAAGGGGATAGGATATCAGCGGCACTGCTGCCACTGATACCACCCTCTTCCTTGCCTCAATCCGCACCCCTCCACACCCCAGTCTCCTCCCTGTTCCTCTCCCTGTTCCTCTCCCCACCTTGTTCCCCCCCCACCCTCTGCCTCCCTCCCACCCTCCGCTTGAGGTGGTGGCCTGGCAGCACTGAATGGCGTGTTAATGTTTTGCAACAGCCATAAAGGACCTTGCATTGCCGAAATGCTAGTTCCAGCAGTGTAAGGCCCTCATAGGATTGGGCCATAATACTGCTACATCTGTCAACATGTCTTCTCTGCCAATCTCAAGATTGAAATGGAGGAAATTTGAAACAACAGTTGTAAACAATAATAAAAAATACCATTTTGCAGAGATGGCCAGAGAAAAGACATCAAGTTTCAGATGTTATATGTGGTAATTGGGAATCTAGAGAAGAATTAAATGTAAATGATGGACATGTTTTTCAAATAACAAAATGATAGTACCACACACATCCAAAAAATAAATAAATAAATAAATATGCAGAATACCATACATCAGAATCATTTGGGAATTGAGCTATGTAAAAGAAAGGTTTGAGAAACTGTTTATGGGCACGTATGCTCAAATTGAAGACCTGGTACAGCCACATACTGGATGTCAAACCTTCAGAAATAAAAACCAAAGAAGACCCAGTTACAATCTGTCAAAATGGAGTGTAGAAACCTGAAAAACCGACTGAGCAACATAAGAAAATAAGAAGAGCCCTGCGGGATCAGGCCAAAGGCCCATCTAGTCCAGCTTCCTGTATCACACAGTGGCCCCACCAGATGCCTCAGGGAGCACACAAGACAACAAGATACCTGTGTCCAGTCGCCACTCCCTTGCACCTGGCACAGAGAAAACCTACTCCTACAACCAGGAGGTTGCTTTTCCCCATCATGGCTTGTAAGCTGTGTTGGACTTTTCCTCCATAAATCTGTCCAATCCCCTTTTAAAGGCATCCAGGCCAGGTGCCATTACCACCTCCTGTGGCAAGGAGTTCCACAGATGAATTACACGCTGGGTAAAGAAATATTTTCTTTTGTCTGTTTTAATACTCCCTCCACTCAATTTGAGTGGATGTCCCCTAGTTCTAGCGTTGTGTGACAGGGAAAAGAACTTCTCTCTATCCACTTTCTCCATCCCATGCATAATTTTATATGTCTCAATCATGTCCCCCCTCAGTCGCCTTTTTTCTATTAGGGAGCCCACTAATCATTTTGGTCGCTCTCCTCTGCACCTTTTCCAGTTCCACTAAATCCTTTATGAGATGCGGCGACCAGAACTGGATGCAATACTCCAGATGCGGCCTTACCATCGATTTGTACAACGGCATAATAACATTGGCCGTCTTATTATCCATCCCTTTTTTAATGATCCCAAGCATGGAATTGGCCTTCTTCACAGCCGCCGCACACTGGGTCGACACTTTCATCGACTTGTCCACCAATACCCCAAGATCTCTCTCCTGATCTGTCACAGACAGCTCAGAACCCATGAGCGTGTATGTGAAGTTTTGATTTCTTGCCCCAATATGCATCATCACTTTACACTTACTTACATTGAAGCGCATCTGCCATTTTGCTTCCCATTCTCCCAGTTTGGAGAGATCCTTCTGGAGCTCTTCACAATCCCTGCTGGTCTTCACCACCTGGAAAAGTTTAGTGTCATCCGCAAACTTGGCCACCACGCTGCTTATCCCCAACTCCAGGTCATTTATGAACAAGTTGAAAAGCACCGGTCCCAAGACATATGACCCTAAGACCATATTTGGTTATGGCTGATAATGCTGCTGTCACTAGGATGAACAAAAGAGATCTGTAGAGCACCGAAAGTCTTGAGTGAATGATGGATGAAACAGCTGAGAATGCAAATGTACTTATATCAGATACAGACAAGCTAGTCTCCCAAGGCACAACAAATAAAACTGTTGCAGCACAAAATGCCCGTCAGACTTCAGAGACAGTTTTGGATATGGAAATGTCTGTGATGGTATCAAGAAGAAGAATGTTAAGAAAGCATATTAGATAAAGATAATGTTTTATTTAAAAAGAGATGTAAAGATATAAACCAAAGTAATCCATGTGGGGGGGCATGAAAGGAAGTGGTTACGATAACACCAAGAACAGCAGCAATCTGGAATTTAGTTGTTGCAATAGTTGCGGTGTTAAGTAAAGATTATTTGTTCTATGCTTTAATTTCCTGTGGCATCATTTGATCAAGTTTGCAGCAGCAATTATTACAGCAAGTGCTTTGAGGTCGAGAGACCTCTGTTTTACTCTGTAAAGTACCACACATCTGTATACACTCTGAGTTAGTTAGAACAATATATTTTCCCTGCAAGTCAGCCACACATTTAAAAAAATGTGCACTAACAGTGCACAGTGTCCTGCTTGCAAGGCACTGGACCCCTGGCCCCTCCCCTTTGATTCCTGGTGACTGTCCCTCCCTAATTATGTGGGAGGCAATTCATTCAAACCATCCTCTACATGTGCTGCTAAATCTATTTCCAAAGTAGTATTAGTAGTGCGTATAGACTAGAACAGGGGTTCTCAACCCCTTCCAGGATGAATACCACCTCCGGCACCACTCTCCTGCTGCATGCCACCAGAAGTGACTGGCGATGACATAATCGCCAGTTATTTCTGGGTTTTCAGAGGTCAGAAAACACAGGTAGGAGGCTCTGGGTGGGTGCAGAGGCGTAACTGCCTCTGTTGGCGCCCGGTGCAGGAGGGGGAATTGGCGCCCCCCCCTACAACTACATATCGCTCCGGAGGGTGGGGGCGCGCTCCGGAGGGTGGGGGCGCGCTCCGGAGGGTGGGCGACCCGGCGGGACCCTGCACCGGGCACCCACCCCCAGCGCGGACCCGGCCGGCCAGCTTACCTCCTCCTCCATGCTGTTCCGCGTGTCGGGCTGGCCGGCCATTTGGCAAGCGCCGGCCACGCTGCAGCCAGCAGCGAGGCCGGCGCATAGGAAGTGACGTCACCAGGGGCGCACGCCGGACTCGAGTATAGTGGAACTGGAAAATACTGACTCGAGTCCGGCGCGCGCCCCTGCAGCGGTGAGCGCCTGGTTCAACTGAACCACGTGCTCCACCGTAGTTACGCTTCTGGGTGGGTGGGAGGGCCCTTTTCTGCATTCCCAAGAGGCTCGGCCAAAGGCAGGAGCCTCTTGGGAGCGAAAACATGCAGCCAAACGTGCTGCGTCGGAGCGGGGTTCCGGCAGTCTGAGTACCACCCACAGTCGGCCGAAGTACCACTGGTGGTACTCGTACCACTGGTTGAGAACCCCTGGACTAGAGGGATGTTTAGACAGCTAAAACTTATCATTGAGTGAGGGAAGTGCCAGGATGTGTGCACATTGTGCGAGTGCATATCTTTAAATGTGTGGGGCTGGTTCAACCATTTACAATTCCAAGGTGCCCCAGCCCCTGATGCTGTATTGGTGGAGGGGAGGACATCCAGAATTGGTAACAAGGTGCAGGGGAAACAAGACAGTTTGCTGCTACTGTTTTTCCCCCACAACTGCTTAGTAAACATCCCCATGGACGCAAGTCTACTGGGTGGTGGTGGGGAGCAGCAGCAGCAAACTCCCATTACCGGACATGAGTGTGGGCCCTTGTGGAGCCACACCCAAGTTATCCTATTCAACTTTCTATGACATGTTCCCAGGACAATGCAAAGAAAGATGGCATTCTCAGAGCAGCTCATTCTGAGAACAATGAGGTCAAAGAGGGAGCAGGACCATATGGATGCCTTTTGGTTTCTGGAAGAGGGAACTCGAGGGAAGAAAAATGTTTGCCAAAAACCAAAGAGTGTTGTTGATTCTCTACATACAACAAAAAGGATGGCACACCTAGCCTCTTGTGTGGAACCAACAGACAGAGGATGGATTAACTGAGTTAGGATATGGAATATTAAAACACACATTGTTTTGTCACTCTGTGGATAATTTGTATTGGTAACTGGAGCTTTTACTGTCTTGTGCGGACCTTTGGTTTTAAGCACATCACTGAGAGGATGTGTGGGTCAGGAAAAGAGGACCTTGCACTTTGGCCATTGTCAATTCCTATCAGGGAGACCCCCACACACACACACACCTGATGATACAGCCTAATATTTTGCAATGCATAAATCCAAATTTAGAATGCCGTTAAGGTTTGGCTCAGCCAAAGCTTTGTCACTCCATGTTTCATAATATCAATAAAAAGCTGGAAGGACATCCTGTTTATTCCATCACTGTTCTGTAATGTTGGATGTATTTTCCCATACAAAATAGTGCTCATTTTCATAACTTGGAATGAGCCAACATGACAGACAAGAAGTTGGAGAAATCTTTATGAATTCATGAATTCTGGCAGCTCTTTTGGCAGGGTATCAAGTCTGAAGGACTCTGAGACCCAGCATCATCTAAATGAAGCATTTTATTTGTTTGTGTGTTGACACTGTATCATGTCCAAAGAACCATTATCCTACCACTAGTCTACACATTTACTGTGTGAAACCCACAATTATTTCATTGCTCTGTGGGGTCTGAAAGGCATGACAGTAAATTGCATGTTATGAGGTTCTTTCCTCTGTCGTTAATGTAAGTATTATTTTAGAAAGCTGAATACTGTACTACACGTTATTTATAAATAACTAGACTACACTAGAACTATACTAGAAAACCCCCAGGAAATTCAAAGAAAAGGCTGGCAGCTGTTCTTAGCACTCTGGGTCAAGTTCCAATCAGGATTTTTGAAAAAGGAACTAGCAACTCATTTCCACCAAAAAAGAAAAAAAGAGTGTAGGTTCACTGAAAGGAAAAAAAACATAGATTGCAATACGAGACACACCTTCTTGGGAGTAAGCCCCACTGAACACAATGGGACGTATTTCTGAGTAGACATGCATAGGATTGTGCTGTTAGTAATGCAGCAACAACTGTTTGGGAAGTAGGTTCCACTCTTACAGGTTCTCTTGGTGCAAGGTGCATTCTCTGATGAAACAGGAAAATGCAATTGTTCCTTGAATGTAACGTAGGTATGGACGTATTTTCCTCTTCAAGCAATCACCTCTGAGATGCTGTACAGATTATTTATGTAGATATAACAGGATCCCTTTGCTCTGAGCACTAGAGGCAATAGGCTTGATAACAGATTTTATAGCTTCTTAAGATGGGGTGAAAGGGAAAGATTCTGGTTATGTGTGTGTGTATTGGGGACGACGACGTCATATCCATTTCCCAAATATTATAGCCATTTCTCCAGGTTCTGCAAACAGCTTTTAGGGCCAAAATGCATGCTGTGACATCAAACATGTAGTTAAACCCTGTAGGTGTAGAGAGATCCAGATTGAAACAATAGCATGGGGTGACAGGGGTTTTAAACTTCCTTCCCCTCAGTCCCTATCTGGACCCCTACCATGAGCCCACAACTGCAGGAGGAATCTTGCACTGGCTCCAATAGGAACTTCCCTCGGTCCTGCATCTTGGAGGAAGATAATGCAGCTTCTTGCTGGCAGATGAATCTTCCACTTGTGTGAAGAGAGTGGTCAGTTCCTTGAGTACCCTGATGATCTGTAGTCACTTCAACACTCTTTTCAACAGACTTCCCAAAGCAATTTAAACCCCTCTGGATTTAGGGAACCGCCAACTTGGAACGTATTTCATATGGAAAACTATCAGTTTTGTTTCATTTGCACTCTGATTAGAAATACTGGAGTGTTGTAAACTGGAAGGCAAAGCTTTTTGGCCCCCAAAGGTAGAGAAGCTGCCTCTAGGAGGGCCTTTCCAAACCAGCATTTTGTTTTACAAACCTTTAACTCAAAGTATATAGCTAGTGGATGCAGAGAGGCATGAACGGGGGATGGGACGGGACAATATGAAGTAAAAGACAGACGAACCCAACATTAGGGAAGAAGAGGAAAGGTGGCAAAGATACAGTATTGTTAAACTGTCTTCTCATTGCAGGTTACTATTTCATGTTTGGATGGTGGTGTGTATTGTCTTCTTGTCTTTTGTATCTGAATACAAACACTGTAATATCTATCACACTATGTGAAATTACATGTCAGCCCTGAAATTTTATAGACATACAAGGGTTCAGAGACATGAAATATGCTGGCAGATATGTGTGCAAATTTCAGCCTACAAAATACATATCTGATCTCTACAGTAAACATTTATGTCCTACTAACAGCCCGGTCCAGCCCAAGGCAACTGCGGTACAATTCAGGCACAATTGCAGCCCAAGTGCTTTAGGCCCGAGTTGTGCCTGAATTGTGCCTGAGTTGGGCTGCAATTGTGACTGAATTGCAGCCCGGTCCAGCCCAAGGCAACTGCGGTACAATTCAGGCACAATTGCACAATTCAGGCACAATTGCAGCCTAAAAGTGGGTGTGTTGGGGGCGTGTCGGGGGTGTGACGGGGGCGGTTACGAATTTTGGTCCGGTTCCAGACACTGGAGAGCCACTGACACGCCCCCTCGAGCCCAACTCAGGCCCAAAATTTGGGCCAGCAAAAAGGGTGGACCCAAATGTGAGGAGACCCATAGGAGCCATTTTACCTTACCCACACCAGCCCTCTCCTGAAAAGTTCTAACACCCTGGGCCCGAGTTGGGCCTGAGTTAGGACCGAACAGGTGTGGCCTAACTCTGGACATGGACCCAAATAGTTACCCTATCAGCACCCAGCCCCACCCAGCCTCTTTCCCACAAAAGCCCAGCCCCAGCCCTCCACTCTCTCTCTCTCTCTCTGAGCATGTGGCGTGGGGTTCTGTCCCCCAGCAGCCACAAAGTGGGACTTTGAAAACTTTTCTAACACCCCACTTCTCTCTTCTCCTCTCTCCTCTCTGCCCCCCTCTAGGGCAGAGAGGGCTGTTCTGCCTGTGGCCAAACTGTTTACTGCTGTGCCTGGGCAGCTGTCTCCATGCAAGTGTTTGCTAACCCATGTCTTTCTCCCAGCCCCTCTCTTCCCCCCCCCCCATACAGGCAACAACACCAGCAGGTAAGTGCAGGGTTTGTGCTGACATGTGGTCTGACGTCTGCCTCTTTGCATAGAGAAATATAGGTAGGATACATGCCTCTATACCAATGTCTTGTCTCATAGCTGCCTGCATAGCCTGCCATGATATGCCTCTATACCAATGTCTTGTCTCATAGCTGCCTGCATAGCCTGCCATGATATGCCTCTATACCAATGTCTTGTCTCATAGCTGCCTGCATAGCCTGCCATGATATGCCTCTATACCAATGTCTTGTCTCATTGCTGCCTGTATTAATGTGAGCACACAATGCCATGAGTGTGGAACTGTAACCCATATGTAGACACCAGCTGTTCCCCCCCCCTCTTTTCTCCACAGGGTCTACCGACAGGTCAGTAGTGCTAGGATTGCCATGGTTGTGACCCCCAAGTTGTGTTGTTGTCTCTCTCTTTGACCCCTTTCCCTTACAGGATCATGCTCACCGTACACCCAGGGAAGGAGCGCAGACCAGGCTATGTGTCTCACACCACTCAGCTGTGTTTGATTTCTCTCCCTGCAGACCTTTGCAACTGGCACACTGGCTCCTCTTCAATGGCGATTGCTACCACGCAGCAGCTGCCATGGAACACCCCCATGTTGTTCGTCCCCCCAGGAATGCCCACTACCACAAACCGTCCGGGGAGCACCCCTGGGCCTGCAGTCTGGTTGCCCCACGGTCACCTGCCTTGATGCTGCCAGAGAGGTCTGGGAGCCTGCCCTGCAACCCACCTCAGCTGCTGCTGCTGCCCCACCGCCCTGGCTACCTACTTGCTGTCCCTCCCCTTTCTATGGAGCAGGCCGTGGTTCCACAGGGGAAGAGCCCGCATCTCCAGGTCCATGGGGCTCGCCTGATGCTGCTGCTGTGGTCCTAGAGGCTGCTGTGCCTACCCCTGGCAGCCACGCCCGGCCATCTCTGCCACTGTTCCAGAACAATAAAGATGCCCCTGGAAACACATGTCCCCAATGTTGCACAAGCACTGCCCCACACACCCACACAGGCAGGCCCCAGCACACAAGCCTCTGCATGAATCCCAGCCAGGGTCCGCCACAGCCATCCCTGGGAGAACACAGCAGGGGGGCTGCCGGACCCTCTGGGACCAGAGGGGAGGGGGGAGTTGGGGGGCCTGTCAGGCAGGCAAACACTGACGGGCACTGTGGCGCACGTCCGCCACGTCCGTGAAGAGCCCTTTCAGCAACCGGGGCTCTCACCCACCCTTGGTCCGCCCATCACCGGCGTCCGTTTCCGCCCTCTGTCCGCCCGTCACCGGCGTCCGTTTCCGCCCATCAACGGCGTCCGTGTCCTCCCTCGGTCCGTCTGCATGAGAGGCGCCCGTTCCTGCATTGCCTCCATCTACGAAGTGCCCCCTGTGCCCCTATCGGTCTCTGCAGACCCCTCTCCCTGTATCCCTCTCCCACCAGCCGTGTTGTCTGTCTGTTTCTGACCCACCCGTGCCCCTCCCCAGCACCCCCTGTCAGTGTGCCTGCCTCCCCTCCCACTCCCTGATGATGGACGCTGGCACCCCCCATGCCGCCAGAGCGCCTGCCGCAAGGTGCCGACGTTGCCCCATCTGGGGGTGTGATGAGCTGCGTGAGCCCTTCCCGCTCGCAGCAGACAAGCCCACGGCATCTCTCGGTCTTGGCCGGGGCACGGAGCAGAAGGCATGCTGGGATGCCTTCTTTGTGGGCATTGCCATGGCCCTTGAGGCCCAGGGCTTCAGGCAGCGCACGGGCATGTCCTGGCGGAGGCGGTTCCAGACCTCATGAGACCCCCCCCCCTTGTGCGTGCCGTTCCCACCCCCTCCTTCCCTTCTCTCCCCCGCTCACCCCCCCATGACTCCCACGTGCAGCCTCACCGTGGCTTGGGGGTGGCATCGCAGTCTGCAGGAGGGAGGGCAGTCGCACTCCCCCCTGCGGCAGGTGGCTGATGCCCAGGGTGCCCTGGGGCAGCTGGCACTGGCATAACCTCTGCCCTTCAGCTGACTGTCAAACGCGCAGTGCCTGCAGGCCCGCCTGTGGCTGCCCATCTGCTGCGACCGCTGCAGCAGCTGTGGTAGGTGCACGCAGACAGGCTGAGGAGGGGGCTCTTCGCTTCCACAAGACTGACAGCTCCCCACAGGAGCCTGCCTGCCTCTGCGGTAAGTTTTGCCGCGATCCTGGCCCAATGCTGTTGCCTCCAGCCTAACTCAGGCACAGTTGCAGCCTAACTTGGTCCTAGTTTGGGCCACAATTGGGCCACAATTGGGCCTCAACTGTGCCTGAGTTAGGCTGGACTGAGCCCTAAAACTGCTATGAGCGCCTTGAGAAATGTAGTGCTCTTCTCCAGAGTGAACACTCCCCCCACCAAAAAAATAAATAAATCCTGAACATGTTTTGTGGCTATTTGTATATGGAAATCTACATTAGAGCCTACTTTATACAGTTGCTATTGTGGAGTTTCATATACAGTACAACTTTAAAGGCACAGGAGTCTGGTAGAAAAAAAGTTGACAACTCTATTGCCCCGAAGCAGGACTATCAAAATATCACTCCTTATCTGAGCAGTTGATCAATGAATGCCATCCAGTTGACATGGCAGGTGCTCTACAGGAAGCAGGTGCTCCACAAGAGGTGCTTACATAATAATAGTGCCAGATGACTCATGAAAGCAAGACCAGCCACATGGAGCCAGGCTCAGGGGGAGGACAATATTACTATAAAATCTTGCAACCAAGAGCTTTAGAAAATGGATTTGGGCTCATATTAAGCAAAATGCACTGCTTGCATTTCATTATTTGCACACTTACAGCTTTGAAATGGTAGACTGTGAAAAAGATTGAGTTTCCAAGCAATTTTGCAGCAAATATCACATTTCTTAACCAGCAGTTAAGTGAGCAGGCACAATTCCAAATTCCTCCACAACACTGGAGATCACAGGGCAAAGTACAGCTCCACATCAGTGCTTTACTTAGAGCTTGCAACATATGTCTCTTTTGTAGATATTGCCCAAAACCCCATTCATTGCCCACAAGGGCAATTCAGACAGTGACTTCACTTGTTCCCATTTGAAGAGATCTCGGAGAGCTGTAACAGGCAACTGCTTTTCTTCCCTGGAGGTTTACTTGCCCATTTTCACAGGATTCAATTTGTACTATTAGTCACTGTGTATAGTAGTACACTTGGTAAAACCACTGGGAGGAAACTGTGAAGCGTATAAGCTTAGTAAGTCATTATCAATATGATCCTCTCAGCTGCTCGATTGGTTTTTGTTTTTTTTCTGCACATAATCAAGGGCTCTGAAAACACATTGGAAAGATGTGAAGTCACAGATCTGGTGTTAGGTCGAAGTGCTGCCAAATTTCAGTGAAATTATCCTGCTCAGGAAAAAAAGTCTTACATTTAAGACTTTCATTCAATATGAATGAAAACCATGCTCATTCCGCCAGAGAAAGCCGACTTAGGATTGGGCTGCCCAGTATGCACTCTTTCCTGGGAGTACTGGAGCAGATCCTAAGCCCAATCCTGTGTAAAATGCCTAAAGGGCTGGCCGCCGCATCCTATCCCATTCCTGGGCTGCCCTGGGGCAGCCCAAGAGCACCTCGAGGGAAGGGGACGATTGTCCCATTCCCCAGGTGCAAGCGGCCTGAGGCCCTATGGGCCTACTGGAATGTACGCCAGCTCTGGAGCTGGCGTACATTCGAGCCCGTGGTGTAAGGCCGCACCGGGCCTGGAGAGAGCTTGGGATATTGGCGGAGCTCGCTGCTGATATTCCCGCCCTCTCCCTGCCCGGTGCGGCCAATGGCCACCCTCCCCCCCACCCCTTCACCGGACAGTGCAGGGCTTACCTTGCCCGGCGGGCACAGGGACGGTCTGCCGGGGGAGAAAGGGCTGCCAGCCTCTGCTCCAGCAGCCCTTACTCTCTGGATGATGTAAACACACTTTATGGTGCATTTACAACACCCAGAGCCACGCTCCCCTGGTGCTTTTCTACACAGGATTGCACCGTTACTTCTGGGTAAACATGCATAGGATTGTGCTGTAAGGAAGATTTCTCAGAGAAGGGAAACATACATATTTATCTCAAGCTATATTGCTGTCCTAGATCCAAACTATTTTTCAGCCCCCCCTTTACATCTTATGTCAGGGATGGGAACTGTGTCACATCCTTAAGGGTTTTCCCTTGCAGCTATTTCCCCTTGCTCCAAAAGTGCATGAAGGCAACAGGCTGCAACTGGGGAAACTGTGCAAGGTGAGACACATGTGCTTGTGCTCCGGAGTGTTATTCCATGGTCTGGGATGAGGGTTTATTGTGCTTCCCCTGCCAAGGGGTTTTGGAGTAGCCTAGCACTTCTTGAATTCCAATTCCAAAACCTTTATTGGCATCTTACATAAACAAACATCAATATAAACATACATAAATACATACATGGCCCTTAAGCAATAGCCTAAGTCAATACACTAAAACTTTATACTTTAAAACATTATAACACCTCACCCTGTTTATAAATTAATAAAATCTATACAACAGAAATATACTTTTCCCTCCTCTTAATTATAGCATTCAAATAATAGGTCACCTGTTCTGTTAGCTCCACTTCGGTCCCCACCAAGGATAAACCGAACCTTATCAGGGTCAGCCCGTTTTCTTAATCAAAAGGTCCTCAAGGTAAGCCCTACGTAGGTCAGAATAGAAGGGGCAGTACAAAATAATATGCTGCACCGATTCCACCACCCCAACGGAGTAGGAACAAGTCCTACTTTCTAGAGGAATACCCCTAAATCTACCGGAAGTCATGGCCACTGGCGTCGCTGGAGCAGAATATCTCCTGCGCATTGCTTTCTCTCCGCTGATGGGCTCCTATGACGAGGAGGCGGGGCACCTCGTACTGGAGAGTAACGGTGGGGTGGAAAGCTGCAGAACTTAGCTTTCCGCCCCACCTCCAGCAACGCCAGTGGTCACGGCTGATGGAAAAAAATTGTTTCTAGCCAGGGAAAATACCCTGGCTAGAAACACTGGGACATTTCAAAATTAAGAGATATTCTGCCATATGGCCGTAGCTGACCGCAAGATGTAATGAAAGAGGGGAACAGGTCTTATCAGCATCACTCCACAACTCTTGCTGGTCTCTATCTTGCAATCTAGTTTTAATCAGATGAAATGCCTGCTCCAAGGTACAGGTTCCCAGGCTTTCCACATTCAGCCCTACACTCTTTTCTTTTCTAAGAAATAAAGATCTTTGGATGAAACTAAATCAGACACAAGGTATGGAAGCAGGCCCTTTCTTGAATTCTGATGGCCTAGTTACCTGTGCTGTCTATCGAGTTGGACTTGCTAATGCAGTATACAATATTAGCATTATAACTCATGTAATGACTTGTAAAGAGATCTTAAATTTGGAATGTTTTCTTCTCTGAACATAGACATGACTGCCGGGGAGCCAGGGGGGCAGACACCTACCCAGAAAACAGCTCACCCATATGCAGCCATTTGAGCATACACAGGGTTATTCGAAAAGGATGGTGCAAAAGTAAAGCTGATTTATTCTTAAATGAACTGATATATCACAACCATCATGACATGAAAAGACAGAAAAATGGTCCAAGTTTCACATGCACATTTCAAATGTTCAATGCAGTGGCGGAACTTGGGTGAAGCGCGTGGAGCAGGAGCTCCAGGTGCTCGAGCAGGCGGGGGGCGCGCTCAGGGCACTTACCGTCGCGAAGTGCAGCATTGCATCGGCCTGCCCGCCCTCCCTGGAGCCCGTTCGGCTCTAAAATGAGTTCAAAACAGGCAGGGGGCGTCGACGTGACGCAAGGGGCGCATCGACATGACGCGACGCAGGCCCTGCCCCCACGCGCCGGGTGCTGGGAGGGCGTCCGTCATTTCTGGATGTGGGCACTTGCGTACCTACAACGGGGCAAGGGGGGGGCCAACAGCCATAGTCTCCGTGGCTGTCACCCAGGGTGTTTGCCTTCCCCTTGCTCCATTGTAGCTACATAAGTACCCACATCAAACATTTGTAATGCGCATGTGATACTTGGAACATTTTTCTGCCTTTTCATGTTATGACGGTTGTGATATTCAGTTCATATAAGAATAAACCAGCTTTTCTTTTTCACCATCCTTTTTGAACAACCCTGTATTTATATCCTCAGGAGTCCAAGGTGGCTTACAACATATACTGTATTAAACACATTAACTAGCAAAGGTCCATGGCAGAGTGCATTTTCAACCATGCTGTTTGTCTGGATTGCTGGCTGGAACTCAGGCAGAATTTATTGGGTATATTATTCGGCGGCAGCACAGCAAAGTGATGTCACGTCCCCAAAGTGGCGGGGCTTGTGACATCATGTGGGGACGCCTCGGCGTGGGGGTATAGCAACGCCTCTGGGTATATAGAATGTACTGTGTAAACATGTTTAGAATTGAAGTGATAAAAAATGTTTCTTCCAATAAAAATATGTTGGAAGTGTTTGATGTGTGAGAAAGCTCAGCCACCACTAAATACAATTTGCTCCTTTGCCCCCTCCCAATATTTTTTTCTGGTACTACAGCAGAATTCCAAATTCATTAATGTTTTGATATAAAGAGGCTTGAGAGTAAATTATTTCCCTCATTTTTGAAAATTCCCTTAGCATTTCTGGTACACACACACTGACTATTTTAATACATGAGAAAATCAGCTCAGGTTACCTTCCCCTAGGCTAAACATGGAATTTGTCCTTTGGTGAATACAGACTGGCTGCTCAACGGACCCTGGGCAGTTGCTCCTAAGAAAAAGGAGAGTACATGCTCACGGCTACGCAAGCACTTTCTGTTTTTTAATTCAATTTAGCAGATCAAAATGTCAGAAATGAGGGATACTATGGATAATGAGGTTCCATACTGATGCAATTTGCTGAAATAGGGAGTCTTTTGGAATGGTGGTGATTTGCAACAGGAGCCATTTCGTCACAATAAAATATGTTAATGTTTTTAAGGTACATCTTGGTGTTCAGCCTGGAACAAGAGATTATAGGCATCACATCAGAACAGTCCTTTGTTTAAAGATAGGAAGCATCTAACTGGGGCTAATTGTGTGTGGTGTTTGAAAAGTACCTTATGATGCAGGTGTATGTCAATAGCTTGTTACTTCTACATCATTAACTTAATAAATAAGCAACAGCAACTACACTTCAGAATGTCTGTAATAGCCACAGGAGGATTTCCTGAGACACATACTGCTCGGTCCCATCAGTGTGCCTTAGCAACAATGAAATCACAGTCTCTAGGGGGTCACTGGCAAGTGTCTTTATGCGTCTGAAATTGCTTCTGGCAGGCACCCAAATCTTCAGGAGAATGCATGCAAGATATGAAACTGTATTTCTGCCAGCTGCCTCCCATCTTCCTCCCTTACTTGAAAGTCATACCTGCTTCGTTTCACCCCAAATGGTTTGTCAAGTGGATGAGCTCAAGAGGGCGCGAGATTAGATACATTGGGCATTTATTTTACTTATGCCCTTAATGGGGTTATATAGTGTACAATTCACATGTACTGTATGGACATCACATGCATTTTGAGCACAGTATTATATTTTGAGCCTAGAAAAGTATTGTACAATCCTGCATACTGTATATGTTTCTTGATGCTCACTAGTAAATATTCCACCAAATATGTGTACATTGTTATGAGCATATTTTTTTAATGTTTGTACAGTTTACACATATTTCAGTTATATACATTTTGTGTTTTATGCTAATATCACTTTTGAGACCAACAGAGCTTCCACATACATTACTTTATAGAGTACTCTGTATTGGCTTGAGGTCTGATGCAAACTTACTTGGATTAAGACCCAAGGAAGTCAGCGGGACTTAAATTTGTGCAAGGATTGTGCAGAGACTGGGTTGTTAAAGTGATATAAAAAATGAAGCGGTGGTTTTCTTTTGTATTCTTAAAGCTGAATTTTGTGCACTTAAAGCTGAATTTGTATTGGACTTCTATGCTTTTCTTCATTTGGCCCACACACATGATGAGACCAGGGATCCATGGCTTTTGGGGGGAAAACATACACACAGCTGACGTTTCACCACCATCAGACACAGAGAGTGTCAGCACATAGAGCCAATCCTACCAAGAGTATTTTGTTCTGTTATAGTCCAGTATTTCGGCATTCATTTCCTATGCATGTAAAGGGAAGCATGTGACAATTTTAGATTAGAATGTAGATAATATTTTTTTTCTTTCAACCCTCCCCCCTGCCAAAAAACACAAAACAAAAACTGAAATCCCATATACATTTACTTGGAAGAAAGTCTCATTGAAACAATGGGATTTGAGTCAGCATACTTAGATCAAATTCTCACCCTGCAAGCCAATGCAATAGGCTTGCTATACACTGCAAGCCATTGTGTTCGTTGGGGCTTACTCCAGGGAAAGTGTGTATTGGATTGAAGCCTCAGTGTTATATGGGATGCCTACACCTGCTGAAGAAAGCTGTAAATGTAGGGTTGCCAATTTTGGGAAACCCGGGACTCATTTTAGCAACTGTTTGACAAACATAAATTCAGCAGAGGAAATATTTCTCCATCATTGCGCCTCCATGCCAAAAAAGCTTCACTCACTGAATTTCTGCCTGTCACACAGCTGTTAAAGATAAAGAATCCCTGCCCCAAAAAGTTAATCTTACATTTATACTTGCTGTATTGAACCACAAATGGTATCCAAAATTCAGGTTCTAGTGCTACTTTTACCTTTGCCACTAATGCACCTTTTTTGCCCTGTGTCAAGGCTTCCATTCAACTAGTACAATTTTTCTCTGGTTCAAAAAAATGTTCCACTTTCCCTGAAATACAGTAGCACCAAACCACTTCATAGATTAGAAATGTAAGGTAAAACTGCTTGGCATCTGATCCAGTGAAGTACTAAATCCACTAATTCCATATGGCTCTCAACACTAAGCACTCTGGATTTTCATGAAGTAATACAGTAGCAGTGTTGGAAACAGAGGTTAACTGTACAGCTAGAATAAAACATTACAGGCATGACTTAGACTGGAAACTTGAACAAACTTGCAAATGGTTGTTTTTTTATCTTTTGTCACCAAATGGCTAACTGAGCCAATTCACTTTCAGTGTAAACAAAACCTTTCCCTTCTAGTTTGTCCAAATCCAACATATATATTGAAAGAATATAAACAAAATAGAATTTCACGTAAAATTTCAAAAAATGGATTTAAAGTTGTATTTAAAGGTATCCAAATTCAACCTATATGAAAAGAATTTAAGCAAAACAGAATGCTTCACATAAAAATTCAAAAATGGATTTAAAGGTGCATTTAGTTCCTTCAGACTACTAATTCCTGATGTGCACAATTTTTCAGCCTCTCTTGGATTGCTTATTTGCCCATTTCAAATGAGCAATTCATTTTCAACCACAATGCACCATTCAGGTGATCATAATCTGAAAGAGCAAAAGTCAAAACAAATGCAAGAGAGAAAATTCAAGATGGCATTTTCTTTTTTCCTTCTTTTACTGTAAAGCACCAACTTTCCTGACAAGAATTTCTAAATACAGAAAGAAACTAACATAGCCCCCCCCCCCTAAAACAACCTAAACAAAACAAAAGCTAGGCCCAGCTGCTCATCAGAGGTGCTGATGGGAAATGAAAATGGAACAAGGCTTATGTATCAATTCCCCGTAAGGGTATATTTACAGTCATTGCCAGGTCAGTAACCAACCTGTTAGCCTATTGGAAGAAAGTGACCCCCAAGCACTTAAGTGCTGAAAGCAGCATACCACTGACTGAAAACGAACCATTGGCATCATTTACAAACTTCTGGGAGGCAAAGTCACAGCAACACAGCCTCTGCTCCCAACCCACCCTTTGTGATGCATCAGCACCAGCCAACCTGCTTACAGCTTACAGACTTTTCAGCACGCTTCAGAAAAGGGCAGGGCAGCCCGACTCAAAGGGGGGGGGGGAGCTTTGCCAGTTGCCACAGATTTCAGCGGGATACGGAATGCACCCCGCCCGCATGATGCAGAGGACGACATGCCCCCTTCAGCCCCTCTGAACCTCCAACCGCGGGCACCGAAACTTTTCCCGCGTCTACAGGCAAGGCGTTGTTTATTCAGCTTCCTGCGCTCCAGCCCACAGCACTTGTTAGCACTTCTTCCTACTGGGCTGGCTGCACTGGAACCCTCCTGTTTAACTCCTCCACGCCACCGCCACCCCACAGTGTGACCGTCAGTGTTCGGGGGGGGGAGGGGGGAGAATGTGTGGAAGGGGCTATTTCTCAGGGGGTTCCTTGAAGGAGCCTGGGGGGGTCCCCCAGTCCAGGAGGAGACGCTGCTGCAGCAATAACTGCCCGCGTGCCCATTGCAGCCCCTGCCCCTTGGCGCGACATCTCGGCGATTCTGTGTTCAGGAGGGCTGAAAGCAGCCTCTGTGTGTGTGTGTGTGTGTGTGTGTGTGTGTGTGTGTGTGTGTGTGTGTGTGTGTGGGGAGGGCTGAAAGCAGCCTCTGTGTGTGTGTGTGTGTGTGTGGGGCCGGGGACGCGGTGAAGGGCACCGTTGTGCTGAGCGTCTCGCCGTACCTGGTTTGGCTGCTGCAGGCGCCGGCTCTTCTGGAGACGCCGCTCTCCTCTCCACCGCAGCAGCAACAGCGAACGTTTGGCAGAGCCAGACTCGCTCTCACAGGCTTTGTTACTACCGCGAGGCGCCCCGGATCAGTGCCGTCGCTATAGAAACTGGCTGCTGCCTCCAGCGACACCAAGGAGGGGCCTTCAGTCGTTCATTGAGGAATCTTGGGGCTTCCATCGCCCCAGCCGTCCACCTCCGCCAACCCTCCGGCAGAGCAAGGGAGACGGGTCTTGTCTCACGCACAGAGCCTTCCCCTTCCTCTCCTGCTTTCAGGGGACCAGCCTGGCTGGCGAATGCACCCACGGACACGCTCAGTCCCCCTTCCCTGGCACCAGCTTCGGAAGAATGAGGGAGAAACGCCTTTTTCCACCGTCCAAACACTGCCCGGTGACAGGGAAGATTGTTTCCCCAGCCCCCATGAAGCCACTTGTTTCTCTGCCCCAAATCTATATGCAAGGTCACATCCTGATAATAATAGTATCAACTGCTGTGATTGGGGGCATACCCTAAGGACCTAGGCAGCCTCTTCAGATATTGCACTGTGGTTTTCCTCATTCTCGTGTGTGTGGGGGGGGGGGGGACTTCCTCTCTCTCTCTCTCTCTCTCTCTCTCCCCCCGCCTATTTTTATATCTATACAAGTGTGTGTGTGTTTGACACACATACATGCACCACTTATGTGTTTCACACATATTATCTCAGTAATCATCACAACAGCCCTATATGGGAAACTAGGGTGAATGCCTGTACATATTATATTTTATTTATTTTGAAAAAAATGCACCCCATTTCTCTCAGACTCAGAGCAGCTTATGATAAATAATGCATCCTCATGTAAATGAGATACTTCTGCTAAAAAAAGTAATACTTTGAAACTCGGCACATTCTTCTGCTTACTTCAGGACACGCTCTTCCTGCATTTCTTCCTTCATTTACTTTGCTGTCAATCAGCTTCATTTGCTGCTGCTGGGAGAGTCTCCACCGATTCAAATACCACCCTTCGTCAATTTCATCTGGTTATGCTTCTGCTGGGTTAGTTAAGTTATTCAGGAATTTTTCTCCCCTTTCCAACATGCACCACAATTTTAGCAAGAGCTACAGATGAAAACAACAACACTTTCATTAACTCCTAAAGGGCACAATCCTGTGTAACTCTTGCACCAGTGTAACAGTAGATCCACCGGTAGTGTAAGAGCACTAATGCCAGTGTAACTTGCCCTATACTAACAGATGCAGGACGGACACTAGCGTAGCCCCTCTTGGACGCCTCACATGCGCAGTTAGAACACGGAACGGACACCGGCACAACTCCGCCTGTGCAGGGGACATTCCAGGAGCATCTGAATGGCCCCAGAATGCTCCCTGCACCGGCGGAGTTGCGTTGGTGTCCGTTCCGCATCCAAACTGCACATGTGAGACATTCGAGAGGGGTTACGCTAGTGTCCATCCTGCGTCCATCAGTGTATGGCAAGTTACACTGGCATAAGTGCTCTTACACCAGGGGATCTACTGTTACACTGGTGCAAGAGTTACACAGGATTGTGGCAAAACACATTTACTAAGGAGTAAGCCCTATTGCACACAATGGGGCTTACCTCTGAGTAAACATGCATAAGCCTGCACTGTTAAATGAGTGGACAAATAAATAATTCTTTTGCTCTACCACCCTACAAGCCTTAAAGTATCCGTATAACACAGAGGGGGTGAGACAGTGGCTAACCCATCAATGCCTGGTATGTATGAATGTACCATAGCTGAGTTTTCACCAAAAGACTTCCTAGCATATTGTTCGTGCATATAACCACTATATGGTTAAATTCTATACAGTATATGGTTTCTTGGATACTGTGTGTTAACTACAACCCCATTGGTTCCATATTCACTAGCTTGTCTGTGTGCACTCACTTCACCCAGAAACATGCTAGTACACCAGTGTGATCATAGTGAGTAACTAGTCCATACATATCAAGGAATCCTTGCTATGCACTTTGGAATACTTTAGGAAGGAAAAATGTCTTACCTGTGGACGTGATCACAATGCACCAGGTGGCAACTTCTTCATCATTAATCACTGCACATTATTCAGGCAACCCTGCGCTAAAATATTTATTCAGGAATGTTTTTCTCCTCTCCTTTTCAACCAACAGATCACTTTCTAGCAACAGCTACTGATGAGTAAGCACTTTTATTTACATGGGCAAACAAATGAATCACTTCCCTCCTCCCACAGCCTCTGTCTTTTTAAGCAGGCATATTCACATGCATACATATCAGTCAGAGTTTATGAGACTACTGCAGGGGGTACACAATAAAGAATATTACTTTACAAAAGTTCTCTCATAATGTGCTTTAACCTGTCATTTGTACATGCAGCCATAGAAAGGGAGATTTTTCTACTTTTTCAGTATATGCTTATCAATTCTTATTTATTTATTTTATTTATTTAACAAATTTATATCCCGCCTTTTCCTATGCCGAAGGCAAATGCCTAAGGTGGCTAACAGATTAAAATACACAATTTAAAATACATAATGCATAACGATACTTAAACAAATTTAAAAACAATAAAAACACTGGGGGGGCAACAGTATGGAGCAGAGAAGCAGCATGGCAGAGCATCTTGAGATACAGGAGGCAGACCACAACCCATCACCCAAACGTTAGACGAAACAAAAAGGTTTTGAGCCCTCGCCGAAAAATCATGAGGGAGGGGGTGGTTCTCAGATCCCCTGGCAGGGAGTTCCACAGTTGTGGCGCCACAGCAGAGAAGGCTCGCCCACGTGTTGCCACTCCCCTAACTTGCAATAGAGGTGGCACCCACAGGAGAGCCCCCTCAGATGACCTAAGAGAGCGGGCCGGAATGTATGGGAGAAGGCGGTCCCTCAGATATCCTGGACCCAAACTGTGAAGGGCTTTAAAGGTCATTACCAGCACCTTGAATTGGGCCTGGAAAGAATGGGCAGCCAGTGCAGCCGCTGAAGCAGCGGCTCAACAGAGTCAAACCGCCTAGCTTCAGTGACCACCCGGGCCGCCGCATTCTGCACTAATTGCAGCTTCCGAACAGTCTTCAAGGGCAGCCCCACGTAGAGCGCATTACAGTAATCCAGTCTTGAAGTCACTAAGGCGTGGACCACCGTGGTCAGGTCCGATCGACTCAAGTACAGCCGCAGCTGGCGCACCAGCCGAAGCTGGGCAAACGCACCCCTGGCCACAGCCGCCAGCTGGTTTTCCAGGGAGAGCTGTGAATCCAGAAGCACTCCCACGCTGCGCATCCGTTCCTGCAGGGGGAATGCAACCCCATTCAGAACGGGCAGATGACTCAGTACCTGCATCGAAGCTTTTCTGATCAGTAGGACCTCTGTCTTTTCTGGATTCAATCTCAAACTATTATCCATGTTATTCATTGTGAGAACAGAACCAGGAATCAGTACACTGAAATTAAAAGGTGCTATGTTGCATAAATGATGCATAAATGATTTGACACTGGTATTGAACATGTTGGCACCTATAAATTGCATATTTATTATGTAGCTGTCTTGTGATAAATTGAGTTAAACCACTGTAATTACTGAAATCCATTCAACAGCATATTTACCCTCATTCAGCTGTGTTAGTGAATGGATCTGCAAAATCTAAATGGTCATTAAAAACCATGTATATATTAATAGTGAACCTCTAGTGTTTGGGTATCTATTAAATTGGAGGGAAAGCAGGCGCACCCAACAATCAGGTAGTGGTTTTTAATATATTGGGGAATTCAATATGGTAGGCAGAAGTACATACATTTATAAATTAAAAGAAAACGACAAGGCACAGCCCTCAACAACCTGATATAGACTTAAGAGGCATGTTCAGTGTTTCTCAGGAGCCATGGCATGTTGAGATGTCAGCAGTTGAAACAACAGCAGGACATGGGGGTTGGGGAGGAATTGGCTAACTTGAGTTTCTTATAGCGTTCTAAAGGTAGGCATTATGGCTGGGGAGATGCAACAATTTGTTTCAGGGCACACTTGTTACACTTACAGCACAATCCTATGCATGTCTACTCAGATGTACGTCTCATTACATTCAGTGGAAGATTGTTGTTGTTGTTGTTGTTCAGTCGTTAAGTCGTGTCCGACCCTTCGTGATCCCATGAACCATATCCCGCCAGGCCTTCCTATCCTCCACTATCTTCCTGAGTTCGCTCATTTTCATGTTCGTTGCATCGGTGATGCTATCTAACCATCTCATCCTTTGCCTTCCCCTTCTCCTTTTGCCTTCAATTTTTCCCAGCATCAGAGTCTTCTCCAGAGAGTCCTCTCTTCGCATTAGGTGGCCAAAATATTTGAGTTTCAGCCTTAGTATCTGTCCTTCCAGGGAACAGTCAGGGTTGATTTCATTTAGGATTGACTGATTTGATCTCCTAGCAGTCCAAGGGACTCTCAGGAGTCTTCTCCAGCACCACAGTTCCAAAGCATCTATTCTTCGGCGCTCAGCCTTCCTTATGGTCCAACTCTCGCAACCATACATTGCTACTGGGAACACCATCGCCCTGACTATGCGAACTTTTGTTGGGATGGTGATATCTCTGCTTTTTATTATGCTGTCTAAGTTTGCCATAGCTTTCCTTCCAAGGAGTAAGGGTCTTTTAATTTCATGGCTGCTGTCTCCGTCTGCAGTGATCTTGGAGCCCAGAAAAGTAAAATCTGTTACTGCTTCCATTTCTGCCCCTTCTATTTGCCAGGAATTGATGGGCCCAGATGCCATGATCTTAGTTTTATTAATGTTGAGTTTCAAACCAACTTTTGCACTCTCCTCTTTCACCCTCATCAAGAGGCTCTTTAGTTCTTCTTCACTTTCTGCCATTAGGGTGGTATCGTCTGCATATCTGAGGTTGTTGATATTTCTCCCGGCAATCTTGATTCCGGCTTGCGATTCATTCAGCCCTGCATTTCTCATAATGTACTCTGCATATAAGTTAAATAGGCAGGGTGACAATATACAGCCTTGCCGTACTCCCTTCCCAATTTTGAACCAGTCGGTTGTTCCATGGCCGGTCCGAACTGTTGGTTCTTGACCCGCATACAGGTTTCTCAGGAGACAGGTAAGGTGGTCTGGTACCCCCATCTCTTTAAGAATTTGCCACAGTTTGTTGTGATCCACACAATCAAAGGCTTTTGCGTAGTCAATGAAGCAGAAGTAGGTGTTTTTTTGGAACTCTCGTGCTTTCTCCATGATCCAGCGCATGTTGGCAATTTGATCTCTAGTTCCTCTGCCTCTTCGAAACCCAGATTGTACGTCCGGTAGTTCTCGGTCCACGTACTGCTGAAGCCTAGCTTGTAGGATTTTGAGCATAACCTTGCTAGCATGTGAAATGAGTGCAATTGTGCAATAGTTTGAGCACTCTTTGGCACTGCCCTTCTTTGGAATTGGAACGTAAACTGACCTTTTCCAATCCTTTGGCCACTGCTGAGTTTTCCAAATTTGTTGGCATATTGAGTGCAGCACTTTCACAGCATCATCATTTAGGATTTTAAGTAGCTCAGCTGGGATATTATAATCTCCACTAGCTTTGTTGTTAGTGATGCTACCTAAGGCCCACTTGACTTCACTCTCTAGGATGTCCGGCTCTGGGTCAGTGACCACACCAGCGTGGTCATCAGGAACATTAAGATCTTTCTTGTATAGTTCTTCTGTGTATTCCTGCCATCTCTTCTTAATCTCTTCTGCTTCTGTTAGGTCTCTGCCTTTTTTGTCCTTTATCATGCCCATCTTTGCACAAAACGTTCCCTTGATATCTCCAATTTTCTTGAAGAGATCTCTAGTCCTCCCCATTCTGTTGTTTTCCTCGATTTCCTTGCATTGTTCATTTAAGAAGGCCTTCTTATCTCTCCTTGCTATTCTCTGGAAATCTGCATTCAGTTGTTTATATCTTTCCCTTTCACCTTTGCTTTTTGCATTCCTTCTTTCCACAGCTATTTGTAAATACCTTCGCCATGACAAGGCAATGATCCATGAAGGAGCAGTGGAACATACTCCCAGGTAAGTGTGTATAGGATCGCAGCCTTAATGCACATTAGAGATATAATTTTGTCGAAGTGATTGGTAGTTTAGGCAGTAAGAAGACCAGAATAGAGGGAAAGAAGATGAAGCTGAGAGAAGAAAATAAAGTGTGAATGATACAGTATTTTTATATACACACATACACACTAAGGATTAGGCACATTGGTATGTAACCCAGGGCTGCTACCATCACTGCATTATTTATGGCCCAATCCTATCATACAATTTACAGCAGCAGTACACGGTTCCTGGTCGTAAATTGGCTGCTGACAACGCAGATCACGCTAGTGGCTGCCATTTTTGAGCTGCCACTGCAAAGCAACAGCATTAGGCAGACAGCTGCCACAGCCAGTGACCTGCTGTCTTGCTTGGGAATCACCCCACTCCTGGAACCAAAATGTCTTGACCCAACTTAAACTTCTAGGAGCAAGTTTGTTCCCCTTTAGATACAATTTCTATCTGAAATGCCCGCTTCGACTGACCAACACCTCCCCTTTCCTCAAATAGAGAAAGCTGTGTGTAAGAAAGAAAGCTGAACTCCGGACAAGCAATTAACAACATTTATTGCTTTACAGCAACCCTAACACCATAACAGCCCAGTCCAGCCCAAGGCCTCAGCGGCACAATTCAGGCACAATTGCAGCCTAAGTGCTTTAGGCCCGAGTTGTGCCTGAATTGTGCCGCAGAGGCCGAATTTGTGCTGCAATTGTGACTGTATTGGGTTCAGGCACAATTCAGGCACAACTGCACAATTCAGGCACAATTGCGGCCTAAAAGTGGGCGTGTTGGGGGCGTGTCGGGGGAGTGACGGGGGCGGTTACAAATTTGTTCCGGTTCCAGACGCTGGAGAGCCCCTGACACGCCCCCTCGAGCCCAACTCAGGCACAAAATTTGGGTCAACAAAAAGGGTGGACCCAAATGTGAGGAGACCCATAGGAGCCATTTTACCTTACCCACACCAGCCCTCTCCTGAAAAGTACTAACACCCTGGGCCCGAGTTGTGCCTGAGTTAGGACGGAACAGTTGTGGCCTAACTCTGGAACCGGACCAAATAGTTACCCTATCAGCACCCAGCCCCACCCAGCCTCTTTCCCACAAAAGCCCAGCCCCAGCCCTCCACTCAATCTCTCTCTGAGCACGTGGCGTGGGGTTCTGTCCCCCAGCAGCCACAAAGTGGGACTTTGAAAACTTTTCTAACACCCCACTTCTCTCTTCTCCTCTCTCCTCTCTGCTCCCCTCTAGGGCAGAGAGGGCTGTTCTGCCTGTGGCCAAACTGTTTACTGCTGTGCCTGGGCAGCTGTCTCTATGCAAGTGTTTGCTAACCCATGTCTTTCTCCCAGCCCCTCTCCCCCCCCCCCCCACAGGCAACAACACCAGCAGGTAAGTGCAGGTAAGAGCAGGGTTCGTGCTGACATGTGGTCTGACTTCTGCCTCTTTGCATAGAGAAATATAGGTAGGATACATGCCTCTATACCAATGTCTTGTCTCATAGCTGCCTGCATAGCCTGCCATGATATGCCTCTTTACCAATATCTTGTCTCATAGCTGCCTGCAATGCCTGAAATGATATGCCTCTATACCAATGTCTTGTCTCATAGCTGCCTGCAATGCCTGCCATGATATGCCTCTATACCAATGTCTTGTCTCATAGCTGCCTGCTATGCCTGCCATGATATGCCTCTTTACCAATGTCTTGTCTCATGTCTGCCTGCAATGCCTGCCATGATATGCCTCTGTACCAATGTCTTGTCTCATGTCTGCCTGCAATGCCATGATATGCCTCTGTACCAATGTCTTGTCTCATGTCTGCCTGCAATGCCTGCCATGATATGCCTCTGTACCAATGTCTTGTCTCATAGCTGCCTGTATTAATGTGAGCACACAATGCCATGAGTATGGAACTGTAACCCATATGTAGACACCAGCTGTTCCCCCCCCCTCTTTTCTCCACAGGGTCTACTGACAGGTCAGTATTGCTAGGATTGCCATGGTTGTGACCCCCCAAGTTGTGTTGTTCTCTCTCTTTGACCCCTTTCCCTTACAGGATCATGCTCACCTTACACCCAGGGAAGGAGCGCAGACCATGCTATGTGTCTCACTCCACTCAGCTGTGTTTGATTTCTCTCCCTGCAGGCCTTTGCAACCGGCACACTGGCATTCCTTCAATGGCGATTGCTACCACGCAGCAGCTGCCATGGAACACCCCCCGTGATTTATGTCTCCCCAGGAATGTCCACCACCACCTACCTTCTGGGGAGCACCCCTGGGCCCGCAGTCTGGTTGCCCCATGGTCGTCTGCCTCAATGCTGCCAGAGGTCTGGGAGCCTGCCCTGCAACCCTCCTCAGCTGCTGCTCCACCTCCCTGGCTGCCTACTTGCTGTCCCTCCCCTTTCTATGGAGTAGGCTGTGGTTCCACAGGGGAAGAGCCTGCGTCTCCAGGTCCATGGGGCACGCCTGCTGCTGCTGCCATGTTCTGAGTGGCTGCTGTGCCTACCCCTGGCAGCCTCGCCTGGCCATCTCTGCCAATGTTCCAGAACAATAAAGATGCCCCTTGGGCAAAGGCCCCTTGAACAACATGACCCCAATGTTACACAAGCACTGACCCACACACACAGAGACTGCGCCCAGCACACAAGGCCCTGCATGAATCCCAGCCAGGGCCTGCCACAGCCAGACCAGGGAGAACACAGCAGGGGGGCTGCCAGACCCTCAGGGCTCAGAGGGGAGGGGGGAGTTGGGGGGCCTCTCAGGCAGGCAACCACTGACAGGCAACATGGCGCACGTCCGCCATGTCCGTGAAGAGCCCTTTCAGCAACCAGGGCTCTCACCCACCCTCGGTCCGCCCATCAACGGCGTCCGTTTCCGCCCGTCAACAGCGTCCGTTTCCGCCCTCAGTCCGCCCTTCAACGGCGTCCGTTTCCACCCGTCAATGGCGTCAGTTACCGCCCTCGGTCCGTCTGCATGAGAGGCGGCCGTTCCTGCATTGCCTCCATCTGCGAAGTGACCCCTGTGTCCCTATTGGTCTCTGCAGACCCCTCTCCCACCAGTCTTGTTGTCTGTCTGTTTCTGACCCAGCCGTGCCCCTCCCCAGCACCCCCTGTCTGTGTGCCTGCCTCCCCTCCCACTCCCTGATGATGGACGCTGGCATCCCCCACCCCGCTGGAACGCCTGCCGCGAGGCGCCGACGTTGCCCCATCTGGGGGTGTGATGAGCTGCGTGAGCCCTTCACGCTCGCAGCAGACAAGCCCAAGGCATCTCTCAGTCTTGGTCGGGGCACGGAGCAGAAGGCATGCCGGGATGCCTTCTTTGTGGGCATAGCCACGGCCCTGGAGGCCCAGGGCTTCAGGCAGCGCACGGGCATGTCCTGGCAGAGGCGGTTCCAGACTTCATGAGACCCCCCTTGTGTGTGACGTTCCCACCCCCTCCCCCCATGACTCCCACGTGCAGCCTCAACGTGGCTTGGGGGTGGCATCGCCTTCTGCAGGAGGGAGGGCAGTGGCACTCCCCCCTGCAGCAGGTGGCTAATGCCCAGGGTGCCCTGGGGCAGCTGGCACTGGCACAACCTCTGCCCTTCCGCTGACTGTCGCACGCCCAGTGCCTGCAGGCCCACCTGTGGCTGCCCATCTGCTGCGAACGCTGCAGCAGCTGTGGTAGGTGCACACAGACGAGTTGAGGAGGGGGCTCTTCGCTTCCACAAGACTGACAGCTCCCCACAGGTGCCTGCCTGCCTCTGTGGTAAGTTTTGCCTCAATCCTGGCCCACTGCTCTTGCCTCCTGCCTAACTCAGGCACAGTTGCAGCCTAACTCAGTCCTATTTTGGGCCCCAATTGTGCCACAATTGGGCCTCAACTGTGCCTGAGTTGGGCTGAGTTGGGCTGGACTGAGCCCTAAATCTTCCAAAAGCAAAGCAATCCTTCTGTAACTCAGTCCACAGAAAGAAGACAGCCCCTGCTGTCTTCCTTCTTCCAACAAGTCACTCTCAAACCAAGCTCCTTCCGCTGGCATCCAGGCAGGCAGCAGGCTGGTTTTTTCCTCCTCCCTCAGCACAGCATCCTCCAGCTGGGCGTCATCCTTCTGGAAGTGCAGCGTGCAGTCCCTCGGCTTCGCAGAGTGCCCAGCAGCTCCTCCAGCTCCTTTCTCCATGGCGGCAGCATCCCCGTCCTCTGGCAAAGTCCTTCAGCTTAGCAGCATGAGAGTGAGTCCTCAGCAAGCCAGGATGAGAGAGAGTCCTGCTGCAATCTTGCTCTTTTTATACTCCAAGCCTTCATTAGTCCATCATGGATCACAGCTGGGGGCTGCAATCCAAAATCCTAATTATTGGTAACACTTGTGCACACCCTGCGTGGGCAGTAGGTGTGCCTCCACCGCAGTCCTGGGTGTTAATCCCTTGCTGCTCAGTCCTGTCAAAGTCCTGTCAAAAGTCCAAGTCTTCATCTGTTAACTCCTTGCTGCCCGGATCTGTCAACAAGGGTCCACTGCTGACACCACACTTGGCTCCTGCCAGTCTTCTGGATCTTCTTCCACTACACCTGCTCCCGTGCAAGTAAGTTGGTGCTGGGAGTGGTTTGTGGGTGGGAAGGGGGAGCAACAGTCTTGCCAAATTGCAAGTGGTTCTTTTTAGATTGGGTTCAAAAGCAATAAGCATGCCAGTGGAGAGAGATGAAATTGTTTATTTAATGAACAGACAGCGCAATCCTGTGTAACCTTGCATCGGTGTAACACTAGATGCACCAGTGTAACAGCAGATGCACCAGTGTAAGTGCAATTACACTGGCAAAAGTGTACTTACACTGGTGCATCTACTGTTACACCGGTGCAAGGTTATACAGGATTGCGCTGGAAGTCAGATAAGGCAGTATATTATGTTATGAAGAATGAGCAGGCAAAATAAACACAGCATATGATAAAAAGGCTGAGCAGAGCTTCCTTCCCCTTTGCGTCACTGGGAACTGCAGGAGAATGGCAATGGAGAGACCTCAGGGAAAAGCACGTCCACGACTCAGGTCTGCATCAAGGTTCATCCTCCCTGGCACTCTTGGGACTAGTATACCTGAGTCCTTCATTAGCTATGTGCAGGTTGGGTGGGTCTCTTGATTAATAACATGTATTCATGATGGGTAGCTTATCTGGTCTTATGACTCTTGTGCCTCCTCCCAATAATCTGAAGCGAACATCAGATATCTGGGAATCCTCCCACACTGCCATCCTTTGGTGATCAGCTGCTCTTGATAAGGTAGCATACTGGGGAAAACACCTGCAGCTGCCCAGGCCTTTAAGGCATAAGATTTCAAATACATGCCGCATGGAAAGGGCAGTATGGGTCACATCAACCTGACTCCTCGAAATACAATGATGTTTCGAATTTATTTCCCCTACAGTAATGGGGCATGTTGGGGGAGGAACTGGGGGGCAGAGAGAGGGAGCGAGGGGTGTGTCTGGCAGCAGTTGCACATGACTCTTACACAGGATTGCGCCCATTGTGTGGTGAGAGAAAGGGTTGGGCAGTTATTTATCTGAAGATAAGGAAGAATCCCTGCTTAACGTAACCATAGAAGTAGCTGGAACTGCTGTGAAGTCCAGTAGCGCCACTGCGGGGGGGGGCGGAGCTCCAAGTTCCGCGGGGCTCTGAGCCTCCGTTACACGACGGGAGAAAGCCGCCCCGCCCCCTCGACTTTGGAGCCATTCCGGCCGACAAAAGCAAGTGCTTTCGTCGTCCGGAATGGCTCCAAAGGCAAGGGGGCGGGGCCGCTTTCTCCCGTCGTGTAACGGAGGCTCAGGGCCTGGCGGAACTTGGAGCTCCGCCCTCCTGCAGTGATGCTACTGGTGAAGTCTGTGCCAAACTTCTCCAACCTCATTTTACCTTCCTAAAGACCAGAAATTTTGAATAACCCAGACCACATTTCAATGACATACTAGAGTGTAGTTTCCTTACTGCTTTTCCAGCAGTATCTTCCTTTTGCCTCATTTCACTGGCCTCAGTCGCGTGTTGGAGTAGGGGGAGAGAAGAGGAATGATTTTTCTTCTTCAGTTTTCCCCTGCTATGTTGTTTTTATGTTGGCAGTAACATATCAAAACCTTTGCTTGGTTTCCATCTCCCTTACTCTTCTCCTTCTCAAATGGAAGTTGATAATAATCCTTCTAGAAGATTGATACACATTTCTCTCATCTATTTCCTTTGCTTATATTGATGAACTGCTCTCTCAGCATTGTACAGATCAGAGAGGGAAGGAAATGAATACACACAACACAACCCTCAAGCTGCAGTATAAATTTTAGCTGCTGCTGCTGTCACTTAGCTCAGCGACTGGTGGGGACTGTTAAGTAGGAGCATTCAAGTCACTACCATAGAGTGACTGAGCCTTTGCCAAAAGTGGCTTGTGGACTGGAGATTATGCATTCCTTTGGAGCACGTGGCCCATATATGAAGGAATCTTCCACATGCCTCCAAACAAAAGCAACATGGTGGCTTTGAACAAAACTGGTAGCAGATTATCAAGTCATAAACAGAGAAAAGTAGCTTGAAGGATGGAAAAATGCATGGGGAGTGGGGGCAGGGAAGAGTGCTAAGCTGGACTGAGGAATTGGTTGCTATTCAACAGAATTACCTTGCTAGCTACCCATAACGTAGAATTCATTATTTAATTCCCTAAAAGCTCATCATTATGACGGTGTGAGAACAGAGAGACAACCTTTGAGATTCCTGCCAATAAGGACTCATTTCAGCACTGGTGTCAGGGATCAGTCAAGTTGGGCAATGGCCAAGAGTCCATGCCCATCAGAGCGAGGCCCTTGCCTAGGTTGGCTCGTGTCCTGACCCCTCAGTATCAGTGGCAGTGGTAGCACACAAAGCACCATTGGAGGTGAGTGGGAGGAATGTACCTAGTGCCAGGGGTTTCTTGAGGGCTCCCAGCAACTTAGTGTCTGGGGTGGCGGGAAGGTTTTGCCCTCTTCACAACAGTTTTCCTGAGTGCACTGTACTTTTCTCCGTAGGAATGAATGGCAGTAATCCAGTGTCATGAAAAAGTAAAGAGGTGCACTGTTAGACAGGCAAGCCATCCTCATACAAGCACACCAGTTGCCTCAATATAAATGCAGACTCCAGATGATGTAAGCAACATTGTGGGTAAGTTAGCACCTATTTAATGAAGAGCTGAGGTTCCCATATTACAACTTGTAAGGAGAGCCCTGATTAGAAACACCACTCAGAAACAGGTACAGTATATATAGATTATACCAACAATTCCTCCTGATATACCTTAGGACATATGCTGAAAAAAATAGTTGATGATATGGACCTAATCATAGGGCTGCTTGTGCAAGGAAATATACGGTAGATTTAATCCATTTAATCATTTAATCATTTGATTTGTCTGTAAACCGCTTTGTGAACTTTTTGTTGAAAAGCGGTATATAAATACTGTTAATAATAATAATAAATAATAATATCTCAGGCAGATGAGAGGTTGTTTATTGTGCATTTTATCTTGACATACAAATGACATTTATTTGTAAGGCAATGAGGCTAAGATGGGAACTCAGTAGGATGTTCATTTGCATACATTCCATTCCAGGGAGGCAGGGAGGTTGGGGCAGCTGGCCCATTTGCAGAAGAGAGAGGCTGGAACTGTCTGGCAGATCTATGAAGAGCAAATGTGGTTTCGAGTCTGCATGATTAAAGCCATTTTCACATAGGACACGACGAGGAGTACTGTACTGTTGAGCCTCTTGTCACAGTACAGTACTTATATGTACTGTACATATGAAATGCCTCAGGAAGAATAATTTAAAACTGAAATGCATTCTAGGCAACATCGGTCGGTTTTACATTTTGATTATACATGGGAAATGCAGCGTTTTTATTGAAGTGTAAAATGCCCCCTTTCCTGACTCAGGATGTGCATCACAAACTGAGTAGTAGAACCAGTTTCAACTTCCTTTTTCATCTGGGATATTTTTACCTCAGACATGTTCTTTCAACTGCATTCCCACTACATAGCAGTAATTCTGTGAATTATTGAGTAGTAAATAATAGCATCTGAAGTGTGTCTGACGTGTTAATTACCATATTGGCCTGAGTATAAGACTCACTTCCCCCCCCCCCTAATTTAAGTTTTTAAACTAGGGCTGCGTCTTATAATCAGGCTCTTGCAATTCGGGTTTGCAGCTGCCCCTCCTCCAGGCTCAGCAGAGAAAGGGCAGCAAAATACTCACTGCTGTTGCTCAGCTCTGCAGTGAGGGCCTTTGGGCGGTGGGACATTGCTGGAAGAAGCGCAAGGGACTGGGCTAAGAGGAAACGAGTTGTCTTGGTAGGCTATCTTCAAAGCAGGAGCTTAATTAAAGTGATAATCGCTGCTGGCTGAGACATCTTTGCAGAGGCTCCGTGTTGTTGTCTTTTTAGAGGAGATAATGGCTCCTTCTCTGCCCTGCAGGGCTTAAGGTATATCATTTTTTGTTTGTTAAAACAAGAGCACACATACCTCTCCCCTCTCCAGGATGTAACCCTTTCCAGGCTGTAATCAGTTTTGTTCTCTGCTCTGCTGGATTTTGTATCCTTTTGTAAAGCATTATCACAAACACTTTCATCCCCCCCCCTCCACAGGCAATGAATGGTTTAGGCTGCAATCCTGTGCACACTTTCCTGAGAGTAAGCTCTGTTGAGAACAGTGGGACTTGCTTCTGAGCAGACATGCACAGGATTGCACTTTTCTTTAAATTACTGGCATAAATTTAATGCCAGTGATTTAATTATTATTTTTAATAGCACCAAACTTTAAGGGTGCGTCTTATAATCAGGTGCGTCTTATATTCGGGACAATACGTTATTTTTTTAAGAAGTTGTATTAGGATACTATGTAGAATAGTTTGCTTTGGCTATATATTTTGCACTAAATCTTGTAAGATCAACGAATAAAGCCCTTGCTTAGGTCTTTCTTCTAGTGTTGAATCATGGTTTTAGGGATGCAGTCTGAAGAATAATTATCCTTCTTGCCATATCTGTTAAAATAAATTACTGTTAGATTCAACTTCAGCAAGGAGCACTTGAGAACCTTGCTGGTTTAATTTCTCTTTTTTTCATATAAATAGGTTTCAAGAAAGTAGTGTGGCAAACTTTACAGAAGAGTTTAATACTCTTTGGAATCAAAAGATAGGCTGGATAATAATAAACCTTTGCTCCAAGATATACAGTACAGCCAACTCAAAATGATGTCACACAATCTTTATTATTTATGTAAATAGAATATTGAGCTGCCTTCTCCCGGCAGAATGGTATGGAAAGCTTTCACAATATTACAAGTTGTAATTTAACTTGGCATGGAGCCAAAGTTATCCTTGTCTAATGCCAAGGGTTCACACACAGCTCTTCTGTTATATATTTATACCATCTGAGCTTTATTGAGCTTTGAATAAAGATTTGTTGGGAGGTGATTTGTTTACTAAGCACGTGCAGAGTTCCTTTCATTTAACATTTAGTAATCACAATACAAAACATCTCAGCAGTGTTCGGGCTGTTTGGTTTTTCAGTAGGGAAGAAAAACATTACATTGGCAGCACAAATCTGAGAGGTAGCCTCATTAAAGGCTTAAGCAAAGGAAAAAAGAAATAATGGATATGAGTAATGGGAAAGATTAAATTGAGTTGCATGGTTTTAGACAAACAGCAAGGAAAGGAGGAAACAGAAAACTCAAGGCTGCAATCCTCTGGAATACACACCACAATACTGTTCACCCATCTGGCAATCACCAATGCTCTGGTTATGCAACACAACCATAGATACAAACATGTGAAGGGGGTGCAAGTGGTATTGTCGGGGTCAGCCCATCCATGAGGCCACCTCATGCAGTAGATGGGGGGGAGATGTTCACCTCCTTTCGCCCACTTGCCTTCACTGCTCCTCCTCCTTCTCCCACTCCCTGAGTTGGAAATGGAAGAGGAAGATGGAGGGGAAGTGTGGAAGAGAGTGGTGGTCTAGAGCAGGGGTGGCCAACCTTTCAACATGAATGCTCCGTCCTGGCCCTTTAAGGGTTGTATAAGTGAGGTCACTTCAAAAGGTGCAGCTGCTTTAGATTCTGTCTTGCAGCTGCCAATATTCTGTCTTCTATACAACTCTTAAGAACGCAGAGGCCCTAATGGTGGAAGCTTGGCCACCCCTGGTCTAGAGCATTGGAGGTGCTCTAGCGGCTAGCCTATCTCCTCCACACTTCCTCTTTCTTCTCCAGCCCAGGGAGTGGGAAGAGCAGACACTGGAACATCACCAGGTAAGAAGGGTCAGTATTTGGTATATCACCTCAGGTGCCAGGTGGTCTTGAGTTAGCCCTGGATATCATGCTGGCAAGCCCTGCCCCCTGGACTCCACACCATCTCCCAAAGCTGCAAGCAGAGCCTATGTATGTGTGTACAAGTGGTAAAAGCAGGGTCCCCAATTGTACAGAGAGAGTCTCGACTCGGCACATACATGGTGTTCATGCATTGACTCTGGCTGCTCATAACTTTGGATAGACACGCAGCATGCTCGATTCTGTCCCCTCGCACACACTCATATCCACAGATACGCTATGTAAACAGGGCTCAAGTACTGAGTAATCAGGCATGTGTGAATTGACCATACTATTCCATTATCTTGTTCCAGCAGGGATTATTTGTTTGTGTTGGTTTTTACATCTGTAGAGAACAAGAATCCAAGATCACCACATTGATGCTTTCTGCTTTGCATACCAAGTTGTTATTTTGAAATAAACCAAAAAGTGCACTCCTGTAATTGAAGGCAGAGCAGTTCTTTGTCCCTTTTATACATGCAATGTTCCGGAACGTTTCCAAATCAATAGAACAATAGTCATGAAAACAGACTCCTTGTGCAACCTGAAGATATGTTTATGTGCTGAAATAAAATGTAATTTGCTTGGCATTCAGGTATCTTAAAGCAAGAGTTAGAAGACAACAGTGGTAACTACCCTGTTTCCCTGAAAATAAGGTATGTCTTATATTTGTTTTTCCCACCAATAAACGCAGCATATCTTATTTTCAGGGGATGTCATATTTTTTTACAACAATTTGCCGGGTTCATTTATTCAAATATAATCATGTCATCTTTTTCTGGAACATTGTCATAACTCTCCAAATCCCACATTGCAAGGACAAATTCTTGAATATCAGCCCTGCGCACAACCAAAGCCTTTGCTCTTCTGTCAGCAATCCATTCACAGATGGGGGCAGTTCTGGCCAGCCACAAAGAGCAGCCGGCCGGGACGAAGAGTAAGGGGGGATGTCTTATTTTCAGGGGATGTAACTGGGAAAAATGGGGGATGTCTTATTATCAGGGTAACTGCCAAATTTCAACTCAGTTATGGCTATGTATCTTCATGTAATGGAGTGCAGCCGATAACAGTTTTGACAGTCGAAGCAGTTCCAGCAGCTAACCTTTTAATAGCTTTTCCTCCTTCTGGGATTATCTACTGCTAGAAATTATATTACAAGTTGTGTAGTAATAAGCAATTTTCCAAGAAATACTTTCTTACTCCCCCTACCCTGACATATGTTCCCCATCAAAAATCCAGTTCTTTTCTACTAGTTTGCCTATTCAAGAAGGAAAGCTCTACTAACAGACCAATAAACACAAAACAAGAAGTAAGGAAACTGTTTGCAGATGTACTGCTTGAATTTCTTCCAGTACTGATTAATATGAGGGCATCTCCACCTAGTGGTTCCTCTACCCTCCTTTTAAACATAAATTATAAAATGTGCACAGCAGCTATACTGAGGTCTTCTCCCACCCACCCCATTTGTGTAAGGCCTAGATGTTGAGGTCAACATGCATAGACCTTTAGTTATTATAATATTATGTTGGTTATTTCCTGAGAATTATTCCATTCTGTGTTTTTTAAGTAGGACTGCAAGGCTGAATTAGTAGATTGATCCACTGAAGTGTTTTTTTTTTTAATTAATCAGTCATTGGAGGCCCTTTTTAATTCGTGGGGCTCAGCTGAGCATTAAAAGCATATGTACTTATTGTTGAGGCTATTTTAATGTTGGTGTGTGGCTGTAATAGGGGGAAAACCCACAGAATTTTAAACACGTCTGCTTCTAACAAAGGCAAGACAAGTCCTGAAGAGCCTCAGGCTCATGTGCTGCCTCCTACGCTTCCTCGAATCCTCTCCTTATGTGCCACACAGTTAATAAATTTTGGGTCTTGTTTGTGGCAAACCCCAGATTTCTGTTTCAACCAAATGAGCAAACTATGGTTTGTGCTTGCCTGCAGACCAAGATTGCAACCCATGATTATTTAAAAAAACAACCCTGGGTTGCAATCCTGGGTTTCAGGAAAGTACAAACCATAGTTTGTCTGTTATATACAGTATATAGATAAAAGGGCAAACTATGGTTTGCCACAAACAACGATAGGAAATTACTCATCATGGTGTATGAGGAGAGAGGAGAATGCATATTTCTCATTAATCCTCCCATATATATTGATAGATGATAATGTAAAGTATCCTGAGTGTGTGAACAGTGGCTTTAAGTTACCATAAGGGTCCAGCAATGAGGGTGAGGAACAAGTTACTCGTTTGAGGGTATATTTGCCTCCTGGTGCAATCTATTACCATGTTATTTGGAAGTACATCTCATTGTGTTCAATGGGACATACCCCCTAGTTAGAGTTCTTAGGATAGCAGCCTAAGGCTGCAATCTATACCCATGTTCCTGGGAGTAAGCCTCACTGAACATAATGAGACTTATTTCTGAATAGACATGCTGTAAGTTTTAACTTAAATTGTTTTAATTAATTATTTTAATGTGTTTAATGTGTTTATATGTATTTTATGTATTTTAATACGTTGTAAGCCGCCTTGAGTGCCCTCGGGAGAAAGGCGGGCTACAAATTCCTTAAATAAATAAAAATAAATAAATAAGTTATCTCATACTACTTTTACGGCCCAATCTTATCCCCCACTGACACACAGAATTTAGGGCCACCAGTGCAGCCTTCCCTATATCCCATGTGCCACAGTGGACCAGACTAGATGAGGAAGAAACATTTTACTTACCTCTCTGGCTGCTGTACGATCCCCTTTGAGCCTACTCAGATACTGTATATGCCAGCTATTTTCCTGGCGTACATCTGAAGAGAGGAAGGTGGCATGTCTGGGACAGGATGGGAGTTCCAGATCCGACGGGGGTCACTGCCACTGAGATCCATCCTGCCTCAGCCCAATCCCTTCCCTGCCCCAATCCGCCCCCATTCCCAGCATGACTGCGCCAACAGTCGGTCTGTGTGGTGCCACTGCCAGTGCACAACCTCCTGGCCTTTGCACCAGCAGCTGTGCTCTGCAAACCGTCAGACACAGCTGTGATGGTGGAATACACAGTATATTGGCGCACCTCGGGATCAGCCAACATACTATGCAGATAGATTTGGGCCACCAATATCTCAGAAAGCCACCAATGTTGAGATTTTGCTCATATGTACATTTATTTAAATTTTATCCAGCAATTGATAAATGTATTTGTTTAAAAACCAGGGGATTAATCAACTAAACATTATTCGATTGGGGGATAGCCCTACGTTTAAACTGATTTCTTTACATTGTTCTCATTGTTCCTTCGGAGAATCCTATCTGTAGTATCTTATATCCTTGAAATGTTATTGTTCCAACCCTTCTAAAATAGAATTTCTAAACAATTTAATAACTCAAATATGCTTTAAGAAGGCAATAACCATGTAAATTTGAGTGTAATCCATCATATCCTCTTACATAGTCTCTAGGGATAAATGGATTTAATAGTAAAATGGGCACAGGACTCTGAATATTTGGAATCTTTTGCTTGTGTTTGTGTGTGAGCATCTTAAACAGAAGTAGAAAGAAACTTAAGGCTTACCACAAAAGTACCTGAAGACTGGGGCTGCGATCAGAGTTTGCATCTGATCTGAGTTTGCACACACTAGGGTTTGCGTCACTTGGTGAGAGACCAGGCTCAGCGTGTCACCCCCATGATGGATCCCAGAGGTAAATAGGAAGAAACAAGGTTGGGCTGAGCTGGGTTCTAGAAAAGGTGTCCATCAGGTACGACTACGTATTTCTACAGAGTACTCCTGGTCAGTGGTGTCACTAGGGTTACTGTCACGCGGTCCAGTAACTCATGGTGTCACCCCCATTAACTTTATTTTAATATATAACAGTAAAGGTCACCCAACAAATCAGTAACCAACTAAACTCTCAGAACAATCAGTATCATTGGTCTGTTTTCAGTGAAGGAAATGTACTTTTTGTTACATAAGGCAGTTGTGCTTTCTGTTTCTGGTTACTTAGCCATAACTTTTCATAGAATACAGATAGTTTAAAATGGTTTGTTTCACTGCATTCTGCATGAATGTACACAACAAATGATGTATAATATGATGGTAGTCATAAATACAAAGTTTTCACAATTTTGGCCACTAGTGGTGTCAACCCCCCCCCCTCCGAGGGTGTCACCCAGTGCGGTCCACACACCCCTAGTGATGCTACTGGCTCTGATAAAACCTTTTAATCTGATGCATGTTGCTTATGAATGTTAATGCAGAGTAGGAAACAGATAAGAAACATGTCAATAGAAAGACATTTTGGTCTATGTAGATTTTGCATTTAGATTGCAGACAAGGGAGATTTGCAGTTAAAATGTACAGTATTCACACTGATGCTGAGAACCCTTTTAAGAATGGCTGGCTCAAGTGGAGCAGATGCTGGATTCCTGAAGCCAACAAGGATTCCACTGAGGAAGCCAAACAAAACCTCAAGGAAGCATGCTGTCTTTGTTATCCTTTTAGTCAGCAGGCTACTACTTTACCTATTTTCCATACATGATATACAGTATATTTGAAGGTGAGTTGGGAATCCTAACACCATTGGTGATTGTAAGGATAGATTCATGGTAGTATTCTGGGATAATGCAGAATATATTCATAAAGATATGAACCTTGTGCAATGTAATACAGTACTTTCATGGAAATATAGCCTTTGTTAAAGATTATCTTATTAAATATATCTTTATCTTATTAAATAAATTTTTATTGTGTATTATGTATTTTAACTTGTTCTTAACTGTAAGCCGCCTTGATTGCCCTTATTGGGAGAAAGGCGGGGTAGAAATCCAATAAATAAATAAATAAATAAAGATTTGCAAGTTATTTCACAACACAGGCCTCCAGCACAGATCTTAATCATTCTGGAACTTTCTGGGATCGAACAACAGGACAAGATACAGAACCTTAGTTAAGCACCACCTATTGCTTAAAGGTGTGGTTTATATGATAATTAGAGTAACAACGCAATCCTGTGTAACCTTGCACTGGTGTAACAGCAGATGCATCGGTGTAACAGCAGATGCACTTAAGTGCACTTACACCGATGCATCTACAGTTACACCGATGCAAGGTTACACAGGATTGGGCTGTAAGTAGCATAGGAAAGAAAGACTGTCAGCGCAGTCCTGTGTAATCTTGCACCAGTGTAACAGTAGATGCATCGGTGTAAATGCACTTATGCCAGTGTAGTTGCACTTACACCACTGCATCTGCTGTTACACTGGTGCATCTACTGTTATACCAGTGCGAGGTTACATAGGATTGTGCTGTGTATGATATTTTTTTTGGCAATACTGGTATGAAACAAGGGTGAAACTGCCCTTTGGTAACCATGGACTTTGGATGGTGGTACGTGTGTACTTAATAATATGACTTGGCTTACTTCCATGGATCATCTGGACAGAGGGCTCTGGGGTTCTTTGGGCACCTCATCCCTTCTACTCCTTTCTAATTCAACAACCCACTGAGGGTCTTTCATCCAGCACTCCTTCCCCCCTCAAATCCTGAAGCCACAATGCCTTTTAGTCTAGAACACATTATTTGTTGGCCTAATCCTATCCCTTCCCCCCACCGATGCAGCTGCGCCGCTGGAGCATCCACTGCATCCTGTGCGGGGGGGGCAGTCCTGGAGGTCTCCTCTGTGTACGGGAACATTTGTTCCCTTACCGGGAGGTAAGCCACCAAGGCCCAGATGGATCTACTCAGACCTGCACAAGCAAATTCACTTGAACCCAGGTCAGGGGATTGGGTCTGGGATGGGGGCTTGGATTCGGAACCAATCTGCCCTCCTCCCCTCCCCTGTTGCTGCCCCATTCCACCCACCCCTGTTCTTCCTTCCTCCGCCCTGTTCCACCTCCCTCACTGGCTTACCTGGGTCAGTGGGCCTTCCTTGATCTGGTACCATGCATGGGGCTGCTCCGACCTCTCCGCCAGCGTTCTGGAAAATTGTAGCTTCACGTAGCTGCTGGAGAGGCTTTCACTAGTGCCATAAGGCAGTATCCGCTGTCGGAACAATTGTTCTGCCAGCAGGTAAGCCCAATAGGATTCGGCTGTCGGTTTATAATACTTACTTAGTACTACCTCACCCTCTGAAACGGACCTACATACTATGCCTGAATACTCTGTACTTGTGATCACCAATCTCTTCCCAACGTATGTAACCATGTTTTGGGGTTTGTTATATTTACTATTTTGCTGATTCCCTGTAAAACTGAAACATTTTCTAATAAAAAGTTAATTTGTATAGCACTTTCACATGTTCAAGGCACTTCTGCTATCTTGTTGTAATCTTACATCAACCATATCAGGTATGTTAGTATATTTAATCCCATCTTGCAAATGGGAGGCTAAGGCACCAGAGAGAATGCCAAGGAAGTACATATAGAGGTGAGATTCAGACCAGGGATTTCCTGATGTGTAACATTATTATCATTATTAGTAAGAATACTTATATACTGCCTTTCAATAAAAAGCAGTTCAGAAAGTGGTTTACAAAGCAAAAATGAATGGTTTCCTTTACTCAAAGGCCTCATGATCTGAAAAAGATGCAAAAGAAACACCAGCAATAGCCACTGAAACTTCACACCATGCTGGGGTGAAGATGGACAATTGCTTTCCCCCTGCTAAATATAAGAGGACACCCCTTTAAAAGGTGCTTCTTTGCCATCTTAGCAGGGGTGTCATTTCCTCTCCCTGTGTCTAAAATCAGTGCAGCAACCGCCTAGGGTGTTGCAAAAGCGCCGTAAAGTGCTCCACGACACGCAGAGAGCAAGCAGAATCCAGATGAGTGCCACGCCACCGCTGGATCAAGACGACTGCGTGCCAGAGCAGGTAAGAGCAACTCCAAGCGGGGGCTTCGGGAAGGCTGGGAGGGGGGTTAATGGGGCGGATAGAGATGGGCCGGATCAGGCCTGGGAGGGGGCAGGATCAGCGGCGCTAGTGCACACCAAATCCTATTCCCCCTCCTGAGCTTGAAAGCCTGACACAGGGCTCCTTGGTTCTGCACCAGCAATTTAGCTGGCATGGATCCAAGTAGCCCCATTGCATAAGCTGGGACTTTACCACGAGGAGATCTCCAGCCTGCTCCTAGCCAGCATAGAATGCACCACAGGCATGTGGCCTCACTGCTCTGGCGCTGGTTAGGTTTGGGCTGTCAGGAATCCTTACAACAACGCCATAAGGTCAATCGGTATTATTACTGAGGGAGGGGGAGACCACCTGGTGGGACCATAACACAATGGTGAGGTTTGATCCTGGGACTTCACGGGTCACAGTTTACTCAGTCACATCATTAGTCACTGTACTGGCTCTTGATATTGCAGGTGCTATGAAGGTTTTTTTCTGGCATGTAGATGCAGTGGTGAGGAAATCTTCACCTGTTGAACTTCTGCCTGTGCACTTGCTGGCACAGGAGCCCTTCCAAAAAAAATAAAAAAGCAGCAAGCTTTCCCTCTGTTCCCTTTCTTTTGCTATGCTTGCCTTTAAAAGGTGACAAGAGTGATCATTAGCAACCTGAACTCTCTGTTAGTTTTGCTGTGGCTTGTCCAAGTTGTTTTTGTTTTCGGTGGGGTGGAACTACTGTGGCACCATTTGAGAATGCTTGATATAGCTTTTGTGGCAGCAGCAATGACAGTAGCAACAACCTTTCTGAGCAATGTTGCCAATGAGGGAAGCAATTGGCTGAATGGTTTGTTACTATCCCTGCGCATCTCCCCTGCACCCCAACTGGGGACGAAAAGACTGTGGTTTAGGGGGCAGATAGTAGCTCTAGCCCATGGTGGCATATACATTAGTAAGCTACTGGTAATTTCAGCCTCCTACTTGCAACCATCCAAGAAATGTAAAAGCAGCATTTTAATCATCACCCTACTGAAGCTGCTGAGTGCTAATTAGATTACGGCTTATGAATTTCAAATTGAATGGTGACTGCCTAAAGCTGTCACTCTCTCTCTCTGCGTGGCTTCATGCTTGCCTCCTGCGTCTGTCTACACACTCACCAGGCCCATTGCTAGGACGTTGACATTCGGCGGGGGGGGGGCAGATGGCATGAAGGGTGCATAATTGCATTTCCTTTCAGAAGCACATGCCCTTGGCGAGAAGCAGTCTCCATCAATATCCTTTTTTCAAAATCAGAAAATTAAGGGAAGACAGTCTCAGTGTTTGTTTGATATGACACATATTTAGCCATTCCAAAGGTTTTATATGAAGTGCGGCACTTCCATTTTATTAGTCAAGAATCCAGCCTTTAAGAAGAGCACCCAAGTTCTGCAAGAAAAAGGTGGGACGCAAATGTGATAATAAGTAATAAATAAAAACTGCAGCAGCAACGGCAATGGCATTCTGACTCTTGTGTACAAGATGAGCCATTGACATGGCCAGCTCAATGTGTGGCAGCATGTATCCCATTTGTACTCCACTGTCCTTCCAAGGAGTGCATGGTTGCATGCATGAGACTATCCTATTTTTCATCACAGCAACCCTGTGAGGTAGGTGAGGCTGAAAGTTAATGAATTGCTTAAAGCCACCCAGTGAGCTTCAAGACTGAACAGAGATTTGGCTCTCCTTGATTCATGTCTGATCCCCACACTCTAATCCGTGAGAAGTAGCCCTGGCCGCTTCCCGCATCTGATCAGGAAGTGAAGCCATGTTAAACTTTCTGTCTCATTGTCTCTCAGCCTATCCACACTTGGAAAAAGGAGGTCTAGGGGTCTGTATTAAACATAGTTATAAAGCAGAGGATGCTTTTTCCTGAAGCAACCCACCAACCCCCACTAGATTGCTGCTGAGAATAAAAAGAAAACACAGAAAAAAAAAATTTCAAAGAAAAAATACCTTACAATTCACAAGCATGTACATCTTTGTTGGCTGTACAGGTGTTAAACTTTGGAACAGGAACTCCTATAGCTTTTGTGCGCTGTGGCAGGCCTAGACTGGATTGGGCTGCCCATTGCCATCCCCTCGTCCTAGGGAATCCTAAGAACTGTAGTTCTGTAAGTCAGGTTAAAGGAAATTTGTATAAAACCAATATATAAGCTCACAGTAGAGATTTACTCATAGTAACTTGAATGTACACATACATCCTCATGGGAGTGAGTGTGTGTATCTTGTATGCATAAGTCACTGTTCCATTTAGCTGGAAGGAAACAGGCATGCATGTGTGGCTCTCAACATTTGCTAACTGCCACTTCTTTTTACACAAAACTTCTATGGTGATAACCACCATGGGAAGTATTTGAAGATGGTTTTGTACAGGGCTGAGCCTTGATGTATCATGGGTTACAGGAAGTACATAATCAACCCTGTTCTTACCAGGAATAATTGGGTGCATCGCAGCAAGCCTGGCACAAAGGTACTTCACAGGGGAGGGAATGTATTCCAAGAAAGAGTCCTCTACACGCTACTTTCCACATATGGAAGAATTGTGCCCCATGTTTCTTGTGGGCCATATATGTTCCTAATATATCGGATTCAGTCTGATTATATTCAGGGATGTTCTCTTTTTTCCTTTGTTATGAAAAATACTGCTGGTTTGTGATTGCGTTAGCCATGCAAAGATATACCCTAACCCCCCCCAAAAAAAAAAAATCAAGAGTTCACTTCTTTGTGCATGCAAAGCACCTTCAACAAATTATTTTTGTCTTGCCCTGGAAGTGTACTCCAGAAAGAAATGCATTTTGTATCTTTTCAGTGGCTGTCTGTGATATGCTTAAATCCCATCATTTTCAATAAAAATTTGTGCATATACAGTATGTGCAGTAGATTGGGGCCTCAGCCAATTGATATGGATATGTTAAAGCAGAGGACATGTAAGAGCCTTGCTGGATCAGGCCAAAAGCTCATCTAGTCCAGCTTCCTGTATCTCACAGTGGTCCATCAGATGCCTCTGGGAGTACACAAGACAACAAGATACCTGTATCCTGTTGCCACTCCCTTGTATCTAGCATTCAGAGTTAAGCTACCTCTGAAACCCAGAGTTGCTTACGGTCATCATGACTTGTAACCTGTGATGGATTTTTCCTCCATAACTCTGGGGGAAAAAATTGTTTAATATTTAAAATTTTCATGACCAACCACAATATTAGAACAACTGGAATTTAACGGGTAAAAAGCCATGATATTTTTTTTTTTAAAATGATAAAACAGGCAACACAATGGAACCATGTAAAAAAAATTGTAATAGATGACAATAAAAATTGTAATAGATATAATAGATCTATTACAGAGGTTCTCAACCTGTGGTACGGGTACCCCTAGGGGTACGCGGACCTCTTGCTGGGGGTACGCCAAGCCCTGTCCCATCTGCCCCATTAGCAGCTGTTGTTGTTGTTCAGTCGTTAAGTCGTGTCCGACCCTTCGTGATCCCATGAACCATATCCCACCAGGCCTTCCTATCCTCCACTATCTTCCTGAGTTCACTCATTTTCATGTTCGTTGCATCGGTGATGCTATCTAACCATCTCATCCTTTGCCTTCCCCTTCTCCTTTTGCCTTCAATCTTTCCCAGCATCAGTGTCTTCTCCAGAGAGTCCTCTCTTCGCATTAGGTGGCCAAAATATTTGAGTTTCGGCCTCAGTACCTGTCCTTCCAGGGAACAGTCAGGGTTGATTTCATTTAGGATTGACTGATTTGATCTCCTAGCAGTCCAAGGGACTCTCAGGAGTCTTCTCCAGCACCACAGTTCAAAAGCATCTCTTCTTCGGCGCTCAGCCTTCCTTATGGTCCAACTCTCCCAGCCATACATTGCTACTGGGAACATCATCGCCCTGACTATACGAACTTTTGTTGGCATGGTGATATCTCTGCTTTTTATTATGCTATCTAAATTTGCCATAGCTTTCCTTTCAAGGAGTAAGAGTCTTTTAATTTCATGGCTGCTGTCTCTGTCTGCAGTGATCTTGGAACCCAAAAAAGTAAAATCTGTTACTGCTTCCATTTCTGCCCCTTCTATTTGCCAGGAATTGATGGGACCAGATGCCATGATCTTAGTTTTATTAATGTTGAGTTTCAAACCAACTTTTGCACTCTCCTCTTTCACTCTCATCAAGAGGCTCTTTAGTTCTTCTTCACTTTCTGCCATTAGGGTGGTATTGTCTGCATATCTGAGGTTGTTGATGTTTCTCCCGGCAATCTTGATTCCGGCTTGCGATTCATTCAGCCCTGCATTTCTCATAATGTACTCTGCATATAAGTTAAATAGGCAGGGTGACAATATACAGCCTTGCCGTACTCCCTTCCCAATTTTGAACCAATCGGTTGTTCCATGGCCAGTTCGAACTGTTGCTTCTTGACCCGCATACAGGTTTCTCAGGAGACAGGTAAGGTGGTCTGGTACCCCCATCTCTTTAAGAATTTGCCACAGTTTGTTGTGATCCACAAAATCAAAGGCCTTTGCGTAGTCAATGAAGCAGAAGTAGGTGTTTTTTTGGAACTCTCGTGCTTTCTCCATAATCCAGCGCATATTGGCAATTTGATCTCTAGTTCCTCTGCCTCTTCGAAACCCAGCTTGTACTTCCGGTCGTTCTCGGTCCACGTACTGCTGAAGCCTAGCTTGTAGGATTTTGAGCATAACATTGCTAGCAAGTGAAATGAGTGCAATTGTGCGATAGTTTGAACACTCTTTGGCACTGCCCTTCTTTGGAATTGGAACGTAAAAGAAGGAATTCCCTACCTGTGAATCTCCTGTTCTGGGAGAGGAAGGGGGGGCATTCGGAACCGAATGGGTTAATGTCCTCCATCTTCTGAGGCAGGGCCGGCACTAGAAGTTGTCTCCTCCTCCTGGACACGCCCTCCCCAGTTCTGGTTCTGACGACCGTAGAAGCCAAGGCATCGACTCAGACGTGTCACGTCGTCCTGCTGCACCGCCAAATCGCTGTCCCAGAACTGGAGAAGGAGACCAACTAGCCAAATAGAACAAAACGACCAGAGCTTGAAAGGAAAGGTTAGCAGGTAATTAACATCCTGCCGGAAACCCTAACTATGGTTCCCAACAACGGAACCTATGGTTCCCAACAACGGAACCTCTGAATCACCGAAACCCAACCAAAAAACACCCCAAAGAGACAAAACTCAAAAAGCCATCCGGGTGGGGCGAATGCCCCCCCTTCCTCTCCCAGAACAGGAGATTCACAGGTAGGGAATTCCTTCTTTCTCTGGAGGAGGAAGGGGGGGCATTCGGAACCGAATGGGATATGACAAAGCTGTACAAAAACTAGGGTGGGCGTTCACTTGTCTCCCTTTGGGACCACCTCCTGCAGCACCCTTCGTCCGAAGAGTGTATCTGCAGAGGCTACCCTATCTATTTTATAATGGGAAAGGAAAGTGTTGGGAGAAGCCCACGTCGCCGAAGTAGCCGCCCCCCGAGTGGAATGGGCCACAATGCCCTCGGGAGGCTCCTGCCCTAGGGCCCTATATGCTGCCTGGATAGCCAGGCAGCTTCTAGTGGGAGAAGGCTTATGGGCGGGAAAACATACATCAGCCCCGGAGGCCAAACACTCCGAAGGGCATCCACTGCTTCCTCCCCCTGGCCCTGATATCTGGCATAGAATCTTGGTAGTTTTGTGTTTTCCCTTGTCGCGAAGAGGTCCACTACAGGAAGGTCGAATCTTGCCATGACGAGATCGAAACTGGCTGAGTTCAGGCTCCATTCCGTCTCGCTCAGTCGCTCCCGGCTTAGCCAATCCGCCGTAACATTCGCCGTGCCCGCCAGATGCTCTGCTCTGAGTGACGCCAAGTGGGATTCCGCCCAAGTCAGAAGTACCATCATTTCCTTGGCGAGCCATCTGGACCTGGTCCCACCCTGGCGGTTTATAAAGGCCTTGGCCGTCATGCTGTCCGTCCTGATTAGGACCGCACACCGCAGGAGGAAGTGTTGAAAATGTAAAAGAGCCAAACGTATGGCCCGAAGCTCCAACAGGTTGATGGGCATCTTGGACTCCTGCCGGGACCACGTTCCTTGAGCGAAGTGAGCGCCGAAGTGTGCTCCCCAACCCAAGAGGTTGGCATCGGTGGTGATGATCACGGGCTCCGGGACCTCCAAACTGGTCCCCTGATGCAGCCTCCGAGGGTACAGCCACCAGTCGAGGCTGCGAAGGAAGTTCTGTGGTAATGGCACCATCCTGTCCAGTCTCTTCTCGATCTGTTTGGAGAAGGGTCTCAGAAGTTTCTGGATTGGACGGGTATGGAACCTGGCCCATACTATGATGTCCTGACAGGACACCATGATGCCCTGCAGCCTCGCCAACAACATCAGCCCGGCCCATCGTTTCCTTCTGATGCGTACTAACAGGTTGCGGAGGGTCCGCTGTCTCTCCTCCGAGAGGGTGATGGTGAAGTTCCGGGTGTCTAGGAGGAGACCCAGGTGTTCCATGACCTGGGTCGGTTGTAACGAGCTCTTTGACATGTTTATTACGAAGCCATGATGTCAGAGGCAATCCAGCGTTACCTGTACGTCCCGTTCTGAGGCCGACGACGAGGTGGAACGTACCAGGATGTCGTCCAGATAAGGTGAGACCGATATGCCCCGCAGACGTAAGGTCGACAGCGGCCCCGCTAGAGTCTTTGTAAAACAACGAGTAGCCGTTTTCAGGCCAAAAGGCAAGGCCCGGAATTGACCGTGAAAACTCCCGTAGGCAAATCGCAGGTATTTCCGGTGACTGTCCCGGATCGGAATATGAAGGTAGGCTTCCGAAAGATCTATCGAAGTGAGGAAGTCCCCTTTGCGAAGCATCTTCACGACCGACCTCCAAGTTTCCATCTTGAATTTTTTGGTCACCATAAACTGATTCAACCATTTGAGGTCTAAGATGGGCCTGTACTCTCCATTCTTCTTCTGTACCAGAAAAAGAATGGAGTAGACCCCCTGGCCCCTCTGGCTGGGAGGGACCGGCTCTATGGCTCGAATAGTCAACAGGTGCTGAATGGAGGCTAGCATGTTGGAATGCTTGCGAAAGTCCTTGGATTGTGGAACCATCCTGAACTTTGTTCTCGGTGTCCTGGAAAACTCCAGAGAGTAACCGTTCTTGATGGTATCCCTGACCCATCTGTTGGAAGTCGTTTCTCGCCAACGCGATGCAAAGGCGAGAAGGCGTCCTCCAATGGGTAAAGAATCGCCTAGAAAGCTGGCGTCAGTTGTTCCGTTGACCTCTGAAGGGCTTACGTGGGGTCTCTCCCTGCTGTCCTCCAGACCTGTTCTTGGGGAACACGTGATTTGTTCTTGGGGAACACCCGTGATTTGTTCCACCTGTTTGGGCCTTTGCCGGAGTCTCGGTGACGTGCTGGGGCTCGGAAGGGACGAAAGGAAGAAGATGGTGCTTTCGGTGGATCTTTGCTGGTGGACGGGAGCACTTTTCTTTTATCTTTATTTTTGATGAGGAGGGGCTCCAATGCATCACCAAAGAGCTTGGTTCCGTGAAAAGGGACCCCCACCAACCTACTTTGTGATCCCGAGTCCACAGACCAATTTCGAAGCCAGATGTTTCGCCTCGCTACCACATTGGACGCCAAAGCCCTAGCGCTGAGTTGTAACGAATCAAAAGACGAATCCACTGCAAAAGCGGCGGCCAGGGAAATTTTTGATGAGGAGGGGCTCCAATGCATCACCAAAGAGCTTGGTTCCGTGAAAAGGGACCCCCACCAACCTACTTTGTGATCCCGAGTCCACAGACCAATTTCGAAGCCAGATGTTTCGCCTCGCTACCACATTGGACGCCAAAGCCCTAGCGCTGAGTTGTAACGAATCAAAAGACGAATCCACTGCAAAAGCGGCGGCCAGGGAAATCTTTTTCAATGTGTTTTTACCTTTCTTAGATAAGTTAGGTTCGGATTTCAGAAGATCCTCTACCCAAAGGTAAGAAGCCCTGGACATAATTGAATTAGAAGCCGCCGCCCTCAAGGATTGGGCCGTGCTTTCAAAATTTTTCTTGAGTGCTATTTCCACTTTTCTGTCACAAGGGTCTTTCGGGGGGCCCTCCCCCTCCGATGGAATAATGGCCACTGAGGAGAGGGCCGCCACTGGCGCATCCACTGTTGGAACCTTCAACATGGACATTGCCTGATCGGGCAGTGAATAAAGCTTGTTAATTAATCGGGCACTATGTTTGGAATGAAACGGACTCTTCCATTCCCCCTCCACCGCTGACTGGAAAGAAGGGGGGAAAGGGACCGAGACAGGCTTCTCAGGACCCAGAGGAAAAATCCCCTTAGGTGTCGTTAAATCATCTTGGTTAGCAGCTTGAACTTCCGGAGAAGAAAGATTAAGAGCTGCAGCAGCCTTGGATATCATCCTGGGAAACAGCTCAGCTGGGAAAAGTCTGCTGGGGTTGCTGTCTTTGGAAGCACCCTCACCGTCCCCTGAGAGCTCACCCTCCTCTCTATCTGAGCCGGCTGAAGAGGAGGGGGTGGAGCTGAGGTAAACCTGCCTTCCTTTCTTACTGTGATTGACCCGAATGTCGGCCATGGCCTCAGGAGAACGATGCCTGCGCCGCTTCGTGTCCCGTGGCAGAGATGGAGAGCGCTCCCTGGATTCCACCCGGTCAGGCGTAGCAGATTGCCTGGAGCGTGATCGCTTTTTGTGTTTCCGATGGGACCTGCGGCCGCTGGAGGAACTGACTGCATCCCCCACTGCTGCCCTTACAAGGCCCTGAATGTATGCCTGAAGGGCCGGGTCAAAAGGAGGAGCATTGGCCGTGGCGCCCTCCCCCAGGCTGCCTCCGGGCCTAGCTGCGTCCCCCTCCTTCGCGTCTGACATCGCTGCTCCTTACCGGTACGTAGAGTGTAGCGCGGAGGAAAGGACGTCTCTCTGGGGCTTGCATTCACCTCCGGGAGATACGTTGGCCCCGATATCAAACGCGGCAGTCTCCCCGAGTGCGCTCCGGTGTCGGTAGCTGCGTACGGTCATAGGCGAGGGGAAAGTTTAGAAAAACAGCAGTGGCGCCCTCCCAAAGGGTTCGCGCTCGTCCGCTAGGCCGCGCTCCACTCAGGGTAGTGCCTGAGGAGAATAAATGGCTGGAAGCGCTAGCCGCCGAAGCGTGCCTTGCACCGGTCCCGCACCAAAGTCCTTCACAACGCTCCACTATCTAAAGGATGGGAACGGGTAGGGAGGGGAAGCTGGTAACGAAGGTAGGAAAAGTTAAGAAGGAAAGAAGCTCTGGTCTCAAGAAATCACTATAAAAAATCACTTATAGCTAACAGCTCAAGAAGTGCCGACCGCGCTCTACTGAGGCAGGACCGGAACTGGGGAGGGCGTGTCCAGGAGGAGGAGACAACTTCTAGTGCCGGCCCTGCCTCAGAAGATGGAGGACATTAACCCATTCGGTTCCGAATGCCCCCCCCCTTCCTCCTCCAGAGAACTGATCTTTTCCAATCCTTTGGCCACTGCTGAGTTTTCCAAATTTGTTGGCATATTGAGTGCAGCACTTTCACAGCATCATCATTTAGGATTTTAAGTAGCTCAGCTGGGATATTATCATCTCCGCTAGCTTTGTTGTTAGTAATGCTACCTAAGGCCCACTTGACTTCACTCTCTAGGATGTCCGGCTCTGGGTCAGTGACCACACCAGCGTGGTCATCAGGAACATTCAGATCTTTCTTGTATAGTTCTTCTGTGTATTCTTGCCATCTCTTCTTAATCTCTTCTGCTTCTGTCAGGTCCCTGCCTTTTTTGTCCTTTATCATGCCTATCTTTGCACAAAACGTTCCCTTGATATCTCCAATTTTCTTGAAGAGATCTCTAGTCCTCCCCATTCTGTTGTTTTCCTCGATTTCTTTGCATTGTTCATTTAAGAAGGTCTTCTTATCTCTCCTTGCTATTCTCTGGAAATCTGCATTCAGTTGGTTATATCTTTCCCTTTCACCCTTGCTTTTCGCATTCCTTCTTTCCACAGCTATTTGTAAAGCTTCATCTGACAGCCACTTTGCCTTCTTGCATTTCTTTTTCTTTGGGATGGTTTTAGTTGCTGCCTCCTGTACAATATTACAAACCTCCGTCCATAGTTCTTCAGGCACTCTGTCTACCAGGTCTAATGCCCTAAATCTATTCTTCACCTCCACTGTATACTCATAAGGGATATGATTTAGGTCATATCTGACTGGTCTAGTGGTGTTCCCTACATTCTTCAGTTTAAGCCTGAATTTTGCAATAAGAAGCTCATGATCTGAGCCACAGTCAGCTCCAGGTCTTGTTTTTACTGACTGTATAGAGCTTCTCCATCTTTGGCTGCAAAGCACATAATCTATCTGGTTTTGGTATTGACCATCTGGTGATGTCCATGTGTAGAGTCGCCTCTTGTGTTGTTGGAAAAGAGTGTTTGCTATGACCAGCGTGTTCTCTTGACAGAACTCCGTTAGCCTTTGCCCTGCTTCATTTTGCGCTCCAAGGCCAAACTTGCCTGTTCTGTTTATTTCTTGATTTCCTACTTTAGCATTCCAGTCTGTGATGTAAAGGACATCTTTTTTGGGTGCTAGTTCTAGAAGGTGTTGTAGGTCTTCATAGAACCGGTCAACTTCATCTTCTTCGGCATCTCCTCCCAAATTCCCCAGTGGTTGGGGCATACACTTGGATTACTGTAATGTTGAATGGTTTGCCTTGGATTCGAACTGAAATCATTCTGTCGTTTTTGAGGTTGCACCCCAGTACTGCCTTTCCCACTCTTTTATTGACTATGAGGGCTACTCCATTTCTTCTAAGGGATTCATGCCCACAGTAGTAGATATGATGGTCACCTGACTTAAATTCGCCCATGCCCGTCCATTTTAGTTCGCTGATTCCCAAGATGTCAATGTTCAATCTTATCATCTCATTTTTGACCACATCCAGCTTGCCTTGATTCATAGACCTCACATTCCATGTTCCTAAGCAGTATTGCTCCTTACAGCATTGGATTTTCCTTTCAACCTCGGACACATCCACAGCTGGACGTCCTATTGGCTTTGGCCCAACCGCTTCATCCTTTCTGGGTCTACTTGGAATAGTCCTCCGCTCTTCCTCAGTAGCATATTGGACACCTTCCGACCTGAGGGTCTCATCTTCTGGCGTCATATCTTTTTGCCTTTTGGTACTGTTCATGTGATTTTCTTGGCAAGGTTACTGGAGTGGGTTGCCATTTCCTTCTCCAGTGGATCACTTTTAGTCAGAACTCTCTGCTATGACCTGTCCGTCTTGGGTGTCCCTGCACGGCATAGCTCATGGCTTCATTGAGTTACACAAGCCCCTTCACCACGACAAGGCAATGATCCATGAAGGGACATTAGCAGCTAATTAAGTGTTAATTAACGTGGATTTTAAATTTTAATTATTTTCGGAGAATTTTTTTTAAAAAAAAATATGTTTAAAATTAAAAATTTTAATTATTGTCTCTCTGATTTTGGTTTTGGGCTTATTTTTGTACTTTGGAAAATGTACTTTGGTGGGGTGGGGGAGGGAGGAGCTGATTTTGGGAAGTTTGACTTGGAGAAAAAAGAGATCCTTGCATCTCACTCACTTACTCACACAGAGTTAAATAAGACATTTTTTTCACATTTAAAATTGTTTTAGTACTTTTTATTTAATGATTAATTACCTAATTAATTAATTGATTGATCCAATTAATTAGTAGTTAATTAGCAGGGGGTACTTCAAAAAATTGGACCGTGATAGGGGGTACCCGGGCCTCCAAAGGTTGAGAACCGCTGATCTATTACAATTTTTCACGTGGTTCCATTGTGTTGCCTGTTTTATCATTTTTTTTTAATTTTTATCATGGCTTTTTACCCGTTAAATTCCAGTTCTAAAAAATTGTTTCTTTAGATGAGACAAAAAAGGATGGTTCTATACACAGTATGATAGTAACTGGAGGCTGCTGGTCCAGATGCAGACCCATGAGGAGTGCTACCTGGCCCCTCAGTTACCAACAAGAGGCAAAAGTGGTACAGAGAAAGCAGCATTTGTTTCAACAGAAATTCGCTGATGGGAGTTGACGTCTACCATGCCTCAATTTTCAAGTGGTGCTCCAAGAAAAGTGGTTGCTGACTAGAGATACATATTATGAAGCATCGTATATCAGTCTAGATATAAATCTCTTCTCAGCTATAGACATCCTGGGTAGATTGGCTATTACCTTAGCTCCCCATCTTTAAAGTTGGAATAAGAGTGACCTTCCTCACTCGATTGGTTATGAGAACAAATGAATTATATAATTTGCAGATGGTTTTAATTTTTTTTATTGTGTTAATTATATCATTATCTGCTATGTAAACAGCTCTACCTCACCAGGGTTGTTGTGAGGACAAAAAGGAGGGGAGGAAATATGTAAACCACTCTGAGCTCCTTTGAGGAAGGGCGGTATAAAAATGTGAAAAATAAATAAAAATAAAAATTATGAGTTTGTTGTCCACCTTGGGAGCCTTTTGGGATCATCTGAGTGAAGAGTCATCTGACAGAGGAATTTTGAGTCCTCTCTGTTGCATGCTCTACACCAGAGGTGTCAAACAGAAGGAGCGTGGGCTGGATCCAGCCCATAGAAGCTCTTTATCCGATTCCCGTGATAATTGGGTTCTCCCAGCACCACCATCAGCTGCTCTAAGCTGTGAAGTAACACATTGGCAGAAGCAGCACTGCTGAAAGGGCAGGACTAGTAGAGCCCAATATATTATGCAAGCCACCCTCTCAGCAGTGCTACTTCTGCTGATGTATCACTGCTGAAAGACTGGCTCCCATGATAATTGCACTCTCCCAGTGCCGCTCTTTCAGCATCACCACTTCTGCTGAGGCGCTGGGAGAGAGAGATGAAAGGAGGTCTCAGAAGGCGAGGAACGGTACGGGGAAAGAGGCAGACCAAGAGGGGTGACAAAGGGAGAAGCTGCCAAGGCTCTGGGAGAGCTCAGTTACCATGCAGGCCACTCTTTCAGCAGCGCTGCTTCTGCCAAGGTGTTTAAGCTTGGCAGCTGCTAAGCTCGGATGCTCTCAGCTGCTAAGCTGTGAAGTGACACCTTGGCAGATGCAGCACTGCTGAAAGGGCAGCCTGCGTGATAATTGGGCTCTCCCATATCTTGATCAAGATTTGCATATGTTCTCTACTGTCATTTGCAGCTAATTAGTTCCTAAATGAGAAACAAGTGCTTATTTCTGATCACCACCAGCTTAATGATATCCCTTCCGGCCCCATCAGGTGCCATAAATGTCATCCAGCCCACTGTATGAAACAACTTTGACACCCCTGATCTACACTCTTTACTCTACTCTGGTTAAGGAGAACTACTGATGTTCTCTTGCCTGCCCCCCCACCGCAACTCCTGGAGTTAGCTCTTCAGAACACACTGAATAGACTTTTGTCAATGAAATCCGCTGCAAGGGTCTTTCTAGGGATATGTAATTGACTGGCATTCAGAAGGAGAGATTCCATCCCACCAGACTGCTCAGGGACTTTCATGCCTTCTAATCCATTTAACTGGAAGGTTACTAAAAATATCCTGGATTTCCTACAGAGAGGCTTTATGTGATGCTGTAGTGTACACATCTGAAAAACTGAGTCGTCCTTGATAGGCAAGCACTTATAAAAAGTCAATAGCTGAGGGCCAAACTACATGTAACACAGGAGATCCCTGGCTGGATCACCTGCTATTCTTTTTCTTTTGCTGAAATGCATCTCTGAGCTTGTATTTTGCCTGCAATAGTGTTAGCAGCAGCTTTGGGGAAGGAGCAATTTAGACTGGAAGATGGCAGGGGGGGAAAGGCTGAAACTCTATCTTCCTTCATGCTGCATCTAAGCAAATTGGCAGCTCCCCCCCCCTTAGGTAAAAGAAGAAAGTGCTGGGGGATCCAAGCACAGATCTCCTGAATCAAATGTCATTTGACCCAGATAGACAACAATAATTGAAAATGCATTAAATTACTCTCAGCATAGAAAACTCATTTGCCAAGGCTCCAAAACACTCCCAATGTACATTCAACAAAACCCAAGGAAATGTCAGTATTATTGTCAGACTTTCCGTTCAGTAGTGTGTGCTGAGATGTTGACCTGACAGTTGTCAGAGAAAGATCAGATGGTCCAACATGATGCATGCATACCGCAATCATGGGTAGTTATGCAAGCCAGATTGCCACGCAGTTCAGAATTGAAGGTGGGTGTTGATTGCCTCCACTCCGCGGCTGGATATATTTCTTCAGCAGCCTTAGCTAATCAGCATTTGGTCTAAACTGCCTTTTCTAAAGTATATGATGTCTCTCGACCTGTTGGTTGTCAGCACATAAATGTTTACAGAGCATGAAACAACTTCTTATATAAACTGCTGCCAGATGGACTGATCTGCTATTGACTTTGTGTAGCATGTTCGTATATGGAGTATATGGATTGTTTTACGAACAATCTCCTTACATTGTTGTTGTTTTCTGAGATTTACATGCAAAGGCTACTGTCCAAAGACTACCTGTAAAGACTGGTGCAAATCTAGCAAGACGTTTGTCTTTTTTCTTTTTGTGAACACCAGGTATGCCTCACCACCGCTACGGTTGCCAGATCTCAAGTTTTCAAATTGACTAGGGTTTTGGAAGGCCTGAGATTTAGGTTTTGGGGAGCTAGCTTCACTGCCTGCACCTCCCTTCCAAACAAAATGTAGTGTGAACTACTGATGTGCCACTCCACCTCCTCCCATTGGCCTGAAAGGAGAGGAAGGGCAGGTGAGAGGGGTGGCAGGAGTTTTGCATCGGTGTAATTGATTATAACAATATTATTTTAAAACGCTACTTTAAAAAATATCCACAGCCCAATCCTGCCAAATTTATTTTATTTTTATTTTTTCACATTTTTATACCGCCCTTCCTCCAAGGAGCTCAGAGTGGTGTACATATTTCCTCCCCTCCTTTTTGTCCTCACAACAACCCTGTGAGGTAGGTGGGGCTGAGAGATAGTGACTGGCCCAAGGTCACCCAGGAAGCTTCGTGGCTGAGTGGGGATTTGAACCTGGATCTTCCAGATCTAAGTCCGACTCCCAAATTCTGTGAGTGCTAACTGCTGTAAAATCACCGGAAAGCGCTTTCTACTAGCAGCACATGTGGTAGAGCACTGTTGGGATGCCAGCAGAAAGGCTGGTGCCTGGAGGTCTAGGCAGGAGGTCTGGCTCAGTGGTAGAGCTGCCGCCTTGTAATGCCTAAAGAGATCTGAGGACGCTGGCTCGAGACAACTGGAAGTATCCGAGAGCTGTCGACATGCCTCTGACAATCTGCAAAAGCCCTCGGTGAGAGCAAGGAAAAGCTGCCAGCTACACTCTGAGTGAGAGGCAGAGTGCCGTCACCCGCGTATGGGAGGCGAATGCCAGAGATAAGCCAGACCATGAAGGAAGCCATCTGGAATGAAGATGTTCTATGAAAGATTAGAACTTTGTATTGTAAAAACGCCTTTGGGAGTTTAGAATTGCCTGTCTATGTGCACCGCCTTGAATTAAAATCAGAGGAGAAATCCAATGACCAAGAAAGGCGGTATATAAATACTGGTATTATTATTATTATTATTATTATTATTATTATTATTATCCCCCTTTCCTGCAGCCTCCTTGCCACCTTTCTCTCCTTGGACTTGTGCTAGCTGACCCCTTCAGGGAGGTGCATGCATGTACCACCCCCCTATTCTGGGTATCTCTCCAGGCTACAGACAGGCCCAGAAGGGATGGTGTCAAATAAAGCTACTACCATCCAAAAACCAGCAGAAACTCTGGAGGGTGATCAAGAAGGGGGAGGGGTTGGCAGCAGCTGAGACTCTTGCTTGCTGAAAACCAGCAGGCACTTCAGCTGATACCAGCACCTTCCCGTCTTCCAATCACACTCCAATCTGCCACCTTCCCCAACCAGCCACCTGAATCAGGTGTTTCATTCTGTTTCATGGGAAGGCCAGACGTGACATGAGCATGTGTGGGCAAGCCTTTCAGAGCAGTATTAAAATACCACTCACTGTGATGGTTTTGTGGATTGCACCTTTAAGATTACGGTTCTCTGAGCAATCCTAGGGTAAGGTAAAGGAAAAGGTGACCCCTGACAATTAAGTCCAGTCGTGTCCAACTCTAGGGTGTGGTGCTCATCCCCATTTCAAAGCCGAAGAGCCAGCGTTGTCCGAAGACGCCTCCGTGGTCATGTGGCCGGCATGACTCTCCTTGCCGCAGCGTGTATTTGCAGATCGTTGACATTCTAAATCAGAACACCAATCACACCCAAACCACAGTTTGAAGAGGACCATCCTATTCTACTCACTGCTAATCTACTCAGCCTAGCAGAGATGGCAGTGAGGAAAAACTATTAATTATCATGCCAAATCTATGGTGGTAGCCACTACCAGTGCAAGGTTGCTGGGGCAAAGCACCTCCCAATAGCACCCTCTGCCTGCCCCCTGAAGGCTCATTGGGTATTGCCACTGCGGCTGGTACTGAAGATTCAGGTGTGCCCTCTGATGGCATGGACCTTTGGCCAGTGTCCAACCTGACCAACTCCTGACACCACCACTGACGGTAGTTTTAAACCTCTCTACAGTAGGCAACACCTCTTTATGAACTTTCTCCTGCACTTCCTGTCTCCCCACCACCCCCAGAAGGACCCCTCTCTAGAAGAACTATTCTGGAATGACAAATGCAAATTAAAGAGAGTGATGAATTGGTTTTGGAGCACTCCTGGTGAATGTCTTTTAAGAAAGTTCGCAATCCAAAGTTGAATAAGGCCTTTATTACAACCAGCCAAAAGGTAACAACATATCAAACAGCAAGGTGCAACTGAGGTCCAGTACATGTCTGTAAAATTGAGATGTTTCCATTTCTCAAGCATTTTTCCAAGCAGTTGAACAAATCAGGAAATTTGATGGATTTCAGCCGTGTGCCCTTATTAATACAACTGCTCTCATTTTCCTACTGTGTCTATTTATGTGTCTAAAATTAGACCAGAGTTTGTAGGGGGGGGGAAGGGTTAGAATGAAAGCTTAAATATTTAAATCATGGCCCCTGTCAACAACTCAGTTTGAAAGCAAAGGTTTGAAATTGTTAATGTAAATCTTCCCTTTACAAATGTGGACATTCTTTGCTCCAGTCAAGTGGAAACGTGATATCTCTCCCTTTCCTCCACATGGCCCCCTGAGGTGTTTCTGTGGATTATAATTTTAAAAATAAATCTCAGCAGTGTATATAAACAGGCACAGCTGGAAGCTGAACAATCATGTTCAGGCTAATGTTCTCCTTCTGAACACAGTACTGTACTTTGTAGAGATGGGTCAGCTCAGGAATTTGGGACCCACGACAAATGGGTTTAAGGATTACACAATGAAGAGTTAGGTGCTTTGTTTACGATGAAGCAATTATTTTGCATTCTAACCTACAGCTACATAGACAGCTGTTTTACCCAGCATCTGGTCTAAAAAAATGAGGCATAACGTATGCTTTTTAAGCAAAGACAGTAATACCTGTGAAAAAGACAGATATAACATTTTAACAGTGATGGGTAACAGTTTGGGTATTGTCTGATCTGCCCCCACATGTTAAAGGACGTGTACACTCACAGCACATGCACATCCTGGCCCCTCCCCTTATTTTCCCCACCTCCCCAGCAGTAAGTATTCCTAATCACATGGGTGGGGGTTCAAACAAAAACACCCCCATGTGATTAGGAAACCCACCAGGTAAGTGGGAGCCGTGCTGCACCCACCTCTCTGCTCCCACTTTAATAATTAGCCCACCGACTAGATAAACTGAGGATGAAATGGGAATGGGGAAAAGGCAGTTTTCGCTGCCACTACCCAAAGTTAGAAAGCTCCGACAGAAAGAGGCCACCTTGGGAACACACCTCCTCCCTCCCACGTTATTAGGGAGCCCCAAAATCAAAGGAGTCCTCTTAAAATCAAACATCTGGGAGTTGTGACAGTCTACTCCTCCCAAGTGAGCAGGCAGGTAAAACAGTAAGAATAAAGGAGTTTATTAAAAGGCTGCAAAATATCAAAGGAATGGAAAGAAAGACATAAGGACACAACGTGCGGGAAATCCAAGAAACATAGAAAAGAAAGGAGGTTGGCAAATCTGTTAAAAAGCAAGCAGTAAATAAAGCAACACCTGACGCGGCTTTTCAGGGTACTTCTCCAACCCAACGTACTTGTGCTGTTTGAGGTTCTTGGGCCTTGTACCCCTCATCGCATGTTGGGTGGGTGGGTGAGCCCTCATGAAGCACCAGGTGCTCCTGACATTAAGAGACCTGGGCAAATGCACAAAAGAGGGCCTGGTTTTTACAACCTGTGGTGGGCATTAACCAGGTTTCACCTGTGGGGATGGGTCAGGGACCAGAGCCCCTGAATTTCTCACTCTTGGAGCTTTAGGGTCTGATGAGGTGGTTCAAAGCCAGGGATTTTGTTTACTGTTCAGCCAGGGAAGAAGATGCTCAAAACACAATATGGCAAACATGGCCACTGTCTTTGAATGACTCAACAGCCTCTTCAGGATGCTGAGGCATCACAGAAGTCTCTGAGGTGAGAAAAAGATCCAAAACAGATGAAGAATATGCAAAAAAAAATTATGGAGGGAAATCAGGGGTTTTCACCACAAGCGCTATCTGGATATTCTTTAAATACATGTCCTGGAGCAAGGGTGAGTTCTGAGGGGGGGAAACCCACAGTGCTGCAGCAGATTACCAACATAGTTTAGCACCCCAGACTATTTTTTCACTGAGGCCCAAACCCGTTCTTAGCAGCCCTGTTTACATAGAATTGTTTGAGGAAATCCTTGTGTAGGAGATCCTGGTTATCCTTCGTTCCTCATCTATGTGCTCCTTTTGCTGGTTTGAACAGACCCCCTACATACTCTTTCAACGTGATCCAGACAGTTGAATGTTTAAACTCACAGGTCTGCCCACCATCACATCTAGTTTGGCCCTTTAATAAATGAAAGAAGTTGACAAAGGCTCTGTCAATAGTGGCAGGTGAGGCAAGGTAGAAATGCAGCCATTGCTGCATTTCTGCCCCATCCTGTTTTTTGAAGCATCATTAAAAACCTGCAGAGCCCGCTCTTGACCAGAGACAGTGGAGGGATAGACACATGCAAAAATGAGGAATGGGGTCTGTCCTACATCATGCCTGTAAAAAGCAGTCCCATCTGAAGCTAATAAGCTGGGGTATATAATGCTATGAAATTAGGAGATGGGTTTTGAAGTTATAGTTAGAAAGAGTAGATCAACTTTAAACCAAGAACTCAGGAAGCTGGCATTCAGGAGGAGGATGGTATCTCTGCTGGCTTCCATGGACCCAAGAGATCAAGCATGCCTCTCTGAATGGTAGGTCCCCGTTGAAAATCCAGTTAGTACAAGTCAGATAGACACCTGATGGGGAGAACTGAAGTCCAAGAGTGTCAGGTGACTCACTTCCTCCTCTTGGGCAGGGAGAAAGAACAAATGAAACATTCTGACTTGGAGGAGTGGGTGCTCTGAGAGAGACCAACAGACTAGGATTGGAGAAGCTGCAGAGAGCCAGCCAAGAACCAGGGCACCATTGGTCTCAGACCTGCCAGATGGGGGGGGGGGTAACCTGTCATATTCCTTTTAAGGAGCTCTGTCACTGATGCCAATTCAAACGCTTATCCTGTAAGTTGTAAAGAAGGCAAATAATACCAGAGGCGTCGAAAGGGGGGGGGGTGCTTTGGTATCCAGGGCACCAAGTGGTGCCCTGGGCCCCAGGGCGCGGACCCCTGAAGGGGCAGAGTCGCGGGCTCAGGAGGGCGCAAACTCACTGTTTGGAGCGCTGTCCTGATGGCTCGCTGGCTCCTCGCAGGTGGGACGGTCACGTTTCGGCCCTCCCTCCCGCCCTTGCCTCCAAACGGCTCCAAAATCAGACAAAAACGCCAGGGGGCGTTCGTTGGCGGGACGTGACGTCACGCTGCTGCATCACGTGGGGGCAGCGCCACGGGGGCAGGGCGGTGCCCCCCACGTGGGGGCATAGCGACGCTGCTGAATAATACAAAGACACCATGAGTCTCTAGTGACCTTTGCTCCAAAGGAAACCAGGGCCCAGGTAGGGCTGCAGCCCCTAGAACAGGGGTGGCCAACCTTTCAACATGAATGCTTCTGGCCCTTTAATGGTTGTATAGGTGCGGGCATTTCAGCAGGTGTAGCTTCTTTAGCAGCACCATCAGCACTTGCAGCTGCCAAGATTCTGTCTTCTACACAACTCTTAAGAATGCAGAGGCCCTAATAGTGAAAGGTTGGTCACGTCTGCCCTAGAACCTCTCAGGGAAATGGGGCATCGACAGATATATGTATATACCACGAGGAACATTATTTCTTACACACCATGTTTGAAAAAAAAATTTCCATCTGCAGCCAAAGAGCTGGGAAATGTATGCTGTAATTATATCGCCAAATCTGTGTCCTTAAATAGCTTTACGGGATGCAGAATTCTTTTATTATCCGGCATTTCTTCCTCTGTCAAACATCCTTGATGTAAAACTAAAAGCTGCAGCATGGTTCATTAACAAAAGGGAGCCTGTTAACTTTCCTCCTCCATCTACTGAATCCATTAATAATAATTTAGAAATTGGCTTTGTGCTTTAGGGAATGTTTGTGTAATTTTAAAAGGAGCCAGCTTCCAATGAAAGCCCTTTCCTAGAGAAAGAAAGGCTGCCAAGGTTAATTTTGTGTTCCTCTTCTCGCTCTGAATAGTTACAGCCTGCTTGATTAGAGGTTAGAGACACTTTCTCAGCAGGTTCTTTTGGCTTTGGAAACATTTGTTTAGTAAGCGATTCTGGAGAGTTTCCAGTCAAATGCAAAGCCATTTAACACAACGATTCTGATCACAAGAGTCTTGTGGGTGGGTTTCCCACTTGCTGGCACACTTGGTATTTTAGACAACAAAGCCCAAGAGGGGATGAGCCAATCTCACGCCTAGGCAGCAATGCATGGCTGCCAGTCCCCCCAAATGATAGGCTGCTTCCCCTTCATCATCTCTTGTATGTGACAAATGTTTTTATATTTTCTGTTCTCATTTAATTTGGTAGAGGGAGAATAATTACATGTTCATTCCATTCTAGCGTCCCTCCTAATGGCTGTTGCTGGAGTCTCCCTTGTGTCTTTCTTTCAGATTGTGAGTCTCTGAAGACAGAGAAGCATTTTTTTAATTCCTTCCTTTTGTTTATTTTTTAATTCCTTCAATTTGGTAAACCATTTTATGAACTTCTTGTTGAACAGTAGCATATAAATCATCATCTTACATGGACTTCCAGTTCCAATAAGCTCCCAACCAGGGCTGGCCCAAGACTGCTGCTGCTGCCTGTGTAGCCAAATGCAGCTCCCCTTACCTGGTGATGTGCCACCTCCTGTCCCTCCCACTTCCTGGATTGGAAAAGGAAAAGGAAAAGGAGGGATGGAGCAGAAGACGCTCTAGCCCACCACTCCTCTCTGCACACATCTGCTCCATCTCTCCCTCTTCCTTTTCCGGAAGTGGGGGGAGGAACATTGGAGGTGATGGGTGCCCCCCACCAATTTGCTGCCTGAGAGGACCACCTCAGTCAGCCTTATCAATAAGCTGACCCTGTTCCCAAACAATCTTTACGCATGCTTGAATTACAGAGATCAGGAAAAGCCTGAACACATTATATTTTGCAGCAGGATGCGGGAGCAGGATTTGGCTAAATTTGGGGGACGTCAGGAGATGGATTGCCTGTTGTGATGCACCCCTTACCCTTTCCCCCACCATAATCTTCTAAGCAGTACCTTAGCCTGGGTCACATTGACCATGACTGCTGTTTAACATAAGAAATAGGGTCACCCACACCTTGTTTCCCCAATACATTGCAACACCCAACTCAGAACTATATGTAACCCTATGGGGTGTGTGCAGCCCCCCCCCCAATGCTTGGAGCAACCCTGGCCTGCAGGAGCTGCTGTGCAAGAGCTGCCTGAGATTATTCTGAGGAGATGGAAAGAAAATTATTTTAGGGGGGGGGGGGAGAGAGAGAGAGAGAGAGAGAGAGAGAGAGAGAGAGAGAGAGAGAGAGAGAGAGAGAGAGAGAGAGAGAGAGAGTTTTAAATAATTTATATCCCACCTTTCCCTTGGAATAAACGGAGCACTCAAACGGAGCAGCCTGCAAATATATTTGCAGGAAGTGTGGGAGCTGTGTGTGTGTGTGGGGGGCTAGTGGGCTGGAAGCTCCATATGTTAATTTGGATCCTGGGATAATTTCCTCTGCACCAAATCTACTACTGTCTAAGGGGAGCCCAGGTTGGTTCCACAGTTCCTTTCCCTGGCTAGTGCTGGGTGAAGACCCTTGCTTGAGAATCTGGAGAATTGCTGCCACTCAGTCTCAGAAGAGATTATACTGGATTTTGACGTTTGAGTGATCTGACTCAGTATAAAGAGGCTTCATATATTTGGGGTGCTGGGGGGTGGTCATTTGGAGAGGGTGCTGAAAATTCTATGTTGGAGATCCCTGTTCCTCTCAACAAGAATTACAATTCCTAAGGGGGCACACTGGAGAAAGGGAATTACTCTTGAACCACTTTAAGTATGTACTGTAGATGCGCTGATGGAGTTCTACTAATATGTCTCATGTTCCTAGCTAATTTGGCTGTGGGGTTCCCAGCTCAGCATCCCCAGCTGTGATGTCTCTCTCTCTCTCTCTCCCCCCCCCTCCCCAGACTGTTTGGTTTCAAACATGTTTTTCAGTTTCTTGAATATTTCACTATGATGGGCAACCAGCTGAAGAAAACATGAAATGGAAACATGAAATGAACACATCATAGAAATTCGGTCCTCCTTTCTATTTTTCTCTCCCTTTCAGCTATTTTGCATTATAACAATTGACTCCATTCAAAGTACAAGGAATGCATTACTGGAATGACTGTGTGTGAGAAATAACAATCTAGCTAATAATTGAAAATGGATGGCTTTTCTATATTCTAAACTAAGACTTCAGAAAAAAATGTTTCATTAATCTAAAATGATGCATCTTGTTAGTATATGGTTGCTTTGAATGTAGCACTTATTCACATTCTGATATGTAATAAATCAGGCTAAATGTCTGTTTGATCCATTACATTCTTCCTCATAAAAGCATTCCTTAGTCCTAGTCAGCATCAACTAATGATAAAACTACTGAATGCAGATCTAACACATAATTACACTCATCAGTTACATCTGTATTAAGTTGCTGGATCATTTGGCTGCTTTAGTTAAGCAGTTTGTACAGGCTTTGGGATATGTTCTGTAACGTATAATTTGGCCCTAAGACTGACACTCCTCTGTAACTTTCGAATGGCGGAGCAAGCGCTCCGCTGTTCGAAAGTGTCGCGAATGTGCCATAAAGCAAAGGCTGCCAGTGCGGAGGCTGGCGGCCCTCACTCTGGTGCCGGATCATCCATGAGGCCGCAAGAGACAGGTAAGGGATGCACCGGCAGGTGCAGGGGTGGTTCGGGCTGCGAGGAAGGGCGGCCGTTGGCCAAGCCGACCCAGACGGGGTGGGGATGGCGGTCGCAATATCTTTGTCCCATTCTCGGGCCGACGCAGCCATTACACGGCCTCCTTGGACCTACGCCAGCTCAATCGCTGGCGGAAATCCAAGAAGGCCCATTGGGGCCTCCCCACGCTACACCAGGGGAAGGGGACGAATGTCCCCTTCCCCCAAGGAGACCTCCGGGCCACTCACAATTTGCCCAGAATGGGGATAGGATCCAAAGGGAGGCCCTAGGGCCGCCCACGGATCTTTACACTGGATTGCGCTCTAATTCCACTACACCACATTGGCTCACTATTAAGTAAAGCATAGTGGTGTTCTGAACCCGCCTGGTATGGTCATGGCAGGTAAGACTTGAACCAGTGACTTCAACTCACTGTTAATTCTTCTCTGCACCACACTAGTTTTCTATATATTGCTTATACTGCCAAAAATGTACAATTATTGCTTATTTGTCACATGAGATCCAGGTATCTTCGATTAAGGAAGCAATTTGGGAGATAATGCATTTTCCAACACTAAAACTACAGTATGTGGTTGTTGGGAAATTTTGGTGTCAGTTTTTTTTTTTTGACTGACTACCTCAGTCAGTGCTGTTTAGGGTGATGCGCAGAATGTTATTGTGCAAGTGAGCATGTGTTGGATACTGCCCATTATATGCGCTGAATTCCCATTTCAATGAATAAGACTTAAGGTTGGTCTAAGCTTACTTGTCCTATTGATTTGAGTGGAAATTCAGCATAATTAACTTTTTTCTGAGTTGGAACACTAGAGGGTAACAGAAGAATATGACGTGTATATGTTTTGGTCCTGATACCCATACTGGGAAGACTAGAAATTTTCATACTAGAAAATAAATCTCCCAGTTGCTTCTAATGATGCTCTGGCAGCTGACTTGTACAGAAAGATTGTTCATGCAACTGATCTAATTCTGTGAGCAGTGTATCTTTTAGGCTGTGAATTCATGCAAGATCTCAGCTTTATTTCTATGAAAAGAAAAACCATCTTCTTTTCATAGAAACCAAATCACAGTCATTATACTTCTGATGCTTACATTGCTCATACAGTGCTCATACCTACTTATTCAAGTGTTAGCCATCCGCGGATTTGACTCAATGCGGATGGCTAACCCCAGAAGTAGAAGATGGGGGCATTGTCCCCAGAAGTAGGAGATGGGGGCACTGGAGATGGGGGCATTGTCACAGTACCTTATTTTTCAGCTGCGCTGGGCCTGCTGCCACCGCGAGAAGCAGTGACAGGTCCGGCGCAGCTGAAAAATAAGGTACTGTGGCCACTGGCGTCACTGCAGAGGGGGTGGAGCTCTAAGTTCCGCTGCGATCGGAGCCTCCGTTACACGGAGGAATGAAGCGGCCCCGCCCCCTCACCTTCGGAGCCTTTCAGGGAAGCGAAAGCAACGCACAGCGCGTTGCTTTCACTTCCATGAAAGGCTCCGAAGGCGAGGGGGCGGGGCCGCTTCGATCCTCCGTGTAACGGAGGCTCCAATTGCAGCGGAACTTAGAGCTCCACCCCCCTGCAGTGACGCCACTGACTGTGGCGCCGCCCCACCCACCACAGATTTTATTGTGCGCCGTTCTGGGAACTGAAGCTCCGCGGATACCAGGGACCCACTGTTGCTCATGTGAGTAGCAAGATATGGGAAGGGCTAAAATGAGATCCATCAAGGTAATGTAGCCAGATATGTTTGGGACCAGGGTTGTAATGAGCTGTTCCAGGGGAATGTAATAAATTATTTCAAGGGGATGGAACAAGATCTGTCAAAGTGGGGCAACAAAATATAACAGGGTTGTAGCAAGATCTTGAAGTGGTATGGCAAGCATAAATGGTTTAGCAAGATATGGTAAGGGATGTATCAAGATATTTCCAGGGTTTGTTTTAAGCTGATTCAAGCTTTTGGCAAGTTATAGCAGAGAGTGCTGTCGTAAGACTTTCCATGCAAGATATAGCAGGTAGGTGTAGGAAGATTTTTTCAGGGGAAGATCTGTAAAGATCTAGCAGGTGCTCGTGCTCTTGCATGATACAGCAGACAGTATAGCAAGGTATTTTCAAGAAGGTCTAGCAAGATATGGCAAGGGATGTAGCAAGACCATTTAAGAGGGCATAGTAAGGTCTTTCAAGGTGATTTGATATGTGGCTGGGTTCCATAGCACGATCTTCCAAAGGGTTGTGGCAAGATGTGGCAGCAGACTATATAGAACAACGTGGTGGAACCTTAATCTGATGAGTGAGGTTTAGTATAATCTTAGCATGATATGACAGGGGTCTGGGAATATAATGCAAGGGTGTGTAGCAATATATGGGAGAAGTTGTGGTAAGATATGGCATAAAAACTGTTCACATAAGTGAGGAGGTTTTTAATCATCACCCATCAACATCAGAACTATTTGTGTACAGAACGGGAGCATATAAAAATCAGTCTAGACACAAAAGTACTGTAAGTGATGTGAGCTGATACACTGCCACTTTGTGGAAAATTAAGCTGCAATTTAGAAATTCTCTCTCTCTCTTTCTCTCTCTTGTTGTCCTGAAATGGCCTTATGAGAGAACTTTGCTAGAAGCTGCTGCCATCTATGGGCAGAATTGTTGTATGGCATATCAACCATGCATGCTTCAGTGTGTCACTTCATAAAGCATATATTTCATTCATTTTATACTATGCATTCTTAACGTTTGTTCCCCATATCATGGGGAAATCCTGATTGCTACACATAATAGGCTTTTTAAGCTTCAGGAATGAAAAAGGAAAACAGAGACAATAAATGTAAACATCCTTTTTGAAGAAGGTGGGAAAAGTTTTTGAACAACTGAATGCTTATACAAGACAGATTAGGACTAAATCCACTAGGATTTGGTTCTCTGCTTTTGTCTCTTCTCTTTTAAAAAAATAGTGACCTCAGATCACATCTGGTATATTTCCACAGCAAGGATTCCTTGTGAACCAGACAGAGGTCCCTGTTATATTCCTTAAAGCTGTATAACATGGGGGGAATCATTTTTGCAGTGATTCGGCATTACGTCTCCTCAAAGAGATCATTTCCCACAGTGGTGAAACAAGGGTGGAGCGGAGGCAAGTAGTTCTGCAAGACTCCGTTACACTGGAGTCAGTGGCCCCTCCCCCTTGTTGTTGGAGCCATTCCAGCAGCAACAGGGGAGTGTCCTGCGTATTGCCTTTGCTGCCAGAATGGCTCCAACAGCAAGGGAGAGGGGCCGCTGACTCCAGTGTAACGGAGTCTTGCAGAACTACTTGCCTCCCATGTCACAAATGAGATTGAAGTTTTAAATGGTGCTTTCTGTTGTTTAAATTACACTTTTTATCAGCTAGATAAAAAGCTAGATGTTCTAAGGCTAGATGTTCTAAGGCTTAGAACATACATTGGTAAGGAACAAGCTTAAAGAGTACACATTCTCAAAAATACATGGAGTTTGCAGAGTAACTCTAGCTGATAAAAAGTGTAATTTAAACAACAGAAAGCACCATCTGAAACTTCAATCTAAGCAACAGCCCAAAGCCAAGTAAATGCAAAAGGTCCACTAGCCTGCAATCTGTGTTCATGATAAACATACATTCAGAGGCAATTTTCACCAAAAGCTGGGTATAAACAAACAACAGAGTTGGCCCAACATGAGCTTCCAGAGGAATCTGGCTGGCCACTGTTGGAAACTGAATGCTCAACTAGATGGACCTTGGCCTGATTCAGCAAGGCAATTCTTATGGACGTATTATGCTCATTGCTGAAACTAACAGTTCAACACGCACAAATTCAGTGCAAGTTAATCCAAGTTGATTTTTTTTAAATGTAGAATTGTGTGCTTCTTTATTTAGGGTCACTATAATCTGGGCTTTAAGCCAGTCACTTGAGGGCAGGGGGGAAGAGAGAGAGAGAGAGAGAGAGAGAGAGATCATGACTAGGTAATATGAAATTTAAAACCTGTTTACATGTATATTGCATTTATTGGGTATAACACTTTTGTAGAGCTTTTCAATGTAAAAGGGCTCTTAAAATGGTTTTACCTCTACTCACAATGGCTCTATTAGATACTGACTTGCACCAAGGTCACTCAATGAACATTAGAGATGAGTAGATATCACAACCAAAGCGCCCCAGGTTCACACCCAATCATCTCTTCCAAGAATGGGGTCAGAACCTAACCAGGTTGGGCACTAGACACAGACACACTCCCATCAGAGGGCCCATCTGGCTGGACTGACCCTTGAGTCCTCATTATCTGTGACAGCAGGGACAGCCTACCCATGAGGCAGACTGAATTGCCCCTTTGAGTGGCAGGCTGGGGGAGGCGGTTAACTGGCGGAAGGGGATCCCCATGCCCTGCATCTGCCTGCCACCTTCTCTACCCAGCAAGTGCTCCATCCTTTTTTCACTCACTGTCCTTGTAGAGTGAGTGAGGAGGGGGGCTTATGTCATCCTCCAGCTCCGCTGCCAAGGAACACAGCCATGGAGCTAGAGGAGGAGAAGGTAGGGGTGGCAGCTACAATCCTGCTCCCAGTTTCTCTCCAGTTATCTGGAATCTATCCCTCCATCTTCTCTTCTCAGGGCCGGCCCATTCATGATGCAAATGAGCACATTCACATCAGGCAGCAGATTGGGGCCCAAGCAGAAGGGTGGCAAACAGATGCCCACCACCTCCCCCCACCTCTGCCACCATGGACAGAGCTGGCCTCCTTACTGGCCCCTTCACTCAGGCTCTTTAAACAAAGGAGGAAATGCAGAGCATGCTGGGACTGGGAGATATCCCTGCATGCTTCACATTTCCTTCTTTGATTCAAGACACCATGTGGAAGGAGTCAGGTAAGGGAGGGTGGTGGAGCTGGTGGGTGTGGCCCAATAGCTTCAGCCAGCCCTGCCTCTCCTCCTCCTCCATATCTTCATTGGCTGGGTCCCTCTGACCTAGTCAATTTATAAGATGCACCAGGCAATGGAGGAGGTGAGAAGGTGATGGAGCCAGTGGTGGCATGTACAGGCTTGCGTGCATCAGAAAACAAAAAAGGAGGATAGAATTTGGGTATTGTTTCAGGCACCACCTTGGCTTGGGCCAGTCCTGGGTTACCCAAGGCTCCACTGGGGTAGATGGGGGTGCTGTGGGGGACCCAGTGCAGTGCTTTGCCCCAAGGTCCCCAGCAACCTGGTGTTGGCACTGATCACTGCACTGCATTAGATTGAGTTAATAGAAATAAAAGCGTTCTCATTTTTTTGTTTTTATTTGATGCTGGGCAACAGAATTTAGCAGTTTTGCCACCTTTTTTCTGACAGGGCTCCTGTGCTTTTGACTGTTGCAGAGAGAGAGAGAGAGAGAGAGAGAGAGAGAGAGAGAGAGGCTAGAGTTGATACCTCAAAACTAGCAACAACGTTATTACATAGAATAAAAGGAAGCAATTTGTAATTAAAAAAACACTTGAGATTATGCCCTTTTTTGCGATACAACTATTTGCTTTATTTCTATATTGTGTTTCCATTTGCTGTAAATGTTGTTCAGTATTATGAATCAGAACCTGACATTATTTTTATATAATTATTAAACTTTTACTAGCAAGTGATCTCACTTTTTTCCATGATGGACCTCAATTCAACAGTTAGAACTTTCCTCATCCTTCATCTGAACATTTGGCAAAGTTTTATCTGTTGAATTTCCGCTTGTCCTGCCTGCCAGAAAAGAAGCTGGCCATCCTAGATTTCTGCTGCATAATTCCTGCATACATTTTCTCGTGACAGAGCCCAGAACAGCTGAGAGTAGGCAGATGACATGAAAGAAGATGCTTTAGTCTTTGCAAATTTCCCTTTTTTAGTGACAGTCACAAGCAAGAATTTTGAAAGCGGTCTTTGAAGGCTAAAAATCAAAGGAAATCTTGTTTTATATATAATAAAGGATTCAGGCTACACAGACATCTGTCTGAAAACTCATAAATATCAGAAGTCACTGCCATGGCTTAATAGTATAAAACATGCTTTAATTATTTCAATGCACTAAAGAGGCAAGTTGCTTTTTCCTTACTTGCAGCTGTGCTTATTCTTTTCTATTTGTAATTTGATTGATTTGTCTTGTAAGGAGAAAGTAGGACTAAAATATGAGATCCTTTTGTTCGCACGTGTGAGAAAAATTCAGACTGGCACACAGAGTTAGTAAATTATTGTATTAGTTGTTAAGCTTAAACCTAGTATTGTTAGGACTTGTATGAAACTCTCAACACAAGCCTATCATGTCTACTCAGAAGCATGCCCATTGAGTTCAATGGGACTTTCTCCCAGATAGAATTGCAACCTCAGAGCCCCAACTACGAGATATGGGAGATCTGTAATCAGCTCTCCTGACATTTTTGTTTTTACATTAAAGTAGCTGCAGGAGGCTCTAATTTTGATTACAGTAATGGGGCTGGTGAGGCAGGAACCGAGTTAATCCTTTCCCCCATGTCATTTTCCTGATCTAAATCATATGCATGCAGTCTGCTGGCACTGGGTCTGCTGGGGGCCCTGGAACACTGGCCCTGGAACACAGCCTTGCAATGCCCCCCCCATGACACTTGCTGGCCATCCATCCCTGATGGCACAGCGGCCGCCATCTCGGCCACACTGCACTGTGTTGGACCCCTAAAATCAGCAGCTCAAACTCTGCCAAGACAGCAGAGCTCGGGTGTGTGGGCTCCTCTAAGTCCAGGGAATGGCCCTCCTGCCCTCCCCTATGTTACCTTGCCTTTCCAAGCTGCTCCGGTGCAGCCGCAAACCCGGTAGTATGTGCCGATGACATCATTGGCACTTTCTTCCAGTGGTATGTGACTGGCCAAAGGCCCACGTAGGTGGTATGCAGGCCGAAAAGGTTGGGAACTTCTGATCTAGGATAATTAATGGTATATTGTAATGACTGTTTTAAATGTGGCTGTATGTTGCTTTTTTGTAAGCTGCTTTGGGTGCCCGTCAGGGAGAACAGTGGGATAAAAACTGAGTAAATAAATAATTTTTTCCAGCGTGTACCCACTGGAGACGATAATGGAGGGGGGGGGGGAATGTAATCAGAGGACAGCAGCTCTGTAATTGGAACTTGCCAAAGCTTGAAATCCTGCCCCAGTCATTCATAGCGAACCTGGTGGTAGATCACCATCATCATAGCAAACCTATCATAGATCTGGAGAGAATTTGGAACTTTAAAAAAAAAGGGCTTTAAAAGATCCGATGAAGGTGGATTTCCCGTTGAAACTAAGACTAGAGAGCCTCTATTATTACCCTGAAAGCCCACTAATAGAAAAGCTTCAGTTGTGTGGTGCGTTTCGTGCTTTGCATTTCAACAGGACTTCCTGTTGAAATGCAACATTTGGCTTTCAGATGTTGCTGCTATATCATGTCTGCGCTCCCCAGTGCATGCGTAGTGTGGTGGCGGAACGTTTTTCTGCCGGAACCAGCAAGCTTGTGGGTTAGGCAGTTGGAGGAAAGACGGGCCTACTGCTGTAGCGACGATACAGACAGGTAGTAGTGCTCTCAAACCTTGACCTTCGCGGACAGCGAAGCAGGAATGATCACTCGTCAAGCCGCAGGCGGCGCCGTGGTGGTGAGCGGGAGAAAGGGGCTCTTCCTCATTCAACGGGGGCCGGGCGTCCCCCGTGCCTCACATAACGTCGTCTGCTCCCCCCTCTCCTGCCGTTGCCTAGGAGACGGGAAGCGGACGGGTTTCCTCGCGGTAGGTGCTGGTGGCGCGAGCTTGCAAATTTCCAGACCTGTCAGAAATGCCAGTGCGAGCACAGCGGCTCGTGCCTCCTCACGCCGCAAGAATGTTCAGCTTCTTGGGGCGGGGGCCCGTTTCCTCAGCCTGAACGTGAGGCGCTGCCGGGCCGTCGAAGAGCCAGGTGAGATGGATTGAGGCCGGAAGGGGGGGGGGTAGAAGAGCGGTAGGAGGGCGCTTTGGTCATTGTGTGTGGAAATGTATGCATGTGGGAACTAAAGACAGCTCTTGGGTTTTGCGCCCAAACTGTCCCAGAAACGAAACGAAATTAAACAGTGGGATCTGCATGGTGCTTTCCCTGCTATTGTGAGAGAAAGGAAAGGGAGAGGTTAAAACAAGATTTTAAACTTTGCATTATTTTGGTGCTAGGTAATGAAAGCATACTGTATATAGTCATCATAACATGCACACTATCCATCTGCTGGATGTTAAAAGTGTCCGGTGCTTCTAGGTCTCATTGTTTTCAGTGAGGGCACGTGCTTACTATTTCAATCAATGGGACATGCAGTTTACTGTTTACATATTTTTACTCAAAGAAGAGACCCTCAAGTTCAGTGGGAGCTTGCAGAGTAAGTTGTAATATTTAGGATTGTTGCCTTCAAAGTGCTTCACTCCCCCCCCCCCCCCCCGAATTGTATCCCTTGGGTTCTGGTGCAATTTTGGATTGAAAAACAAATTTGATAGCTTTGCGTGTGTGTGTGTGTACTTAATTACTGTATCTGATTATAGCCTTGGGCTATTGGTATCTAAATAAAGCTGTGTTCAATGTGCACATTCTTTAATGTCATAAGTCTGTTTAGGATGGCCAGGAGGATGAATGTAAAATGTTCATCTTGAAAAGCACTCAATTTGTGTGCACAAGGAAACTTGAATTGCTTTACAGCTTGATCCAATGTATGTTTACTCAGAAGCAAGTAACTGGCGTCAGCAGAAGCTACTCCTATGTTGGGTTTTAACCTTGGGGCAGGCGGGGCCAAACTAGAAGTGCATGCAAACATGTGTCGTCCTGGCATGCTTCTAACCAGAAGCTCCACTTTTTTGTTGAAAACAGCTGAGGGAGGGGACCCCAGTTAGGGCTGGAACACATGGGGAGGTTCACTTCCTCCCTCACTGTTCCCTCGTTCCCCAGAAATGGCAATTTAAGAAAACTGCTGTTTCAGAAGCTATTTTTAGCTTTAAAATGGCATTTTTTGGGGGGGGGGGGGTGAGCGAGCCTTCCCATGCAGCCTGGTTCTGACCAGAGTTTTCCTCCATCTGCTGTTAAAGGGGGGGGGGGGAGAAGCAGTGTGTCCAGTTGGAAGCACTCTAGGAAAATATGTGTTCACATCCACATCTAATTTGGCCACTAGTCATTATGGAAAACTCCTCCTAGATGTTTTAAGCTGAGACTGACCATGAACTTCCTCTTCCCTTTTATGGCAAAAGTGAAAATGATAGCACTAAGTACAAAGAGTAGATTAGGGTTATAAGATTGGAAGGTTTATCTGTTGCATATTTCAAAATACTGTTGCTTTACATTGACATTTATTTCTATGTGCTTTCCTTTTTAGGTGCATTACCTCTACAAGTTTTAAATGGCAAGGGAAGTTTTTCCCCTTCAGGAAGTAAAAAACTTTATTTTGATACTCATGCCTTTGTGTGCCTCCTGGAAGACCATGGTAATTTTTCTCCTATATGTGTTGGTATTTGGACATGTTTTTGTTCTGTTTGTATTCCTTGCATCTTCAGTGAACTTTTTTATGTATTAGTATGAGTTTGTATGTATTTGTGTATAATTTTTTATAATCATAAATACAATAGCTCTACTTTCTGTTAAAAAAACGTACTAGCTATCATTGGATAAAAGGTCTGGTAAGTTCATTAACAATTTTCCTTTCCAAAAGCTTGATTTTTCCTTTTCTAGCCATCCCTGTACTTTTGGCAAAAGGAATTTTGTTAAATTTCCTTATACAGAGAAATTCTGTCTGGGGGCTAGATTATTGAAATATACAGACTTGTGCAGTTGAGTTCTCATATGGGCTCAAAAACCTGGAGTTCTATCTAATTGTTTGGGGTTCTACCTATCTGAATACAGCAGTGATTATTTATATGGAGGAGATGGAACATTTCTTATCTGTAAGCAATTATGTAAAGAATTGCAAAGGCAACCTTTGTTTCTATGAATATCACATGTTATCTTTTTCATTTTCCAGCCTTTTTGTTGGGCCATGTTGTATATGAATCATACATGGCTAATGTTTTGTCCAAGCATAGAAGTATCGATTTTATTTTGGGCTGGTCTTTGACCGTAATAAAGATATTGATTGATTGATTGATAGAAGTTGCTGAATTTTGAAATGTTCTGTATTGTTCTAGGATTAAATACTCAGCAATCTGAGAGCACAGTGACTGCTTTAATGAACACCATGAACAGTAACATGGATGTGATATACAAGGATATGGTCACGAAAGTACAACAGGTTAGATACACAGTGTGAAAGTTTAATATTAGCCAAATATATAATGAATATGTGTTGCAATACAGATGATGAGAAACATTCATTCCTTTGTAAATTTGGAAGTAATGTAATTGACGCAATCCGATCCTACTTATGCCCCTCCAAAAGGGGAATTCAAAGGGGATTTGAATCCCCTTTCCGTTCTGCGGCCTCCCATTTTCTCCGTGCCGCTGGTTACAACGGCGGCGTAAGTAGGATCGGATTGCGCCCTGATACTTGTATTTACCAGTTCCATGATTTTATAGGATCAGTGCACTCTTAATAGTTTGCTGAGATCACTCCACTCAGGCCACGTTCTTGCATTTACCTACCAAGTCTGTGCAATCCTATGCATGTTTACTTAGAAATAAGTCCCTTTGTGTTTGTTGAGATTTACTTCCAGGTAAGTGTTCACAGGATTGCAGTATAAATTGCCTTTATCCATGTGTGTGCAGGTGACTTGTATGCATATATGCATGAGTGTTGTGCGGAACAGATAGTGTACTACAGACTGCTTACCAGTATTGGTTGGAATCTGGTGTGCATTAATGCCATCATCGCATGTATGATGCTACCACCTCTTTCACACAGAGGTATATTAGAAGTATATTAGAAACGTAGATATAGTAAAAGCTTTGTTAACCAGCATCTGGGGAAATGGGGTTTACTGGTTGAGCAGATACGTTGGTTAACAAAGTTTTTGCTTTTCAAAATCTGCCTACCAGCCCCTTCCCTTGTTTACCAGGCAGGGCTCACCTCTGCGGTACTACTCTGCTTTTCTTCCTTTGTCACAAGGGTCCTCCTTAGGAAGTAGAGTCTCTATTCCTAGAGGGCCTTGTGAGAAAGGAACAAGTGTGGAGCAGCATCACACAGGTGAGCTCTGTCTGATAAGTGAGAGAGAGGGTTGGTGGGCTGGCAGGCAGGCACCTATGTTAACTGGAAGTTTTTAACTGGTACCTTCACCCACTACCTTAGGTGGGCAGAAGTGCTCGTTAAACAAGCTTTTACTGTATAGGTGTTTTAACAGAAGCATTTGTGAGCAGGAAAATACTTGTGCAATTCTCCCCCCAAAAGAGAAAACTCCTAGATCAAACCATTCCACTCATTTGTGTATTTTACACCCTCCATTAGCTATAGATGTGTGTCCTGTTGTTTTAGGACTGTGTTAAATGGATCTACAGTGTATTTAGTTTGCTAGATGCATAGTACTTTGTACACATTCCTTTGTTTCATGTTTATGATGGAATGGTAACTTGTCCATGAACTAGATTTTGTTTGTTGCTCAATCATTTTTTTGTTTGTTAAATCCTAGTTCAACAGACGAAGGTTGACCAGTAAGAGTGGATGTTTATACTAGTAACAGGACTGGAAAAATATTCCTAGTTGCCATCATAGTTTTAAACACCAAGCCTGTGCCAAAAAGGAAAACATGTCAACATTTTTAGGCACCTAGATCTATTGTTTTCAGCCTTATAATAGCATTCACTGTAAAGATACCAATGGCCAACTCTCAATTCTACTACTGTGAATACAGTCAAGCTAATATTGTTCAGCATACGAAGAAGATATTTGCCCTTTAGAAATGGGTTGTCATTTGTACCTTAGTCCTAAACATACATCCTTGGAAAGAAGTCTTGCTGACACAATCTAGTATCTGGTGCAATATAGTCAAGATGTCGCTGGACCATGAAATGTTTTACTTACCAGCTGACAAATATTTCCATCCAACCCTCTCTGTGTACCATGGAAGTTGGCTGTGTGTGTGTGGGGGGGGGGGATACTTTTTTGATCCCAGTAGGATTCCTCTATGTGGAGGTGCTGCTCCCATGCTTGAGGGTAGAGCTCTCAACCAGTTTAAAATTTCCAAAATAACAGGTAAATAAGAGTCTTGACTGTATAGGAACAAAGAGAATGTTTCAATGAAACTGGTGGCATTAGACTGAAAAAAGTTTTCTTTTAATTTTTAAAGGAAATTGCTCTTCAACAGATAATGTCTCGTATTGATGTTTTGAAGAAAGATATGATTATTTTGGAGAAGAGTGAATTTTCAGCTCTCCGGGCAGAAAATGAGGTAAAGGCAATTCTATTAATGTTCCAGGGGGATTATTTATTGGATACAGCTGTTGCTTATTGTGATGGTAGAAAATTGTGAACCTGTACTCTTCTGCTTGCATATTTAAGTAAAGCAAAGGATTTCGGCGGCTGCTATGTTAATCTTTGGAGTCTTTGGTTTTGCTGAATGCCTTTTATCAAACATCTTGGCTTGAGTTTTTGTATATCTGAAAGAGGCAAGATACCAGTAAAAGCAACCCTAGAAAGCAGTGTTTGGAGATGGTTTTTGAATCTAACAGGAATTGAATCTGCAATACAAAATGTAGTGTGCCTTATTTGAATTCAGTAGGACTTTCTTAGGCCATATTTCTGCAAGGTAGAACTTTTCGGTTTTCAGATACTTATACTTTTCACTTGGACACTGCAGGCACAGTCAAAGTGTACTTGCTGTCAAGAAAAAACAAACAATAATAGTGAGTTGTTGTTGTGATGGGAAGGTTTCTTCCTTTGTCCTCATTGCATAAATAAAGTGCAAGTATTCCCTGTACAGCTCTTCAGTATGCTGAACCCAACATAGCATTGTTCAGAAGCCCTTTGTAAGTAGGCAACATGTATGTACTGTAAATTAGCAGATGTTACTCATTGTCATTGGAATTCCAGTACTAATGTCTCCAAAGCCCCTCAGCACTCAACCATCTGTGACATCAGAGTGACCAAATCAAGGTTAGCTTACAAGACCATGACCCTTCCTGCCCAGGCTCACTGTATCAGACCAAACCAGCTCATTGTCAAGAGATTGCAGACTGGCCTAGGAAAGTTGCATCTAGTAATTAGTGCGCCCTCCCTGCCACCTTTCCTGCTCCTCACTTTCCCTTTGTTGGCTATGCAGCTGTATGGAGAATAGCCTCAGTAGAATACTCACTGCCACAAGCCCAGGCTATAAGACCAGACAGAGGGGCTGTATGGGCAAAATCCCCTTCCTAGGAGAACACTAAACCTCAAGGATTCCTATTAAATCCCCCTCCCCCCCGGTAGCATATGCAGAGCGAAGAAATGTGACAATCCACTGAACTTCCCTGTAACCAGGGACCAAGCAGACTTAAGGGTTGAATAGAACCAGTTTTATTTAAAAGTTCAAATAGCAGTAGGAGAAGAAAGGGGGGCTCAAAAGTGATAGCAGGTTGAGAGAAAACATTGGAGGCCTAAGTATAATGAAAAGGATTGCTAAAGGTGCAATTGCCACTAATGCCCAGCAGAGAGCTGCAATGCTCCTCAGTCTGCTTGCTTAGGAGCCCTTTGTGCCAGCCTGGAGGATTTTGCAAAATGTGCTGAAATGAACCAGAAAACCAATGCAATCTAGCCAGTGTTGAGTGGCATAGACGCTGATGATGAGCCAAAAAATTGCCCAAAATATGGGAACATAGGCAGGAAATATACAGAAAACACAGGGATTCATCACACCAGCTGCTTTTTGATGAAGAGCACTTCACCCCCTGTGAACATGGGTTTAGAACGTATTAATGCTTGTAGATGTGACTGTGAGAAATGGTGTAGCCATGTGGCTGATACTTGATATATTTAAAACTTAATATTGAATGGTAGCTTCCTATTAACTTTCTGAATGTCATCTTTAATTTTCTCTGGATCTAAAAAAGAAACTCAAGAGGAAGGTACAATTCTGTCTGCTTATCTCATGAATTTAATATATGAATAAACAGTATGCGCAGGCTATATGGCCTAGAGAAGCTATTTGTGCACATGTAAGGGTGAAACATGCACAGGTGAAACATGTACAGCCAGGGCTCTCCCCTCACCCAACAAGTCAAGTAGTTGTTGAATTGTCAATTTTGAAAGCTGCAGCAGTAAAAATGCAGAGACTGTCTTGCTGCATGTATGATTCCCTTATGCAACCTGGCTAGATATGGCCTAAATTTGGGATATGTATCATTTTTGTCTTCTGTAATTATGTAACTTTAATGTCTTTTTTTTAATTCAAAGAAAATAAAACTTGAACTTCAGCAGCTAAAAAAGCAAGTAATGGTAAGATTTTATTTTTCCTGAATAAAATAACAATACTGAACAATAACAATACTGAATAATACCATTCCCACAACCCCCACGGATGCCAAAATCTGTGGATAATCAAATCCACTGTAGGCAGGGTCGTGAGGGGTGTGTGTGTGAGGTTATACCTTATTTTTAAGCTTTGAGGGCCTACCGCCTGCTTCTTGCATCTCGCTTCGCTTTGTAAAGCCCCAAAGTGCCTGTAAAAAGAAGGAAAAAAAATACAACTGGAAGCAACTTACTACAAGGAAGTTACTACAAGAAAGAAAATGTTTTGTATCCCAAATGCATAAGGCACTTGGATATATAAGTGCATAAACAACTTCTGGTTGTGTGCGCAACCAGAAGTTGCTTCTGGTTGTGGTTTTTCCTTTTTACTGGCACTTTGGAGCTTTATAAAGCGGCGCAAGAAGCAAAAAGCGGGTTGTGGGCTGGCGCAGTTTTTAAATCGGGTACTGTGGCGCCGCCCCCAGTGGGAGTCTCACCTCTGCGGATGGTCATCCGTGGATAGTCAAATTTGCGGACGGTTAATCCACGGATAAGGAGGGTCCACTGTATTTTAAGACTACCAGTGCCTTTGAGAACAAGCACGTAATTAGCAATGTCAAAGGTGATGGTGCCAACCATCTGTTTACTAGTACGGCAAAGAGCACCCACCCACACACAACAAAAAGAACCCAGATTGATAAAAAGGTAGAGATTTATGGGTTAAAAGGTCATGTAATGCCTTGGAATGTAATGCCAGCATGCCTTGGAATCCGGACATAAGATTTTATTTAATAACACGCGAGCCCTGTTTAACGAAACTAGACAGTGACAACGTCTGAATTTAGAAGCGGTGGCGATTTCCCAGAGGAAAAATCAATCGCTGCTTAACAGGCAACAGTAACTCTCTTTTGTTAATAAAATATGGTTGCCTATTTTAAAGAAGAATTGGAGACTTAGACCAGACTCTTGATTTTGTTTTTCAGGCTGTTTCGCTTTAAACTGATTAGTTCCGATATGAGTGGCTGCTGTCTTCTGGTGGTAATTGACAGCTGGCGGTTCCCCGCGCGTTCCAGCGCTTCTTTCCCCTTTTACTTTTAACTTGTGCCTTGATTTTACTGTTTTAGTGGTTTTTTAGGCTGTGTTGCTTTAAATTGATTAGTGCTGATATGAGCGGCTGCTGGTCTTCCGGGTTAATTGACAGCTTGTGGTTCCCCGCCCTTTTCAGTGTTGTTTCCTTTTTAAACTTGTTTTTCTCCAGCAGTTCAAGAACACCTCACACAGGCTCTCTGTGTGTTCCTTGAGAATGTCCAGAGTCTTGGATGAAACGTCGGATTAATATTTTATGAGATGTGTGGTTTTTTGGTGATTTTATGTGTATTTTAAAACATTGGAATTCCTCATAATTTTGTTTGATATTTAAAAAAATGTACATGACCTTTTAACCTATAAAACTCTACCTTTTTATCACTATGTCTGGTCATGACGATATCCATGCTACATTGAAGAACCTAGATTCTAGATGCAGGATTTTTCTCTTTTGCAGCACCCTTGATGCACATGTGCCACAATGTTGAGGCATTCAAGCATTGCCTTATGCACTTGGGATACAAAACATTTTTTTTCGTGTAGTAAAGGTCTTGACTGGAGAACCAGCCTCGGAGCATCCGGTGTCCGGATGGTGATGAGCGGATGACACTCACCCCTTTGCGCGCGTCACCCCCTGGCGGTCCGCCCCCCCGCCACGTTCCAACAACGCCAGTGTGTATAAATAACATGCAGTATGCAGAGTCGTGCATATGGTCTCAGCATTTGAGAATAGTATATCTAGGGCATGCTTTCACTCAGTTTGGTGATACTTTTCAGACTTGGGACACTTCAGTTGAAGAAAACATTTGTTGTGACAAAGTATTTCCAGCTTCTGAAAAAAATTATATAGTCAATGCAGATAGTAGGTATAGTATAATGCAGGTAGTAGGGGAAAGCATTAATAAATACAGTATTGCTTCACTTGTGAAATGTCAGGATAGAGTACGGAAATTCTTTTTCAGGATTTTGTACAACTTTTCTCTAGGATGAAATTGCCAAAGTTTCTACAGATAGCAAGCTAGATTTCAACTTGGAGAAGAGCAGAGTAAAAGAATTGGTATGTATGTTAGGATAGAGTACGGAAATTCTTTTTCAGGATTTTGTACAACTTTTCTCTAGGATGAAATTGCCAAAGTTTCTACAGATAGCAAGCTAGATTTCAACTTGGAGAAGAGCAGAGTAAAAGAATTGGTATGTATGTTTCTATCTAAAGATTATTTGAAGCATTATCTTGCCACAGTGTGTAGTTTGGACAGAGGTGTTCTTTGTGGTCTGAGGCTTCTTGTTTTTAAACATAATCTCTGGGGATGGTGTTGTAGTGTAAGGTGACATTAGTCTTTGACATATTTCCGGATATAAATCATGATTGGTAGAAGTGTGTTCATCTCTTACAAATATGAAATAAAGTTGTTTTAAGGGCTGCTTATCTCAGAATGCTGTGCCCTTTATAGTGCTGAATAAAATTGTTTTCTTTCCATATACTGTATATATACACACTAGTAAGCAAATTTGTCCTCCAGCATCCTACAGAAACATCACAGCAAGCATAATTGGGGTTGTTTGTTTTTAATCTTGTTTTAATTAATTATTTTAATGTGTTTAATTGACTGTTTTAATGTATTTTATGTACTTGTTTATATGTATTTTAATATGTTGTGAGCCGCCTTGAGTGCCCTCGGGAGAAAGGCGGGCTACAAATTCCTAAAATAAATAAATAAATAAATAATCCAAAAAGCGAACTGGCAGATTTTGAATGGCCTTCCTAGTTCTATGCAGAATCAGAAGTATTTCATTTTTAAATCTTAGCTAATTGTCAAATACAGTACTTAACTCCTGGTCAACACAAGGGACGAGTACATTTAAAGCCAGAAGTTATTCCAGTGACAACAGTGTTAATGAAAAGTGCAAATGCAAGGCTGGAGGTAATCATTCTCTCTTATTTTTCAGTATTCACTTAATGAGAGAAAACTGCTGAAAATGAGAACAGAAATAGTGGAGATGGTAAGAACCATTCATCTGATTAGGATAATTGTCCTCTCCATAACAGTTATGCAGAACCACCCACCCATCATTAATGGGAATGACATTTAAAGTTCAAAATCATGAATTATGTAAACATGGTTCTTTTTTAAAGACTGACCTCTTTATAGTAGTGTCTATTTTAGAATATAGCAGGGGAAAAAGATTTTCTTACCTTGGCTCTTGCTTCAAGAAGCTTACTGCAGTGCTATGTATGTAAATGTGTATTTAACTTCCCAAATTGATATGTGCCTGCATTGGCAGTATGAATGAAGACATACACATTTTTGAGGACTTTGTCCAGGTTAGTGAAGAGCCTCCAATTAAATATTTTAGATTAACCTGACTCATCCACTAAGGACACAAATGTCCCTTTCTCCCGAGGAGCGCTCCAGCTCTGCCAGTGCGGGCCCAATCCTGTCTAGGATGCATTCTAGACAGGATTACGCTGTAAGCAACTTAAGAGTGTTCTCCTTTCTCCTTTCTCCTGTCTGATCCCTTGGAAAGTGAGTTTTTCTCGGGTCGTAGCTTCCTCATCTGGAAGAGTAGATACTTAATATATTCTTAAATGATTATTTTGAAATCTGTAAAAGATGCTGAAAGTGTTGCCATGTTTTATGGCACACATGAATAAAGGCTTATGGATTACACTTAAGTTCAATGTTGGCAACTCTTACTAATTTTACTGATAGTCTGAGGGACATTCTGTAGTTTACGTGGAGAATGTACTCTCACAAGCTGAGCTCATGGCTCACAGAGGAGGAGTCAAAACTGCTATTTAATTCTGCTGTGCACCTTGTCACACTTCCCCAAGTTTGTAACATAAGACTGCTTATGCATGCGGGAAAAGTACTTGAGAGAAAAAATGCCCAAGCATTTATTGATTAAGATTTAATCTTTAAGAAACGTATGTAAGTTCATTGTTTTCAGAAGTTTCTTTCAAATAAATATGCTTGGAATTGTAGCTCCAAATAAGTGATAAATTGCAACTATTGTATGCATATATCAAAGTGTCCTTAGACTGAAATCCTTTGTACACTTACCTGGGAGTAAATCTCAATGAAGTAATTGGCACTTATTCTGAACATTCATAGGATTGGGCTGAAGTATGGAATTGCTTCATTCATGTTCTGGAAAAATAAAATCCTAGCAAAACAATATTATCATGTATGTTAAGCTTATTTGTAGACCTTGAATTCATTTTGGACTAGTATAGGTTGATTATCCCTTATCCAGACACCTGAAATCCAGACATTTTTTGGGGGGATATGACTTAAAAAAAAAAACTCTTTCCAGCACCTGGCTGGCATAGCGCAAGGCATGCTAGGACACAAAATTATTAAAAATATTGTATAAAATTACCTTCGTTATGTGTGTAAAGTGTCTATGAGACATAAATGAATTTTGTGTTTAGACTTGGCTTCCATCCCCAAGATCTCTCATTATATTTATGCAGATATTCTGAAATCCAGACAAATCCAATCCGGTTCTCCGGGTTTCCATCTTCGATCTTCGGATTGTGCCTCTGAGAATGGTCCAGGAGTGGACCAAAACATTGGCTTGTCTACTATTTTTTCATGTTGGATTTTAATCATATATTTTGCCTGACAAACGGATACCGGGTTTACGGGACTTTCTTTGCCAGTACTGGATATCGTTTTAATTCTGTGAAGCCTAGTAGTAATAAATTTACATGGCATCTTCACCCGTATTTTGTAAATCTTGTCACAAAAGTAATACTTAACAGGAATGAATTTTTAAGCTATAAATGTTTGGAAATAGCTGGATGCAAAGGAGAAGAAACTGCAAGTACACGTCTAATGGTTATAAAACTCTAGGAAAATAGTTAGCTCAGTTAATAGTAATTTGCACTACTAGTTAACAGGAGAAAATCTGTACTACATAAATTCCAATATAGCTTTTCAGAAATATTGAACCTGTTTTTTGTCAGTGGAAAAGTTTAAACTATATTGAAACACTGCTTGCTTCTCCTTTTCAAAGCATGCACAGCAAGATCGAGCTTTAACACAGACAGACCAGAAAATAGACACAGAAGTTGCAGGTCTGAAAACAATGCTTGAATCGCACAAACTTGACAACATTAAGTATTTAGCAGGTAAGGCATTCCATCTCAGTGCAAGTGCTTAGTCTACTGTCTTGGTTGTCTGCTATGCATATATTTAATATTCATTGCATCAAATGCAATGGCTTCTGGTTGTCTGCCAAGAATTAATAATTATGTAATAGATGCATATGCATTGGAACAGGAAGACTGCTATGATTGGTATCTGAATATTGGCGCCTTTTGCTGACAGAGTGACTCCAGAAAGTGAGTGAAAGACACTGCGATACTCTCAGTTCTCCTGCGGTTCTGCTTGTTTTATAACTTGCATCATAAATATCCAGGATTCTAAATTAGTATGTTTTAAGGTTTAAGTGTTTTAATTAGTATGTTTAAGGTACATTATGCATAAAGCAATTTGAACAGAATAAACTATATTTTCACACTTCCAGTAATAACAGTCTTGGAATGAGAGACTATGACAGTCCATTCTTTTTTTAGCAATGATAGATTTCTTTTTTAATGTTCCATTCTTCTCCCACTACCATCTCTGTTACAGTTTGGTGGCAACCCCCCTACCTGAAATTGTCATTGTATTCTGGAAATGCAGATCAATTGTGATTCCCACAAACATTCAGGATCACCACCACCCCGGTTTCCATTTTGTCTAATGGTGCACAGCTGCAGGCAGAATTGAAGCTGTATCTTGAAATATTTTAATCTCTGTTGACGTGTATTTGAATGATTTTAAGATCTAACAGCGTGTGTACTTCATGCCCCCGCCCCATTTTCTTTCAGGTTCTGTATTTACATGCCTTACAGTAGCACTGGGATTTTACCGTTTATGGATATAACAAGACATCTGTTTTAAAAGGACTTCTTCTGCCTTGCCTTGGCAAAAACAAAGAAGCACTTTCACCTGGAATAATGTAGTCTTGGCTTCAGAGGCATTGTCATTGTATTTATGTTAAACAGTTCCTTGAATAACACCATGAGGAGATTCTAAAATCTCACCTGCTTTTATCATGTGTAAGGACATTTCTTTTTAATGGTAATAAAAGAGAGACTCATATAAATCTTCCCCACTACGAACTCCTTTGCTAATTGCTGGCTGCCACCATATACTAAAAACCTTTCCTCGGGTTAGGCATGGGAGTAATTGCACAACCCAATATTAAATTGCATCAGCAAAACAAACTTTTAAATAAAAATAATATATTTTTTTTGCTTACATGTCCTGTTGCTTATTATAAGGTTACTCTCATATCAGCTCTCAAAAATCAGACCTTGTGACTAGTTCAATTCCCTAAACAATTTAGATAGAAAGAGGTAGTTTGGCTGTCTCCACTTGTCACATTCCAGCACTGAGAAGCTTCCCTGGAAAAATCCATGCAAAGCAGGCTGACTCCAACTGCTGGAAACTCCTTCCTGAAGTCTTCCCTCAGATCCTTACACCACTGGCCTTGGAACACTCATGTTCCTGCTGAATTGCCACCTGAAGATGACACTGAATAGTTGGCGCCTAGCTGATTAGCTCCAGAAATGGCTTCCGGGAAGGCTTCCTTAAGTGCTCTCCCCCAACTTCTTCAGTGATAATCAGCCACAAGTCCCTCTCCTGGTCTTCATGTCTTCTGCCTTTTCCTGTCAGCAATGCCTCTTGAATCCCAGCAGCAACCACAACCAACAAAACCCCCTCACCTGCTCTGCTTCCTCTTGGAAGATGTGCATTCTCAACACTACTGACCAGTGGTCCTTGGTTAAAGTCAATGAAAGCTTTTACAGGGAATTTTGAATAACCAATTGGTTAACAAGTGACCTCATCCAATCAGAACTGCAGGTCTTGCGATGCTTTCTGAACCATCTAAATTGTCCTGGCACATCCAGACCTCCACAGTTCTGTCATCTTTGAGTAGCTGGTGTACAGTATTGTGGCATGATTCTCCCTTCTCTCCCTCAGCACAGCCTGTTACACTGTATGAATTTTATCAATTTTCTGTATTTCCACCAGCTCAGCTTTAACCTGGGGTTCTGTTTACAAAGTTACCTCTGAATCCTGTTGTCTTTGCATAATAAACTGTAGAATGTAACCAAAGAATATGCCTGAACACTGTGTGTGTGTGTGTGTGTGTGTGTGTGTGTGTGTGTGTGTGTGTGTGTGTGTGTGTGTGTTGATAGAAAGTTGACCCAAGCTGCAAGCAACCATATTTTGCTCAACTCTGCCCATCCATCTAAATCTTTCATGGTATCTGGGCTATCGGAATGCTTAAAACATCAGATTATATTTACTGAGCATATTAAACATAACTATAATTTAGAAGTGAATCTACCAAAGTGTCTTCAAAATGTAATTGCTCTTATTTAACCTCATTTATTCAGAGTGGGACACTCTTGTGTTTATGTATTTCTTCTCTGTTAATAAAATACTCTGTAAAGTCTTGTTGCTGTTGTATTCTAAAACTGGCTGGTTTCATTTTTATCTGCTGTTCTAAATTTCTGTCCATCTAATTGTGTTTTATGGACAGGTGTTGTAGAAAAAGATTGTTGATCAGAAAATGCCAAATGAACAATAGACTTGAAACTATGTTTTAGTTGTTATCATGATACTCGAAATGGATAAAATAAAGTGCAATGAATTGCATTTTCCTTTTATGTGGATATTGAAAATTCCTTTGTGCTTGATAGAAGAGCCTGGCCTGTGCTCAAAGACTGAGGAAAAATAAGGTAAAAAGGTTTAGGAGAAAACAATCTACCGTACCTTGAAGCTAGCAATAAAGTTAGCATAAACCAGAATCGGATGCAGTCTCAACATTTACTAGAACATTTTTCTTATTTTGGGAACTCTTGAAATGTTTACATACTTATTGGTGAGTGTTGTTGTTCAGTCGTTAAGTCGTGTCCGACCCTTCGTGATCCCATGAACCATATCCCGCCAGGCCTTCCTGTCCTCCACTATCTTCCTGAGTTCGCTCATTTTCATGTTTGTTGCATCGGTGATGCTGTCTAACCATCTCATCCTTGGCCTTCCCCTTCTCCTTTTGCCTTCAATTTTTCCCAGCATCAGAGTCTTCTCCAGAGAGTCCTCTCTTCGCATTAGGTGGCCAAAATATTTGAGTTTCAGCCTTAGTACCTGTCCTTCCAGGGAACAGTCAGGCTTGATTTCATTTAGAATTGACTGATTTGATCTCCTAGCAGTCCAAGGGACTCTCAGGAGTCTTCTCCAGCACCACAGTTCAAAAGCATCTATTCTTCGGCGCTCAGCCTTCCTTATGGTCCAACTCTCGCAACCATACATTGCTATATTGGTGAGTACTTTCTAGTAATACTATTTAGAAATACTGCTATCGACTGATGGATTTAACTTTTCTAGAAGAAACCTTTCCAAATGACAAAAAGTTAGCAGGATTGAAAACTGCAACTAGAATATTTTTCTCAGGCAACCGTCCTCAAATACTTACTTGGGAATAAATTTCACTGAAATCAGAAAAAGAGTTGTGCAAATACTGGTAACTGCCCTGATTCAGACTGTGCACAGACTGCCCACTCATGTAAACAAAGGGAGCTGATTCTCTGCATACAAAGAATGTGCATATACTGTACATGGTTCTTCCATTGAAACAACCTGCTAAAATGTGTGGGTTTTTGGAGTCTGACAAGTGTTCAGTTCCCTCTTTCAATCTCTAATGTTTATTACTGGTACTTATGCCCTCTCCTGACCTTTTCCTCCTGCCTGTGTTTTGTGCTGCCAAGGACATCAATTATCACCTCTATTTCAATGACAGGGAAAATTACAGCACAAGCCTATGCACTTTTACTCAGAAGTAAGTCCCATTTTTATTCAGTGGTGCTTACTCCCAAGAAATTGTGTACAGGATTACAATATTAGAATGCTAGGACTTCAAAAGAAATATTTTAAGTGAGGTGCTAGGTTTACTTTAGCTCACACCCCAAAATTCTCCATTCTAGAGTGTGTGGCTTGGTTGGTAGCTATACTCATGCCATTTTAATTAATGTTGCCTCAAACTAAAACAAAACCCACAAAGTAGATAAGTAGAGTAATACTGAATATGGGAGAACCATTCAACATACTAGCAGCACAATCCTGTGCAAGTGATCCGCCAGGCGGCCCAGGCCACCCGTCGGATCCTGAGCTCCGCTGTGGGCAGGCACCTCGCGGTGGAAAATCTACTCGGGGAAGGGGACGCTCGTCCCCTTCCCCGGGTGTAACCGGCGCTGGGGCCGATCGGCCTCCTCGGAATTCGCTGGCGGAAGTTGGAGGCTGTGTAACGGCTCAGCAGATCGGTGGGGGATGGGATATGGCCGAAGCCATCCCCCTCCCCGATCGGCTGGGCCAATGGCCGGCCTCCGTTCACGGCCGATCTGCCCCCCGCCCGCTGGATCCTTATGTGGGTCTGGTGGCGGGCTAGAAACTAAAAATATTCTATTCAGTTAGAAACTAAAATGAAGAAATTGACAGGAGAACATAAGAGAACTGGATCTAAAAACATTTATGCAGAACTTGCAAGGACAAGAGCAGAATTGGAAGCATTAGATATAAGTAAAACATATATGGCAATGAGATATTTAAAAAGGAGTTATTATGAATATGGAAATAAAAATTCAAAATTGTTATCTTATGCAGTCAAGAAGAAGATGAATAAAAAGACAATTGTATCTATTAGAAATAGAACTGATAAGTTGGTGACAGGACAGAAAGAAATAACTACGGCTTTTAAGGAATATTATGAAGAATTATATACAACAGAGGTAAAGGAGGAGTGTAATATGAAAGAATTTATAGAACTATTGCCCGTTACATCAATCATGGAAGAACATAAACAGCAACTTAATTCACCAATAACATTAAAAGAAATTAAAGCAGCTATTCAAAGATTAAAAAAAGGAAAATCACCAGGGTGTGATGGATTTACAGCTGAGTTTTACAAGAGTTTGGAGGAGGATATTATTAATCATTGACTAAAAATATATAATTTAATATTAGAAGGAGGAGATGTTTCAGAATCTTGGAAATTAGCTAGAATAATTGTTATACCAAAAGAAGTGAAGGAAACTACTTGCCCTTCAGCTTATAGGCCACCGGTGGGGAACCGGCGGCCCGCGGGCCGGATCCAGCCCCTGGAGCGATCCGGTCCAGCCCGCACAAGCCTGGATGCGATTCCATCCCGTCCGGCCTGCGCGCGCTCAGACCGGAGGCTCTGGAGGCCCCGCGTGCGCTCACCTCGCCCGATTCCTTCTCAACCCGGCTGTTCTGGACATGCACAGAAACAGCCGGGTTGAGGAGTCGCGTGAGGTGAGCACGCGCCCACCCCCATCGCTATGTCAGGCCCACTTAGATTATTGTCAGTGTTTGAAAATTATTGTTTAGGAGAAGCTGGAGATAAGAAAAAAGGACTAATTGCAACTGTATATAAGAGTATTATAAATGTAGATTATACTAGTTTTATAGGAACAAAAATGGTGTAGGAAAAGAATTTGAATATAAAAATACCAGAAAGGTTATGGACACAAATTTGGAATAATCGGGCATATAGGTCAGTATCAGCGAAATCTAAAGAAATGATGTTGAAAATAATACATAGGTGGTACTTCTGTAAAACTTCATAAGATAAACAAAGAAATATCAAACATGTGTTGGAGAAACTGTGGAGAAAAAGGGTCATTTGAACATATGTGGTTGTCTTGTCCTAAAGTAGAGCTATTTTGGAAAGAAGTGATTAGGTGGTTAGAAAAATTGACAGATCAGAAAATAATTGCTAATGAAATGCTTCTAATGTTATCCTTATTTACGGAAGAAAATGAACAAGTGAATAATAAAGATCTTATTGAGCTCCTCATTGGAACAGCAAGATTTGAAATAGCTAGTAACTGGAAGGATTTAAAGAATCTTTCTTTCCAGAGATATTTAGGTAAAGTATGGGAAACAGCATGTATGGAGAAAATGACTATTAAAGATAGAGTTTTAAGAGGAGAGACTAAAATAGATACCGGTAACTTTAGTAAAATTTGGTACCCCTTGTTAAAATTGGATAGGGAAACAGATATAGAAATGAATAGAACCGATCCACTGGTATATTGGTCAATTATTTATTAGGATTATAATTATAAGTATTGTTAAATGTATTGTTATATGTATAAAGTATTGATGGTAGAATGTGATTCACGATATTGATATGGATTGTCATGAAATTATTTAACAATAATAAAAAAGAATGGAAAATTGCAAGGGGGAAATGTTGAGAATGGTCATAAAGAACAGTCCTCGGAGACCACATGCAAAGTGACGACTGGGGCGTCAGTGCAGATTCTCTATCCACAAAGCCTATTAGTAACAGATAAGAAATCTGTCCCAATTCAAACAGGTACAATTTGAATGCCACGGACAGCCTTCTACTTTACTTTTATTTTTATTTATTTATTTTTATTTATTTTTCACATTTTTATACCGCCCTTCCTCCAAGGAGCTCAGAGTGGTGTACATATTTCCTCCCCTCCTTTTTGTCCTCACAACAACCCTGTGAGGTAGGTGGGGCTGAGAGATAGTGACTGGCCCAAGGTCACCCAGGAAGCTTCGTGGCTGAGCGGGAATTTGAACCTGGATCTTCCAGGTCTAAGTCCGACTCCCAAACCACTACACCATCCTGTTTACCCCTTACCCCTGTTTACCCCTGTTTACTTTTCTACCTAAAGTATTGATGGTAGAATGGGATTCACGATATTGATATGGATTGTCATGAAATTATTTAATAAAATAATAATAATTTAAAAAGGAGAGAGGTTATTTTTGCCTCTCCTTCCTCTCCTCTGTATAGTGTATGCATGCATGTGCATGATGCTTCCCCCCCCCCCCCACTCACTCACATACACAAACGGCTGCTCAGGCTCCCTTGGGAACAGACTGAGGGGATTTCAGAGGAAAGGAGGGAATCAATGAAAGTCACCATACCCCCCTTTGCATGAACTGAAGTTCTTAAGATACAGCCCATTGCAACGTTTTTGTTTCTTTGAAAATAAAAATTCAAGGGTGAAAGAAAAAACCAATGGCTATGACTCTGAACTATGCAGCAAACCTTGTGTACGCATGTCCTTTCTATAATGTATTTATCTGGGCATTTGTACGCTGCCTAACAGCGTGATCCTATACATGTTTACTTTACAGTAAGTCCCACTGTGATCAATGGGGTTTACTCACGTAGGGGATTTGCAGCCTAAGAGGCTGTCAAGGTGGCTCATGTTTGGTTAAAACCACAGTTTACACAATTCAGCTTAAAAAAAACACAGAAGGTGTAGGTGGTGATGGTGATTCTTGCCTTCTGGCTTTTCCTTCTCCTCCTCTCAAGGCAGTTGGATAATGAACAGTGTTGGATCACATGCATTATTATTGTGGCTTCTGCAGGAGTTTAAATTAAGCAGTTGCTCTGTCCTGCCTCTAACTGCTCTGACAACATAATAAATTCAGAATCACCTTGTGATTGATCACACTATGACATCTAATGATGATTCTTCACGATATTAGTGGATTATCCAGTGTTATGCTCCTGGAATAGACAGCAATAAAAATGCAATACACGCACCATCAGGGAAGGGCTGAATACAAATAGCATGGTGGGCCCAGAAGAGCCTGTTAGCAACCTTGGATTAATCCATGCTGCCTGATTATAGTGTGCTACAAATGGAAAGCAGATTAATAGTATGAGATAGCTAGTGACTGCCAGTTATGACAACTTGGGTGTGTTTTAAGATGATGTGGAGATTGCATGCTTGTTTTCAAGATGTTGTAGAAAGGCGCCCTTTACAAACTCTGATGAAGAGACAAGGACTTAATAATGAGTGTTAATGGAAGAAGCAGGGAACAAGTGGGGAAATGGAGTTAAAAAGAACAAAGTGTTTTTAATTTACTTAATTGGCATCATTTTTCTGTTTCCATGGGCTCACCACTTTGTCTCCCAGCACTGAAATCTTTGTGATGATATGGAAGAACTGGGTCACTTGGCTGAGGTGTGGGTGTATTATTTGAAGCCAGGCTGCCGGTTGACTTTTAAGTTATGTCCGTCAACTGAGTCACTGGCAATGAAGAACATGGAAAGCAAAAACAGATTTCAAAGTCAGGTCCAAGAGAGGCATGTACATTAAATATATTAGTTTGTTAATGCAGCTCCATCATTGCCTGCCCTGCAGAGAAATGATTAATCTTTGCATAGAATGGAAGGAGAGAGCAATAGGTCCTTCCATGTTTTCTGCAAGTTATCCTCCAGTGCAGGAGTGGCCAATCTTTCAGCATGACTGCTCCTGGCCCTTTAAGGGTTGTCTAGGTGAGGGCATTTCAGCAGGTGCAGCTGCTTTAGTAGCACCATTGGGAATTGCAGCTGTCAAGATTCTGTCTTCTACACAACACTTAAGAACACAGAGGCCCTAATGGTGGAAGGTTGGCCAACCCTGATCTAGTGGAACCCTGTCTCTATTGCTGTACTGTGAAAATGGGATTCTCTCCCACAGATGTTGGTCTACTAGACAGAAAGCAGTTCTATCAGCTGTTTTGTTTGATTTTTTGTTGTCCTGACAAGTCTCCTATAAGTACTTTTAACAATTGCATAGCAACCAGAAACTCAACAGCTAATCCTATTCCCGCCCTTGCTGCAATGAATGGGAATAACCTTGCAAGTGAGGGGAAAGTGCAATGTGGGTCGAGTGTATGACCATCAACGAAAAGAAAAATGGCAGGGTATTGATGTTAGGGAAGGCGAAGCCTTGCACTTAAAGTTCTAAAATGAGCACACCTGCTAAATTGGGTGAGTTTTCACCCATTACACAAAAAAATTAAATTAGTTTTAAAGATGCCTTACAAATCATTTCCAAGCTGCCTAAGTTGCTCTACAAACCTTAAGCCAGGGGTTCTCAACCTTTGGAGGCCCGGGTACCCTCTATCATGGTCCAATTTTCTGAAGTACCCCCTGCTAATTAACTGCTAATTAATTGGATTAATCAATCAATTAATTAGGTAATTAATCATTAAAAAGTACTAAAACAATTTTAAATGTGAAAAATGTCTTATTTAACTCTCTCTCTCTCAGAGAGAGAGAGATGGATGGATGCAACGATTTGCATATCTCTCCAAAATCAGCTCCTCCTTCCCCCACGTCACCAAAGTACATTTTCCAAGGTACAAAAATAACATTTTCCAAGGTACAAAAAATAACTCCTTCCCCCACCTCACCAAAGTACATTTTCCAAGGTACAAAAATCAGAGAGATAGAAGGGCTCTGAAAATAATTAAAATTTAAAATCCATGTTAATTAACACTTAATTAGCTGCTGATGGGGCAGATAAGGGGCAGGGCTTGGCGTACCCCCAGCAAGAGGTCTGCGTACCCCTAGGGGTACCCGTACCACAGGCTGAGAACCTCTGCCTTAAGCGATTCCAGGTACAGTTCTTATCCCACTGGAGCTACTTTGAAGCATTTTTTTAATCATTACACCTGCAGTCCTAAGCATTCTTATTAGGAAGTAGGTGCAATTAACTGACCTCTGGGTAGACAATACACATGCTTAGGAGGATGGCTGAGGATGTTTTGGCACACAGCATAGGATAATGGCTAAAAGCCTATCTCTAGAAACAAAGTGAATGTGCCAAGCAATATAGCACAGTTTTAAGCTGTTTTTAGTTTGGAATACTGTAAATAGAACCTAATTTGCTAAGAATTCCCATTAAACTATGACACTGTGAACTCTCTGACTATTTGTACTCTTTTTTATTGCTTTGCTCTTGGTAACATAAAACAGAATCCTGGAAGAATAACAGTTGTGTTAAAAAATGCTTTCATCACTGTCCATCAAATTTGCAAGAGAAAAAAAGATCCCTCTATTCATTAGAGCCTTTTAATAAAAACTGTTTGCAATCTAGTTAAAAGAGTCTGTGGTATCTCTGAAAGAAGTGGTCTTTTATTCTGCATGAAAGCAATAGACTCCTTTAATGCTCTTGTCTGACAATGAAAGTCTTGAAGCATGCAGGCACTACACTACAGTACTATTAACTATACAGGTTTTAGAATAGCATCGAACATTTTACATAATGCACCTGGGGAAATATGGGGGGGGGGTTGGCCTACAGGTGCATCTCTGTAATCTGTAATGGCCCTTTCTTTCTACCTGTCAACAGTCATTTGGCTGCATGCAATCTTGTCATTCTGCATGTGCTTGCAGAGATCAATGAAATTACTACTTCACATGTGCCTTCAGAATAATGGCTCATAAGAATACAGTCCTGACAAAAAGCACCATCGGAGCACAGGTATTGCAATTGCTTGGTCCTTATAGGACCAAATGACATAGCTGTAAATGACGGATACAGTATAGTATCTTGTTTCCTAGGTTATGATGACGACTGCTGGCAGCCCAGCATAAGAGACTGCTTTACTGAATTGGAGAAATGAAAGATAAGAGGCTGCCCATTATATGTTGTTGTTTTTCCTTTTGCCACCCTTCACTTTCACAATTTTACCACCCTTGCAATGTTTCCTACTCTTCAGTTGACTCAGACCTTGCTGCCTCTTCTTGGTTTAAGTGAGGAGGTATAGAGTATCAAGAATAGATTTATTAGTGGTATGGGAATATAGCCATAAATAATATGTTTTTAAAGCTTCCCCAAAGCATTTGGATTGTGATCTCAGAATGCTGTCAAAGGAGGTGCTTGTGTGTTTAATTTCAGAGAGAGAGAGAGAGAGAGAGAGAGAGAGAGAGAGAGAGAGAGAGAGAGAGAGAGATTGGTTCTAGGGCTGAGGTCTGTGTGTCAGCCTGACCTGTGTCAAATCTTTACTTGGAAACTATCACATCTGCTCTGGAAAGAAGCCTTCCTCCTTAATTGAGGACAGGCTGTTGGTGGTAAACACACTCTTCTCATCAAATCCAACTTTTTTTGCAGTCTTGTTTATGTCATCCCCTAATGTGCTCGTTCGTCAAATTCTCTGCGTGGAAACTGTTGGTGCTGGGGCGGCCAGCTTTTTTTCCTGATCTCACTCCTGCCCCTCAAGCAGCAGCCTGCCACAAAAAAAACGTATCTGCTGCAGTTTCCTTGTAATGGAGAAAAGTGGTCGGAAGTTTCACTGGCTGAATTACCGGTATCTATGTCAGGCTGCTGTTAAAAGGCTAGGAACATTTTTGTTGTTTTTTAAAGTTGTGCCAGATTATAATCATGGAAAGAATTCTGAACTATAGACAGTAGTTTTGTTAGGGTTAGAGAGAGGCTTCTGGAATATCCCTGTTCCACAAATGTCACTTATAGCTTTCATGGCACAAAAGTGAGTAGCGGGCAGATTGGTATGTCATGAAAGCAGGGCACAGCGAAACATCCAAAACTAATCTGTACAAGCCCTAGTTTGAATTGTAACTCTGTCTATGGATAAGGTTGTGGGAGAGGGGGGAGAGAAGAGAGTGATTAATAAGCAGTGCTCTTGCAGTAACATACCTTAAAACTGACATTGTACTTGTGCTGCAAAGTGGGAAAATATTGCATAATGTATTAAATCACATGATTCCACTGTAGCAGATCCCCTACTGCAACGTATTTGAAATCTGTGGACTTTGAAAGATAAAGGATTTGAATGTGCCACTGCCTTCCAGATCTGGGACAAAAAAAGGAGTTGTTTACAGATTTACAAGACCCCGGGTAACTCCTAACTGTGACTCATCATCCCTGGTTCACCAGGCTTCTTTGGAAAAGTTTCCATAACTGTTGAAATGTTGCTACACAGAGTGCAGTGCTCATTTCCTTTCCTGCCACTAATCCAGATAGAAGGAAGAAGTACTGAACATAGCTTGCTCTCCCCTTGACAGCACAATCCTGTGGAACCTTGCACCGGTGTAACAGTAGATGCACCATTGTAAAGCAGATGCACTGGTGTAAGTGCAATTACACTGGCATAAGTGCACTTACACCGGTGCATCTACTGTTACACCGGTGCAAAGTTACACAGGATTGCGCTGTGAATAGGTTTTAGCAAATAGATAAATTTAGTGCCCAAAATTCAATCACATAGACAGAAGGCAAAGAGCTCATATTTTAATCTCTCAAATACAGGACCAGACATGTTCAATTAAAACAAAATAAGCTTGATGCTATAGGGGATTTTTTAAATCACAGATATTAATCATATGGTGCCTGGGGATTTTTTCCCCTTCAAAATTGTAAATATATGTCCGGGTTCGGCGGTTGCTAACGCGACCCCGATCGGGCGAACCGCCGCACCCGGACTTCGGCCACGTCCCCTTGAAGGCCGAGCCAGCGTTCCGGGGCCAGAGGAAGGCCTCTGCGGTTCGGGGGCTAAAACCCTCAGCCCGGAGGAGGCCCCGGCGTCCAGGACAGACCCCCCCAGCCCACCAAGCCCACTTACCAGACAACGACGCCAACGCAGCCGGCACTCCACGTCCTGACAGGGCGGCAGCTTCCGTCAACAAAGACCCTGCAGGAGAAAAGAAAGAAGAGTGGGTTAGAAAGGTGCCAATCACGGCAGGGACGGCCCGCCCAGGGAGGACGCGGCTCCGGCCCAGCCATCGGAGAACACATATTGACATCAGCTGTAGCGCGGTAGGGACGACCAGCCCAACCTGCATCGATTGGACGCTCAGCGTCCCTGGAGGCCCCGCCTCCCCCTTTCCCTCCCTATTTAATTCCCCCAGGGCCAATGATGAGGAGGCTAGGCAGAGCATGCCAAAGCCTCACGAGCGCTGACTTTAGAGCACAATCCTGTGCATAAGCTAACAGCAGGGAGAGGTGCCTGAAGGTGCCCTGAACCTGCACCTTTCCTAACCCCCTCTGAGGCCCTCCCCCTCCCCTTTTCCTTCCCTTCCCTTCCCTACTCTGAGTTCAACTCCACAGGACTAGCAGCAAAGAAGGCACACTGGACTCTTCCGGATCGGACAGTGGGGGATCGGAAGACGACGAGGCGTTCCAAACCCCGCCGTGGGCATCGCCCGTGAGGTCAGCCCCACAATATATTATTGTGGCAACTGCTTACCTCCATTGCTCCTTCTCCCACTCCCTGGATTAGAAACTCCCTGGATTAGAGAAAACGTGGAGGGAAGAAGAGTACTAAGCTAGAACAGTGGAGAGTGGGGAGGTTGTTGGCACATCATTGGACGAGAGGGGCAGCATTTGGCATGTTGCTTCAGGCATCAGGAAGTCTTGGGCTGGACCTGGGTGGACTGGCCCTTCTGTTCAAAGTTGGTTATGCTTTGGGTCTAATTGCTCACCAACTTGGGAAGCAATTTTTGCCCTTATCAAGCTGTCTGTTACTACAGGTCCTACAGGATGAGAATTTGCCGTTCACCGTAGTGTGGGGATTGGCTCTAGAGCAGGGGTGTCAAACTCGTTTCATACAGTGGACCGAATAGCATTCATGGTGCCTGCTGAGGACTGTAAGTGATGTCTTTAAGCAGGAAGTGATGTCATTAAGCAGGTGATGACCAGAAATAAGCACTTTTTCCTTATTTAGGAACTCATTAGCTGCAAACGACAGAAGAGAAAATATGCAAATCTTGATATGTTCAAAATATGGGAGAGCCCAATTATCATGCATCTTTTCGGCAGTACCGCTTCTGCTGAGGCATCACTTCACAGCTCAACAGCTGAGAGGTGCTCTGCAAAGTGACACCTTGGTAGAAGTGGTGCTGCTGAAAGGGCAGCCCATGTGATAATTGGGTTCTCCCAGCACCTTGGCAGCTTCTCCCATTATCACCCTTCTTGGCCTTCCTCTTCCCCCTCACCTTCAATTGGGCTCTCCCAGCACTGTTCCGCTTCTGCCGAGCCGATGTGTCACTTTTCAGAGCATCTCTCAGCTGCTGAGAGTAGCTGATGGTAATGCTGGGAGAACCCAATTATCGTGGGGGCCGGATAAAGAGCTTCTGTGGGCTGTATCTGGCCCATGGCCCTTATGTTTGACACCCCTGCTGTAGAGACAGTCCCTCTGACTTGCAGCATCCTTGGCTTGGAACACCTTTTTTGTTCTTCCTTTCTGCTTGTAACATATTCTAATCTGTACCTCAATGAAAGTGTTGACTCAGTGTGTGGTGGCTGTGAAGAAGGCCAATTCCATGCTTGTGTGATAATTGAAAAAAGGGATTGGGAATAAAACGGCCAATATTATTACAATGGACCCTTTTTATTCGCGGGGTCGGGACCTGCGGATTTGTTACAATGTGTGGACCCACGAATGTCCACACTAAAAACCCCGTTTAAAGAAAAAAGCCCCAAAATTGCTGTTTTACCTTTTAAATAGCAAAATCGTGGTGTTTTCAAGCGTCCACGAGGCTTCTTAAAGTTGCACGACCCACTTCTGGGACGGTCATGAAAACCGGAAATGCCCGAAAATCACCATTTATCGCCGAACTGAAGATTGGGGAGGCCTGCAGAGGATTGCACAGGCCTCCCCGAAGCCCCCACAAGCCCCGGTAAGTAATTTTTTTACATTTTTTTTAGCATTTGGTCCATAAGACGCACAAACATTTCCCCCTATTTTTTGGGGGGGGGGAGTGCGTCTTATGGAGCGAAAAATACGGTAAGTAAGAGGAAGCTTGTGGTATGGGGTATTCAGTCAGAATTTAACCAGGAGCCATGCTATGCATTGGAGCACAATAAGCCAGTAATTTCAGGTATTTAGATGTTTCTTATTTTCTTTGTTGCCTTTTTTTTAAATAATGTAACCTTTTCTGAAAAGCCCTCTTATGATTGTCTTCTGTGAGAGTAAAGGGACTTCTGGAAGGTATTGATTCACTTTGTTTTAATAATAAACTCTTTTAATGTACTGTATGTTCTGAGGTTTTTGTGATGGGTACATATCTTTGAGTTAATAAAAAGGAAACATTTTCCAGGTTGTTCTGGTCATTTTATTAAGTTAACAAGAGAACAAGGGGTTGTCCTAACGTTTTGCTCCTAAACCATGAGGGGCATTATGAAAGGTGTAGCAACTTGCTGTCTGTTCTAGTTCTTATTAGCATGAGTTGTTAACAGTTGGAAGATTAACTGCTGCCTTTGCCAGGTTCCTTAAAGTCATACCACCATTTTTATAACCAAGTCTCATAGCTACAAAGATTTTTCAGAGGTAAAATGGGGCAGCAAAGAGCAACAGCCCTCCCTCGTGCAGCCGACCGGTGAGAACTAAAACAGCACAGCCACGCACTGTGAAAACTACTTAGTGAGGTGCTAAACTATCTGCTATATTAAAGCCATCTTTCTATTGGTTTCCTGTTGATCTGTGATCTGTCAAAAGTGCGAGACCTTTTGATGACTGGAAGTCAACTATCGCTAATCTCTACAGATTCCCCCTTCCTATTTACTGCAGTTGGATGTTTCATTATTTCGATGGCTTCCCTGTTCAGATGGGAACGATATTGTTTTTTGCCCCACATCTATACTTGTAAATTACACGATGACAGGAAAATGCAATTTATCCCTACACTACCATCTCTCCCAGGCTTCTTATCCCTCTCTCTAGGGATTTGAGGTTAGGGAGTGAAGATACTGTAAAGCACTAGGAGTCCCAATCTCTTGCATTGGGACCCAGGTACCTTTCTGCTATTGTGGCCAAGCAAGGGTCAGGTTATACAAAGGGTCAATGGAGTTGGAGCCCAATCCTATGGTTTTCCCTGACATAGCATGCAGCTGTGCCAAAACGGGCTTTGGGGGCCCTGTAGGCTTCTCAATCGCCAATGGGTCTCCTTGGACCTACGCCAGCTCTTTAGATGTCCGAGGAGATAAAGGGGGCATGTTGGTTGCTACCGGAGGAGATAGCATCCGGTGCAAGTCGCCTGTGCTGGGTGCCAACCCTCCTGCCTCTGACATGCCTCTCACCGCCCCATTCCACTGTCCCCACCAACTTACCTTCATTGGTGGGCACTCCTTGGTCCTCCTCTGTGAACACCGCCTCCAGCGGTGGTCCAGAAGCATGAGGCTCCGTGCGCTTCTGGAACACCATTTATGATGGCTATAAAGACTAAATACTAGTTCCGGCAGCGGTAGAACCTAATAGGATTGGGCTGTTGGTCCTATAAAGCTAGGCTTACCAGATCGGTGACCGGGACGGAGCGGTCTACCCTTAAGGGGGCATGGCATGGCATGGGGGGGCCAGAACGCGATGCGTTCTGGCCCCCATGCCCCGCCCCCTTAAGGGTAGACCGCTCCGTGTTGGTTACCGATCTGGTAAGCCTATATAAAGCCACTTCTGTCTCAAGGCTGGGTCCCTAGCCTTGGGGTCCCTGAGCAAATAGTTGCTCAGACAGAGCTACAAGAGTGGGTGGAAAACTATCAAGATGCTTAGATATTTATAAAGCTCTGCTAAGATGATGTTGTGGGTAAAATGTGCTAAATAAATGTGTCATGAAGTGGTGTGATGAGCATATGGGACAAGAGGGATATGTCCAACACTCAGTTTTTCTCATATGCTGCTAGCTTCTTCCTACTGTTGAAAAAACACCTGACAGCACTGGGTAGGCAGAATGTGTGACAAGACAACTAGTGCTATCCGGTCCTAAGAAAAGTTACAGAAAACACCTCTACCCACCATCACTGGATGAACTAACTTTTGATACTTGGTGTCAGGGGGAACAAAGAAGACAAAAAGAGGGAGTGTTGAGACTATATCACTAAAATGTTGTGACCACAGTCCAGGCTCTGATAATCATGGGTGCAGAATCTCCTGTAGTGATAATATAAAAACTGTGCAAATAACCAAAAACCTGCTTAGTGACCACACACTCATTTTAGTCTCTCCATCAATCAGTTAAACCTGGTTGTTGTTGTTGTTCAGTCGTTAAGTCGTGTCCGACCCTTCGTGATCCCATGAACCATATCCCACCAGGCCTTCCTGTCCTCCACTATCTTCCTGAGTTCGCTCATTTTCATGTTCGTTGCATCGGTGAAATAAAATTGACTGAGCTTAAGCTAGTTGCAGCTAAAGCTACCTGAATTTAGGCCAAATGTTTTCTTAGATTATTCTGATTGACACAGCTGGACTAATAGATGTCTGTCTTAGATATTCAATTATATTGATAGGCTGGGTTATCTTGTGAAGATAGGGCAGCAAAAACACACAGTTCTGTTTCCCATAAGAGCATATATCAAATTTTAAACAAATATGAATTTTCTAAGACCAGGATCCAAGAAACCAAACTTAGTTCTGTAACGTGGGGGCAGGGGAGGGGGCTTTAGGCTTGGTTTTGGATAACTATAGAGTGCTTGCACCAGCCTGCAGATGATAAACAGCTTTTGAAGTCTCTAGCTGAAAAATGTAATTGTTTACTCTGAGGTTTAGCAGATTGGGGCCTAAAATGCCAGATGGTACTCTGTTAGGCATGAATACTGATTTGGTCACATACTATTAGAAGTTAGTCACATGAAGATTAGGAGCGTCATCATAGGGAGGTTGCCAATATAAAATCACATACACTAGTATACAGTACAAAAAAACTTGCAGCAATCCCTGGGATCAAATGCAGTGACTTCACTGGCATCACTGGAGCGTGGCGGGGGGGGGGGCGGGCCGCCAGGGGGTGACGCGCGTCATGGGGTGACGCGCATCATGGGGTGACGCGCGCACCCCCTCGCGCGTCACTTCCGTGACGCGCGTCGCCCTCCGGACGCTCCGAGGCCGGCCCGGGAGCCGGCCTCGGAGCGTCCGACCCCGTCGACGCTCCAGGGCCTTCTGAAGGCCCAGGCAGCGCGTCAATCCGGGTATTTCCCGGATTTTCGCGCATGCCCAGACCCGTTTTGAGGGCAAAAAGCCCTCAAAACGGGTCTGCGCATGCGCGAAAATCCGGAAAATACCCGGATTGACGCACTGCCTGGGCCTTCTTTCAGAAGGCCCTGGAGCGCCGAAGGGTTCGGACGCTTCGAGGCCGGCTCCCGGGCCGGCCTCAGAGCGTCCGGAGGGGGCGACGCGATGCGGGGGGGGGGGGAGCCGGGTGGCCCCCTCCCCCCGCGCCTATAACGTCGCGCCCCTAGGGGGGGTGACGCGCGTCCCCGCACTAGGGTGACGCGCGTCTAGTGACGCCCCTGAGTGACTTGCACCCTAATCCTAAATATTGGTTCTGGTATATCGACAATACATTGAGCACCATCATAATGTTCTCATAACTCAAGCATAGCCTTAGGCGAAGAGTATAAAATTGGACATGATTGAGACTGAGGGGGGACATGATTGAGACTTATAAAATTATGCATGGGATGGAGAGAGTGGATAGAGGGAAATTCTTCTCCCTCTCGCACAACACCAGAACCAGGGGACACGCACTAAAATTGAGTGGAGGGAGAGTTAGAACAGACAAAAGAAAATATTTCTTTACCCAACGTGTGATTCATCTGTGGAACTCCTTGCCACAGGATGTGGTGATGGCACCTGGCCTAGATGCCTTTAAAAGGGGTTTGGACAAATTCATGGAGGAAAAGACCATCACAGGTTACAAGCCATAAGCAACCTCCTGGTTTTTAGAAGTGGGTTTTCTCTGTGCCAGGTGCAAGGGAGTGGCGACTGGACACAGGTATCTTGTTGTCTCGTGTGCTCCCTGAGGCATCTGGTGGGGCCACTGTGTGACACAGGAAGCTGGACTAGATGGGCTTTTGGCCTGATCCAGCAGGGCTCTTCTTATGTTCTTATGTTCTTATGGATGGTAAAACTAGATATGAACTGGGGCCATTCCTGCTGTAATTCTAATTTTATGGAACTCCCCTCACGCTCACCCCAGCCTATCAAAATCAGGTAAACGTCTTTTTACCCAGGCAAGTTTTTGGTTATTTGGTGTAATGATTGTCATTATTGTGTTAAGATTTATGATTGCATTAAGATTTGGCTGTATTTGATATTAAGTAAGGGATGGCGCAGCGGGTTAAACCGCTGAACCATGAGCTGTCGATCGAAAGGTCGGCAGTTAGAATCCGCGACGGGGTGAGCTCTCGTTGCTTGGCCAGCTCCTGCCAACCTAGCAGTTCCAAAGCATGTTAATGCAAGTAGATAAATAGGTACCGCTTGTGGGAAGGTAAACAGTGCTCCGTGTTCCAGCCGCATGCTACGTGCTGCGGCAAGGAGTCATGCCGGCCACATGACCACGGAGGCGTCTTCAGACAACGCTGGCTCTTCGGTTTTGAAATGGGGATGAGCACCACACCCTAGAGTCGGACATGACAGGACTTAATTGTCAGGGGTCACCTTTACCTTTACCTAAGGGATGATAGCGGTTTTAAGATTTATTTTTGGTTTTTTAAAATTACATGTATATCTCACCTTTCATCTATTGAATGCAAGGTAAACAGGATTTCCAAACACAAACCAAAACCAGACCTGCTTAACTTCAGTAAGGTTGTGGACACCTTTGCTTTCAGACCACTGCCCTGAAATGTCAGAATTTTCTGACATTACTCTCTGGGCCTGTTCAAATCTTAAGATGTTAAAGGAAAAATCATAAAATTGAATGAACTTTAAACTTTAATAAAGAACTATCTAAACTTGCATCTGAGGCTGCTACTTATAATACTGTATTTTTTGTAAAAATAAATATGTAAAATTGTTTTAAAGCTCCCTTGATTTAATAGAGGAAGGGTAGATTAGGAATTGTACATGAACAATGATTTTTTTCCTCTCCAAAATGTGGATGTAATGTTCTTTGCAGATACAATTATCATTCCTTTATGCGTATTTTTATATATACTTGTACAATATAAGCTTAATTTTAATGATAGGCGCCTAGAGGGTGAATCGATGCATCAGTGTATTTTAATTTCACGCCAATTACCATTTGCTAGCATAGCCCGCTCTCTGCCACAGGTGGCAACTGGGAAAGAGCGTGGGGTAGGGGGGCAGGTTTTTGTGTGTGTGTTTTACAGACCAGGACAGTCCCCTCTGGGTAGGAGCGGAACGCAAGCAGCTTGGTTCCGCCGCCCGCAGCACATCCCGCTGAAGCGCAGCCAGCCCACTTCCCTTTCCCCGCCCGCTGTTGTGCGCAAGGCGCCCGGGAACTGCCACCGCCCTCACGCACTGTGTCACTAGAAGCCGAAGCGCCTCCCCCTCGACTCCTTTGCGCCGCCAGCGCCGCGCAGCTCAGCTGATTCCGGGAGGACGTTCTGCGGCGGCCGCTGCACCAGAAGCAAAAAAGTACACCGCGCAATAAGCAACAGCGCCTCGCGCTCCCAACTCCCCTCTCGTCAACACCTTCGGGTCCGCGCACCCACCCGCCCCATCCCGAGCTCGAGAGCAGCAGCAACAGCAGAAGCCGCCGCCTCACGCGCACGGGCGCGCGCGCCCCGGCTCGTCATCCTCTTTCGTCGTCTCCAACCCTTTCTCATGCTCGCGCTCAGTCGGCTCCCTCAGTCGAGCTTCTTCCTTCAGTGTCTGTCCCCGGCCCCCCTTCGCTTCTCCCCATCTCGGACTGTCACTCTGATTTGGAGCTGCCCGTAAAAACACCCTCTTCAAACCTCCTCTCAGTTCACTTCGACAGCGGACGAGGAGGCCGGCATGTCCGGGCAGCAACCGCAGCAACTCCCGGTGACGGCTCCCCAAGCACCGAGCAACCCTGCTCCATCAGCGGCCTCGGCCGCGCTTCTGCTCCACCCGCCGCCGCCACCACCGCCACCACCGGCCACCTCGGCCCCGCCGCCCCCCCCGCCGCCGCCCGCCATAACAGCGACAACAGCCGCTTCCGCCTCGTCCTCAGCCGGGCCCATGTCGGCCGGGAGCGGGAGTAGCGCTCCGGCCCCGTTTCCTCACGGCGGGGACCCGGCCCTCAACGAGCAAGAGAAGGAGCTCAAGCGGCGTCTCAAACGGCTCTACCCGGCCGTGGACGAGCAGGAGACGCCACTGCCCCGCTCCTGGAGCCCGAAGGACAAATTCAGCTACATCGGCCTCTCGCAGAACAACCTGCGTGTCCACTACAAAGGTGAGAGGACCCGAGAGGAAGGGACGACAAGGCCGAGACCGCCCCCCCCCCCCATTCAGTGCTGGAGCGACTGACAAACTCCCATCCATTCGCTAGACAGATAGTGCCAGAATGATCAACAGTCAGGGGCCTGGGCTGCGCCCTCCCTCATCCAGATAGACCGAACCCCCCCCCCCCACCCCGCATTCCCAAACTGAAACACCAGTTGGACCAGTAAATCTTCCCCTCCCGTGACTGGAGTAGAAGCGTCTTCTCTTTGCTGCTCCTCTCCCCCCCCCATTTATATTTCCACCCTCGACAGACAATACTGATGTGATGCTACTATCAGCTTCCCTAGTCGCCCACTCGCAAACAGATCGGATGGCACCTGCCTCCCCCCCCCCCAGTCAGCCAACCCCTTCCTTGACGCCTTTTGTTTTCCTCGCCGTTGCGCTCTTTCCCATTCCACAGCTTATCCTCGCCCCCTTGAATCGGGTTCTATACAATCTGGCCTGTTTGTCCTGTACACTAGGCCTAGGATTCCCTTTTAGGTTTAAACCAGATCCCTTTACTCCTGTGATGCTGTGTGTGCGAAAGAGAAATCTGGGTATTTAACCTCTGAGGCCATTGCCCCCCTCTTTTCTTGCTCCCCCAGGTAATGCCTTTTCCTCATGGGGAGCAGGAGCATTTTGAGAAGGAACCCGCATGGGGGAGGGGGCAATGTAGAAAAATAGAACAACAGGAAATAACTCTCATTGGGTCTCCTGAAGAATTTAGGTAACCTAGTGGAGACAATCTGATTATATCCCTCCCTCTTTGCTTGTCTCTCTCCACCCTTCTCAAAATGTAGGGACACTTGGATTCTCTTTTGCTTTCTGGCTTGGGGGAGGAGGATGTACAAACTGGCAGGTTTCTTCTGCCGATGATCAGTTCTCTTGTTGAATAACAGCTTGGGGTCAGGGGAGGAGAAAAGCAAGCCAGTCAGTGTGACGTGTCCAATTAAAAATAACCAGTTAAGGCAAGAAATGTGTGTTTATTTAGCAATAGAGCAAAGGTCAGTAGAAGTTTTGGAGAACAACACATGCAAAACTATTATGCATGGAAGAGTGAAGAAGAAAAGTTAGAGAACACAGTTTATTTCTGAGAATTCATGTGAATATAATATAGGATTAAAAGTAACCCCAGAATATACCTTGTGTGAGAGTTTACTTCTGTTTATGGGAGGAAAGTAGTGGTTGAATATTAATTTTAAAATATAAAAAACTGAATGTTCTAGTATACTGAAGTTTCTTGGGACAGTTGACAGTTTTCTCCCACAGTTTTAACTAGAAACTGCATACAAAATAAAATGATTAAGTAAAACAAAATAACAGTAGAGATGACTGGTAAGTGCCTGATGTAGACCTATGCTGTTGAAACTCATAGCATATGAGTTTATGGTGACTGAGAAGAACACAAATCTGTTGTTCTAGACTCAAGTCTTTTTCTGAATTGGTTACAAAGGGCAGGCTTTTGACTAGATAAGATAAGTGTAAAAGAAGGAAAGTTATTTTATTTTCTACAAATGTATACACCTTTTTTTTGTAGAATTAAACCAAGGTTTAATAAGGTCTAAAGTGAAACAGCACAAATCCAGCCCCGGAAAAGACATAAATAAAAAGCCTAAGAATTGTCAGGTGTGAAAACAACCTATTTTGACATTGACTACTTCGAAAAGCACTGTTTTACTTTGGTTCCTGAAGGAGTAAGCATCGTTTTTTGGTAAGAGGGGGATCTAACAGGAGGGCATATGTTGGTGCTATTGCTGGAAAGGTCTTGCTCGTAGATGCCTACTTAGACAGCAAAGGCACCAGAAGTAGGGGGCCTTAGATTATGACTAGAATGTATTGGAAGGCTCATATGACAGGAGGTGGTCTTCTAGGTACCAAAGTGTTTAGGGCTTAAAAGTAAGAATTAACTTCCTGAATTCACCCAGGAAACAGAGGTAACCAGTGCAGATCAAATACTGCTGGGGTAATATGCTTCTGAAATCCCTTCTAATAACCAGGCTGTAATATTTGAGCCAATTGGAGTTACTAAACACTCTTCGAGGGCAATCCCGCATAGAGTACATTGCTGTAGTTCAGTCTGGAAGTCATGCATCATGAAAGCATGAATAACTGTCATTAGGTCAGATTTTTCAAGAAAGAGCTACTGCTGACATAAATAAAATAAAAGAGCCTAGTATGGTTGGCATTTGTCAGACTAAACAATATAAGTGAAATCTTGACTAACATGTATCTGTTCAAAGTGTAGGAAAATAATAGTGGAAACATTAAGTAGCATTTGGCCTCCATGGGAATATAAAATGTACTATTCAGTAAAATGTACTATTATAGGTGCTAGTTAATATTAATATCTCATTAATATTTCAAATCTGTATGTACAGTACATGAAATTTTAGAACACCAGGGACCTAAGATTCACCAGGTTCTACTATTCTTAAGATCAGTATTTTTATTGAAGATGACCTGTTGTACGGAAACTCTGTATACAAGGAAGTGTAGGCGTAACTTGAACTTCCTATTTGATTCTTGTTTTGGTCATGCTCATAAAGGTTTTAGATGTCTTTTGCTTGCCAGGATGTGCCTGTTGTGTACTTTGGATCTAATTTTTAGCTATCTCATAACTATCATGTCTCTGTTTTTTTTGTTTTGTGTTGTTGCATGATTTAACAAGTAAACTTGGCATACTTGTAGTTTGTCTTAACGTTAAAATATTTTTATTGGCCTTTTTTTTCTTGTACTGCAGTGTTCAAAAATAGTAGTGGTATACAGTAGACCCTTTCCATCCGCAGATTCATCTCACCGCAGGTCCTGGACCCGCGGGGGTCCACTGTAAAAAAGAGAGGAAAAAGCGGGGGGTTTACTTTTCAGCAGCAAACCGCGCAGTTTTGAAGCCTCCATGGGGTTTCTGGAAGCTTACCAACCTACTTCTGGGTCACGCGAAGGCTCTTCCCCCCCCACCCTACCAGCCTTGTCCCGGGAAAGAGCCTTCTCATGACCTGGAAGTGGGTTGGTAAGCTTCCAGAAGCCTTGTGGAGGCTTCAAAATGGCACGGTTTGCTGCTGAAAGGTTAAAAACACGTATTTTTCTTTAAAAAGATTTTTTTTAGAGCATTTTATATTGAACTATCCGCAATCCACGGGGGGTTCGGAACGGATCCCCGCGGATAGCGAGGTCCGACTGTACTTCAAACAACTTGCAGTGGGATATGACTACACTTGTGGAGAAAAGGAAAAAGTTATGTAACGTATGACATATAGCAGGGGTGGCCAAACTGTTGCTCCTGAGCCACATGCGGCTCTTTAACGTATAATGTGCAGCTCTCAGAAATATGTTGGCTGAGCTCCTTTTTGCATCACAATGTAATATAAAAGGTAAATAAGAAATTTTAAAGCTTTATAATTATTTACCAGGTATAAACTGAGAGTCCACTGGATTAAAACTTAAGTTTAATGTTCATGGTGATTAAATATATTTAAGTGCTTCTTAAATATTGCGGCTCTCAAACATCTGAAGTTAAGTATGCAACACTTGGTAATTACTGTTACTGAAAAAATACCTTGGTAATGACTGTTACTGAAAAAATAGCGATATCAAAAAGCGATTGTACTTTATATAGAATGATATGCTAAATACATTCAGTATTCAGTTAATTGTTGCTTTGTCAGTTATCCATGTCAACATCGCTTATGGCGCAATCCTGTCTACATTGGAGACTGGCGGAGCACTTGCTCCACTGGTCTAGGGTGTCGCAAACGTGCCATAAAGCACGTTTGTTGCACCCTGGTAGTAAGCACCACTGGCGAAGAGCCCGGCATCACTCCCCCTGCCCTCAGATTCCAAGGAGCACCCGCCAGGGAAAACATGTTCTCCACCAGGCGGTCGAGGGGTTGGGACAGGGCGGAATGGGACATTCTGGGATGGGGGGATTGGTTGGCTGGGTCCAGGAAGGGGGCCGGATCGGCTGCGGTGGCTCTGCTGAGATCCTATCCCCCTTTCCGGGACTGCCCAGAGTTACACTGCCCGCTTGAATGTCTGCCAGCAAAATAGCTGGCGGACATTCAAGTAGACCCATCAGGGCAGCTGAGGCTCTACTCCCCTTATCCCGAAGAGTCCTTGGGCTGCGCCAGTGCTGGGTCCTATCTGGCTAGGATGTGGCGCAAGCTTCTAAATCCATGCTGCAGCCTAGCTAGACAGGATTGGAATGTTAAACAGTTAAACTTATTGAATAAGCAAGTTCCTCATTTAAATAGAATCAAATAAATATCTGGACTTGATGAATAGGTGAGACTTTCCCAGAACCAACTTTGTAATGGCAGGAAGCAGTACTGGGTGTTTTGCCAAACATGGTTTTGAATACCAGTACTGTATATTTCTTTGTTCAGATCTCTTTTAACATTATGTATTCTATATGACTGAGATGGGGAGTGACACAAGAATTTGTCTAGATGTTTCTAGAGCAAAAACTTATGGTTGGGAAATGTTCCATCCACATCCGGAACCCCTGTGGATGCTGAAATCCGCAGATACCAGGGCTAACTATAAAACCTGTAAAAAACACACCAAAAAATGGGGAAAAAGCGATTTCATACCTTTTAGATGGAAACCACTGTGTGTTCTTGCTTAAACAAGCTTAATCTGCGCTTTGGAAACCTCTTCTGGTCACACGATTCCCCCCTCTCCTCTCCCAAGATCTCCCAGATCTCCCAGAATGCATTGCTCTGTAGTTAAGTTTCCTTTTAAATCTTCTGCAGCTCAACATTGACTCAAAATGAACCAACTAGCATGCTAAGTGTTGGATTTGTAAATCATATGAAAATACTGCATTGACTAGAATGTTCATTCTATTTAAAAATTGCTCCCTCCCTTTTATACTGTATTGTATTAATATTCAGAGCTGGTATATTCTGGACAGAAGCTGTTCTTAGCATCCCTTTTGAAAAATGCCCTAAGTCTTTTTTTGAAAACTTCTTATGCGTATAGCCATTTTGCTGTCAAACAGCCCAATCCTATCTAAACTGCCCTGGATCCTGAGCACATTCCGTGGCATTGTCGTGCTCACCAGTGCTGCCAGGGAGCTCAGTGAGGCAGCCAGAGCAATCGCTGGCAGCCACGTACGCAAGCCAGTGACGAGACTGCCAGCGCCAGGTGAGTCGGTGGGGGGCAGGTGGTGGGAGGGGAACAGGGGTGTTTCTGCGTGGGTGGTGGGAGGGAGGGGGTGTTTCTGGGTGGGGAGGGAGGCAGAACGGGAGGGAGCAGAGGCGTCACTAGGGCGCACGCCGCCCCAAAGCGGGGGCGTGCGCATCACCCTAATGACCCCTCCCCCTGCTCCTAATTGTTGTTTTGGCGCGGCCACTAGGCCGTGACGTGATTTTGGGGGGCGACCCGATGGGACACCGCCCCTGGTGCCCCCCGATGCTGCCCCCCCGGCCACTCGTTGCAGCCGGCTCCAGGGACGTCTTTCCCTGGCCGGCTGCCCTGGGCCTTCTGACGAGGCCCACTGCGTCACAACGTTATTTATAACGTTTTTTGCGCATGCTCAGGCTGTTCCTGAGGGGAAAGGGCTGCCCTTTTCGAAAAACGTTATAAATAACGTTGTGACGCAGTGGGCCTTTGTCAGAAGGCCCTGGTGTGTCGGCCGGGGAGGCGTGTCGGCCGGGGAGGTCGCTCCGAGGCCTTCTCCCGGCCTCGGAGTCAGTCCGAGGCCTGGAGAAGGCCTCAGAGCGGAGCCTCCGGAGGGCGATGTGCGCAGGGGAGGTGATGCACGCGCCACCCTGTGCACGCTTCACCCTCCGGCGGTCTGCCCGTGCGCGTCACCCTCCGGCGGTCTGTCCCGCACGCTTCGCAACTGCGACGCGCCTGGGAGGGAGGGGTGGGATCGGTGGCTCAAATGTGTGGCTGTAACCTCTTCCCTTTCCCTCTCCCTTACTCTGTTCTGCAGCAGCAAAATAGCTTGTGCAGAACTGAGGAGATCCATAGGGGAGGCTTTCCCCATGGTATAGGAACAAAAATTATCTTAGCTTGAGGAGACCTCTGAGATTGCCCTCTTGCCACAGGATGCAGTGCGCGCCTCCTTGGCTCACATGCATTGGCGTGTGTGTGTGTGTGTGTGTGTGTGGTTTTCGACTGCCATCATGGTTAGCTGCTTTTAATATCTATTGGTTTATGTCTGTTTAAAGCATTTATATTTGCTCTGACAATAACAATAACAAGGTAACAAGAACCATGAATAAATGGTGTGCGAATCCATCTTCTTTTTCAAAATGGAAGAACAGCTTTCCTCTTGATCTGGGGGAGAAAATGGTACATATGTCTAAAATGCAAAGAGTATGCTTCAGCAGAGGTTGAAGTGTTTGTGTGCACTCTTAAGGCTGATCTACACCTACCCCTGTTGCGCTTGCGTGGTGAGGCGCTTGAGCGTAGGGGACTGAACACCCCGCTTGAAACGCTGCCCTGGGCTCCACCAGTTTCTTCAAAGCAAATAGTCCCTCTTGATTGTCCCGCCTTCTAATAAAAGCTCAACGCTGATTGACTGAAACACGTGCGCTCCGATTGGCTGAAAAACCCCTTATCCCATTGGTCTAACAATTAACTCCGCGTCCCGCCCTCTCAAATCATGAGCATGGTCCACGGCTGATTGCAACGGAACCCGACAGAGCGTGGCTCTCCCAAGTTCAGATGCGATCAGATAAAATGGAAGCCACACATCTCCGCACTCTCCTCACGCACCCAGGATGTGCCGGAATTCGTGCGGTGGAGGTCAGCCTTTAGGCTGCAATCCCGTGTTCACTTACCTGAGATTATCATGTAATTCAGTGGGACTGACTTCTGAATATTTATTTATTTATTTATTTATAGAATTTTTACCCCGCCTTTCTCCCACCAGGGCAACCAAGGCGGCTTACAACAAAAATATTAAAATACATAAATACATTTAAAATCAAGAACTAAAATAATTAAAAACAATTAAAACAATTAAAACAAACAGCCCCAGTGGAACTGGGCAGAGTAAAACAAACATCCATAGAACTGGGCAGTCAACTTTCATAAATAAGCTGTTACTTTAGTAATATATTTTGTGTTCTACGATTGCTGAGTCACAGGTAAATGGCATACATAAAATGCATCTTTGTTGGATAACATGCTGAAAAGGGATTGCTGTTAAAATATATTTAAGAGATTATTTTAAGTAAACTTTTATGGTCTTGTATACTTCACAATGAACGAGTGACTCTGTAGCACCATAATTCCTCAATAGCAATTTACATTTAAATATTGAAGTAAACTAACAATGTGAGCGATGATGAATTTTGATTAGTAGATGTAATGGCAGAAGGATAACATGGTCAATAGTTAGTCTGCTATACAACTTGAGATGGTTCCATTAGTTTCCTTGAGACATACTCCAGAGGGTGAAGGATTGCAGCCAAGCATAGAAATATGAAAAGGTTTGACAGATTAGGGTTTTGTTCAGAGTGTGTGTGTGCGTACGCGGGTTTTTTAGAGCACATAAGAAAAAGATCTGCATAAACAAAATGTGTTTCTCTTTTGCTGTCAGTCAAACAAGGTCTTGCTAGGTTACAGAAGTTGAATATTGTTCTAGCTCCAAAGGACTGAATATCTCAGAAATTTTAATTAGGGGAAAAATTGTCCCATTACTTGAAAATTTCAAGGAAAAGGAAACCTCTCAGTTTTCTTCTATTTTCTGGGCAAGAAGGTCAGCCTATTACTGACATCTGCCTTGGGAAGTGGGAAGATTTTTCTGATCCTAATTGACCTCAGCTAATCTAGCTGGAAACTCTATATAGTGCCATCAGTGGATCAGGTGGGTAAAGAGGTAGGGTCATTGCAATCCGATCTGTCAACTATTGTAACTTGGTGTGCGGTACAAGAACAGATTAGGAATTCTGTTGGTGTACTATCTCCACCCTACTGTGAGCTCGCAGAGGTGATCCCCCAAGTGTGGTGTTGGAGACTACCAAGCTTTTGATATTGGGAATTTCAACATTCATGGTCTTGTGTGGGGTAGCTCAGGACTTCATGGACACTTCTGGAAGTGGGTTTTAGTGTCTGATTACAACAACAAAAATGTATCTTTGTGCCTATATAGTGCATCCAGCGTCAGGCAATTTAGCGCAGGCGCCGGATGCGACCAGGAGCCCTGCGCAAATATCGCAGTTGCTGCGATGTTTGCGTAGGGCTCCCAGGTCACGTCCTGCGCCTGGGAACTTAGCCCAGGTGCCGGACGCGACCAGGAGCCCTGCGCAAACATCGCAATTGCTGCGATGTTTGCGTAGGGCTCCCAGGTCGCGTCCTGGGCCTGGGAACTTAGCCCAGGCGCCGGATGCGACCAGGAGCCCTGCGCAAACATCGCAGTTGCTGCGATGTTTGCGTAGGGCTCCCAGGTCGTGTCCTGCGCCTGGGAACTTAGCCCAGGCGCCGGACGTGACCGGGAGCAGGCTGGGGCACCCAATGATTAAATCAGTGGCGTAGTTAAGGGGCCCCGGGGGGTCCAGGGTGCCAGGCCTCTGGGGGGGCTACAGGGGCGCCTCCGGAGGCCTGTTACTCTTTGCACCAGGCCAACAAAGCCTTCCATAGGCCTCTGCAGGCCTCAGAAAGGCTCTACCAATAGATCGGAAGTGAAACCGGAAGTCACTCTCGATTGATTAGTAGAGCCTTTCTGAGGCCTGGAGACCTCAGTACAGTGGGGCCCCGGTATCTGTTGGGATAGGTTCCTTCTCCCCCCCCCCCTGCGGACACCGGGAACCCGAGGATAGGGGGGAACACCATCCTCCGTGCACCACCTGCATCCATTACCTTTCTTTTAGTTGATATCACTGGTGCCAGGTCAGAGTGTTTCTTGATTAGCCAAAATGCTATAAAGCAGCAAGCCTCAACTTCCTATTTAACAGAGCCTCTCTAACTTACAGACTGCTTGCCTGCTTCGTCGCTATAAGCAGCTTGTGTTTTGGTTAATCAAGAAACACCCTGACCTGGCGCCAGTGATATCAACTAAAAGAAAGGTAACGGGTGCGGGTCCCCCCTGCAATCTGCGGAATAGCGGATCTGCGGATACGGGGCCTCCCATACAGCCTTTCTATGGAGTGGAGCCCCCCCCCAACAAGAAGATACAGGTATCAAGTTCTTATGTAAGGTAGGACAGGTGAAAAAATCCTGTCTGAAGCCCTTGAGAGCTGTTCCTCATCAGTGATGACAAAAATGAAATGGATGGACCCTTGTCTAATATTTTTAATCTCTTTAAATGTAATGTATTTTTACGGTGACCCACTGGTTTTTATTTTAAATGTTTAATTGCATTGTTTTTATACCTTTTTATTGTACTGTTTTAACCATGTTTTAATTGTAAGCCGCCTTGATTGCCCTGTTGGGAGAAAGGCGGGGTATAAATTCTTTAAATAAATAAATCTATATAGGGCTTGCTCATAGTATCTTCTGCAAAGGCAAAACAGACACACTGTTTGACCAAGGATAGGTATCTGTACCAAGAGGTTGGGGCCCACTGGGAACTGCCAGAAGCCATGTGAGCTTTGACCAAGCACTCAAGTGATTTAAAAACACACACATTATTATGTGTAAACTCTTTGTAAACTCAAATGATTTCAAAATGTAGAGCCATCACCTCTAGGACACCAGCATCTTCTTTCCCACCTGATGATATACTCAGTTCCATGGGGCTTGCTTCCTAGTGACTGTGCCTCATGACTATGGCCTCTCATAAAGCTGTCTGCAGTGTGTTCCTTCCCACATATGCTTAAAAATGACAGTTTATTCATACTCAGAACATACCAAAGTTTGTTCAACCCAGGCAGATGGACTAGCTTGTTTCTGCCAGTCTCTGCCAACTATCAGTAGTTTTCCTTTAATTCTCTAATTCCCTCCCCCCATCTGCAAAATTTATTTATTTATGTATTTATTTATGTATTTATTTAAAGAATTTATACCCCGCCTTTCTCCCGAGGGCACTCAAGGCGGCTTACAACACATCCTGTCAGCAGGATCACAGTTTAGTCTCTTTTTCTGGACTGTTGGCAAGGCCATTCTATTAAACCAAAACATCCCCAAACTTCTTTATAAAGTGTGCTACAGTTCCAATTATAGGGTTTACAGTAAACAAAACAAGAAGAATCCAAAATACATATTGTTCAGGTTTGCTTCAGAATTCATTGTGAGTGGATGTTCTGATCCACAATTCCAAGCCAAATTCATTCAAATTGAAATTGAGTCATCTTAATATTAATTTAAAGGAGGGAGGAAAGATTACCATTTTCTTGGGAAGGCTGTTTGAGAGTAGGATTGCTGCTCAGAGAATGTACATAAATTTAATTTCTTTTGCTGCCCCCAAATCCCACCCAATGTGGCAGTTACCGTCCGGATACTCTGAGGAAGGTCTACGGGACACAACCCTAATGAAGCAGCTGGAGCTGGAGTTTTTATTCTGGATAATGAGCCTCCATAAAAAAAAAAAAAGCATGGGTGTGTGTGACATGGCTTTCGGTGGTGGCATCACTTCCAGAGGTGTCGCACGGAAGACAGCCCCAGGTACCACAGTGGCTAGCTATGCCACTGGTTTAAATAGTGCAGGCAATTCTACCCACCATTCCACTTACTCAGTATATGCTCCAGAGCAAGCCTGAGATGAGACAATGAATCTGCTGTTCCACATGCCTCTCATAGTTTTTAAAGTGACAATATGTATTTTTTTTAATGTAAAGGATTTTCAAGGTAATTTTGAGTATACACAATTTTAGCTTTAGGCACTGACTCTGGAAAATAACCCATAAAATGTGAGCTGGCTGTAATTTGTCACCTTAATGCATGACAAGAGTTAATGTCTTTTTATGTTAGGACTTTTTAGTGTGTCAAAAATTCCTCATTACAGAATTAAAGAATTGTCCTAACAAAATATTAGGGCTGCAATCCTACACATAGTCAGGCTGCTTGAATCCCATTGCAGCTGCTGGAATTTAAGCAGCCTATGTGCAGAATTGCTACGTAGATGGTTAAAATTATGTTGCATAAGGTAGAGAAGTGTGTAAGCAAAATGTGTGGTCACATAATGCTCTTTCAGCTATAGCATGAAGAAATTAGAGAAGAAGATGTCTGATAAATGAGACTAGATATTATGTTGTAGGAGACCCAGGGCAACGTATTGTTGTGCTATAGCAAAATAGCAAATACTTAGTACTTGGGTTTGGCAAAAAATAGCAAAATACTGTTCAGCATTTTCTTTAAATTGTTTTAAAAAAGGAATCCAAGCATATGTAAATGCTAGATTAAATATGGTTATAAGATGCTTTAGCTTAAAAATAGGAGTTGGACAACTCTGACGCCATATTGCATTTTCAGAGGGACTTCAGTTACCTGAAATGTTTTGCAAATGGATTTGTAGTCAGATAGCATTAGGATAACAGAACCTTTTAAGCTTCACGTATTTGTTTGCTAGCTTTACAATACTGCTATCTTTCATTTTACTAAATACTGTATTAGGTGCTGAACTACATTTTATTGTATTTTGCAGGCCATGGAAAAACTCCAAAAGATGCTGCTTCTGTTCGAGCCACCCATCCCATACCTGCTGCTTGTGGAATATACTATTTTGAAGTTAAAATTGTCAGTAAAGGAAGAGATGGGTAAGAATGTAGTGCATCTTTGTTTCATGCTAGGTTAAACATGGTATTTTCAAACCATCTGTCAATTTCTGTTAAAATAATTTTTGATGTTGAAAGATTCATATTTTAGAATGCTGTATATACTATTTCAGCTCTGACAAAAGAAGTAGGGATTTAATGACACAAAGCAAATGTTCTACATATCTTTAAACATTTAGTCCAAGTTATTACATTGAAGTCTTTTACAGCTTCAGACCAACATTGTATCTTTAGTTTCCATATGGGGAACTTGATTTCTCAGGACTATCTGATTGATCACTGTTCTCATGAAAGATTCTGATTACATTGCAAAACAGATAATTTTAATTTCAATTAACTTGGCTAAGGGGCACCTTTTAAGTGGTGGTTCTCTTATATTTACGTGCTGGGCAGGAGTTGTCATTATTCAACCTGGCAATAATATATTTTTCCAGTGGCTCCTTCTTGGTGTGTGGTGTTTGCATTTTTGATTGCGAGTTCTCTGGGGCAGAGAATATTCCTTCATTTATTTTGCTGTGTAAACATCTTTGAACTTTTTGTTGAAAAACAGTAAATAAATACTTTGTTTCCTCGTTTTTTATTAGTACCATTTTAAACTTCTTTTTGCCATGGCTCAACACCCGTTTTTCCCCCCAGTAAATTCAAGAATTATTGCGGGCCATGAAAACCTTAAATCGTTTTTGAGTAAATAAATATTTTAAATAATAATTTGCAATAACTGGCAGGTGGTGTCTAGAATACAGTGAACAATTCATAAGGGAGTTGCACATATCCAGTTGGGGTAGCATGTGTATCATGCAGGTCTTTATGAACAGAAGCATAGTACCTGGCCACCTCTTGGTTTGTCCCATCTGTTTAATAAGCAGAGATCGGTATTCTCACAGTGATCCTGAATCACTTTAGCAAATTCAGAAATTGTATAAATAGCAGGGTGCCTGTGCAAGAAAAAACACCCAGCTCTAGTTTCAAGCACCTAGGCAGGCAGCTTATCAAGCTGTCTTGGGGGAGGGGGGGACATGATCCTCGAGGGAGAGCTCTGATTGGCTGAAAGAGGCAAGTTCTGATTTGAATTTATTTCCTGTTTCCTTTGAATTTATTTCCCTCCCACTGGTGGACTTGCAATTTTTTTTAAAACACACACACACGAACAAGAGAACCTTTGCTGAACTGGTAAATACTTTGCTTTCTCTCCCCCCCCTTCCCCCTTGTGGTGATGCTATAGAGAGAGAGAGAGTCATTCCTTGTATAATTTGGGCAAGGGACAGGCAGGGCGGAGTCTTGGAATGGTGTTTGCGTGTGTGTGGGTGCTTCCTCGTGAGTCAGCTTCCTCACGAGGGAGCTGTTTGAATCAGTATATAAGGAGGCTATGCAGTATCTCCAAAACTAGAGCTGATAGGGCAAAACTGATGCCATTTTTGGAACCAGCGCCCTCAATATACCCAAGAATAGGTCTAACTTTTAAGGCACCAAAATGTGTGTTGGGTTGTATTATCTGTAGGTAGTGAGCCTATGTATCATAGGCTATGTATCATAGGCTCACTTCCAGGTCACGCGAAGGCTCTTCTCTCTTACCAGGCATGCCCCAGAATGCATCCTTGGGCAAGGCTGGGAGGAGAAAAGAGACTTCGCGTGACCTGGAAGTGGGTCATTCAGCTTGAAAAAACCTTGCAGAGGCTTGGAAACCGCATGGTTTGCCCCCACAAAGATAATCACATGAATTGGGGGGGGGGCTTTTTCCACTTTTACAAATGTTTTTTAAGTGGACCCCCGCAGGTCCAGGATCCGTGGTAGGACAAATCCTGGATCCACGGATAGAAAGAATCCACTGTATTAGCAAACTTGAGTTTTGCCTATAGACTTCTTACATTGTGGGCTCCCAGAGGATTAAGTAAATGTAGAAAAGAGGGACAAGTCCAGCCCAGCCCAGGCCAAATTAAGACTTGAAAGTCCTATAAATTTCAGTGGGAGAAAGTTAAGCAAGTGCTGAGTGAAATATGTCAACCTTAAAATTTCTTGATTTTGATTGTATTATACCCAAGTTTTGAGAAACGTAGTATGGGCAGTTATAGCCGTCCACATTTGCTCACCTATAGGTTTTCCCCAATATAATACTCAGTACAACAACACCCACTTTAAGGCCAGACAGCATGGAGATGATAGAAATCAGAGTTCAAAGGTTGAGTCCAACCCTCTGCCAGCGCAGGCTGTTCACAACAGTTGGAATTGGATAGAGATAAGACTGTTGCTGCTGCTAACACAGCAGTAATAATATTTTTAGTTCTGGGCTACATAATATTGAAACTCAGATTGAAGGATACCTGGAGATTCTGAAGTCTATTTCTTCTATTTCAAACTGCACAGGTCCTGTGAGGTTGTACAAATAGATGCTTCATAAGGAGACACTGTGCCTGTTCTTCAAGGTGTTTGGATGTGTTTGAATATGTCTGTGTCTAGGAGTGAACTGAAAAAGCTGTTCCTGATGTTCCCTTTTCCATCTACTTTCATGCATACTATGTAGAGACTCTGAAATAATACTATTTAGCATGTGAATAGTTCTTTAGAATGTTCAGAGTGCTTTACATACAACAATTCTATAAGGCCAGTAAGTGTTATCCCCATATTACAGCTGGTGAGTTGAGCCTGAGAGGGAGTGGCTTACGTAGGCCACCTAGTGAGTTCACGGCAAAGGAAAGATTTGACCCAGAGAAATCTTGATTTGCAGCTCAGTCTCTATCAAGCCACTTTACTACATGCACACTAATGAAGCAAAAGTGAACTGTGGATAGCCATACTGCTTTCATATTGTGTTCTAAATAGGAATGTTGCAAGAAATTGATCAACATTGCTCAGATATCAAACTCTCTTAATCAGTTTCTTGTGTGCAGGAACAGAGTGAACACAGCCCCAATCGTGTGCAAATGAGCACACAAGAATCAAGGCCGTGTTCATCCTGATCCTGTGAGCTGTCTTGGTAGCCGCCATTTCCCCAGGCCCGAAGCATCCTGAAGCCTTAAGCCTGATCTACACGACAGCGTCGCGGAGCGTTTTTTTAATCCGGCGGAGCCGCCGGACCTCCGCCCCACTGCCGCGTACTCCAAGTCGAGTGTTCTATTTTTTAGGGGGCGTGACGGCAGAGCTTGGAGGTGGCTCATGGAGCTGCTGCAGCCTACCAATCACAGGAGAGGGGGGGGAGGGTGGCTGAATGCCAATGTGAACGACAACCAATCACCTTGGAGGTTACATCCACACAGCAACTGCGCTTTCTTAGGAAGGCGGGACAACATGAGGGGCAACAGGCTTGAAGACACTCCCCTGCTTCCAGCGCGGAGGCGCCAGGCAGAGGCGACGGCGGAGCCTCTGCCTGTCGTGTAGATCAGCCTTTACCTGTGGGGCAGGGGAAGGCGTTGACATGAAGGAAGTCCAGGCTGCACTGGAGTCTTTTCCCTGCTGGGATTGCATTGGCACTACAAGTCCCAGTAGCCAATGTGGGAAAAGGCACTCAGTACAGAGTTTCGCTTCCCCGTGGGGCTGCTGGGGCCTATAATCCCAGTATAACCCTGATTGGGAAAGAGCCTGGACTTGACCTGTGCCACCACTGCCTTACCTTTCCCCAAGTCAGAGTTTCAAGTAGGGGTGTTTTTGTTTGTTTGTTTTTTGTTTTTTGATAACCGCATAAACACACAAAACACCACAGAATTGGAACCAGATTACCAGCTCTCTACTGGTTGTGGAATACATCTGGTTGAAACAGGTTGGGCCTTCTTATCTGCAGATTAGACATCACCACGGAAGAGAAAGGCCTACTGGAGTTGGGGGGGCAGCGCTAAAATACCTTATTTTTAAGCTGTTCGGGGGCCTGCCGGCCGTTTCCCACCTCTGTGCGGCTTCAAAAGGTTCTAAGAAGCAGCGGAAAGAAAAACTTGATTGGACCGGTTACGGTTTTTCCTTTTGTTGCAGGAAGCGTCCGCCCCCCCACCCCCAGCAGCTTAAAAATAAGATGTTTTAGCGCTGTGCCCCCCCCCCCCCCGGCAGATTTTGGCATCCACAGAGGTTCTGGGAATGGAACCCTTGCAGATAAAAAGGTCGGACCTGTACTTTTCCGGTTAGAAATAATTCAACAATTTTTCAAAAAAATAACACCCTTTTCAAACACCTCTAGTTTCAAGGAGTCTTTGGGCTGTGGGAATAGAAGTCGACTTTTGTGCTCAATCACAGCTTCTGCTGCCGCCACTCTCCCTTGTCCCAAGATAAATGGGTGCCTTGGGATGGGAGGGGGTGGCTGTGGAGTTAGCAGGGCTTGGACACTGCACATGCAAGCAGTACAATCACTCACAAAGCCTCAGGGAATTATGCATATTATCTTGGAACAGGCACAAGTCTTCAAGCCCTTTCATACTGAGCCAGGAGATGCTTGTGCATTTCTAGTTCTAATCTATAGTGTAAAGTTAGGAACAACAGCTGTAGGCAGTATAAGGCCTGAAGACAATGTAAATGACATAAGACCGCTTCAACCTTACATTTGCCCAAGAGCTCCATTAAAGAAGAAGTGAGATTTCAATTAGTCAAAGGACGACTTAAGGGTTTGATAAAACCCTGATGAAAAATAAATGTTTACAATATCTGAACCATACTAGAACCAGTTTTTCTTTCAAAGCATAAAAAAGCATATTTTACAATAGCTCTTAAAGAGCATATTTTACAATAGCCCTTAAAGAGAAACCAACATAATTTAGTAAAAAGGACCATTAATTGTGTTGATAATACAAACTTGTGTTAAATATCATGCAGTTTATAAAAATGCATCTTGATCTGATTAAATGTATTGTGATTCAGACATTGAAGTTGAAAATATATACATGACTCAAAATGAAGTACAGTATTTAAAGTAGTTCGTTTTTATATATATATATATATATATATATATATATATATATATATATATATATATATATATATATATATATTGTGACATATATATATGTATATATATATATATGTCACAATATATATATATGTCTTGCAAAGCCTGTCACTTCTGGTAACTGATGAATTTCTGATGACATTCTACCTATGCATTACTAGTAAAGCAACCAACTGTTTCTGTTGTCACAGTGCATAGTTTAAATTTAAAGTAATTGACTTTATTAGAAAAAAAAAATTCACATGGAATCTTAAAATCTTTATGTTTTGGGAAAAACTGGATTAGAAAGAGCCACTTTAAACCGACTGCATGGTAGTAAATCTCTTTCTTTAAATCTATGGCACATAGATGACAACAGGATCCAGGTGACTCTTGATCATTTAATTGTAAAGTTGGATGAAAATTTATGGCTTAATTCTAATTGCTTTCAAGTTCCCATTTTAAAATCCCCCACACAATCTGGTTTAAAATGACATCTGAATTATATACTAATGTGTTAAAGTTTACATTAGTGAAGATAAAATGTCAGTAACGGAATTAAAAGCCATGATTAAAAATTAATTATATTAAATCGTTAGTTAAAAAAATAATAAAAACATAGATTAAAATACAGTATGACGTTTCAATCGTCCTTTGACGATCTTCCTCAGGTAAGCAGACGCAGCGGGCTGCGATGAGATGATGGGCTGCTTACCTGAGGAAGATTGTCAAAGGACGATTGAAACGTCATTTTTTAAAATCTGTTTTTATTATTTTTAATTAAAGTTTTTATATAATACATTTTTAATCATGGCTTTTAATCCCGTTACTGACATTTTATCTTCACTGGTTATCGCTGGCCATGAAAACCTCAAATCTTATCTAAAGTTTACACTAATAATTTCTTAAAATACATAACTACTTAAAGTACATAACTTCCATAAAATACAGCCCGATCCTGCGTAAAGATACGTGACCGGCCTCCGTATCCATTGCCCATCCCAGGCCGCGTCCCCTTCCCCTGGTGTAGGGCTGCCTCCTCGGATGTACATTGGTTCTGGAGGGGGGCGGCATACATCTGGGGTGGCAGGGTAAGGGCAGCCCGGGCCGGGAATGGGATCAGGATATCGGCGGAGTGCGCCATTGATATCCTCATCCCCTCCCAGTCTGGTTCGGCAAACGGCTGCCCTCCCTGGTGGGTGCCGGGTCTGGGGAGCAGTGGAGTAAGGGCTGCCGGCCTCCGTGCCGGCGACCCTTACCCTCTGAGTGTCAAACGGACTTTACAGCACATTTATGACATCCGGCGCCAGCAGAGCACGTGCTCTGCCGGCAAATACTTGTGCAAATACATGTAAAAGAATCAACTTGGAACTTTGACTTTTAAGTGAAGAATTGTAAATAGGACACAGCCAAGTCATGAACTATAGGACACAATTGTATGAACTATTAATATTTAGGCTGTCGGCCAAAGAGCATAAAGACTTGTTCTTTGTGATCTCTCTGCAATCCCACGTAAGGGGGTTCTGTATCTATAGAAAAACATCAGAAATTTCCAAAGATTTTGCCAGGGAACTGGTACTTGTAACTTGTACATGTAGAAAAGTAAAAATGAATATTCAGTATTGGTACCACACTAACAACAGTTTACCGTTTAGTTGCTGGACATAAGATTCTGAGAACATACCTTCTGGATTGAGGCTGAGAGTAGGTTTTGTAGTGTGTGCAACAATCTTTACTTTCAAAAGATGGAGCACCTGATTGGCATTGAAGTAGGTGTGGTTTAATTACAATTGTAACAACATTCTAGGGTAGAATACCAAATGATATATAAGGGTTCTTTATAAAACCTGTTAAATTGTGAAGACAGATTATTTGCATAGAGTAGTCTGAGATGTTGGTGAGATGAATAGCTGCATTTTAAATTAATTGGTGTTACCTTTGGACTGATGGCACCGTCCCCAAATGTATTGTATTCTAGTCTAGTCTCATTGAGAAAGGAATTGAAATAATGTATTACTGAGGCTAGGTTATTGTTCCCAGGCAAAACTCTCAACAAAACTAGAGCTGATAAAAAGTAACTAATAGGCATTGCTGTGTTATCCATAATAGCGAGTTAATTTAATTTCAGCTACTACTAAATTCCCTTCGGTGCACTTAAGCGAAACATAATGTTTTTATTTTTAACAAATACTTTCATTGGTTTAATTATTAAAATCTAAAATGTGTAAAGTTGTGGTTAATATTGAACAAAGAAAACAATACGTACAGTCAGATTTAAGCTAATGTCCCTTTTATTTTCTGTATTGCTAAATAAGCTCAGGATGAGTATAAAAAATGCTGATATTTACTATTTTTCTAAGCTTAAAACAAATGTATGTGGGGACTGGGGACTTATGCAGATGTATCTTACCCATGGCTTTGCCCGGGCTGAAACCTGTACAGTACTGCAAAAAGTGGGCATTTGCCCTACTTAACTTGAAGACCCACATTTAAAATGTCTTATGACAGCTTTTTGCCAGTGTTGTGTTACACTACTAGTAGAAGATTGGAGTTGGTTAAATGTTTCTGGGTGCAGTGTAAGCATTATGGGGGGTTCTGGCATCTTTCCCTTTTTACCATCTTTTTTTCAAAGCTCTTCACATTTGCCTAACAAATAGTAATGCTGGGCATCCTTCCATGTTTCTTGGGGAGAAAAAGGAATACCCCAAACGTTATTTGCTTTTATTATCTGTAAAGGAGAAGGAAGCACATAAAATAAAGGGATCCCATAACCTCTCATCCAGACCAGCTTGCTCCTATCCCTTTATAATGCTACAGAGAGCAGATATCAAGTATTCAGGCCTTAATTTCTGCTGATATTCAGGACTGGAATCTATTTTCAAAGCCACACCTCAACCCTGGAGCATATTACCGGTAAGTATGAAAGGACTCAGCAGTTGAGAACCACCAGCAACTGGAAAATGAGGGTGAGAGTGGCAGGTTGGCATCTAAGATGCGCTCTCTATTTTCTCCATCAACTGACAGTGTCAGCTTTTTAATGTTCTGCCAAACCTGTAGATATGCTGGAGTATTTGGTGAAACATCTGTGCCTGATGTGTACTTTATTTCTCTCTCCCCTTCAGAAACTTGTATTCTGGTACAAAAGTTTAAGTGTTCCTCTCACTTATCCTCTCTTATTCTGTCACTTCATTAAGTGAAGGAACACGTGCATGGACGTATTAAGGAAATACAAGATATCTTTGTTGCTGCAGGTAGAAACTTGACTAATATAAAGTGGAGTGTATGAAGTAAGTGGTTAATGAAAAATATGGAAGTAATTGTTCCAGATGAACTTGCTGATTACCTCCCATATCTCCTTTGCTTCTTGGTTTAGTGTTGAGTGCTGTTGGCGGCTCAGTGTACATTTTGTACATAACTCTAATAATGTTCACAATAAGAGAAGAGAGAAAAAGAGAAACCCAGCCCAGCAGTAGCTTCATTTAGCAAGAGGAAGAAGGGGCTAGATGAGAGGAAAAGAGGAAGGAGTGGGGGGCTGCATGTCATTATATTGCCATTGAGCAGTGGTGTAGGAATGTGGGTGCGTGGGGCGTTCTGCCCTGGGTGACATGGGGGGGTGTCAAAGCCACCGGATCAGCGGCAAAATGGCGGTGAGAAAATGTGGCGGTGAGAAACGCGACAGTGGCGAAACAAGTTACAGAGGCCTATTGCGGTGAGCCGCAATTCGTGTCCCCCTCCTTTCCACCAACCCAAGGGGACATTTGGCTTCGGATGACATCACTCAGGGGGCCAAGTGATGTCACATCCGGGTGTGACGGCACGGGGGGTTTGTCATCCCGCGCCTCACACCCCTGCGTGGCATAGCTACACCACTGCCATTGAATTCAGTGGACCAGTCAAAATGTAGTGTTGGGTCAGATGTCGCCTGTGAGTTATAGTTTGGGAACCACTGATGTAGAGGGACATTGTCTGCCTTATTGGTATCACCAATTGGTCCATCTTGTCCTAGAATAAAAGAGCAGTGTGTAGTCAATGCTGTGGTTGCAGTGAAACATAGCTTCTTCAGAATCCCATTAGAGTTCCACATAGTTATTAGAGCTGCACTCAGAAACTGGGGACTGGAAATGTGGGGTATACTCCAGAGCACACTTGTGGCAGTGCACATTTGTCCTTGCATAGAAAGGGTTGATATGACTATATTTTGGGTCTGTTATATTGAATTGCATAACTTTGGAAAGGCAAGCATGTACTGTACATAATATAAGTGATACAATATTTTGGGACTTAGATTTCTGCAACTTGGAAACATGCAACTAAGTACATCACTACGTATGCACTTTGACATGGATGCACCAGGGAAGCAATCAGTTGAAGTAGAAGGAAAAGTCTTCCTCCTGAACTTGGATCAAGGAAAGGAAGTGCTGTAATTGAATGATATCCCCTTGGGAGGTTTGTGGTGAAAAACCTACTTTGGGTATTGAACCCATAAAATATGATAAATGTATCTAAGAATGACCTGGTGGTGTGTCTTCAAAGAGCAACAGAGACTTTCCTTCCTCCAGTTCAAGTAGGTCAAGATCACAGTCAGCATTACAGTTGTGGATAGGCTGCTCTTCTACCTTCTTAATAAAGTGCTGTTTCCACGGCCTCACCTGACTTTTGCTACTAACAGAAGCTTAATGGGAGCTGCCTAAGTGACTGGACAATGTTGATGAAGAGCTACTTTGGGCAGGTTCTGGAAATATTATTGTAAACCTTTATCCAATGTGGGGCAGAAGCTGCAGTTGCCATATGTGGGACCCATAATATACCCATGGAGGCAATGTCTCTTCCATTCTTGAGGAAGTGCTTATAACAGAAAGGCAGGTTCTTGAGGAAGTGCTTATAACAGAAAGGCAGGTTTTCGTCTGCATGGTATGAAGATTCTCATGGCTTGTTGTATTTTGTAAAGAAAACGAAGTTATGGGTCTTGCAGCCATGTGATTTTATTGAAAGAATAAAGTTCAATACTTGTACTGTTTGTCTGACAAAACTCCTTAACACCGAAATCCCCCTTGATGAGCTGGAGGAGACACGTCCAAGGATTATCCTAAACAGACAAGAAAAAACTCTAGTCCCCGCTGACGTTTCACCCTGCACTTAGGGTTTCTTCAGAGCAAAAACCTGGCACCAGCCAGTAGATGTTAACTGCCAGTGGAATGCCTGGAAAGTTTAAAAAGACGTTGCTGCTTAATCAGAACCGGAAGTGTCAATCTCCGCTGTGACCGGAGATAACCTTTGCTGGTGCGATGTCTTAATCAAAAACGGAAACCAGATCTTGTTCACAAATACCAGTTCTTGTTGGCGGTTCAGAGGGTTCAAAGCCCTCCTTTGAGAAATTACAATTGCCTCCAAATTTCTTCTCAGTCTGTTTTTACTCGCTGAACAGCGAACGAGTTTCCTCGAAAGCAATTAAGTGCCCGGTTTGAGCCACGTGTGTCGCTATTGCCGATTTCTCTTCCTGAAGGAATTTAGTAGCCCTTAAATGTTCCTGCACTCGGGTTCTTATAGGTCGCATGGTGTTCTCCACATAAGTCCTTGTGCAGTCACCACAAGGGATTTCATACACGCCTGGATTAGACAGTGGCGGTCGTGTATCTTTCGGGTTACGCAGCATTTGTTCGATTTTAATTGTGGGTGAAAACCGGGTCTTAATACCATATTGCCTGACAATACGAGCTATTTTTTCGGAGAAGCCTCGTATGTATGGCAGAGACAGCCAAATTTGTTCTTTCTTTTCTAAATCTCGTTGTACTTTTTCTTTTTCACTGTCTCCGGTCCTGGGATGTGCTGACTCTTAGCTTTTTCCAGCACCTTTCAATTTGTTGTTCTCTATATCCGTTGGCTTTCAACATGTTCACAATGGTACACTTTTCATTGGCTAGAGATGAAGGGTCGCATACATGGATAGCTCTATATTTCACCAACAAGTCTATCAAAGAATTCTTCTGTGCGGGATGGTGGTTAGAAGTACTGTGGAGGTATCTTCCAGTATGCGTGGACTTCCTATATACTGTGTGACCAAAGGTGAGATCTGATTTCCTGGACACCTGAACATCCAAGAAAGGCAGCATCCCATCTGTCTCTATTTCCATTGTAAATTGGATCTCTGGACACAAACTATTTAGATGTTTCAAAAAATTGTCCAATTCCTTTCTTCCATGATCCCATACGCAAAACACACCTATATACCTAAGCCACGTAGATGGTTTATAGGCAGCAGATTGTAAAGCTTTTCCCTCGAAGAATTCCATAAACAGGTTTGCAACCACTGGGCTCAGTGGATTCCCCATTGCGACCCCCTCTTTTTGCTCCGAAACACTGGGTGAAGGTGTCACAAAAATATTATTAGATTATCAGGTTTTCGTCTTTCCACACTTGATCAGATGTTGTTGTAGTGTCATCTACAATGGACCAAGGTCATGCCGTCAGTCACTCAGGGGCCAGGACTGAAAACGAGTAGCACTGTTCAGGTTTTTCACCTGAAATGTTTGCCTAGTATTTAAACTTAGCAGTGGGGCTGAACTAATATAGCAAGCAAATGTGCTCCCTGAGGCATCTGGTGGGGCCATTGTGTGATACAGGAAGCTGGACTAGATGGGCCTTTCTTTGGCCTGATCCAGCAGGGCTCTTCTTATGTTCTTATCTCCTTGAATGTTTTTTCTTGAGGAGATTGACTTTCTTTCTGTACTGGCCAGGGGTTCTGGTATAGCTTCTTGTCGCATTCTCCTCAGCCAGTTGAAGATGGTTTCATTTTAGAACATGCATCCCCCCTGAGCATAGCTGTCAAACCACAGTTAGAAGAAGGCCTTAATTTCTAAACCTGTACTTCTTTGCCTTTGGATAACTGGCATGCTTAGGTAGAAATGGCAGAAGAGGCAGATGCCTATGGTGTATTTGCCATAGCTGACAAGAATTGGCTTTATACAGTAATAGACCTGGGAATAAGTGAGGAAGGTTGCTTTAGGCCAGTGCTGTGCTGCAGCCAAACACTGGGTGAAGGTGTCACAAAAATATTGTTAGATTATCAGGATTATAACTAAAACATATTGGTTTGCAGTGATATAAATTCTTTGTACAATCATATGGCCCACAAACCTTTTACAATGCAAAATTATGTCTTGGCGACAAGAAATCTCTATTTGCCTTTCTGTATACATGCAAATATAATACTGTATTTCTTCAATTCTAAGACGCATGTTTTTTCCCAATTAAGCATTTCAAAAAATGGGGTGTGTCTTGGAATCGAAGGTCTCCAAAAAGCACCCCAAAATGCTATCTTCTTACTTACTGGGGCTTGGGGGGAGCTTCAGGGAGGCCTGCGCGACCCTCTGCAGGCCTCCCTGATCTTCAGTTTGGTGAAAAAATGTGATTTTCGGCCATTTCCGGTTTTCGCGAAGGGTTGCGCAGGCCTCCCTGAAGCTCCCCCAAGCCCAGGTAATGAAGGAAATGGCACTTTCTGGCGGGGCCAGAAATGCTAAGCAAAGGCACTTAGTCATCGTCAGCTGCAGCGCAGGACATGCTGCGGAGAGTTGGTGTTAAGCGAGTAAATTCAGTGAAGGGAGGTGAGTCTTACAATCGATGGATTTTTTTTTTCCCTGCTGGTGGTACTGAAAGTAAAGGTGCGCCTTAGAATTGATGGCGCCTTAGACTCGAAGAAATACGGTAGTATCATCATTTACCGTACTTGAAAGCCAAGGCTACAACCCCATGTATACTTATTCAGAAGTACATCCTATTGAACAAACTGAAATTAACTTCTGAATAAACATTTGTATTTTATTTATAAATTTATATACTATGTACATCAATAAAACACATTCAGGGTAATTAACAAGGTCCATAAAATCATATAACTGCAGTAAAGCAGTCGGTAAGAACAGCAGTTAAAACGGCATCCCATCGGATGTTAAAAGCCTGGAAAAATAAAAGGTCTGTGCCTGATACTGAAGAGACATCCATGGCGATTCTTGGGCAAGTCTTCTTAGGAAAAGAATTCCATAAAAGGGCATCACAATTTGAGAAGATCCTCTCTCCAGTAACTGCCTGCCTTGCCTCTGAAGATGCTCAGTGTGGGTTTCTAGTTGGCTGGATGGTTGTGGGGGCATGACTTGGCATGCTTTTGCCAAGAAAACAACCATGCAAATTATTACTTACCTGGAACAAACAGCCATTGCCCCAGTGTCAGTAATTGGATGCAGAGTGCACTGCTGCTCATCTTGCTCCACAGATTGCTGTTACCATTGTGGTTCTTATTGCTGTTTCTGTAACTGTTTCTAGTCCATGAAATGCAGTGTGGCTCTATAGTAGCTGCATGCATGTGTAAGCTCTTTGTCACGCCAGACTTTAAAGGGATACTGGCTATTTAACGCTTGGAGAAAAATAACAAACCCCTTTGAGTAAAAAGCCAAGATAATGCTTAAAATAGGCTTAGGATGTTGGTAAACTGTAGTGCATATGACTTCCGTGTATTTTACCATACAACTCTATGACTTCCTTATCAAATTATTAAAACATTGTTTGAATAAAAAGCTGCAGCTTTTCTGGAACTTCAGTACATGTTGCAAAACAGAGTGAAATATAAGAAAGAAATGGAAATGTGTTCTGTTTGCTGTTCATAAGAAAAGTATATTGTCAGCCCAATTCTGTGTAAGGATACCCAGCCGGCCTAAAGGGTCAGCCGTGGTATCCTAGGCAGGTCCCGGGCTGCCCAGGGCAGCCCAGGTGCACCTTGAGGGAAGGAGACGATTATCCCTTGGTGCCACCAGGCCTAGGCCTAATGGGCCTACTCGAATGTACGCCAGCTCTGGAGCTGACGTACAGTTGAGGGCCAGGTGTTGGGGCAAACCGAGCCGAGGGAGAACTGGGGATATCGGTGGAACTCGCCGCCATCCCCACCCTCTCCCCGCCCGGTCCGGCCAATGCCTGCCCTCCCTCCGCCCCTGCACCAGCTGGTGCTGGGCTTACCTGGTCCGGTGGGCATAGGGACGGTCCCCCGGCGGGCCGTGGGCTGCTGGCCATTGCCCTGGTGTCCCTTACTTGCCAGGTGCCGCGGAAGTGCTTTATGGCATTTTCGCGACATCCAGCGCTGGGGGAGCACACGGTCCCCTGGCGCTTTTTTTGTGCAGGATTGCACTGTTTATCTGTGCTACAAGGATGTGCCAGCTTATGTGTCTCAAATTAAATAGCAACTAATTTTTTTAGTTATATTGCTTTGTTTGAAGTGATGATTCATGAAACACCAAAGATAAATGGTGCTTGTATTTCAATTTTACAGTTACATGGGAATTGGGCTTTCTGCTCAAGGTGTGAACATGAACAGACTACCAGGTAGGATGGAAATAATTATTTTGGTTTTCAAAACATTAATTGTTTCTATGAAATGCTGACCAGTTCATTTTTATAGATATTTCACGATGAAAGCAGCGGAACTGTTTTTCTGAATAATAATCTTCGTTTCATAATCCTGTAGAATGTATAATCTTTGTTTCATAATCATGTAGAATGTATAGTCTCTGAGATATTGAGAGCAGCGTGTAAACTGGGCTTTAACATGATTTGCTGTTAAGGTTGCTACTTCTCACAGTGCATCAAAAGCTACTCAAATGTTTCAGGAGTGACTTTTTGGAGGTGGGATGATGCTGTAGTATGAAGTGGGGGACATTGAAACTTCCGTCTTTGTGCTGAAGTTCTGCTTATGTTTACAAAAAATTGACTGTAACAGCAATAGAGTTACAGCCTGCGTGCAGCTCTCATTTTATTGTCCCTGAGTGCTGCTATGTTCGCTTCATGTTTATACCAGTGAAATTAAGTATAATTCAGTCAGAACTTGGAGTGTGCCCTCATAACACTTGTAAGTCTGCTGTGGCAGAAACAACAAAACATGACTAGGCACAAATTATGATATATTTCGGTACCTTTTAGAGTGGGAGTGACCAATCTGTGACACACGTGCAACTAGTAGGTGGACACTTTCTAAGTGGCATGTGCAAATTCGCCATATATAATTTTAATAATTTATTAAACAAACTGGCTAACCCAGCGGTTCTCAAACTGTGGTTCATGATGACCCAGGTTGCGAAAATGTTGCGAGTTGCCGCTGGCTGTGGCACCGCAAGACATTCTAAGTCGCTATCCAGCAGACAAAGTGGGTTGCTGGCTTTAGCGCCACAAGGCTTTCTGGGGCGCTACCCGGCTGACAGGTCTACATAAAAAGTGGCACATGGCATTGTGCTGCGGGTTGATCATACCTGCTTTATACAGCAAGTCCTCACTTAAAGTTGTCGATAGCTTCTTCTTGGAAACTGCAGCTTTAAGTGAAACGACTTATAATTAAACCAATTTTACCATAGGCTAATTGATAAACGGAAACGTTCCTATGGCATTTTCCCATTAACTTTAAAATGAAACAACTTTAAATTAAACAACTTTAAGTGAGGACTTGCTGTATTAGCAGCTTACAGCTTCATCTCTAATGCAGGATATACAGGTATTTGTAACTTATTTAAATAAAATGAAGGTACTTCTCCTTTTCATGAAATTGTATAGTTTGGTATATTTATATGCTATGTTATACACAGTCTTTCATCTTCTTAAGTTTAAAATAAGTTTAGAATTGACTTTTTTGTCAAAAGAAATACAGTCATCTTGCTGAGGCTAAACAGGTCTTGGTCTTGTCAGTGGAAAGATGGGAGACCACCTGGCGATTTCATGTATGTCACCTTGAATTCCTTCATGAAAGACAGAGAAATGGTACATAGACCTTAATTTTGTCTCAACATTTTATCATCTGCTCCCCCCTCCTCTGGAAAAAATTGTTATCCTTGACATCAACATTTCCAGATAATGTACATCTTGTGGCTTATTCAGATGTCTTAACTTTTCTTACAGCGCTATCCTATGCATGTCTACTCAGAAGTAAGTCCCATTATGTTCAATGGGACTTACTTCCAGGTAAGTACTATAGGATTGCAGCCTTAGTTTAGACCATGATGTGTTTTTGTAAATGATGTGGTAACATTCTAAATAATTTTATGTTTGCTTTAGGTTGGGATAAACATTCATATGGTTACCATGGAGATGATGGACATTCGTTTTGTTCCTCTGGAACTGGACAACCCTATGGTCCAACATTTACAACTGGTGATGTCATTGGTTGTTGTGTAAATCTCATCAACAATACCTGCTTCTATACGAAGAATGGACATAGTTTGGGTATGAAGAAGACTTGCTAATAATAGTTGACTTGGCCAAAGCCAAATGCTTTTTTCTGTCATGAAACTTTAAAGAAGAGATAAGAGGTCAAAAGTTCAACAAATACTATAGATCAGTGGTTCTCAAACTGTGGGTCGCGACTCAACATTGGAACCAAAAGCTGCCCCCTGCCCCCCTTAAGTGGTGGGGACAGCATGGCGGCGGTGATTCCAGGGATCGTCACCACTGTAAAAGTGCTCAAAACTGCCATTTTTGTACTTACTTGGGCTTGGGGGGGCTTCGGGGAGGCCTGCGCAACCCTTTGCAGGCCTCCCCGATCTTCAGATCTCTGAAAAATGGCAATTTTGGGGGCGCTTCTGGTTTTTGCGACAGTGGCAACAGGATGCAGCTATCTTTTTGTCTTGAGGTCTCTGTGGGCCACTGTGAGATACAGGAAGCTAGACTAGATGTGCCCTTGGCCTGATCCAGCAGGTCTCTTCTTATGTTCTTCCTAGAACTGAATATTAAAGATGGTTACTGAACAAATAATACCTAGTAGCTTGTTTTGTTTACACAAATCATAAATTTCTGTCTTTTAAAAGTCAGACTGAATGTGTACAAATATTTAGGAGTTAAATTTCACATTAAACAATATATTTGTTTTTGACAAATTTGTTTAAACATTTTAGGATGTGCAGATATCTGAATCTATTGTTTCATCACAATTTGTAATTAAAGCTTAACAGTAATTCATTGCTGTGTGATGTGTAATGATAGAACAGTATTAGAATTTTGAAGTATTAATGTTTTAAACTGGGATAAACCAGATTTTCCACAACCTATTTAAGCTGTGGTTTTACCTGATACAACTACAATTGATAAATAACAAGCCAACTCTGCTGTTCTGTCTTCAGTGACCTTCTCTCTTACACTTTTTTGTTGGCATGCAAAATTCCTTGCTTCCAATGTTTGCGATGCCTGCCAATGTAACTTCTGAAGAAATTATATACTGTATGTAATTCTGAGTATTTCCTATCATATTGAGATCTTGTGATCTCTTGTTTTGGTTTAAAATAAATCAATACATTAGACAATAGTAGTTTAACTTATATCAGGCCCCATAATTTGACTACAAGAGCTCTAAGTTCTGATTTGTATTAATTGTTAAAATATCTGTTTTTCTATAGAAATATATCATGATGCCATTTTTAATTCATGTCTTTTGATTACAGGTATTGCTTTCACGGATTTGCCGGTAAGATAAATGTATTCATTAAAAAAATCTGGTGATGTGGGTTTCCTGGAAAATTTACCCCTGTCCTAAATAGATTTGGCATGTTTATTTGACTTGGGTATAAAGTAAACCGAAAAAAAGTACCCTGTGATAATTTTATAACCTGTATCTCAAGTTTTCCTGATAACTACAAGTATTTGAACTGAAATAGATTAGAAAAAAAAGTTACACATATTTGAATAAAAAAATGTAAAAGTTTATGTGGAAATTATTTGTTGGACAAGTTATTGTTGGACAAATTATTCCAATCTCATCAACAATAACATGCATTTCCCCAACTTGATCAATGTTAAGAAAATATGAAGGCCCTGAAAATTGTTCTTGAGATATTGCCATAATTTTAGCACATCCAAAGAGCTGTGCAGTACACGTTATGCTACTGCTATCCATTCACCACTTCAGCAGAATGTTCTTCTTTCACTGAGAGCATGGGCCGCCTTCTGTTTCACTATCACTCTGTAGAAGCACTTGTACTACTTGTTCTAGTTCAAATGGAGGCAAAATAGATTTAAGAATTGCTTGCATTATTTTTTATTGATGGTTCTACCGACAAGTCTGTGAGCAAGAGAAATTTATCAAACTTCATCTTTTTCACTAGTTGTGCTTATGACTGATTCTCCAGAAGCAAGATATTGTGAGAAATAGTAACAAGCCTTGATTTGTTGTTCTGTTGCTCGTTTTTTGTCTTGATTTGAGCCCAAAGTCTTCCACATCTATATAGAAGAAGCTACTTTTGGTGGAATGCTTAGGATCCTTATGCCGATCTTAGAAAATTGTTAGGTGGTAACATATCCCTTTCGTCATGGCTATATGCAGGTATTTCCTCTCCATGAAGAGCGAATGTACTGTATGATGAGCTCCACTGCAGACAAATGCTGGACCTGAGAGGGGAGTGGAACTAGCTGCCGCTTCATTGGCAGGGGCTACCACACTTGTTCCTGAGGAGCCCCTTCTGTTCCCAGTGGAGAGAGAATGCCTCATAGGGCTCATGAGCAGTATTTTTAGAAATTGAAAACTATATGCAGAAAATTTTCACCCTATATTACAAAAATACCAATAGCATTCTTAAGTAAAATATACATTTTTCTTGCTTGTAAATCTTTTTAGATTACTTATTTTCATTTTCTTTTAAAATTACAACCACAATAGCAAAATACAGGTGGGCCCCCATATCCGCTGGGGATATGTTCCAGGCCCCTCCGTGGATACTTGAAACCGTGGATAAGAGCAAACACCCCCTCCATGGTTTCCTGAGGGCCCCCCCACCCTGCCTCCCCTGCAGGCAGGCATGCTTGCCCGCCCCCCCAGCTCTTATTTTTCTGTCTGCAAGCTTTGTTTCTTCCTTAAAACAAACAGAGAAGCAGCCTCCATTGCAGGCAAGTAGAACGAGACTAAGTCCTAAAGAGGCTCTGCAAGGTTTCTGTTAACCTTGCAGAGCCTCTCTAGTACTTAGTCTCGTTCTACTTGCCTGTAATAAGCAGCCAGAGGCTGCTTCTCCTGTTTCTTTAAGGAAGAAACGAAGCTTACTGGGAAAAAGGTAAAAGCCTGGGGGGGGGGTCCCCACGATCCGTGGATAACTGAAACCGTGGATAGCGAATCAGTGGATATGGGGGCCCACCTGTAGTAGTTTAAAAATTAGTTACTTGGAAATGGAAACATTGCTTTTGTTCTGGATTTAATGTTGGAGGCTTTTTATGAATTTTACAGTTTTGACAAGAGTGTTAGGAATCCGCTACAACCATCATCTCATATTTGCTGCTACAGTGCATGTTTGGCATTTCTAACTTTTGATGTTTCAGTAAATATTTAGATAATGTATTTTAGAAGAACTGAAATTATGGCATCTACTTGGCTCTTAGGATGTGTTGGTTTTGTATTCTGTTGTGATTGATTTGAGAAATATTGTATTGTCTGCCATGTGCCATTAGAAAATTATAAAGCGAGATAGATAAAAACTAAAAATACCCTAGAACAGGGGTTCTCAACCTTTGGGGATCCGCGTACCTCCTAGGCGGGCCCCCAAATGTTGGCGTACCCCCCACCCCCAAGTCCCACATACCCCCCAAAAGTGCACCCCCAAAAAGTATTTTTCGGCCTGTGGCGCAGCCGAGCAGGTTCTCCGGCTTTCACCGCAAGCCGGAGGGAAAGGCTACAGCCCTGCCGAAAAACGTTTAAATTGTCCCCCGTAGCTCTCCCTACCTTTCTTCACAGCCGCCACCATGTTGGATCTCCCGAAATCTTGCGAGATCCAAGATCGCGGCATGAGATTTGGGAGCCGCGATCTTGGATCGCGTGAGATTTTGGGAGATCCAACATGGCGGCTGTGAAGAAAGGTAGGGAGAGCTCCGGGGGATAATTTAAATGTTTTTTCAGCCTGCAGCGCGGCCGAGTGGGTCCTCCGTCTTGCGGTGCGAGCTGGAGGACCTGCTCTGCTGCGCCGCAGGCCGAAAAAAGCACTTTCTGGGGAAAAAAACCCAATTTTTCCACTGCCAGTTATCAGCTGCTGCTCACAGCAGCTGATAATGGGGAGCATCTTGCGTACCCCCAACTTGCAGTCCGCGTGCTCCTGGGGGTATGCAGACCACAGGTTGAGAACCCCTGCCCTAGAATGTTTGTCAATAAGATAGTGGTATAAATTGGAATCCTTGGGGAGGCCTGATCTTTGAACAAACACATGAAACTACCGTATGCAGATGCAGACCATATGTTTATCTAGCTCAGTGCCATCTATTTTGACTGGGTGTACCAAGGATTGAACCTGGGACCCTATTTGGATAAGTTATGTGGTCTGCCGCTGAGCAAGAATATTGAGTAACATATTGCGTATATCCTGCGTTTTTTTTCCAGTAGGGGACTTAAAACGATTTGCAAAAGATTTGATCAATCAAATTAATAATTTAATAAGTTGGCATAATTAAAGCACAAAAATAAAACCCTGCATCAAGAACAGCAGCAAAACACTTCTATCTTCTATTGTTTTGTTACCTTTGTAAACATGGAAAAATGATTTACCACTGAGATTTAATGCAGGCAACTCTGTATTTGGTCTTTTATAAGTAAATTGAAGCCTCTTCAAACAGTCCTAGATCTGGTACTTTTTGGCACTTAAATTTGATTTTATACCAGTGGAGCTTGTAGTAATGTTTTTTTTTAAACACCTTCAGTAATTAATTGCTGGATTGCTGATCTAAAATAAATTTAAACTTTGAGAGCGAAAAGTATTAATTGCAATATTCTCTTGCAGCCAAACCTTTACCCTACAGTAGGACTTCAAACACCAGGAGAAGTTGTGGATGCTAATTTTGGGCAGCATCCATTTGTGTTTGATATTGAAGATTATATGCGAGAATGGAGAACCAAAATTCAAGCTCAGATCGATAGATTTCCAATAGGAGATCGGGAAGGAGAATGGCAGACAATGATCCAAAAGTAAGGATGCTTACATGCTACATGCTTGCTTAAATGCTACATGCAAAAAGCCTACAAGCTTGCTTAAATTTCTACTCAAATTTGAGAGAGTTGAAAAGTGTGTGTTTCAGAACTGTTAGCACTCAGTACTCTGTCAGTACTTTTGTAGTTGCACACTTGTGTATGGCAAGTTTACTATCCCTGTTAAGATGTGCTGTATGTTTCAGGGGAAGACTAATTTATCCGATAGATTTTATCTCCGTGTAAAACCATGCATTGCTGTTCACATGGTGAATGAATAGATTCTCTGACTTCCTTCCCAAGAAATGGTTGAAAGATATTAGTGCACCCTTGAGTCATTCCTACATCTGAAAATACATGTATAAGTAATGTTAAAATGCTGACATGCACGTTATGTTTCATATTTGTATGAGAGGAAGAAGTAATTATTGGTGATTTTTGGGCCCAAACCTATCCAACTTTCCAGTGCCAATGCAGACTTAATGCAGCCCTGAGGTTAGGGACAGATGTTCCCCTACCTTGAGAACACCTCCATGAGTACACCACCACCACCACCGCCACAGGATGCAATGCACACCCCATTGGCATGACTGCATCAGTGCTGGAAAGTTGGGTAGGATTGGGCCCTGTGTTAACTATCAGTAAGCAAGTAGTGAGTATTTTGTATCATTTACCTATTTATATTTCAGAAAGAAATACATCAGAATTAAAACACTGGAGAAAGGAGAATATACTTAGAATATTAGCACTAATCCCTGTGACTGTTGTGCTGTCAGTAATTTTTATTACGATTGTTCAAGATACTTTGTAATTTCATATCTTGGGCTCAGGCCCTGAAAACAGCATGGACAGTGTGCTCCAATCTGACTCTATTTCTACTTGAATGAGAAAGGATGTGATAACTGCATGTTACTCTTACAGAGGGAAAATGGCAAATTCACACTTGTTTTCTACCGAATTATTGCTGCTTTGCAACTAAAGCTATTTCTTACTGAATATGTGAATTTGTACCAGTGACCTAAGAGCAATTGGATAAGTGATTAGCAAGGATAAGTGGCTAGCAAGGTTAGCACAAGTTGCTCTCTCCCTGCTTCTGTTCTATCCATTTTGTCTCTTTAGTCTCCCAGTAAAGAGAGACAAAGAAATATACCGGTAGTTATGTATTTAAAACATAAGGATGCTTTAATTTGATATAATGAAATACATACAAATAGTAACTTTGTGCAGAAGCTGCTGATTCAACTTAACAGAGTTCTTTAACAAGTTGCTTCCATGCTATGTATTTACTTTTATTTGTTTTGACTTTTTAACAGAATGGTTTCGTCTTATTTGGTTCATCATGGGTATTGTGCAACAGCAGAGGCCTTTGCTAGATCTACTGATCAGACTGTATTAGAAGAACTAGCTTCCATTAAAAATAGACAAAGTAAGCCTGCATATACAGTATTCTTTTAATATAAAGTAATTGAAATGTTCAAATATAAAAATGCTTCTTGTGATCTGAATTTCACCATGGAGTCTTGTTCATTATTTTGTAAATCTTAACAATAGCAGTTGTTATGAGCTTGTTTTACTGTAGATAAGCCTATTATGTACAGAGGAAAATGTTTACCTTATATTTAGCAGAACTGTCAACTGACAAAACAATGGTTTGGTAATGTGTCTTGATAAGCTTATAAATGAGTGCATATTAAAACTTCCAACAAAAGTGTCTTTTTGAGGTACTCATGAACATATAACTTGCAATTTGGAAGACAATAGCTCAACTTTGTTGTTCAGCTTTAATATGTTCTTTTTCACTCCCTCTTAGCATAGCAGAAACAAGAAACAATTCTATTCTTAAACCTTATTTCTCACCAATGAGTCGTGGACCCTAATTCCTCATACATGTAGTTGATGAATTTGTTTCAGTGAACTGATTGAAGGCTACAGCTCTACTGTTTTATTACTCTTAGGGCTAAACTACATATGATGCCAGCTTAAATAGGTTGGCATGTAGTCACAGGCTTATGTTTACTCGTAAGTAGCTGCGTTGATCTGCAATTTGTATAGTGACTGTAGCATAGCCGTAGGGATTGTGGTGATTGGGGGGGGGGGCTCTTCTCCCAATCTGCCCCTTTCTTAAGGGCCAAAATGGTAGACTACACTGCCACCTCAATGACCAATCCAGGCAAAGAGAAACGGTACTCAAAAACCTCCTTCTCAGTTATGTGGGAAATACCCCAAAAACATGTGATGTAGTGTGTAGTTGATGGTTGTGGGGGACTGGGATAAAGCTCTGAGTTCATCCAAAAATAGGCAGGTGAAGAGTTAAAACATAAGAGTTTATTAAAAAGTGATGAGGTAGAATAGTATAAGGAGGAAGAAAAAGAACAAGCAGGCTTACAAAAATGACTTGGGTGATGCACAGCCCAATCCTATGCATGTATTCTCAGAAGTAAGTTCTATTATAGTCAATGAGGCTTACTCCCAGGTAAATGTGCATAGGATTGCAACCACAGATTCTTAGTGAAAGATACACATAAGCATTTTGCAGGCAAACCCCAAAGAAAAAGAAAATCTTGTACATGTATATCTCGCTGACCTTCACTATGCTTATTTGGAACTTCAACTTTTCAGACACCATTGCGCCTCTTCAGACCCATGAGAGGCAGGTAGAATTTGACCACAGACAGATTCACTCTGAGGGAGCCAAACCGAAACACGCACAACCATTCTTGGGCTTGACCTTAAGTAAACCTAGGTTCAATTACAGTACTTCATTGCCCTGTCTGGTTAGATGTTTTACAGTCACATCTCCTCCTGCCCTCTGGATTCAGCCAGGTGGACTGGAGTGCCCAGTGGCTGGGCACATGGTAATTCCAGCTGATGAGCTGGCTAGGAACCATTCACCCAGACCAGCGCACAAAGTGACCTGTCTACTTGGCCATACGGTCTTTCTGCTATGGCGCTGACTTCAAAGTGTTCCAGTGAAACTTTAGATGGGAAAAAGAGATGAACAAAGAGAACAATAATCACAAAGGGGGGGGGGTATTTAGTCCTTCCCCTATGTGCTGGTTTCCCACTGAAAATTGCCTCTGGCTTTGTACTGCCATGCTGCTGTCTCTCACAGTTGCTACTTAAAAGTGAACTTAACCCTGTAACTACATGTTGATGCATTTAATGTCACGTGTAGCTTGCCTTTGGATTAGAGCTTTACCTGAGGTTTGGAGTTACAGAAAGTTTCCCGTGATTTGTTCTGATAAGTCAAAACTATCCGAAGAGATTTCTTTGCCTTGCTGCTTCTGTTGGTTTTTAAATAATATTAATATGATTTGTTTTTTCTTTTGCTTTGCTTTTTGTTTTAATATGTACAGTGGAACCTTGGATTGCGAGTAACTTGGTTAGCGGGTGCTTTGCAAGACGAGCAAAATAGTTTTCTAAATTTTGACTTGATAAACGAGCAATGTCTTGCAATACAAGTACATTGTGTTCTCCAAGATAGAATAGCAGCTCAGACTTTGCTTTGCAACTTCTGTCTTGCAGACCTCATTAACAAGTTGTTTTCCCCTTCCCCCATTTGCCTCTAGCACAGACGTTTACTCTGCAGAACAAGGCTCAGGTTTTGCATATCAGATGTTGCAAAGTGAGCTACAGTTTGCAAGAGCAAAGGAGTAATCTACAGGGCAGCTTCTTAATTAGCTGAGCCCAGGAGATAATGCAGACACACACAAAGATCTCTTGCAGAATAACGAATCATCTGAGTTTCCATTATTTCTTATGGGAAAATTTGCTTTGATATACGAGTGCTTTGGATTACAAGCACGTTTCTGGAACCAATTATGCTCGCAATCCAAGGTTCCACTGTATTTGGATTTAAAAGTGTGGGTTGCCTACTTTAGACCTTCATAATTCAGAAGTCAGGATATAAAGAATAACTTGGCAAACTATACAAAACATGAAAAGTTGCTGTTTTGTGCAGTTGTGCACTACTTGATGCTTATATTTCCAGTAAATAACACCCATTTGTTTTTTGTTATTTTACTTATAGGTGATAAAAATTTAAGGGCACAATCTGTGATACTTAAGCACTTCTAAGTACTGTTCATTCCAATGGGAAATATTTTAAGTTATACAGTATGCTTAAATTTAGATATTAGTGGGAGTTGGAAGTGCTTAAATTTTGCAGGATCATGCCCTTAAAAAGTAAAGTGTTCAAACTGGTTTGTTTTTGTGAATAGGAATTCAAAAACTGGTTTTAGCAGGAAGAATGGGAGAAGCCATTGAAACAACACAACAGTTGTATCCAAGTTTACTAGAAAGAAATCCTAACCTTTTATTTGCTTTGAAGTAAGTATTTTTAAGTAAAGATGTTGTTTAATAAATAGCTGTCTAAATTCTGTATGTGTGTGTGCACGTGTGTGCGTGTTTACGTGTGTGTGCGTGTTTACCTTGTTACAACTGTTAAGTTTCCACAGTCACAAATACATTGTTGATTATGTAGGGAAACCAGGAGTCTTCATGGATATGCTTGTGCAGTGAATTGCACCTTATGGTTTTTTTATCCTAAGGCACTGTTGTACCAGCAGAGGGCTCTTCTGATTGAGCAAGGCAGAATCCTTCCCAATTTTACCAATCCTTCCGTTCTTGCTGAACTTCTGCATACTACATCCTATGTCGTTCCAGAGGTTCCCCTGACTTTCCTGGGGGACATGGAGTTGTAGTGAGGATTGGCTAGCTAGGGAATTACACTTGCATGAGCTTCCTTACTGTATGCTCCCACAAGTCAGAATCCAGCCCTGTATCTATTAAGTTCCTCAGCTTTGAGGATGTCCTTTTTTTAAAAAAGAGTACATTACTAATCTTGATGATTTTGCAGAACAGCTTTTGCAGGTGAAGATAGCATCTGCCTAAACCTGGTCTCTCAAGTTTCCAGTAACAGTTTGTGCTTCGGCTTCTGCATGTCCACTGCCCACCAAAACCACAGAAATACTGCTACTATTTCCCTCCCATAATTCCAGCTCTTAACCAAAAAAGGGAACATTCCAATTTTCTTCCCCTGCCCCTATGCACAATTAATTTGAAGCAATGTACACAAATAGGCTTATGCTAATTTGCAAAAGATCCTTCTCCTCAACATCTGGAGCAGAGTAGCCCATCATTTCAAGAATGTATTTTTGTTATATAAAAAAAATCAATTTCTGGTGTATGTATGTTATTTCTCTTAAGAGTGAAATTGGCAGGTCCAAAAGCTCTTTTCAATCTTATTTGGTCACCTTCATTATTCTGTCCGCTTCTATGGAACATGAAGCAGATGTTATTTTTGTACAGTTATTAAATGGTTGCATTGCAGTTAGTACAGTCGGCTCACATCTTACGTGAGGGTTACGTTTCAAGGTTGAAGCTTAAGTTAAAATCGCATATAGTCGAAACACTCTTAAATCCAACGAATATGTAATGTCTCTTTAAGAACTAAAAGCACAGTATGGGAGACAGGAACTGAGACAACTGAGGGAACAGCAGCTTCATTCTCTCATTTCAGGCTCACTCGGGGGCATAAACAGAGTAAGTGGAATGGTGGGCTGAATCGCCTGCAGTATTTAAACTGTTGTTGGGTGTGGGTGTGTGAACGTGTATACTAGAATTTGTGCAAGTCAATCACACATAAGATGCGGGTCGACTGTACTTGGAGTGCAATTAGTCTGAAACTGGTATCTCAGTTCCATAAACTAATTCTTTCTTCTTGTTTTCTAGGGTACGCCAGTTCATAGAAATGGTCAATGGTACAGACAGTGAAGTGCGATGTCTAGGAGGTCACAGTCCAAAATCTCAAGATAGTTATCCTGTTAGTCCTCGATCATTTAGTAGTCCCAGTATGAGCCCCAGCCATGGAATGAATATTCACAGTATAGCAACAGGCAAAGGAAGTAGCACACATTGTTCTGGTGAGTTGAAGGTGCCAGATGATTGTATTTATACTGAGGTGTAGTTCATTTCTGAGTCCTCAGAGCTCTTTTTACTCTTCCCATTATTAGCTTATAAAAGTTTGTGGTGTTGTCCTGCATCACTTAATGGATGATTTGCCTCTCACCCTTCCTTAGCCATAACTACTTGGGAGTTGTCTGTTCTTCTGTGCTACTTAGTTACTAGCAGTGAAACTAGTCATGTAAACAGTCTGTACAGTGCTGTTCCATTTATGTTAGGACACCTGTTAGGAAAGCTGTACGTGTGGCGCTCACATTCTGTGGCCACTTTGTTTTGGATAGCTTGGATCCAACAGTGGTGTTGAGTAAGTAAAAGATACATTTGATCCTGCAAGGGAGAGGGTCTCCATGATGAGCGGTGATTCTCCCTTCCTGCTGTGGTCTACTGTGCCATTGCGATTGTGTTCCAGAAGGTCCACAACCCTTAAAAGAAGTTTTTTTTGGGTGGTGGTGGTGGTGCAGGGGACTGTAAGAGGGAAAGGGAAGGCAGGAAAACCCTGTGTCATGAACAGAACTCTGTTCTGTCTACAAAACAGAAGTTGGGATTCAAACCAATAACAATTGACTTAAAGCCAAAGTGCAAGCTATACTGAATGCATAATGTGGCCTGGTATGTGTTTTGTGTCTTTTACAAATAGTGTGCCAGAGGTGTGTGTGAAATGTGGTAAAATTGGAGCTGCTTATAGGGGTGCTTTAGTAGTTTCCTCTCACTGTGGTTTTGATCCTGGCTGCAGATGACCCCTGTGTGCTATTTTTATATAGAACACTTTTTCCCAATAACAATGGTACTGGAGGGTAGCCACAATTGGGATTGAAACTGGCACAGGAACAAAATATTAAATTCCCTCATCCATAGGTCATGTTTCATGGTTTCCTTGGCATGTGATTTAAAGCAAACACACTGGGCCACTGTACACATTCAGCATAATGTATAGTTTGGCTTTTAATGAAGCATGTTGACACTCTTAAAAACTTTCAGAAAGCTTGCATACCCGAAAATACGGGGGGAGGGACCTCAGTGCTCACTAGCCACTGCACCTGTTACCACTACCCTTGGTTTGAGGAGTAAATTAGGAGCATGTGAGAGGATTCCATTCCCTCACAGTGGCTGTTTAGCAGACAGAAGGCAGGCTCTCTTTCTACTCCTCCCAAGCTATCTGGGTTTCCATAGAGCAAATAATGCAGAGATTATCCATGATACTATTTAGTGGAAGGGCCTCTGGTTATGAGAGGGGAGCCTGCCCTCCAGCTGTGCCTGCCCATCAGGTAACCTGAGACTGATGCCAAATTGTTTGAGATTAATCTGCTATCTACATAACTTCACCAAAATGCAAGATGTGTGGAATTATAAATACTTAACAAAGCATGTATTCTGTTAGTTGAAGCATTGATTTTTTTGCTTTTAAATTTGGGATTGTTTTCATTTTAGGTTTTGAAACTAGTTGCAGTAATGGGGTGATATCAAACAAAGCACATCAGTCGTATTGTCACAGTAAACACCAGTCTACGAGTCTGAATGTACCAGAACTCAATAATATAAATGTAACAAGATCACAGCAGGTTAATAGCTACTCCAGGTGAGCATATTCAACCCAATCAGATGCTATCTTGTTCTTTGCCCAACTTTCTTTGTTTTCTCTCTTCGTAACACAACATTGTACTGATTTTTCAGGTGTAGTCAGATTGATACTTATAGATGACTTCCCACAGTCTGCTCTTGCCCTGGTGGACAGAGAAGTGGGTTACACATCCAATAGATACATTTCTTTCTGTTTTTAGTACACATTTTTTAAAATGAATATCATTCTTGCACGCTCACAATCTGTGGAAAGCTAAAAATGTATAAAAGATTATCTATAGTTCACTTGCTCAGAACACTACTTCCAGGTATGCTATTGCTTGTATCTGCTGATCATTGTCTTTAAACCTGTACGTGGCTTGGGTCGAGGATCTGAAGGGGCTACCTGTTCCTGTATGAATCTACCTGCCCATTAAGAACTTCTGGGGGCTCTGCGCTGCATATTAGTGCCTGCAGAGGTATGGCTGGCTTGATACGGGACAGGGTCTTCTCTGTAGCAGTGCCTAGTCTCCAGGCTGGCACCATCCTCTTTGTCTTTTGATGGTTGGTGAAAACAAGACACCTGGGATAGGACACGTCTAAGTTAGCTATTCTTTTGTTTTGTATGTTTGTTGCACAAATGTTGTTAGTTTTTCAGTGCTTTACATTTTTATACCACTTTAGAGGCCTGTGCAAAAAACAGTCTATGCATTTAAAAATAAATATTAGTGGCCAAGAGCCATAGGGAAAGGAATTTAGAAATATCCTATAGTTATGTGTTATGTTATTACAAGGACCTTTGTAAAATGAATCAAGCATTAGAATTGTACCATAACCCTGCATCATAGTATCAAACATAGCCCTGAGTAATTGATGTTCTGGCTTTTATTTTAAAGCCACCATTCTTCATACTGAGTACTACACTATCATGTTCTGTTTTGTCACGTTTGCGTAGTTACGTTTTTAACAAAACTGGAAGTTTGAATCCAGTATCATATCACTTTAGATATTCGAGAGGTCATATAGATGAGTAGACTACCATAGGGTGAGGTGAGCTCTCTAGTCCCAGGGTATCATTTGCCAAGTGGTTAGGAAATTTTTACTACAACATCTGATGCAGATATGTGATAAACTTGTCTACATTTACCCAGTTAGGCTGTGGGATGTAGGAGGTAAAACTTTAACGTTGTGAGTCATGTCCATTTATCTTCATAGTTTACATTTTTCTTTTCCTCAGCAATGATGTAGACATGGAAACAGATCACTACTCCAATGGGGTTGCAGAGACGTCATCCAATGGCTTTTTAAATGGTAGTTCCAAGCATGATCATGAAATGGAAGAATGTGACACAGAAATGGGTCTGTAGTAATAATTCTTAGCTGCTTAACAAGTGTTATAATAGTTTCATTAATTGTTTTACTTGCAATGATTTCCAAACGAAACTAAGTCACACTTCTTTTTGGTTTTCAGACAACTTGTTTTACATACGTTTTTAACTTAAAATTCCCATGAAAGTGAGTGTTTCATTGAAAATCTCCCTAAATATTAAATGTCTGTCAAATGAGGATTATGTATTTAATTCTTTACTGGATTTTCACTTTGTTACTCAGTTCTCTGGTGGTACGTAAAACAAAAAGCCTGTATTGAGTTCAAAATGCTGACATTTTGGAGTCTGCCCCATTTTTGTACTCTGATGTTATCTATATTACTACCTTTATCACCATTAATATATTATCTATATTACTACCTTTATCACCAATGCTGAAATATAGGCATTTCCTTCCGTGCTCTAGTACAGTATATTTCTAAATTTGCATTGTGAAATGTATAGGTGAGGCTAGAAGAGATAGTCTATCCTGTCTTTATCACAGATGTTGCTTCTGTCCGTTTATATCACAGTTGATAATATGCTTCTCTTACTATGTTGCTTGCATGGAGAGTCTTCACACCAGCACCACACTGCTCCTGGCAGTGGCTGGTGTGGAAACCATCTATATAATGAGCTACACTTTGCGAATGCCATGGCAAGAATGGACCGCAGAGGCTGTTTATATCTGCAGCATAAAGTCAAGTGCAGGTGGACTATGCTGTGTGTTTGTGACAGTCCCCAAATCCTTTCTCACAGCCTTATCAAGAAGCACTAACCCAGGGCTTGAGTTACAGAAGAGATGATCAGTGTCGGATAACTGAGAGCCACCAGAGAGGATGTGCATAAGAGAAGAAATTGTAGATATAGGTGTGAGACTTCCACTGTGGTAGTGAAACTTAGAGCCCAATCCTATTCCCCCCCCCCGCCAATGCAGCGATGCCAAAATGGCTACCATTGCATCCTGTGGTGGGGGGCAGTCCAGGTCTTCTCTGGGTAAGGGAAAATTGTTCCCTTACCTGGGGGTAAGTCTTAGCGGCGCAGGGGAGATCTACTCAGACCTGCGCTAGCTAAATAGCTGGCACAGGTCCACATGGACCAGTGCTGTGGGATCAGGTCTGGGAAGGGGGTTAGGATTTGGCAACTGCTACCAAACCTGACCCCTTCTTGGACCAGATCCGCCCATCCTCTGCCCTGTCATTCAGTGGCGTTTTAACGCCTTCCGGCGCCCGGGGGGGCGGGGGCTGGAACGCCCCGTCGCGCCAGAGCGCAGCTGCCGCCCCTCCCCCCGGAAGCGGCCCGTCACCGGCTTCCGGAGACGCTTTGCTCCGAAGCCAGGAAGCCCTCCTCGCTGAGGTTCTGCGCATGTGTAGAAAACCCAAATAAAAGCCGGCGACACGTTCGGCCGGCTCACAAAGCCCTCGACCGCCGAACTGGGCGGTCGCAAGGAGGAGGGCTTGTCCCGGCTTTGGAGCGGCGCCTCCGGAAGCCGGTGCCGCACCGAGTGGGCGCGCTGCTTCCCGGGGGCTCGGCAGCCGGGCTCCGGTGCCGCGCCCCCCGGAAGCACCGTGCCCACTTCGCGCCTGGGGCGCAGCACACCAGCGCCCCAGGCATAAGAACGCCATTGCTGTCATTGCCCCCGTTGCTGTCTCATTCTGCCTGCTCCTGTTCCACCCTCCCGCCACCCTCCCCCGCCATCTTACCTGGATCTCCAGGCAGCTACTGATCCACAGCCGCTGGTGGGAAGGCTCCAGCCTTCCCACCAGCATCCCTGGCATTTGCACTGAGTAGCACGCTGCCAGAGTGCCATTTACGATTGCTGCAGCCTGCTTTACGGCAGTCAGCACCAGCAGAAGAGGCGCAATGACAAACGGCTGGTAAGTATAGCATTGGGCTATTAATGTTGGAATGTGCTCCAAGGCTGTGTACATGACTCCCCCCTCCCCAGATTGCATTGCAATGCATTTTTTTTTTTACAGGTTTTACAGTGGACCCCCGTATCTGCGTTGAAACAAATCCACGGATGTGGGATCTATGGATAGCGGGGGTCCACTGTATTTCAAGTTGTAATCTGAAAAAAAGGTGAAATGAGGTGTATGCTCTACCCTCCTTTGATCGGCAAGAAATTTACTGTACATTTTGGTAAACAAATTGGATAGTGCCCATGAAAAATAACACCCGCTTCTTCTCTCCCTTCTGCCCCTTGTACTGAGCACTTTTTGTACTGTTTAGTTTTTTCAAATATTCATTGTATGAAACAATATGTGCATATCCAAATATTTGTCAATCTTGACCTTTTAAAAAGAGCAATATAGCTTTATCCTCAGCAATTCCACTATCTCTGACTACAATGGTATAGTTATCAAATTGGGGGAGTTGCTCTTATATACAGCTGTACACAGCTGAAGTCCATAACTATAGTGCGAATAGTGAATATTCATAACTTTTAAACATGGATATTAATTCTAGAATAAGGGTTTATATACTGTGTACACATTCCGGTATTTCTCCTTGACACTTCGTTAAATCCGCCTGTACAGTAATTATCAGGCATTTATTTAAAAAAAATGTTTTTTAATAAGCTTTCATTTCATACCATGCTGGATGCGCAGCGAGAGTTTTGTTTCAACAACTGCTCCCTTCCTCCTTTTGAATGTTAGGGAATCTTTGAGGTGGAATCCAACATGTGAGGGCATGTAGCCTGAAGGGGAAAATAGTACAGTCCTCATGTGCACGTACATACATGAACGTCATAGGCATGCATGAGTGGAATTCTTTGAACCCTGGCCTCTAACTACAACATTAGCACAATATCATGATACAGTAAAACCTTGGATTGCGAGCATAATTCGTTCCAGAAACGTGCTTGTAATCCAAAGCACTCATATATCAAAGTGAATTTCCCCATAAGAAATAATGGAAACTCAGATGATTCGTTCCACAACCATTTAATCATATAAAAATGATTACAGTAATACAAAATACAGTATAAAGTCAAAATAAAACAAATTAGCCTGCACTTTACCTTTGAAAAGAATCGTGGCTGGTGTGAGGGAGACGAGAGAGAGGAGAGGAGGAGGAGGAGTGTAGGACGTCTATCACGAACGTTATTGTGTAGGACGTTATTGTGTAGGAAGTCTATCACTAACAGGATCACTGCTATCTTTTGGTTCACTGGACTGAGACTGGGAGAAGATTACCCACAATCCCGCAGCAAGAGAGACTACTCGCAGAGGCGTAACGGGCCTCACTGGCGCCTTTCCTCACAGGGCTGCCTCCACGCGCCTTTCCTTCTATGCACGATTGTGAGGGTGGCATGAGAAGGCAGCCGTTCAGTGGTGGAGCCTGAGCGTAGCGCCCCACGCCCGGAGCAGCTGCTCCTCGGGCTCCAAAACCTACTTGTAATGCAAGACATCGCTTGTTAATCAAGTTAAAATTTATTAATTTTTTTTTGCTTGTTATGCAAAACACTCTCAAACCAAGTTACTCTCAATCCAAGGTTTTACTGTATGTGTTGATGTCAGTACATCCCATTTGAAGTACCTGTTTCTTGCTACAGCAAGTCCTACATCAGCTGTATGTTTTAAATGGTTTACTGCACATTTGAACAGTACATTAAACTCATGAGATAATATAAACTGACTTGAAAGTGAAATCTTTACAAAGGGCCTGGCTCAACATTTTATTCCTTGTCATCCGCTGGTACGTTTTTCTTGCTTATCTGTATAAGCACAACATGCCATGTGTATTGGAGACAGTGGCCAGGATCCAAAGAACTGTGAAACTAGTGCCATGATGCCAAGCCTTTAGACCGATTTTTTTCTTGATGAGCAGTCCCTCTACTCTTCATGGGCATGCTTCATGTTTCTGAATCCAAGGGAAGTTTTGAAAGCAGTGTAGAATATGGCATTTGAATCAAAGAATTCTTGAGAATCCAGTAGGCTAACACAAGCACCTTTCATGTACATACTGTAGTTGTTTGGATCTCAGGCAGTATACCTTCCATCTAGCAAAGGTCTCTCAATAAACTGTTCTTTTCTCGAGTGCTAAGTAGATCTAGCGATGAGGCCCTGCTAGTTGTTCTGCTTTTAAAGGAGGCAAGATCATCCATTAGTCTATTATCAGCATTGACCGGTTTTGTAGAAGGACCTTCCAAGGACGTTTTATCAAATCCTCATCCTTGGCTCTTTTAGGAGACCAGTAAAACCATTCTTATTCTGTTGGGCCTTTTGTGCTATTGTTTGCTACTGTATTTGTTTTATGATGTCTGCTGTTGCTTTTACCTCTTACTGATTTTTTGGTGTAACTTTAACTGCATGCTGCTTTGGAAACAGCAAGGTTGAAAAGTAGTCTAATTTCAAGGCATTGGTAATAAGTCAAACCATTAATTGTTCTTATCACCATTATTACTTTGACTTTAATTAAATGGGTCAGTTGTGTGTTTTCACTGTTGTGCTTTATTAGTGCTGATTCCTTCTCATACTTGTAGAAGTTGAGTCCAGCCAGTTAAGACGTCAGCTGTGTGGAGGTAGTCAAGCAGCCATTGAAAGAATGATTCACTTTGGCAGAGAGTTGCAAGCAATGAGTGAGCAATTAAGAAGAGAATGTGGGAAAAACACAGCAAATAAGAAAATGCTAAAAGTAAGTTAAAATATCTTGCCATGAAATGTAAATTGCCTCTGAGTCAATATGTACCATTTAATCTACCGATATGTTTAGGGAAAGGTGCAGTGCATGCACTGCAGAGCAGACTGACTTGTTCTTTCTGTGCAGTGTTATGACTGCAGCTATTTCTTTATATCTAATCCTTAACCAAATAACAAATCATGTACTGTAATACAGTTTCTGAAATGCAGTTTGGCCATGTTTTAGCAGGCAGTTTTTTTTTTCCATAGAGTCAAATCAAAACTGAGTTGTGTCATACTTTCTGAGCGTTAGTGGAAAGTTCCCATATACCGGTAGAAGGTATTGTGGAGTTTGCCTAGATGAAGCCAGCTTCCTGCCCTATAAGCACCATGACATCAAAGGCTCTCAAGTATTAGGAATTTTTGTTTGGACAAATATTTACTGACTTGTCTAACATGACAGTTTAATTTTTGAGGAAGGTAAACGAGTACAGAAAATAAATTTAACTGGGTAGAATTCTCCTAACTTGGGTAAAGACAAAACTAAATCCTGGCTTCTCAACAGGACGCATTCAGTTTACTTGCATATTCAGATCCTTGGAGCAGTCCAGTAGGAAACCAGCTGGACCCCATTCAGAGAGAACCTGTGTGTTCAGTTCTCAATAGTGCAATACTAGGTAAGGCTTGTCAGTTTTCTTATAGCACATATGTTAAAGTATACTAAAAGTAAAGTTATATGTCAGAAAATAAAAAGGTAAAGGTGTGACCCCTGACAATTAAGTCCAGTCGTGTCCGACTCTAGGGTGTGGTGCTCATCCCCATTTCAAAGCCGAAGAGCCAGCGTTGTCCGAAGACGCCTCCGTGGTCATGTGGCCGGTGTGACTCTCCTTGCCGCAGTGTGTAGCATGCGGCTGGAACACGGAGCGCTGTTTACCTTCCCGCAAGCGGTACCTATTTATCTACTCGCATTAACATGCTTTGGAACTGCTAGGTTGGCAGGAGCTGGCCAAGCAACGAGAGCTCACCCCGTCGCGGATTCGAACTGCCGACCTTTTGATCGACAGCTCATGGTTCAGCGGTTTAACCCACTGCGCCACCTGCTGGCCATGTGTCAGAAAATAGTGAATGCATTTGTGGCGACTTTAAGAGGTACCGATGGAAATGTCAGGAAACTTTGACTCTGACCAGTAAATGTCAAAATGGCATCTTCGTCCCAACTAAAGAGTCACAGCTGTAAATACCCTAAACCAGCCTAATGGCACACGCTTGTGTCATTTCCAAAAGGACTCCCTGCTCTTAAGAATTGGTAGTAAATGCCAGTGTTCACCATGTTTTGACATTTATCATAACACATCTGTGATTGAATAATTGCTAATCGTAGTTACCAAAATAGACAAAGTTATTTAAGATTAATATCAATGTCATTGTCCTAGCTTGTTTTGCATTTGCCTGCTACAATTAGCTGATTGTGTACCTTTTCCACCAATGGCAGAATTTAAGATACGATACAGTATTTTTATTTCTAGTAAAAATGACATTAAAGGTTGAGGATATTATGAAAGTGTACAGTATCTTGATGCATTACATTAAGAGAAATAGGTGAAGTTGAAACTTTATTTTGGGTTGGCATGCTTAACATTGTTCATTGCTGAATTGGATAGCTTTAGGAGTAGTTTATTTTCCTTTTGGGGAAAAAAACCCATCTAAGTTAGGAGTCATTATCTTTCTGGAGTATAACGTACCAAATGTACATTGTACCTTTCCAGAGACTCACAATCTACCAAAGCAACCTCCACTTGCCCTTGCAATGGGACAGGCTTCGCAGTGTCTAGGATTGATGGCCCGGTCAGGAATTGGATCTTGTGCATTTGCCACAGTGGAAGATTATCTACACTAGCTATGCATATGAAGACGTTCAAGGTGTATAATGTGGCATATATTCAACATGAAAGTAGACCAGCTCTGCTGACTGGAGTTTGGATTTTTTTTAATTATGTACTAAGGACAGGTCTGTTGCTTTATATTGCTTCCTAGTTTACAGCATGACGCAAATGATTTTCTAACCTACTGTTAGGATAAATTTTCCATCTTTAACCAGAGTTAAGTATCATTGGTAACATCGGATTGACAAACCCTTTAAAAATTGTTCCAAACAAACCAAAAAGTCTTGCCTTCACAGAAGGTGGGATAAAATAGATAATGTTGTGGATGTGTTAGTATGTGGGTGATGTAAACTTCAAGCAGGATAATTTGCCAACTTCCACCCCCATTATTACATAGATCAATCAGTGTAATTTGCAAAATGCATAAGTACCTAACAGTTTGGCTGTATAGTATTGATGGGAAGAAATATTTTTAATGTGTACTGTAAAACTTGAAATACTCAGGAGCTGAGTGAATATGTTTGTTGCTACTTACAATCTCAACCTGTTTCCTAGTGGGTTTTTGTTTTAACATGGTCTTTCAACTCTGTTTCCTGTTTAACTGCAGACAACTTATGTTGTAGACTCACCTGTTTAACTGTTGTATTATAACAGTATTACGTGTCAACACAGTGTGGTTATGGCCTATTTATATAAAAACCAAATAATTAGTCAACTTCAGTCTTAATTTAATCTTTGTACACCCTGCATTTTTAAAAGTGCTTAAATGAGTACTCTATTGCAATAAAATGTAGTGATATCATAATTAACCTGCCATTAAATTCTTCTATATATGGTAGGATGGCTATTGTACCTTTTTTGCTCGTGTGTTGTGTTTTAGGTTTGAGTAGTAAATTTCTAAGCCTGTATTACCTCAAGTACATGGAGATACTGCTGTGTAGGAAGTGTCAGTATATGATGGGTCAAGGTCATGTTGTTACACCTCCTAAGACTGATCCCCTCCTGTTAAAGGACAGATAATTTGGCTTTATGTTCTCTATCAGTCTTGATATGGTCCAAGAGGGATGGGATTTTTTGAAAAGGGAGATACAAATGGCTCCCATGAGAAGAAACATTGAGAAGTGTCTAAGGAAATCAATGCGACTGCACAAAGAGCTTTCTGAGAAGAACATGTACAAGAAGTAAAAGGAGTGTCAGTTAACTAAACAGTACACAAGTATAGCCCACACCGATCTGAGGAATCCTAATGCACCGAATGAGGCTGGCAAGGGGTGCCAAACACAATAAAAAGGGTTTTTTGGTTAAGAAGAGGAAGGTCAAGGAAGCAGTAGGCCTTCTGCATGGAAAAGATAGGGAAGTGCTAACAGATGACACAGAGAAAGCAGTTCTTAGTTTGGATCTGTCTTCTCCTACAGAGATGGCTGAACCTAATACTTGCACTAATGAAGAACCAGGGACATCACAACTTGGGGATAGGTAAAGAGATGGTAAAGGAACACCTAGTAACTTTAAATGAATTTCTCAGGCCCAGATGATTTGCACCCCAGGGTACTGAAAGAGCTGGCAGAGATTATCCTGGAGCCAATGTCTAATCTTGGAGAACTCATGGAGAATGGGTGAAGTGCCTGGCGACTAGCAAATGTCCCTATCTTACAAATGAGGAAAAGGAAGATTTGGGGAAACTCGGACCACACAACCTGATGTTAGTTCCCAGAAAGATCCTGGAATCTTAATCAAGTGGAAAGTCTGTGAGCACTTAATGGGGTGATTTCTAGTAGCTGGCATCAGTCTGAAGAACAAGTCATGCTAGACTAATCTTATCTCCTCCTTTGACAGAGTGACTAATTTGGGAACACAGTAGACAGTGTATCTAGATTTCAGCAAAGCATTTGAACATAACAAGAGCCCTGCTGGATCAGGCCAAAGGCCCATCTAGTCCAGCTTCCTGTATCACACAGTGGCCCCACCAGATGCCTCAGGGAGCACACAGCCAACAAGATAACCTGTTTCCTACTGCCACTCCCCTGCACCTGGCACAGAGAAAACCTACTTCTAAAACCAGGAGGTTGCTTATGGCTTGTAACCTGTGATGGTCTTTTCCTCCATGAATCTGTCCAAACCCCTTTTAAAGGTATCTAGGCCACGTGCCATCACCACATCCTGTGGCAAGGAGTTCCACAGATGAATTACATGCTGGGAAACAAAATATTTTCTTTTATCCGTTCTAACTCTCCCTCCACTCAATTTTAGTGCATGTCCCCTGGTTCTGGTGTTGTGCGAGAGGGAGAAGAATTTCCCTCTATCCACTCCATCCCATGCATAATTTTATACGTCTCAATCATGTCCCCCCTCAGGCGCCTTTTTTGTAGACTGAAAAGCCCCAGATGCTGTAGCCTTTCCTCATAAGGGAGGTGCTCCAACCCACAAATCATTCTGGTTGCTCTTTTCTGCACCTTTTCCAATTCAACTATACCCTTTTTGAGGTGTGGTGACCAGAACTGGACACAATACTCCAGATGTGGCCTCACCATCGATTTGTACAAAGGCAGAATGATATTGGCCGTTTTATTCTCAATCCTTTTTAATGATCCCGAGCATGGAATTGGCCACCTTCACAGCCACCACACACTGGGTTGACACTTTCATTGACCATTTGACAAGTCTCATGATATCCTTGTAGATAAAATGGTCAATTAGGTGGATCTAAAGCTGTTTGAACAACCATTCCCACCAAGTGCTATGAAATAGCTCTACTATGTCAACCTGGAAGAAGGTATGGAGTAGAGCAGAGGTTCTCAAACACACGGACCTCTTGCTGGGGGTATGCCAAGCCCTGTCCCTTATCTGCCCCATTAGCAGCAAATTAAGTGTTAATTAACAGATTTAAAATTGTAATTATTTTCAGAGCCCTTCTGTCTCTGATTTTGGTTGGGGGCTTATTTTTGTACTTTGGAAAATGTACTTTGGTGGGGTAGGGGAGGGAGGAGCTGATTTTGGGAAGTGTGACTTGTAGGAAAAAAGAGATCCTTGCATGTGTGTGTCTCCCCCCCTCCCCCAGTTAAGACATTTTTTCACATTTAAAATTGTTTTAGGACTTTTTAATGATTAATTGCCTAATTAATCCAATTAATTAGCAGTTAATTAGCAGGGGGTACTTCAGAAAATTGGACCGTGATAGGGGGTACCTGGGCCTCCAAAGGTTGAGAACCCCTGCAGTAGAGTGTCATAGGCCTCTAGTTTAGAGCATGTGCTGTTCAACATTTTTATGAACGATTCTGGATCATGGGGTAGAAGAAAGGGTTATCAAATTTGCAGATAATGTAAAGCTGAGGTGTATTGCTGAATTAGCATTCAAAATTTATCTTATCAGTTCCAACAATAAGGTGAAATTCAACAGACACAAATGTAAAGGCCTGCAGGTAGGAACAAAAAAAAAGGCACAAGTACAGGATGGAGGAAATCTGGGTTGGCAGCAGGTATGAGCCAGAAATGTGATGTGGTTGCAAAAAAAAGGGGAGGGGCAAATGCATTGCTGGGCTGCATTAGCAGAGAGGTGCAGAGTTCAAATCACATGCTGTAAATTACACAACCCAACAAAATAGCTTCCCCCCCCCTCAGTGCTTTGGAAGCTAGACCTATTATAGGGTATACAGTAGGGCCCTAGTATCTGTGGGGGATAGGTTCCTCCCCCCTGCAGATACTGGGAACCCACAGATGGGGGAATGCCCTTCCCCGTGGGACTCCCTGCACCTATTACCTTTCTTTTAGTTGATATCGCTGGAACCCGGTCAGGGTGTTTCTTGATTAACCAAAATGCTATAAGCAGCAAGCTGCTTATAGCGATGAAGCAGGCAAGCAGCCTGCATGCTAGAGAGGCTCTGTTAAACAGGAGGCCAGCAATATCAACTAAAAGGAAAGTAATGGGCACAGGGAGGCCCGCGGGCGATGTTTTTACTTGTACAATCAAATCATTGGTATAAGAACACTTAACTGTGCATGGGATTATTGTCAGGATAACGTACTCCGTTAAGACTAGGCTTCTATAGCCTTGTATTAAGTTCAGCTTTGTTGAAACTGAGAAGCTTTGCTGTGGTCAACAACACTGACATAATTAGAGCCCTCTTCAGCTATTCATCACCCTTATCTGGGTATATATTGAACACATGCAGGACAGGCATTGGGGGATTCCACCCCCACCTATTCAAACACGTGCCTCTGTGTATGGTAAGGGGCAGAGCAGAGGCTGCTTCCCCATGCAGTGGTGTTCAGTGAAAGGATACAGGTCAGCATTGACCATTGAAGCAGGTCACGGTGACTTGTTTTAGCTTGAAAATCAAGAAGAGTCTCTAGTCTACCTATTAAGAATATTTATATACTGCTTTTCAACAGTAGTTCAAAGCGGTTCACATAGAAATCAATAAATGGTTCTCTGTCCCCAAAGGGCTCACACTCAAAATAAATTTGAGATACCAGTAACAGACAATGGAAAAGATGACGTGAAGACGGACAGTACTATAAGCACAGCAGTGCATTTGCAAGAATATACTGCTCACACGGTAGGAAAACAAAGGCACTTTACAAACAGCACATCTTGTGCTAGGATTGGTTATGACTTCTCACTCCTCCTCTTCTACGCTTTTGCATGATGTGCATATCACCACACATGCACTTTCTGGTATGAATCTTACAGTTGCAGAAACACCACAATACAACCATCTCCCCTTCTACAATTGCCTTTCAATATCTGGATTTTCAGAAGGCGTTTGACACGGTCCCTCATGAAAGGCTCCTGAGAAAACTCCACAGTCAGGGAATAAGAGGGCAGGTCCTCTTGTGGATTAGGAACTGGTTGAAGACCACGAAACAGCGAGTGGGAGTCAATGGGCAATTTTCACAATGGCGAGAGGTGAAAAGCGGTGTGCCCCAAGGATCGGTCTTGGGACCGGTGCTTTTCAACTTATTCATAAATGACCTGGAGTCGGGGATAGGCAGTGAGGTGGCCAAGTTTGCAGATGACACTAAACTATTCCGGGTGGTGAAGACCAGCAGGGATTGTGAAGAGCTCCAGAAGGACCTCTCCAAACTGGGAGAATGGGCAGCAAAATGGCAGATGCGCTTCAATGTAAGTAAGTGCAAAGTGATGCACATTGGGGCAAGAAACCAAAATTTCACATACACACTAATGGGTTCTGAGTAGTCTGTGACGGATCAAGAGAGAGATCTTGGGGTGCTGGTGGACAGGTCGATGAAAGTGTCGACCCAGTGTGCGACGGCTGTGAAGAAGGCCAATTCCATGCTCGGGATCATTAAAAAAGGGATTGAGAATAAAACGGCCAATATCATTCTGCCTTTGTACAAATCGATGGTGAGGCCACATCTGGAGTATTGTGTCCAGTTCTGGTCACCACACCTCAAAAAGGATATAGTTGAATTGTAAAAGGTGCAGAAAAGAGCGACCAGAATGATTCGTGGGCTGGAGCACCTCCCTTATGAGGAAAGGCTACAGCGTCTGGGGCTTTTCAGCCTAGAAAAAAGGCGCCTGAGGGGGGACATGATTGAGACTTATAAAATTATGCATGGGATGGAGAGAGTGGATAGAGGGAAATTCTTCTCCCTCTCGCACAACACCAGAACCAGGGGACATGTACTAAAATTGAGTGGAGGGAGAGTTAGAACAGACAAAAGAAAATATTTCTTTACCCAGCGTGTAATTCATCTGTGGAACTCCTTGCCATAGGATGTGGTGATGGCATCTGGCCTAGATGCCTTTAAAAGGGGTTTGGACAGATTCATGGAGGAAAAGACCATCACAGGTTACAAGCCATAAGCAACCTCCTGGTTTTTAGAAGTGGGTTTTCTCTGTGCCAGGTGCAAGGGAGTGTCAACGGGAAACAGGTTATCTTGTTGTCTTGTGCTCCCTGAGGCATCTGGTGGGGCCACTGTGTGACACAGGAAGCTGGACTAGATGGACTTTTGGCCTGATCCAGCAGGGCTCTTCTTATGTTCCACACCTTATACAGAACCCACCACAAAGGCAGGGTGGCATAGTGGGGAATGTTTGACACGGACAAGGAAAACTATGTTTATACCTGCACCAAGACAGTGTTACCCTGAGCTGCTCTCACCCTAAACTAGATATAACCTTGCAGATAAAATGGGGACGACTTCATCTGAACCACCCTGAGCTCTTTAGAGCAAGGGTAGGATACAAACAAGCTCCCTTAACCAGTTCTGACAACACAGGCTTTCAGACAGCATCTACAGAGCTAGTCTTTTAAGACAGGATTAAAATATATCCTTTCAGCCAACCCAAACTTACACAGATTGAAATACTGAAGATCTGACAGAAGGAGACTGGAAAGAATATTCAGGCAGAGTTCAGAGCAAGGTTTTCTTGGAGCACATAGATACCAAGGGTTAAACAGCCAGAAAGCAGAATTTAGTTACATCCACACACTTGGTAACAAATGCTGTATCAAGCCACAGAATTTTAATTGTTTTTAGAAAAAATCACATCCACTGACACAAGAATACAGCTCTACACCGTATAAAATAGCTTGAAGGGATTTACTTATTCTTCCTCAGGTGATTCTTCTACAGATTGTCAACAGGCATCCAAGTTACTTTTCAGGTGGTTTCCCTCTTTGAAGACATCCACTGCTTTGTAAGTTGTCTAGCTTTTTGTTTTTTCATTGTACCTGGGGGGGGGGGGGAGTTCCAATAGGTGGTTATCTGAAGTATAGCAGAGAGGCCAACCACACTCAAGCCCAAAATGCCACTTCCAGAGATTAGCCAGCTGCTGCAATTGGGTCCCCTTTGAAGTCATCTCCATAGGAGAAGCTTGCAGATCTGCTACTCCTGGAGCAACCCCAATTCAAACTCTCCCCTACCCCCCCCCCCTTAATATAGCCACTATGAACTGTCTGCTCTTTCAAGCCTGAACTTAAGAGGCTTCAGTTAGCACACATGAAACGGCTGCTTCCCAAAGGCTATTTTAAATTGCTCCTACATGGCCTTTTATGGACAGCATGTTGCCATGTGGATCCAGGGGTTTTATCCATGTCACAGTACCAGTTCCCTCCCTCCTCCCACAAGAGAAACAACTTAAACTTACCCCAAGATCTATTCACAAACTGGACTGCAGGTTTTTTAACTGCACCTTTCTTGTTTTCAACAGAAAAATACTTGTTTGCTAAAAAGACAAAAAGTTATTAAATCACATCAATGCATGTAGCTGAATCTCAAAGTTCTACAAACACATCAAGCACCACCACTTTACCAGTCGTTCGGTTGCTGCCTGCTCCATAGAGATTCCTTTGTATGAAGTCTTTGGCCGTTTGCTGCTGCCTGCTGATGAAATCCTGATCGTTTAACTGCACAGCCGTATAGCTTTCTCGGAGCCTAATAATAAAGCAAAATGTTGTAAGCTACCAAGCACGGTGCATTGTGTCATCTGACTTCAAGCATTTTCCAGCTACCTATCATTTGATCGAGTATGCTATTTTCATGTTACAGTACTACACCAACTGCCATTGAAATACTTCCAATACCAGGCTAATTTCACTTGGGTTCAGAGTCAAATAATTCGCTTTCCAATAACCAATAAGCGATTCCTTCTTGGGTGTTAACATCACTTATTTCACCATTTTGATGGCATACTTCTGACACGATGGCACACTGTCCCCATAGCCTTGAGACTGAGTACATGATGCTGCCACTGGGCTTGTGCTTGGGCCATAGTTACATGGAAGAGCCCTTTGTATGAGTGTTGCCTTCATGTGGACCGTTTATGTGTGACCACTGAAAACGTGGTATAGTTTCAAAAATGCATCATCACAAACCTGCTCTGCATGTTTATTTAACTTATTTAATCTATACCCCACCTTTCCAAGAGTTCAAGGCTGCTTATAATACTCAATAAAATTGATACAAAATACAAAGTATACAAGTTAACACAAAGAAAAAAAAATTAAAAAATCCAAAACACACTTAAAAAGTCAGTGCAACAAATGGTAACAACAATTCTAAAAAGTCATAGGTAGTGGTAGGTAAAAAGGCAACACACAGCAAGCTAAAAATCCTGAGGCAGCAAAAAATGTAAATACGTGATAAAAGAAACAGGCCAGATAAAAACAGCCAGAAATATCTCACCCCTACCCAATCCCAAAAGCGAACATAAATAAAAATGTTTTTAGTCCTTGCCGGAAACTCTCTACTGAAGGGGCAGATTTTAGATTTTTCGGTAGTGAATTCCATAAAAGTGGTCCCACAACTGAGAAGGCCCTGTTCCTTGCCATTGCACCCTTGATTTCTGCTAACAATGGAACTTTCAACAGGGCTCCAGAGGCGTAGCTACACCCCCATGAGGGCCCCCCGCTCAGCGTGCACCCCCTCGTGATGTCAAAATTTGGCAGCAAAACAGCAGCACGAAAGCACCCCCTAAAACCTATACAGGTTTTAGGCCTGTTTTAGATCTAAAAAGCCCCCGGGAGGGTGCACAGGGGTGCACAATTAAGGCCGCGAAAACACCAGGTGTGTGTTCTTCTTACCTGAAGTTCATGCATCCGCCCGGCCAGTGGACCTGGACACATCCTTCCTCTTCCTGCAGTTTCCGGCAGAATCCGAGAAGCTGCGCCTGCGCAACCTTGCTGCAGCCTCTCTAGCTCCCCTAGTCTTGCTGGCTGAGTCCTCCAGCCAGTGAGACTAGGCGAGCTAGAGAGGCTGCAGCAAGGTTGCACAGGTGCAGCCTCTCTTGGATTCGGCCGGAAACTGCAGGAAGAGGAAGGATGCGTCCCGGTCAACCGGCCGGGTGCATGAACTTCGGGTAAGAAGAACACAAACATACACAGTGTTTTTGTGGCCTTTTTTAGATCGCGAGGAGTCTGGAAAGGTGGGAGGGCCGACCCTCTCGCCCTCCCATGCTCCGCACGGCCTAAAATAGGCTGCAAAAAAGCCGGAGGGGGTGCACTGCCGCAGCGGCGGCAGTGTACCCCTCCAGTGTCATACCCCAATGCCCACCAGCCCCCGCCCCCTTTACGACGCCTCTGCAGGATTATACAGGAGTAGGCAGTCACTCAGATCAGAGGCGTCACTTGGTCCGTTGGCGCCCGGTTCAGGAGGGAGAATTGGCGCCCCTAGTAAAAAGTTTGGCGCGGCCGGTAGGCTGCGCCACGCTCCGGGGAGTGGGGGTGGGGGCGCCGCGGCTCCGGGGGTGGTGCGACCCGGCGGGACCCTGCACCGGGCACCCACCCACCCCCCACGCGGACCCGGCTGGCTTACCTCAATTCCATTCCTCCAGTCCGTTCAGTTCAAGCGCCGGCCACGCTGCAGCCGGCAGCGCGGCAGGCGCATTGGAAGTGACGCGAGTGGTGCCTCCTCCTTCAATTCCCCCCGGACTCCTTTTCCCCGCGCGCAGCGGAAGATGAACAGTGAGTATGCGCCGCCGGGTGCCCCCTCCTTCTTCCCCGCCCCCTCCTTCAATTTCCCCGCCTGGACTCGGACTCGAGTCCCCGAGTCCGACTCGAGTCCCGCCGCGCCTCCTCGACGGTGGGCGCCTGGTTCAGCTGAACCTAGCGCTCCACCGTCATTATGCCTCTGACTCAGATACCGTGGTCCCAGGCCATATGTTACAACTGAAATCTTCATTTATGTTACTATAACAAAGTTGAAAATCCCTGTTCTCGATCACTACACAGTCTCACCCATAAAAGCAGGCATTTTGATGATACACCATGCTAGCGCTTCAACGATATATTAAGCTGCTTATGTACGTACAGTACTATCTACTCTGGCAGTGGCTCTCCAAGATCTCTTGAAGTTCTTTACTAGAGATGCAAAGCATGGCACCTCCCTATGGACCATTTTGGACAGAATAGTTTGCAAATCCTGATTATGGGAATATGGCACTGTACACATTTAATACACAATAGCATATCTTTACAATCCCTGTAACAGCTTGATCAGATTTCTTTTGTTTTTTGTACCAAATAAATGCATATGGTAGATCATAGTAAATGAATAAGCTTTTCTTACCAGCAATATGACATACTAAATAAGAATTGCTGAACCATACCTAGTTGCCAATATTTCTTCTTCACTATCTTCATTTGCATGCTCTTCTATCTCGTTTTCACTTTCAGATTTATCTTCAACATTTTCATCTATAAACAATTTGACACTTTCAAGACTTTATGCTTCAATTTGACACTTTCAAGACTTTATGCTTCACAATCACTGTAAGCAGAGACTATACAGAAGTAAATATGTTTCAGTCAGTTACAAATAGATTCCAGGAGTATTTTATAGCTTGTTAGAATATAAACTATTGGCAAATGCATGCGTAAGAACCAAGGGATTCTAGAAATACCTATTAATCAGAAAAAGTACAGATTATGGACAAATTGTCCCTGCTATACTGTACTGTACTAACTTTCTGTAGGAAAGGATGAGCCAGACAAAGCAATAAAATAACATAAAATAGAACTATTAATATCCAATCTTGCATTTCATTACCTGTCTGGTACAGTTAAATAATCCCAATACTAGTTTAATGTACATATGATACAACACAGCACACAATACAAGCAATTTAACATTGAACAGAATTTTATGCATACCTTGCACAGGTCTGCTGGATGGTTGGTTTTCACTAAGAAAAAAAAGCTATATTTAGAAAGATATTTAGTGAAGAACCTATTAATAGACAATTACAAGTTAATTGGGTGGAATTAAAATACATGGAACCTTTTACATCCTGATACACTGTGAATATAGGTAACTGGCGTCATTGCCCGTTATGAATTTAAGTTGAAAAACAGAATCAGGAAGGCAGAATTTAGCAGGTGTCTGGAGACTACCCTATACACACTTAGGATTAATATAAACATTTTGAAGCACACAAACCCGGTCTCTTTTATGCAAGACTTTGTGCATGCTTATGCCGCATGGGACTCCTAACTTTTCACTAACAGTGCGCACACATCCCAAGCTCCCTGCCTTAAAGCACTTCATAAACTGCTTTTGTCTGCTGCCATGCAACCAGGGAACTGGGTTGCTGCCTAAAGAAAAAAGTTAAAACCCAATAGGCCATGTGAAATTAGTTGTGTTTCTTTAGAATGGAGCCAAAGGTAGCAAGTTGGAACATATATTTAGGATCTAGAACATCTTTTGTTTACTTATTCTGTATGGATGATGCCAACTCCTCCAATATGTTTTCAGGAAGCAGTTTTCTTTTCTAAAAAGAATAATATTTGCAAGTCAAAAATTTTTTTTACAATCCCTTTACAAATGTCATTCTGCATAAGGTTCTCCAAATGGAACAAAGAATCATACTTCACATTATTTTATTTAGTCTATTTTTAAAAGCATGTATCCTGCTTCTCTTCATAAGAAAATGAAACAGCTCACAATTTAAAACATTAATAAGTGTATAATGAGACAACACAGGAGAAGCAACACAAAACCACTGTAATTAAAACATTGGTGTATGTGTTTTGTAAAATATTTATTCTCTGGAAGGAGTAAGGGGGGCATTCCGGACCAATGGGATGTCCTCCTACTCCTGGGAAGGCAGGGTCACTTTAAAACTTGAGTCTCCTCCCACGTAGGAGGGTGCCCCGCCCCCAGTTCTGGCCCTGCCTTCCTTGAGGCAGGTTCGCTTTTAGCAGAGCTCTCAGGCTCAAGTTTTGTCTTCTCCCTTTTTCTTCTACAGTTTACGTCTATTTTCTCTGTTAGCCCTCTCCACCTTTCTCCCTCTCTCCTCCCCCCGTTTTCTGCCTTGCTGTCTGTGTGGGGAGAGAAAGGCGCCCGCTCCCGGCATCAGGACGATCGGCCCGCCTCATACCCGGCTTCGGCCTTCCATCCACCTCAGAGCTCTGAGGTAAAAAAGGGCGGGAGAGCGGTGAAAAGGCCCGGGCTCGCGAGAGGAAGAGCGGATCCCCTAGGGACCGTCGCCGCTTTGCTTCACAGCCCTCGTCAGCGGTTCCGTGCGGCGCTAGCCCGGAATCGCTCTCCTTACACCATCGGAGGAGCGGCTCCCCTCGGCCCGCCGCCGGTGGCCAGCGACAGGCATCAGACGCGCCTCGAGCGGCCGTAGGCCCGGGGCACTTCGCGTCTCTGTTGCCGGACGCGAGGTCGATTGCGCACCACAGGGGGCAGATTGATCTCCCTCGCCGTCGTTTACCAACGACCGGCAACCGCGGGCGGTGGACGGACCGCAGCGTCGCCATCTACTCCCCGCCAGATACGTTGTTTCCTGTCAGCGACCCAGGTATGTCTGAGGAGGGCTCGGTGGCAGGAAACGCGGCCAGGGAGGCTCAGGAGGAGGGTGGGGGGGCCCTCCTCCACGTCAGCGCCCCTTCCCCAGGACATGCAGGCACAGATTTTAGAGTTGGTCAAGGGGGCTGTGGAAGGAGCGGTAAAAGCCTCCCAGGCTCAAGTTAGGACCCAGACCAAGCAAGTCCTAGTGAAGAGACGCAGGTATCCTACCCCCGATTATTTGCTCTCCTCAGAGGATTATGGCTCCTGCATAGAATCTGATAGCCCAAAGCGCAAACGTCTCTACAGGGGGCATAGGACTAGGTCTCAGGTTCCCAGGCGTGATGGACACAGGCGTAGCCGGCGGAGAACCCCATCCCCTGTGTCCCCTGACTATTCCACTGGTTCTGGCTCTTCAGCCTCCGATAGAGAGGAGGGCGAGCTCTCCGGTGACCAGGATGAGCTCCCGGACCAGAAAATGGATAGACTTTTCCCCGCTGACCTATTCCCCAGAATGCTGTCCAAAGCAATCCAGGCCCTTGATCTGGCTCAGGCTAGCGAACCACCACCCCTACCCACGGGGGGCAAGATATCATCTAAGAGTTTGTTTCCCCAGGGTCCTCCCAAGCCCCATTTGGTCCCTTTTCCGGATTCTTTTCAAAGAGTTTTAGATGCGGAATGGGCCACTCCAGCTATGACGTGCCACCCGTCACGTTTATTTAACAAGCTTTATTCCTTCCAGGATTCCGTCATGGAGAGTCTTAGGATGCCAGCGGTCGATGCGCCTGTGGCGGCCCTCTCTTCCTCCACGGTGCTCCCCTCCGAGGGGGAAGGAGGGCCGAAGGACCAGTGTGATAAGAGAGTAGAGGCCTCTCTCAGGCGAAATTTTGAGACCACTTCCTGTGCCCTCAGGGCCTCTGCGACAAATTCGATTCTGGCACGGGCCGCATATCTGTGTTCTGAGCAGCTGGCTGAGTCTGAGCCGCGGTTACCAAAGGCGGTCAAAAATACGCTAAAAAAATATCTCGTTGGCTTCCGCCTTCTCCGCGGATGCGTCATTTGATGCCATGCATTTTTCTGCCAGGGCCATGGCGTCTAATGTCGTAGCCCGCTGCAACGTTTGGCTTCGCCATTGGGAGGTTGACTCGGCGTCACAGGCCAGATTGGTGAGGGTGGTTTTTAGAGGTTCAAAGTTGTTTGGCGAAGCATTAGAACCCCTACTTGTTGAAAACAAGGAAAAGAAAAAGGTCTTGCCCTCTATCCATAAGGAGCCTCCCAAGGGCAAGTCCCATTCCTTTCGTTCTCCCCGCAGGGATCGACGCCCCCGTGAGGGACAGAAGCCCCGTAATAAGTGGAATAAGTCATGGGTATTCCCAAGGGGAAGGTCCCAGGGAAGCGGGTCGGCTTCAAGCTCCGGTAAGCCCAAGGAGCAACGAACGGCGTGACGCTATTCCTTACGTTGGTTCGGGGCCAGTGGGCTGCCGTCTCCTCGACTTCGTGCATCGCTGGTGGCAGGTCACCAGCGATGCGTGGATTCTGGAGATGGTCAGATACAGCTATGCTCTAGAATTCATGGCCAGACCCAGGCCCCGATTCTGGAAGGTACCTCGCTCCAGGGACCCCGTCAAGCACCTACAGATGTTGCGTGCTATTCAACACCTGGTGGGCATACGAGCCATAGAGCCGGTCCCTCGCCCTCAAAGGGGGAAGGGGGTTTATTCTACCCTCTTCCTGATCCCCAAAAAAGACGGCTCGATGCGGGCCATCCTAGATCTCAAACGCCTCAATCAGTGGATCAAAAAGAGGCGTTTCCGCATGGAGACGTGGAGGTCGATAGTGGCCAACCTGGAACAGGAGGACTACTTAGCTTCTTTTGACCTGGCAGAAGCCTATCTCCACGTCCCCATCCGCCCCAACCATCGACAATTCCTCAGGTTCTGCTACGGCCACAGACATTATCAATATCGATCCCTCCCGTTCGGTCTATCCTCAGCACCTCGAGTGTTCTCCAAGCTGCTGATAGCGCCGGTAGCGTTCTTGCGGGAGAGGGGGATACGCCTATATCTGTATCTCGACGACATTCTGCTGAGGTCGCGATCCCGGGCTACAGCCTTACAGGATCTGGATCAGACCATGCGAGTCCTATCATCTCTGGGCTTCGTGGTAAACATGGCCAAGAGTTCCCTGGAGCCCAGTCAGCAGATTCAACACCTGGGGTTACACCTGGACTCAGGTCTTTTCCGCATTGCTCTCTCCGCAGAGAGACAATCGAAGATCCTGACGACTCTGAGGACTGTCCTAGTAGCCAGGCAGACAAATTTGAAGACCCTGGCCTCCCTACAGGGACTCATGGTCTCCTGCCTAGACGTTGTAGACTGGGCGCATTTCCACATGCGACCACTACAATGGTTCCTCAAGCCGTATCAGGACCTGATAGAGTTTCAGGCGGATCTTCCCCTGACCATTCCACGACAAGTGCGGGAGAGTCTCCTTTGGTGGCAACAGGAGGGCAGACTCTTGGGGGGACGGAGTCTTCTTCAGTCCGACCCGGTTGTTGTCACTACCAATGCAAGTCTGTCCGGGTGGGGAGCCCACATAGAGAACAGGGTGGCCCAGAGTTGTTGGTCCACACAGGAAAGGACGCACAGTATCAACCTCCTGGAGTTGAGGGCGATAAGACTTGCCCTCCTTCAATTCCAGGATCTTCTAAAGGGGTCTCAGGTGTTGGTTCGTACAGACAACACAACCGCAAAGGCTTATATAAATCGCCAGGGAGGTACGCGGGCCTCCAAATTACACCTCGAGGCCATGATGATCATGGCTTGGGCGAAAGCTAATCTACTGTCACTCAGGGCCGAATACCTAGCCGGGGTGTGCAACACCAGGGCGGATTGGCTGAGCCGCCGGACGTTGGGGGAGGCTGAGTGGCAGCTCCACCCCTCGGTGTTTCGGCAGGTGACAACTCGCTTCGGCACGCCCTTGGTGGACCTCTTCGCCTCCCGGGCAAACGCACAACTAGAGAGGTTCTTCTCCGGGTGACCAGAACCGGACGCAGAAAGGGTCGATGCCCTTCGGGGCGAGTGGCCGTGCGGCCTCCTGTATGCCTTTCCCCCAATTCCATTGTTTCCATGGGTGCTGCGCAAGGTCCGCCTTTTGAAGGCGGAACTGATTCTAATCACTCCCAGGTGGCCCAGGAGGCCCTGGTTTCCGGACCTTCTGGCCATGGCAGACCAAGACAGGTGGCAACTCCCTGCGCGCGAGGACCTCCTAATTCAGGGACCGATTTGTCACCCTCGTCCCCAGTTGTTTCGTTTAACTGCATGGAGGTTGAGCGGCGAGCGTTAACCAGGAAGGGGTATTCCGGGTGTGTAGTTGATACCCTGTTGGCGTCGTGTAAGCCCTCCACTAGACGCTCTTATGGGATGACATGGCAGAAGTTTTCACATTGGTGCAGAGACAAGGGGGTGAGGCCAACCCGGCCTAAGGTGTCGCAAGTACTTGAGTTCTTGCAGGATGGGCTGGACAGGGGTTTGAGTACAAGCACCCTGCGCCGCCAGCTCTCAGCTCTAAATAGCATTCTCGGCTCGGAGATGGATTTCAGTTTTACTGATCATCCACATATTAAACATTTTCTGAGGGGGGTGTCGTTGATCAATCCCCCAACGGTCCATCGCTGCCCCACTTGGGACCTACACCTTGTCCTGTCGGCGCTCACCACCCGCCCTTTTGAACCGTTGGCGGCGGTTCCCATTAGGGAATTGATGCTCAAAACTCTTCTATTGGTAGCTATTACCTCAGCCAGAAGAGTTTCCGAGTTGGGTTCTCTTTCCGTTAACCCTAACCTCTGCGTCTTCCATAAGGAGAAGGTTGTCTTAAGACCAGACCCAGCTTTCATACCCAAGATCAATACGCTTTTCCACCGTTAACAGGAAGTAGTGCTCCCTTCCTTCTGCCCTAACCCCGTTCACCCAAGGGAAAAGTGTTGGCATACCCTGGACGTCCGGAGGGCCCTTCGTTTCTACACCTCCAGGACGAGGGATTCCGACAGACCGATGCTTTATTCCTAAAGTTCAGGGGATCTGCTAGGGGGACTAAGGCCTCGGCCTCTTCCCTCTCCAAGTGGATTAGAGAAGCCATTGAATTAGCGTACAAGTCATCTGGCAAGGAGCCGCCGGTGGGCATTACGGCTCACTCTGTCCGTAGTGCTGCCAATTCAGCAGCTTACGAGGGTTACCTATCCTTAGAGGAGATTTGTAAGGCTGCCACCTGGTCATCCGCAAACACTTTCATCAAGCATTATAGGATTGATCAGGCAGCCTCGGCGGCAGCGTCATTTGCCAGAAGGGTCCTGCAAAGGGTCCTTCCTCGTTAGCTTGACGCCAGTCTGCCCACCCTTATGGTTCCAGCTCTTGTATGTCCCATTGGTCCGGAATGCCCCCCTTACTCCTTCCAGAGAAAGTGGAATTTCTTACCTTCTGAGAATTTCCATTCTGGGAAGAGTAAGGGGGGCATTCCGACCCGCCTCTTTACAGACATGGCTTCTACGACTCAGGGGTATTGGGACGTTTGCACGGGCCCGGCTAGTGGGGGATCTGTGTTCCATGTTCCCCCAGTGGTGTTTTTGCTTATGTTTTGTTCCATGTTGTTTTTTGTCTGTTATTACCTCTGTTATTCTCTCTTTGTTAAAGCCTTTGAGTTAGTTTAACAAGGGCAGTTTGAGGTTCTGCCGGAGTTGCTCTGGCCACTACCTTCGTATTGTGCGCCGCAAATCCGGAGAGTGGGAGGATGCCTTCGCTCGTCAGTCCAGTCCGAACTGGGGGCGGGGCACCCTCCTACGTGGGAGGAGACTCAAGTTTTAAAGTGACCCTGCCTTCCCAGGAGTAGGAGGACATCCCATTGGTCCGGAATGCCCCCCTTACTCTTCCCAGAATGGAAATTCTCATAAGGTAAGTAATTCCACTTTTTTATGTGCCATACTTGTTTTTTGAGAGTTGTACAGATGTGTACCTTACAAGAAAGGTGCATGGTTTCCTCATAGCACTATATGCTTGTAGAGCACTATTGGACTGAGTATGCATTGACACAAGTTTTGTAGCAAGCAAGAGGGGGGGCACAGTGTAGCACAATAATTAAATGTTACCTTTTAAAGTTTGTGTCCCACATATTAACACATAAAGCAGCCACAAGTTGACAAGGGTGCAACATTATTACCTTTTGTTCCTTAAATAATTCTTCTCTGTGTCGCCTCTTCTCTTTCAAGATAGCTTTTTCTCTAAGTATGTGAAAAACGAGAGGGGGGGGAATCAATACATATTTGCTTCACAGCTACCTATGTACAGGCTTGAAGGAGGAAGTTAAGGAGAGCAATTGGGAAAAGGAGAAGGGGAATTCACACCATATTTTACAACCAAATTCAGACAAAAAAGAAATTTGAATAGTACTGACTGAACACAGGCAAATTTTACGTTCAATCTCATTTGAAGCATGAATCCTAGCACATCTTTAAAATTTACTTTCAAAGCACAACATTTACTGTAACACCTGCAGACACATATACACTATTACATTTATACTGCCTTTCTTCCATACCAAGACTCAAGGTGGCATATATGGGATTTTCCAAGTTATCTTCCATTCAGGTACTAGACAGACAGACCTAAACTTGCTTACTTTCAGCAGGGGAGGCTAGGGGACCCGTCAAATCCCAAGCAAATGTCAAATCACTTCCATCCAGAATTTTGGACCAAGGTAAACAAACAAAAACGTTTTTTCTGCACAGAACCCCAACAATATTTTGGTGCATCAGCATAGACACCATTTGCTGTTGGCTCCAACACAGAATCAAAGGATCCCTTGGATTTCCAGTGAAGTTGCAGCAGCACAACACCACTAAGCAACTCCATGTGATGATCATACACTTCAGCTCCAAATTATTCCAGTTCCCAGGAAAACGACCTGCTGCCACAATTCATCTTTTTGACACCACAGAAAACTACCCTCTTACACAGTTTAAAACTATTAAGATTAGCAACCATAACTGTCTATGATAATGCAGGAAAGAATACTTAGAAAAGCGATTTTCAACCGGTATTCTGCGGCACATTGGTGTGCCACGGGAGTTTGGGGAGCGTAATTTATTAGTAGAGTCATTGGGGATGTAAGCCCCCACAGCGCGGTCTGCCTTGTCAATTGTCAAAAAACTGATGGCGTGCCCCAAACATTTTAGCACCTTGTTAGTGTGCCCCGAGATGAAAAAGTTTAAAATCGCTGATTTAGAGGGATGGTAGCACTGGGACGGGACGAAGGCATTGGGGGCAAGGAACAGAAAGTAGTACAACACGGCTTTGACGGCTTTAAGTTCAACAGAGCCGTCTCCCAACTGCTCTTTAGCCCCTTTCTGTGATCCACCAGCACTTCCCGTCCGGCCCACACAGCAGCACTACTACCCGCCCCCTTCCTTGCCGCGACCCTCGGAGGAGAAGCGCCGCCTTACCTCCGTGCGCGCTCCCCTGTCAGCCGGCGCGTCTCCTCAGCCGCCACCCGCGCGCTTTCAAAGGACACCTCCTCCGGAGCACCGTCACTATCCTCACCTGAGGAAGCGGCAGCGGCGACCCCAACAGCTTCTTTTCGCCCCGGCATCGAGCGATCTCTTCGTGCCACCATCTTCGTTGATCAACTTCCTCCTGACCTTACACCCCGGAAGCAGCCTGGCGGAGGAGGGCGGCACAAATGCAGGAAGAGAGATGGAAAGGTCAGCTCTAGCCAAACAGTACCCAAGGGGCGGGTCCTAGCAGTGCAGGGCCAATAACTGCTTCCGGTTTAATACCGGAAGTTAAGGCTGTGCGCTACTCTAGTATTTTATCTCTATGGGTCGGTCCGAAGCCTGTTTGTTTCATTAACGAGTCTATGGCTCGATGAAGGCGTTGGGGCTCAGGCCCCTTGGAAGCTGCTCGACGGCTAAATCTATTGCCTGGAGCCTCCTAAAGCTGCGTTGTCGTTCTGGCTACGCGGTGCTGATTCTTCAGTGCAGGCGGGTTCTGGTGGCACCTTAAATCTTAAGACCAAGACATTTTCTGCGGCACAGTTGCTGGTGCCCTCCAAAAATTTATGCCACAATAGTGGGCTGGGCTGGGCTGGGCTGGGAAACGCCTTGTTGCTTTGGCTGCCCACGCTGGACTCACAACATGAGGAATAATAATAATAATAATAATAATAATGCGCTCAGCGTGAGGAGGGTGACGCATGCTCGAGCAGCGAAGGGCCTGCTCAACACATGCGGAGCTGCCGCAGCCGCGTCCCCCGCCAGATGGCGATAAACCCAAAGCGCTGCGGCTGCTTCGGGCCTCTCTGTTCGTTCCCATACAAGGGCAAAGAAAGCTGACTTGTTCAAATGTCGAAACATCTCTCCCATCGAGCATGATGAACCAGGATTTCAGCTATATAGACTGGAATTCCTGTTATCCAAACAGTATTTAATAGTACGAGTTATGTAAATACTCTTGTCACATACATTCTGTGCATATTTACTCAGAGGCTCCTCCAGCCTTCAACAGAGTTTATTGGCTGCTATACAAAGAATCGTTATTTTAGCGCTACAGTATAATCCGCCTCATTGTGCTCTAGAGGAGTAAGTACTTCAGGGTTTATTCTAAACTTCCTTCTCTCCCCCACGCGCTGCCCTCCATCCCCAAGCCATGAGCTCCTCCCCAACTGCTGCTAACTGGAGAAAACAAACTGCAGGAAGGATAGAAAAATAAGAGAAGGTGCTTGCACGGAAATAATCTTCCCTAAAACTATAGTTGGTATACTAGGGATTAGGATTACAGATTGGTTCTAAAGCTCTCATAGAGCAGAGCCTCCTCCCAAAATGCTGCTTAAAAACTGCATAGCTGTTGACTTGAATCAACTTTATCTGCAAATCAGCTGTAAGGGCCTATGAGTAATCAATGCAATGGGGAGAGTAAGTCAGGCTTTACATAAGGAGACTTAATTTCCATCATGCATGGTAAAACCTGAAAATAAATCCACCAAAAATTGGTGATGAAGCACCTGTAGAGTTTCACGTTTCCTGACACACTGCCCAATCCTAAGTGTGCCACCCAATGGCAACACACTTCCTATACTGTTGCTGACTGCTGTAAAGCAGGCAGTGCCAGGCACAAAAGCCTCCCCAACAGCACACTGGTCAGCGTGCTGCTAGGGATGCTGGTGGGAAGGCCTCTGCCTTCCCAGCCGCACTGGAGGGTGTCCAAATGCGTGCCGGGAAAGGCAAGCCAGCGGGAAGGCAGGGGGAAGACAAAACCGGGTGGGGAGGTCAGCATAATGGGGGGTGGGGAGGCTGCGGGAGGGGAAGGATCTGTCACGGAAGACCCACAATTAAGTAATTTTAAGTTATGCTTTTACTCATAACAGTACGGAATTGCTACATAGAACTGAAATAGCCTTTCAATATTTGGTTTCAAATACCCACAAAGGATTTCTGTATCCTTGGTCACCACTAGCGCATATATCAATATAGGCAAGAAGCATGGTTTGTGATTCTCCCAGTAGGAAATGAGTAACGGTCCAAAAACCTTCTGTCCCTCTGCTGAAGATCAAGTGGGAAGCCCACTGGTCAAATCTTTCATGGAGATTTACACCCCAATCCTATACTTAGGGATATATTCCAGCAGTTTGTAGGGCAGAGGATATATTTCCATACAGCAGAGCTTGGAGCCAGAGAACTTCAGGATATTGCAGAAGTTAACTGCAGTTTCCTTACATGCCCCAAGCTTTTCAGTCAGGTGGCCAGTCTTCCATCTCATTAGTGCACCAGCAGTTCAAATCCTGGCATTCCCTAATCCTCTTCATGAAGAGTATGAGGGCAGCATGTGAGTTTCATGCATTCCTTCTTGAAGATAAGGTCTTACTCTGTCCTTTCTGACCAATGCACTTAAGTCTTCAGTAGTAGAGAAGCAGCTGCAAGGAGATGGGGTAACCTTGATATAGAGAAACTGAGGGTATTGGTAAAATCATGGAAAGAACAGTATTTGCTTGCTGGGGGCAAGATCAAGACTTTCAAGGATGAAACTGTCACAGAGCCAGATGGAACAGTGATGTGGAAAGGAATTTCATTGGCAACAAAGCTCATTAACAGATACAAGGGACACCACGAGCCTGTATTTCACAGGAAAGATGTTGGTGCTGTCTGAGTTCTTGAATCAATTTGAGGTTGATCCTGCTCCAATTATGAAGCTTGTGACACTTTGTAGACGTCAGAAACCTGAAAGCAGTTCACAAAGTTCTAGATACAGACTTCCATCTGGCAGAACACTCACTAGAATATAGGAGACTTCAACTTGACATCATCATTGATGCTCCCAAGATGACACCGTCCCATTGATTTTCTTGCATTATCTAAACAATACAGAAATGCAACAACTCTCATGATACGTCTCCTAGCAGCTAACACTGTAGAACTGATGTTGAATGTCTCATAGCCCAAGTCACACTGAAGTCAAGAACCAGATTCTCAATTGAGTCAGAAAATTGATATCTTTGCATAGATCACAATAGAGGCATCCCCCGCATTAAGCAATTTCGCATAACACAATTTCACTTATACGACAGAGGTCCCCTGTAAAAAAGAGCAAATGATTTAAAAAGGGCACATCTTTTTAAATCCCCAGCTCTTCAGCTGTTTGGCGCTAGATAAGAGCTTTGAAGTTTAACGCTGTGCTTAAAGACCCAGCACTAAACACCCACGCCCTTATCCTGCCCATTAGCTGTTTCACGCTAGGTAAGGGCTTGGATATTCAGCGCTGTGCTTAAAGACTCAGCGCTGAACATCCAAGCCCTTATCTAAAGCCGTGCTTAACTACGGTTTTACTTCAAAGGGATTACAGAACGTATCCCTGTCGTTAAGTGGGGGACACCTGTATACTGCTACTGAATCCTCAAGCATCAGCACTGCTGTAGACAACTACAGGCCCCACCCATATCCATAGGTGGGCCAGCCCCCTCCCCTGCATCCATGACCTTTCTTTATCTGTAAAGAGCTGGCGCCAAGTCAGTGCCTTTCTTCCTTAACAAAACGCTATAAGCGGCATGCTGCTTATCACGAAGAAGCAGGCAAGCAGCCTGCGTGCTAGAGAGGCTCCTAACATTAAACAGAAGAGTAGTTCACTTCCTGTTTGCTGTTAGGAGCCTCTCTAGCACGCAGGTTTGCTTGCCTGCTTCTTCGCTATAAGCAGCATGCTGCTTATAGCATTTTGTTAAGGAAGAAAGGCAGAGACTTGGCACCAGCTCTTTACAGATAAAGAAAGGTCATGGGCGTGGGGTGTATGTGCGTTTGCCCCTATCCATGGTTTTCACGTATCCGCAGGGGAGGGGGCTGGAATGTATCCCTACTGATACGGGTGCTCCCTGTATACAAGACCAGTGAACCAAAGACAAAGCTAAAGCAAAGTAGTAGATATGGATTATCTCAGAGGCTTGCAACCAACACTACTCTTTCAACTTAGTCCCAGATGGTGATGATCCAACCATCTTGGATCAGGAAATTTTGATGCAGTTGGTACATGTAAGAGGGGCTACAGTACAATGAGGTAGTCTTTTCTGTATTTGTACTGCTGTGTAATCATTGCATACCCTTATATACTACCATTAGAAATAGAGTTCAATGTGCGTTAATAAATGCTTTTGTCTAGACAGGTTCAAATAATATGTTCCCAGGTAACTTATGGGGGGTTGCTAATAGCACTTACTTGAAACCGCATGATTGACATTTTCCTTGACAATTATATGGCGCACTGTCAACACTCTAAAATGCTACATGTATGTTCAGAATTAAGTCACAAGACAGAAACTCTATTACCAGGTTTAAAGGGAAAAGTTGGAACTTTTTTTGGTAAACAAGAACAATACAAAGCTCCATTCCACATCCCAGTTATTACTTGTTTTCAGCTGTGCCAGTTAAAAACATATGTGAAACAAGATCACTGTGATACCTCCTGGAACTCTAACTTTGCACAGCCTTACATTTTGATCAGGAAAATAATTTTGGAACAATAAAGACAATGCAGCTGTTCAACTTATTTTAGAATCATGACTCAGCAGAATGAATCAGCAGAAGTAGATGACAAAATAATTCAAAGACAGTCAACTGGAATCACAGAAATGTGATATTTGCACAACTCTGGGAGTGAAATGCAAGTCATCTCTGCTATGCAAATAGGTACCATTACCTTTATATCTTCAATTGTGCAGGACCTGCTAACTGAGCAGAGGCACCTTTTAGAGTGATGTCCATATTCACCCGGCATACTGTCTCCCCTAGTAGCTGTTGGCATTTTTTCTGCATCCGTTTTAGAGTAAAATAAGCCCTTTTGGGACAGGGAACTATCTACTTATTTAGCTATGTCAACTGGTTCGTGAATGTCTTTGTTGAAAAGCAGTATATAAATAGTCTTAAGAAGAAGAACAATTACTCCCTTATACTGCTCACAAAATAAAGACATAGCCTCACCGCTGAAGCCTTTCACAGGAGTGCACTCTCATGAGCAAGACCACCTTGTTTTATTGAACTCCTATGTAAATGCTGGAACATAAGCAGTCATTCACTCTTTGCTTGTTTACTCAACATTGTTTTAGAGTATGATCCAAAGATACAGTCTGCTACATGAGAGCACAAATATTCTCCTGGCATTAAAAAGACACTATACTTTGAACGGTTCGTACTTTATGCTTTTTTTTTACATACAAATATTTAATCCAACAAAAATGTAAAAGCTTTTCAAATGTCCCTCCTCATGGCAATTCTTTTCTTTTGACTGTTCTTTTAATCAATTGAGACTCATGATTTGTTTTGTTCAGTGTCATCCTCCGATTCAGTTTCCAAATTACATGCAAGGTGCTTTCTACAAGTTCTAAGTTCCTCTGCACCCTGCACAATTTAGCAAGTACATTTTTTGCTCGGTGTTTGCAATTAATATTCATGAGATGATCTCAGTTTCGTGGCGAGCAAGTGCTGGGGGGAGTGTGGTACCACAGGGACCTGGGAAATGAAACCTGAAACAGAAGGAGATCCAGGATATAAATAGTAGTCAAATACAGTCATGTTCATATTTTTACATAACTTGAAGTCCACTCTTCAATTTATACGATAGCCACCAGAAGAAGTAACTGCAGAGTATGTCTAAATACAGATGAATCTATGGCCACTTCTGACATCAAAACAAACATCCTGAAGATTTCTGCCAGCAAAAAAAGTCTTCAGCTCACATTTTGCTAGCCCTTTTGCTTATCCTCAATCCATTAAACACTGATCTTAACATTTCTTAGGCCTCCAACTTCCATGGTGCTAAATAGGCTTAAATGGAGGTACTGCAGATTGGTCTGTAAGATTAGGATACAAGTTAGAAACATTTGCTTCCTTGGCAAACGCTTTATTTAAAATATTTATATTCATTTTAGATATTTAGAGAGCCAGGATGGTGTAGTGGTTTGGGAGTCGGACTTAGACCTGGAAGATCCAGGTTCAAATCCCCGCTTAGCCACGAAGCTTCCTGGGTGACCTTGGGCCAGTCACTATCTCTCAGCCCCACCTACCTCACACGGTTATTGTGAGGACAAAACGGAGGGGAGGAAATATGTACACCACTCTGAGCTCCTTGGAGGAAGGGCGGTATAAAAATGTGAAAAAATAAATAAATATCCCCATTACATTCACATTAACACAGCAAATAACAGAATCTAGTTCTAGTACAAAAGAAACTCGTTTTACCTGAACCTATCCGTAGCTGGGGTGCTTTGCATGTTGAATTCTGCAACTGGCACTCCTCTGGCAGATACTTGAGGAGCAAACATAGCAGCAGGATATACTATAGAAGAGGTTCCAACCTGAGAGACAGAAACACGCATAGCGTAGGGTCAAAGTCACTAAAAATCCGGCCACAAGAATTACTGGTAATCTATCTAGCCACAATTTTAACACAGTGCAGATGTGTTTATAATGTCATAAACCAGAGATCAGGAGCATCCAATGGGTTGAGTTCACTGCAAACCTTTAACTAGGGTTTGCAAACCAGCTTCAAACCCTGGTTTAAAGCCAATTGTTTTTACCATTAGCATTGCTCCAGATGTAATGGGACACCATAGTTAACACTAAAAAAAAGGTTGAGTGGAAAATTCATGCAAGAGTGCCTATGGGTCATGATATGCACCTGATCTCCTAATAAGTGAGAAAGTGCTATTATTGCACTGGATGCAGGATATGGAGCTCAAATGGATGAGAGATGAAATCATTTTGCCTCATCCTGCACTTCTTACACTGATGAGATTGTGACTTGATTTCAAGTAATCTCTCGCCAATCAGATTAGTTTGAAAAATATCAAAATTCAATTGAAAAATGGTTAGTGCCCAAATTGGGAAAGGGTTATCTGATAATTTTACACTGGCTCCCCAAGTTATGAATGGCTGTGTTGGTGCAGAATGCAGAAGATCCTTTGTGGTGCTTTTGCACAGGCATGATAGCACTAGGCCAGCAAGAGCTGCCTGTTTCGAGGGACACACTTCCAACTTCCATGCAGACCTCTGGAATTAAATGGGAACAATAGCCTGAAAGGATAGGTAATAACTAAGTCACTAAGGGCCCAATCCTATCCAACTTTCCAGCACTGATGCAGTCATGCTAACAGGGCATGCGCTGCATCCTGCGGTGGGGGAGGCAGTCACATAGGCCTCCTCAAGGTAAGGGAACGTTTGTGCCCTTACCATGGGGCTGCACTGGTGCTGGAAAGCTGGATAGGATTGGGCCAATAGTGTACTTGAAACTGTAAACTATGCCTGTTGCCTCAATGTGAAGAAAGCTATTTTGGCTTCATAGCATATTATGCTATCTGAGCAGGTCACAAACATCATTATGGTACAATAAGTTCATACTAATTCAGTAAATAAATATGAACTGATTTTGGGGCACTTTAAAATGAAAAAAATACTTCAATACTAAAATGTTTAACCAGTTGCAGTTACAATAACCACAACGTTCACCATGTATTTCTCCTTTTTACTGAAGAGCCCCAGTATTGTTACACAGACCAAAATTAAAACTAAACCAAAGACAAATATTTAAGTGTTAAAACCTTACCAGGAGTTAAAAAAAAACCAACAATGTGGAGACAACAAAAGTGGAAATCAGTTGTTCCAGAGATACCCAAAATTGATGGCATAAATTGTCCCCATTTCTAACAGGGCATGAATTACTCAGTGCTACAGAGTTGGCAGTGTACTATGAATTTGTGTTTCAGACAGAGAGCTGTTTGTCTGAAGCTGCCACGTGAAAAGTAAGGGGGTATATTATACCAGAGAAGAAAATCCAGTGTGAAGCACTGGCGTCGCTGCAGGGGGGGCGGAGCTCTAAGTTCCGCCGCGGTCCGACCCTCCATTACACGGGTGCACGAAGCGGCCCCGCCCCCCTCGCCTTTGGAGCCATTCAAGTCGGTGAAAGCAATGCGCACTCCTGCGCGTTGCTTTCACCGCTTGAATGGTTCCGAAGGCAAGGGGGCGGGGCCGCTTCGTGCACCCGTGTAATGGAGGGTCGGACCGCGGCGGAACTTAGAGCTCCGCCCCCCTGCAGCGATGCCAGTGGTGTGAAGTCACATATAACCCAACTCTCCACATTCATGTCAATGTAAAGCTTTATGACTAATGTTACTTTTGACAGTTCCCATCAGGCACACAATTTTTCATTTTAAGCCCTAAAATATGTTTTAAAAGGCAGAAAACCAAGACACTCACAACCAAGCAAAGGTCACAAATCTCAAGCTCTTTTTCAACCTCTGTAAGGATATCAGAATCCAACGTTTCTCCAAACCACACAACATGAGGACGCAAGAGGCCACTGCAATCTTCACACCTGCAATAAATAGATGGTAAGATTTCTTTCAGAGAGAAGAAAAGCTGCAAGGAAAGTAAAGCCTTTAGAAGTCTTCAGTTAATTTACCATGGTGTGCAATTACATCAGGCTTATAGAAACCTAGACAGCGTATATTATATTGTTTACATTCTAACGCTGTAGAAATGGGAAATGTTTCCCTATGGTCCAAATAACACTTCAGAAATGTTCACCCATTCTGGAAACTACTATGGACAAATAAAGGCCACAATCCAGCAAACGTAACTGATTTTAATATAAGAATTAAACACATGGATAATGTTCTCCTACTAAAATCAAAGGGGTATAACCATGTTTAACTATGGCTAGACCATACTTAGCTTTCAACTTATACTTAAGGAAAATAAGAAAACACTTTAAAACTGTCATTACCATATGGGTTTGCATCAAGAAGTGGTCCTTTAAAGCTCCTAAATGATAATGGGGGGGGGGGGGGGAAATCCAGCAGGGGACTACAAGGTACCATAAAAATGGAGCTTAATATACCCCCCCATTTGTTTTAGCCTCCTCACTATTTGCCTGTAAAGGTACTTTACACTGGCACTCAGTTACTCCAGTCCAATGGTCCGTGTTACTCACTTGTGCAGATTTGGCATTACTTAGTCTGGGTCTCTACTATATGGGCAGCTACCTGCTTCCTGCCTGTAGTCAGAATTGGCTACAAAAACAAGGATTTCCCCAGTTTTGCCAACAAGCCCCTAAGAATAGGTTTGGTGTCCCTGCCCATGGAACTCAAATTTAGGTGGTTTTGTATATAATGATACTTGTTCAAACAAGTGTAGTAAAACCCGGTATTAACTTGGCTGCTGCATTCAAGCATGGTGGTGGCTTCCTCACACGAGAGCTGCTTGAAATAGCATATAAGGTGGCTACGCTGTATCTCCAAAACGAGAGTGGACAGGGCAAAACTGATGCCATTTTTGGAATCAGCGCCCCAAATATACCCAGTAGGTCTAACTTTTAAGGCACCAAAATGTGTGTAGGGTTGTGTAATCTTAAACTTTTCTGTTTTTGTACTGCATCACAAAGACTTTCATATGCTACAACAGCTCCATCACTCACCGAGGGAGATCCTCCACAGGAATCCTGGCATCTTCAGCATCTGGATCAGGAGCACTAGAATAAAAAAAACAAAATGTTGCATTTTAAAATGCAGTAAGTCGCCATATCTGTTAAGATTAGTGTTATTTCTTACGTGTGTGTCCCCCCCACCCCATCAAGGACATTTTCAGCTTTAGATGACTAGCAAAACAGACCCTGTCTTCCCAAAAACGATTTCAAGGTGAGGTAAGGAAGAGTGATTACCGTGAAATACAGGTTTAAGTGTCAATTAAAATAATTGTGAAATCTGATTTAACAAATTTGTTTATGGATCATTTAAATGCTATGTATGTTCACTTTTAACCTTATTTAGGAGAGAACAAGGGTCCCCGATAAAGAGATCTTCACCAATCCCTAATTTAGGAGAGAACAAGGGTCCGTGATAAAGAGATCTTCACCAATCCCTAATGTGACAAAATGTAGATATTATAGCACAAATGAATTACCCTTTTCCAGCCAAAGCCGGACAGATTGGACTCTTATGATTTGCTCTGACATTTCCACAACTGGTGCACCGTGTTTTGAATAAGCTACCTATCAAGTAAAAGGAAAATCCCAGATTACAACTTGAAAATTTGAATTTGGCAATGCAACATTATTAAAAACATACTAGAAGTGCAATTCTAATACATGCCAAGAGAACTTGGTTTCAAAATTAAGAAATTCCAATCTGGAAAGATTGTAGAGCACCTAAATGTGAAACAGATTAGCTAGCCAAAGGAGTCTATTAAACAAATACTCAAACACAGTTCTTATAAAGACACTAACATAAATCTCATGGAAGTCAACATTAAAATGGCATGACTGATTGAAGCTAGTAGTTCCCCTCAACAGTCCACGTTAGTGTGGTTGTTAATGATCACTGAATTAACACAGCAATACTAAAAACACAAAAATCACTGGGATGTTTTGAAAGCTATTTACCTACGACAACAACACTTCACATGTATTGTCTTGATGCCGGTCTTACAACAACCATGTGAGGACAGTATTACTACCCCCCCCCCCCCCATATTGCAGCTGGAGAGCTGAGATCAAGAGAGAGTAGCTTGCTTAAGGCCATCTAATGAGTTCATGGTAGAGGCGAGATTCAAGTTGGGAAAGTCCTCATTCACAGCTTGGGGTCATAACCACTATGCTACATCTTGTGACTATAGTTAGTCCTTCTCAAATTTCTAAATTCTAAATTTAGAAAAACTAAAATTGTATAAATGCTACAACATATATGATTAGTAGCAGCTTATTTAGTAAACTCAGTTCTCCAGACTTCTAAAAACATGTTTCTGTAAAACATTCAATCAAACGGTCTTGAAAAAATGAAGTGAACTAAATACTATGGGTTGTATCATGACTTACCACGAAGCACAGCTCCATCATTGAAAGCTCTTTCCACTTGCACAGGGGTGACAGAGTTGTGCCCGTGGTAAGTTAGCATATAACCTTGTGACTGAAATCTAAAGAATGCCATGCACGTGTCTCAAGCACTTTTGCATGGTCAGAGGTTCTGTTGATTTTCCAGGGCTGCTGAAGCCCCTTGAGTGATCCTCCAGCATTCAAGAGAGGGTGGGGATGCCTTGGGAAACAGAAGTCCCATGACATCTTACAGTACGTGCAACGCTTTGGATCCTGACTTGTTCATGCACGCAAGTCTCGCTCTTTAATTCAGAGGTGGTGTCAGTGGCTGACCAGGTCAGGCACTGGACAAAGGTCCACATATATCAGACAGCACCTGACCAGGCCAACCCCCTGAACAGTGGCAGCAGCACCTAAAGCACCGTCAGGGGATTGGAGAGAGGTGCCATGCTGCCCCCCCTCCCCAAAGGGGTTTGTCCCAGGGTCCCCAGCAAGCTGGCCCTGGCATTGGTCCAATTACAGGTGTGAATTTCTAAATTGCCTTTCAGTGCCAATTTACAGATGACTGGATCTCCCAACAGTTTCTTTTTCATGAAATGCAGCTGTAGGGGGATGCCAAATTGATCAAAGCATCAGTGGTCGAGGAATGCTTAACTCTTTTGCCCCATGCTGCTTTCCTGATGAAACCTTGCCCCACAGCTGCTTTCAAGCCTGTGAAGAAAAAAAAGGTATAGGTACAGATCTCCCCATAACGTGCTTGTCTTGAGAGAAAGGAAATGGATGGGAAAGCACCCAGTCATACCACATTTCCAGGTCTTTGTTAGTGTGCATTTTTTATGATTGGAAATATTGGAAAACCTGCATAATGAACAAAAGGTGAATGAGATATCAATTGAAAATGGCTATGGATTCTTACCATGAATTTCTAAGAGATGCTTTGTTCCTGCTTTTCTGTGGAGCTCATCAATGTTCTGGGTAATGACCACAATACTCCTGCCTTGCTTGCTAAGCCTGGCCTCACACTCTGCTATGGCAATGTGTGCTGGGTTTGGATGTTTACTCATCATAAGCTCCCTACGGTAATGGTAGAATTCCCACACCCTAGAGGAGTTCCGTGCAAAAGCCTCTGGAGTAGCCAGTTCCTGGGGAAAAAAGTAAAAAAAAAAGTTGTTCTGTCAGTGAAAGATATCCACATGCGTTTATAAAGTCTCATGTTCGTTTGTAAGCACACAAGAAGTGCTTAGCATTTATATAGCCCATTTCAAAGTACAGTAATTCACATACAGGAATGGAGCAATCAAACTTGTATTTAGGCTGTGTTAAATCCTATGACATAAAGCAAAAAACAACTTAATGAACTGGATGAAACATGGGTTGACAACACAACTATACTATACAGTATTTATATACCGCCTTTCTGGTCATTGGATTTCTCTTCCGACTTTAATTCAAGGCGGTGTACATGGGCAGGCTGTTCTAAACCCCAAGGGGTTTTTACAATATAATAATGTTCTAATAGAACCCTTCATTCATAGAACCCTTCATTCGAGATGTTGCTTTCACAGTCCATCTCTCTCTCTCTCTCTCTCTCTCTCTCTCTCTCTCTCATGTTCGCCTCAGCACGCTTCAGCTGACAGGGCAACCTTGACTGCCAACTTCATAAACAGAACTGAAAACCCAATCAAGTGGAATGTCATACAATACAGAATTTTAGACCTGAGATTCTCCATAACAATAAGATAGTCACCACTGCAAAAAAATAGCTACTTGACAGATGATGTCTACGCTAACGGAGAAATCCTTACAAAAGCCCTACAAGCTATACTGCTGATGGCATAATGACCACAATACTCCTGCCTTGCTTGCTAAGCCTGGCCTCACACTCTGCTCCCCATACTGCTGATGGCAAGGCTGAAGCTGAAAGATACTGGCTTGCCAAAGGCCATCTGAATTCATGACGGAAGTAAAATTTGGACCAGAGACTTCAAAGCTCATATGCTTTACCACCATGCTATTCATATCCATAAATTAATTCATCTGTCTGAAACAAAGTACTGTATATTACTGGAAGCAGCAGTGACTATATTCTGCAGAAGTGTAAGTTACACAAGTAGCTCAACTAACAAGGTATTTCAATACCGCAACAGTCCCAGACTTGTTAAGTTAATCAGGGCATGCATCCCAGATACAGGTGGGACCTGCCCTTCCTGCATTGCACAGAAAGCTTTGAAAAAGTGACTAATCTTTGAGAGTTACACAGTCTTGTTATTTGTGTGTGTGTGGTGGGGGGGGGGTGATGCAGAAATGTGCTGTAACCAGTATTGATTAATATGTTTGCTACCTACTCATTTTAGCCCAAATATAAAAAGTAACTACAATAGTTAGGTCTGGTGAAACCAATTAATGATCTTCATGTTTCTTGCAACTATGCTGAGAAATACAACGCAAGACAATCTTGCAAACTGTCCCAGTTTGACATTGTTGTAATCTTTGGTTTCTCTTCTATGTATTGATACGATCAGTACGTTCATGTAAAATAAACTCCAACTGGCTTACATTTCAAAGTTTAATCTATATTATCTTCTTAGCGCTAGTAATTAACAATGCTTAGCATCCCAAAAATGTGAACCAGTAAGCTTGTTCTCAATTTTAGAATTACCGGTAGTTACACAAATACTAGAGAGACAATATTAAGGTGCAACACTTAATAATTCAATGTTTATATGAATTCATGCAAGGATCAATTCCCACAGAGAAGCATGGATATTTTCATATAGCTTGAGGAGTCAGCAACATTTATAGAGCTGCTGACACTGCCTAGCAGCTATGGGCAGTACTCACCTGGGCTTGCCACTTCCTCCAGTAGCCTCCTGCACCTCTGAAGGTTGGAACACCACTCTCTGCACTGACACCAGCCCCTGTAATAATAGCTATGTGCTTGGCTTTAGCAAATACTTCTCGAAAATCAGCCATATCTTTAAGAGAAAGAAAAATTGTATTTGTTTTTCTTTATCTTTATATGATGACAACTTTTAAATATATACAAAGTTGCTTTGTTTTGAAAATGAAAATCCTGAAGCTGAAATTCCTTCCCAACTACGAAGATCGGTGGATGGCCCAGGATAAATAATTCTCTCTTATGCTAATCAGCTTTGTCATATTTTAATTTTAGATCTTCAATTTCTGAGGAACTATCCTAAGGTTTCCTTCTTTAGGATGCACCTCTCCGAGACCAGAATTGGAGGGCAAGCTTGACAAGGATGTATGTTTGCATGGCGGTCCGACAAACGGTTATATTTTCAGTACTTTTTGGAATACTTATGGCAATGCAAATGAATAATGATGTAATTAATCCTATAACCCTCACATATTAAAGTAGGCACATGAATCAATTTGGTTTGCTTGTGTTCATCCTTAAAAACATGACATGAAAGCAACAGAAAGTATTGTTGTTGTTCAGAATTCCACACCATTTTTAAAAGACTTCTGAAAGAGGAATGACAATCAACACTGAAAAAAAATTAACCCAATTTTCCCCCCAATAATGCTGAGCAGTTTTATGGTGCAATGATACATTATTTTTAAAAAATACAAAATCAGGAACTTTTTTTCCTTGTACGGTAGATGTAGAGAAGTAAGCACGTGTCACTCACAACTGTCCCCACCCTTCTCCATTCACCAATTCTCCCCTGCAAAGCATCCTCAGGCTGATTTTAAGTCATTTTCTAGACAAGAAGTCCAGGTGAGCAGGAGTGACATTTTCAGGGTACATCTGGCAGGCATAGAGAGTTAGCATCCTTTCCTCCCACTGAGTTTTCCCTACAAAATGCTCCCTCTACCCGTCACGACCAGCACCCTTTACACTCTCACTGGAGAGGGGTGTCCTGCTGGGTTGTGGGTTTGAGCTGCCCTGGCCAAGACAGGGTAGCCCAGAAATCAGTTCTGTGTTCCTGTGTAACGCTGGCTCTTAGGAAGCTGAATTTACCAAAGAGGCAGGGCAACAGTTCTTAGCTGAATAAACCAAATTAAGATTGTAGCATGTAGGTTTTCATGGCTTTTTGCAATGTACAGAGAAGTTAAATTTATGGGTTTTCCAGCCATGTTGCAATTTTTTGAAATCAAGGATAAAGAGATATTACAACTTTAACTTGCCTGAATGAGTTCTTTATCAAACGAAAAAATCCCCGTTGAGGACACAGATGTCTAGATAAAATTGTTCTGTAGTCAGACAAGCAGTCAAAATCACTCCAACTCCAACCAGCCTGAAGAAATTCTTTTCCAAACGAACTGTTCCATGGGAAGTACAGACGTCCTGGAGAGATTATCCTGAAATCAGGCAGGCACTAAAGTCTTGCTCCTTGATGTCTTTGAACTAGCTTTACGTTTCCTCCTGTTTTCTCGGGACTTTGTCAAAAGCGGATGCAAAGGGGAACAACAGTGAAATTAGAGACCAGAAGAGGTCTCTAATTTAAATGGTTGGTTTCTCTGCAAAGGCAGGACCATCTCTCAGTGGTTTCACTGTTGTTCCCCTTTGCATCCGCTTTTGACAAAGTCCCGAGAAAACGGGAGGAAACGTAAAGCTAGTTCAAAGACATCAAGGAGCAAGACTTTAGTGCCTGCCTGATTTCAGGATAATCTCTCCAGGACGTCTGTACTTCCCACGGAACAGTTCGTTTGGAAAAGAATTTCTTCAGGCTGGTTGGAGTTGGAGTGATTTTGACTGCTTGTCTGACTACAGAACAATTTTATCTAGACATCTGTGTCCTCAACGGGGATTTTTTCGTTTGATAAAGAACTCATTCAGGCAAGTTAAAGTTGTAATATCTCTTTATCCTTGATTTCAAAAAATTGCAACATGGCTGGAAAACCCATAAATTTAACTTCTCTGTACAAATTAAGATTATGTGAGCAATTAGGCAGGGACTAATCCCTTATCCGGTAGGCTGCTACCACCTGGGCTAAACGCCAGACCACTCAGTCCCAGGACTCCGAGGGTCTCTAGGCAATTCAGCACGTAGGGATCTTGTCTTTCCTCAACAGGAGGAAGCCAGGCTTCAAGGTTCTGCTATCCAGTTCAGACTGTAGTAGCAAGATCAAGCAGTTAGGCCAGATTTAGCTGACTCAAGTTCCTAGTACTCAGTGATGACAATGTAACTGTAATATAATTGGTTTATTCTAAATATACATTTATGGTTACATATATAAGAAGGCACAAGATAATTGAACAAGAATAAGGACATACAGGAACAAAACAAACTCGATCTCCTAAAAACTAATACATTTCCTAGCGCTCACCATTAGTCTCTAGGCCTCTGGGCCCAGCTAAAAGAAAAGCTGGTTTGCTTACCCACCTATAGCTGGGAAGGGCAAGTGTCCATGTTGGACGTTCATCACAAAGTGAAGCATGGAAAGTGAACAGGATCCAAAAGGAGAGCCAATGCCCCCTTAACTCTCAGGCTTAAGTACTTAGGGAGGCTTTGAGTGACGGCTCCATCACGCTATAGCAGGGGCCTCTAAATCCTGGATCCAGCGCACCAGAAATGGCGTCTGGGCACAGCGCGGCAGAGCTTTACTGTTCTGTCCAGTAGCCTCCTATCATTGTCTCCGATCTATGCAGAAACGTGCGCTGGGCAGCCTCTTCCGCTGCACGTTGCCCCAGAAGGCAATGTGCCCATATTTCCTGGGGGAAGCGGTTGCCCAGCACGGGTTTCTGCAAAGATCGGAGACAAAGATAGGAGGCTACGGGGCGGGACTGGGAGGAACAGTAAGGTTCCGCCACCGCTGCACTCGGACACCATTTTCAGCTGCACAGGGGGCCGCGGTTTGGAGACCGCTGCCCTATAGGAAGGCAAATCCAACTGCGCCTTCCCAAAGGATTACGCAACTGTCCTCTCACCCCTCCCAACTGGGGATTTACAGGTGTCTTGAGTTCCTAATCAAGTGCCCTTGAGCAGCTGGGTTGCTAGGGCTGTTATCTGTCTCTGGGCAGATCTGTGAGCTCGTTAGTGTGCTCTGGTGCGGCCATTCACCATTTCATGATAAGAAGTTCTCACGTCCACCAGCTCGGTCTCTGTGAACCAGCACAGTGAACCAAATAACATGCTGAGACAAACAAGATGGAGTCAGAAATCAAAATGGATTCCTCTTAACTTCACAACCCCCACATGCATTTGTCAAAACAACACGCAATTCCATCCTTGGAAAGGGATAGCCGATTTTTCCTTACTAAAAACACCACCACCATAAAACAGCAATTTAAAAAAAAATGTGAATACTGTACTACTTTTTAGAAAGGGAATAAACAAAGAAATCCCATTATCTGTAAAATCACCATCAACAGTGGTTCTTAGTTGTTCAAATTAGATGAGGTAGGTTGATCATGTCAAGTTTTAGAGTTCATGGTTCATTCAGGACAGAAAGAACCAGTTTCCAGACATCTTATCTAGTGTGTACACAGAAACAAACACATGCCGTAGGAGGAAACTTATCTTACTTGAACTGGGCCGAGCCATTTCAAAGCAAGTCCTTTGTTTCTTGGAAGAAGCCAGTTTCAGTCCGCAATATACTTGAGAAACCAACCTTCTCGCGGTAAAGTGGAAGAGAGTCATCAGGATCACTGCAGGGTACTAATGCAGGCAGGGAAAAGTTAAATGGAAAAACTGAAAATCTTTGTCTGACAAATGGCAAAGCAAATCATAACAGCACTGGCAAGGTCTACAAGCAAATTAAATATCTTCATCACGATACACTTATCTGGAATGTCCTGTTTCTCTCACTGGGCTTTTAAGAATTTCACTTACCGTATTTCTTCGAGTCTAAGGCGCCATCGATTCTAAGGCGCACCTTTACTTTCAGTACCACCAGCAGGGGAAAAAAAATCCATCAATTGTAAGACTCGCCTCCCTTCATTAAATCTACCTGCTCAGCACCAACTCTCCCCAGCATGTCTCCTGCAGCTGAGGACGACTGAGTTCACTGCCTTTACATAGCATTTCTGGCCCAGTCAAAAAGTGCCATTTCCTTCGTTACCTGGGCTTGGGGGAGCTTCAGGGAGGCCTGCGCAACCCTCTGCAGGCCACCCTGATCTTCAGTTTGGCGAAAAACAGCGATTTTTGGCCATTTCTGGTTTTCACGAAAACCGGAAATGGCTGAAAATCACCGTTTTTTGCCGAACTGAAGATCAGGGAGGCCTGCAGAGGGTTGCGCACGCCTCCCTGAAGCTTCCGCAAGCCCCAGTAAGTAAGAAGATAGCATTTTGGGGTGCTTTTTGGAGACCTTCGATTCTAAGACGCACCGCATTTTTTGAAATGCTTAATTGGGAAAAAACATGCGTCTTAGAATTGAAGAAATACAGTAATTTAAGAATTCTGTGCTCAGAAAGAGATGGGTGTTGTCTTAGCATACTACAGAGTCACAGCCACAATTTCACCTGCTGGAGTTTCTAATACACCAGGTTGGCCCAGCATGACAAGCAGAACACGGTTCTTTGTATTATGAAACTTCTTAGGGTTCGAATGGAAGAAGGAAGCCTGTCAGTTTGCCAGCATGCCTGTTTGTGTGCAACTGAAGGTAGGGAGAATAGAGCATATGATTTTTGAATTACAACAAGTGTGTCAGCAGAAGGTCTTTGTCTTTTAATCTGGTCTTTGGTGGTGGTGGTTATTATTAATTATTAAGAATATATACCACTTTCAACAAAAAAAGTTCACAAAACGATTTACATAGCTAAAGAAATCTACAGAATTAATATTCAGCTCTTTAACCTGCCTGCCTACCCTGGAATTTTGATTAATTGAAGTGAGATAAAGGGGAATCTCATTTTTCTGACAATACAAAACACATTGTTATATAATTAAATACTAGAAAAATTAACACATGACCATTGGATTCACAAACCTTTTATTCCAAACCTTTTATTCCAATTAGCTTCCAAGTCCTACTGGTGCATCAATATTATGAGAATTGGGAAGATTCCTTTGAATGTCATAACACAACAATTCAATGGAATAATTAAAATCCCCTGTGTAAACATAAATTCTGCCCTAGTCCTAGGCTTGCATATATATATATATAAAGTGAGGCAACTGGGATTAAAATCACCACATTCAAACAAACAGGACCAAAGGCTGAGAAGACACAACAGCTGTCCGCACTGAGTGAAAATTTAAATCTCAGGAGAATTTCTTTTCTTGAACATTTAAGCCATAAGTGAACCTAGCAAGAAACTTTTGGGGCTACCATAGACTGTACATGTTGCTGCTTTGCTTACATTTTCCTTTGCAAAAGTTAGAGATTATAGAGACTGTAGTTCATTGAAAACCTAACATTCTAGAACTTGGAACTCACCTAGCAAGTTAGCTTAAGAAAAGCCCTGCTGAATCAGGCTATGGGCCGATCTAGTCCAGCATCCAGTTTCCCATAGTGGCCCACCAGCTTCCTTCAGCAACCCCACAAGCAGAGGAGAAAGGCATTGGCATAGTTCTTTCCTGTCATTGCTCTCCTAAAATTGCTACTCAGAAGCACACGGTTACTAAAACATGAGATAGCACACAAACATAATGACCAGGAGCCACTGACAGAGAAGATTAATTAAAGGTTAATTAAACTTCACCCACTTAGAGGGCGCATTCACTGCTGTGGGGCAGGATGAGAAAGGAAGCGAACAGCCATTCAGAATAGAGTCTGAAAAGACTATTCTGATTGGCTAGCAGAGAGGGGGGCAGGGAAGGACGTCTTTCACTTCTCTATGCGCACTTGGACTGTATAGACAGGAAGCGATGCAAAGCAAAGGTCTTCGCCTCACGCTGTCACAGCCTTAAGAGTCAAAGGGGCAAAGCAGGTGCTTGAGGAATCAAAACACCTGGATCAGGTTGCCCCATTGCTAGAAGTTTCTGAAATAGGTTTCAGACCCCCAGAAGGAATTGGTGTTTATAGAGACCCAAGCCTCTGAAAATAGGTGGGGGAGGAGAGTGCAGGGCATTTGTCAAGGTACAAATTTCAAAATAATGCTACAACCTATCTTGAAAAAGCTGTACACTGTGATAACATGAATAATAATTCCTTTTATTTACATACCCTATCATGCAACTCTGCAGTTACTCTGCCCAGCAAGCTAGAATCTACGCCAGGGGTTCTCAACCTCTTCCTGGCGGAGTACCACCTCCGGTGTCACTCTCCTGCCGAGTACCACCGGAAGTGACTGGTGATGACATCACGTTACTTCCTGGTTTTTGGAGGCCAGAAAATGCAGGTAGGAGGCTCTGGGTGGGTGGGATGGCCCTTCTCAGTGTTCCCGAGAGGCTTGGCCAAAGGCAGGAGCCTCTTGGGAACGAAAACATGGTGGTGAAAGTGCCGCATCAGGGCAGGGTTCCAGCAGTCCAGTGGTCTGAGTACCACCAGCGGTCGGCCGAAACACCACTGGTGGTACAAGTACCACTGATTGAGAACCCCTGATCTATGCAGTTCTCCTCTCCCTCTATGCTTTCCTGGTGTGGACTGAACACACCCATGTTTTCAGTCTCAGTCTGCACAGAAGTCAGGGAGCCATCACTTCCCATCCTGACCCTTACACACACACTCAAATTTCTCACCACAATCTTCCCCTGCAAACGTCAGGTACTCCATTTGAGAAAACCTTGTCCAACTGTTTTAAGAGGTTCTTTCATTAAGTAATGTAGTTACGCACACAGTAGGCTAGAACATTTTTAAAAGCATCACTTGATCTATTCAAATCTCTCTAGAGAAGTATAGTAAGGACAAGTGGCTTAGCAGAAGAATGGTGTGCATGCTTGCTATAAAGATCATCAAATGAGGGGGTACAAGCATATACTGCTAGTGATAAACTTACAGGATATGAACTAGTATGCCAAAGATCTTTTAAAAAAGACACATTTTCTCTGTAAAATCTCACTCTTCAGGGTTTGGCCTTCAACCTATAACTAAGCAGCAAGCCCATTTGAAAGCAGTAGGGCTCGTTTCCAAACCAGTTATTGTTTATGAAAAATCTGGATGTGGATACAAGCATAGTGTTGAATCTGGACCCCAGAGACTTGGACTAAAATCCTATCTCCATCACAAACGCCCTATTTTTGATGTTAACACATGGTTGCATGCTAGCCTCGGTTTCCCAACCTGTACAATGAAAAGAATAACCAAAGACATTGTGATAACAACCCTGCAAAGCACTCTGCCTTTAAATGTACTATTTAACCACTCGTTCATAGGCTCTTGCTCTTTCCTCTTACTGCTCAGCAGCAGGAGAATTTCAGGAAAAGAACGCAGATGAAGAACTTGAAGGGTCAAGGAAGCAAGCGCGAAAGCCTATTTACTGATTAAATCTGCCATCTTCCAGAGTTAGCTTAGAATGCAAAACCGATCGTGGAGGTAAAGAAAAACAGACAAACAAAACAAGCCTTTATTAGAGCAAATTCTGTCAGCAAAAGGGAACTGTTTTCCCAATTAAGGAAAGGAGGCCGGCAGACCTAGACACCCACCCACCCCGGAAATTGGAGAAGAGCAGTTTCCCCACACACCACCCAAAGTCAGAAAAGGAGGCCGCCGATGTAAGCCAATTTGGGGGAGTGATGAGACAGGACCTCCACGGCGTCGCTAGCGCTCTTCCTCTCCCCCAATCATATGATCACGCACCCACCCCTCTGCTAGAGCGGGGACGAAGGCGCTTGACTGGGGACGGCAGCTGGGAGATCACTATGGCGGTCACTGGACCCGCCTGTGCCCCCAAACGAGTAAGCCCAACCTGTACTCACCCGCCGCCGCCTCAGCGGTGCGCCTCGCCAGGTCCCGCCTCTGCCAGGCCGAGCAGCAGGAACAAGACGCGCCACAACAAGGCGAGGAAAAGGGCGGGCCCGGCCGCTGGCTCGGCCTCTGACAGGCGCCAGAGGCTGTCCTGCGTGAAGCGCTGCACGTCTCCCCCGCCGGCTTGCAGACGGACGCCGGTCCCGAGCCGCTGCTAGAAGATGGAAAGGAGCCGTGGGGCGCAGCTGTCAAAAACCCCGCCGCCGCCCAGCTCCAGCCTCTGGCGTCTTCCGTGGAGCACATACATAGATGGGCGACGGCTGCCGTCTCCTCTCCCTCACAGGCCTTCACGACCTTTTATTCCCACGCAGTACGCTTGTAGCGCAGTCCTGTGAATGTCTACTCGGAAGCAAGTCCCATTAGTTCCATGGAACTTGCTTCCAGGTAACTGGTGGAAGGGTTGCAGCCCTAGGAGACGTAGCGTGGGAAGGAGAAAACAGTTGTTGAAACGAAACCAGCCTCCAGTGAGTGAGCCATATACATACTTTGAATAAATTTTATATTTTGACTTTTTAAAAGTTTTGTTTTTATTTTTAAAAATAAATTTGTTAGAACTAGTTCCGACAGGGAAAAAAAAACAGGTTGGAGGTAGACGTGCTCCTTTGGATTCTCTCAGACAGCTTGTATGTTATTTATGCCAAGTTAGTGTGTATAAGATTGCAACCTTAGTTTGATTTTGTATATCAGGGGTTCTCAAACTTTGTTACTGCAACCTCCCAAATATATAAATTCACACACCCCGCCCACTGGATCACAACTAGTTACAACCAACATTTTGAGAACTAGAATATAAAATTGGTCATGTCCATCTAGCTCTGTATTGCCTATGTTTACTGGCTGTGATTTTTGGGGGTTCACCTACCTTGAGATTCCAGGGACTGAATCTAGTCCCTCAGAGCTTTGCAACTCCTTCCAAACTTTTCATGACCAACACACCCTTTAAGAACCCGTTTTACATGATTTCTTAGAAGTCCCTGTGAGGTCAACGGAACTTACTCTAGTCTTAAGCGTGGGTATGATTACAGTCCGGCTAGGCCCTGCATTCAAGCAGATTTACTTCCAACTGTGCAGAGGACTGCAACCTTTAATAAAAATCTCAGTGTAAGAATAGTACTGTATCTCCACTAATCTATACACAGGGTGGACATATGTTAACAAGCACTAGTGAAAACAATGCCTCAGAAGGGGAAAGTAACTTTTAAGCAGTCATCGCTTAACTCATGCAAAAGTTAGAATAGGACTCTATGACTGCTTGATATAATTGCAATGTAGAGAATATTACCAACTTAGAATAGAGTAGGCTGAACAGCTGATAAAGTTAACAGTGTGCAAATCTGGTAAAATGCAATTCTAGTGGTTGAAATGAGTCAGTAGTAAGTGGATAAGCCAAACTGTGATATTTTCCAAGGGCAATAGAACAGTGATCTGTTGATGTTGCTTCATAGCTGTAAACTGGCATCTTTCACATGAAAACTAAAACAGATAATAAACCAAAGACCGCAGAGACAAAAACCTTTGACTTGGAATGGCTGAAGAAATTTTCTTGTACCCTAAAGTACCGTATTGTCCCGAGTATAAGACGCACCCTTAAAGTTTGGTGCTATTAAAAAAATTTAATTAAATCACTGGCATTAAATTGCAACAGCCTGATTATAAGACGCACCCCTAGTTTAAAAACTTAAATTAGGAGAAAAAAGTGAGTCTTATACTCAGACCAATACGGTATTTATATATAGTTTTTGTTGGTATGTCATACAGGACTTGGCAAAAAAAATTGCCACTGCCAGGATGACAATTTGTATTCACAGAATGTGTTTTGGAAACATTAACATGTAAAAATGTACCTGAATAGATTACTGACAGCTTGCTAAAAAATGATTCAAGGAGCTAGAACAGGATGAAAAACCAAACTGATCACAGAACCATCTTTGCCCAAATTTTGTGGGTGACCTATTTTTTTAATTTATATTTATTATTTTGAATATGAGAAAATAAGATACAAATTAGGCAGTATAGATGATAATAATCTTAAATTCATATAAGTCAAACAATGAATATATAAACCAATGAATTTCAGCATCCTCATAATACCTTGCTAAATATCCATTTCCAAAATGTTTGTTTCCAACAAAATATGTTCATGTGTAGCATGGAAATTGTAAAAAATAGTCCTTCAGTGAAGAAAAACCAACATGTGAAGAGCATAATTTTTGAATCTATTGTGACAAAAAAATCCACATGCTTTCTTTATGGAATGTTTATACTCTTTGCAATTTTATCCCTCACAACAAAGCAGGCAAGGTTCTTTGTGGGCTTTCCCCTTCATGGCCACTGGATCACATATGATTGCACCATTACCAAAGTATAGCGATTTCACAATGTTTTATCTCAAGGTTTTAAGAAATCCAGATCTGGGTTAGTTAAACAGAACAGTTTGCACAAACTATAAAACTTGTGGAAATATCTGGACGTACTGTACGCTTAAAAGTATCTGATGTTAAACTGTTTTGTTACCATACTTTCACCGTTTCAACTCATTTAAGCATGTCATGCTGCATTTGCAGCATTTCCTATGGGTAAAAACGTTTGCCTTGGGGTCATTAGAAAAGTTTAACTGTAGTATAGTGGTGCATTTGTGCACACCCTCCATTAGATAGCAGTTTATTTCAGCACTAAAGTACTTTCAGCACAATCCTAAGCTCTTCAAGTGCCACTGTAGCGACTGCTGCACTGGCATGCGCTGTCGCAAATGTGCCATAAAGCATGTTGCAACAGTGCAGAAGATGGGGCACCAGCAGGAAGGCCTGCACCATCCCGCAGGCGCCAGTGCAGGCCTTGACATGCACTGGAGCAGGTAAGTGCCCACCTGGCAGCACAGAGGCAGGGTAAGGGCAGTGACAGGAGTGGGCAGATCGGGCGCAGGAGGGGGCTGGATAGGCCCGCTTTCCAGGCCTGAAACCTTGACACGAGAAAGCTTGGAAATATGCCAGCTATTTAGTGGCGCAGATTTCCCCCCCCCCCCATTGAGCAGGCTGGGGCTTTACCCAGGGTGACGAATGTTCCCTTACCCCAGGGAGACCTCCAGCCTGCAGTATTCCCATGCAGAATACAGTGTGGGGCACACGGTCCCGCTGCATCAGCGTGGGATAGGATTGGGCTGCACATCTCAGTAGATGTAGATACACAATTCAGATACTAAAGTTCAGATATTCAGATACTAAAGATACCCTGAACTGAACAGGAGTAGTTTTCTCCACACTGATAGTGCAGACTGTGTAGAAGAGAAGTACTGTTGAAGTGAGTGGTGGACTGTTTGAAATTGTGGAAAATAATAAACGCAAAGCACAGGTATTTCAGTGTTGCAATATATGGACAATGATTCATAGCCTGAAAGTCACCGACAAGAGCAAATCTATTTCCATAATGTAAAAAAACCCACAATTACCCGGTACTACTTTTCAGGACTTAATACAGTATTCTATTTTCAACATCTGTATAAATGCAGCATATGCCAAAACTATAAATTAGTAACTAAGTCAGCCTTTATATCTGATAATAAAGTCTTATGTTACAGAATGTGAATTCAAATAGGCACAAATATTAACAAAATTTGAAGTAAACCATCTGTATTCTAACACACAAATGTTCTGTATCAATTAAATACAGTATAGCAGAAACAATATAAATTACACGTCTTTACAGAAAATTGTAAAATACTAGAAGTCAGCTTCCTATACATATAAATCAAAGAAGAACAGCAGCTTTTCTGAAAGGTCCCACTATCTCAATTACTTTCTAAAAAATAAAGAACAAATACAGCAGGCTATTCATCTCTTTCCTTTTTACCATGTGCTACTTTACAAATGTCCAAGACAGTATCTATACATGAAATGCTCACGAAGAACTCAATAGAATCACACCAAATCCACAATTAAAATTTAACTTTACAGATCACTTCAGAATATATTATCCGAGCTTGGTCATAGCCAACAACAGTGCATGGTTTGTAGTTGTGATTCACTACTGCTGCTTTGTTTCTTCTCCCCGTTTTTAAAAAAGCCATTTGTTGAAAATTTTGTCCGCCTTCTCCTCTGTACTAATACTGTTTCTGCATTCAAATTGCCTGTGTGGGCACATGAACATGTCGGAAGTACAAGCTTAAGCCACTGTTAGTATTTCCAATAAATGTCAAGTCGGCACAGTGGCAGGCCCATAGGAAGACAGACAGACAGACACGCACGCGCGCGCGCACACGCACACACACACACACACAAAACAAACACCCCCACTCTCTTCAGTGTGACACGGGATATAAGGCAGCATGGTGCCCAGCATTAACCTCTAGAAATATGGCACCAAGCTATCAGTTAAAACAAACATGTACAATAAAAACAAAGATATACAACAAAAAGTGTGATAGTCTAATAAAAGTTCTTTGGTAATTAACAGCATATTGTAGGTTTTCCCCTGATACATATATACATCCCATTGATTTCCCACAAAATAAAATATTTCATTTAAAATATGATCTAAATTGTCGAGTAACAAACAGTCAAGTACCTCACAGTTTATCTACAAGTTAACTGTAATTTAGTGTGCAGCCATGTTTGCCTTTTGGTAGGCAAATGATACACAGTCTCTCTCTCTCTCTCTCTCTCTCTCTCTCTCTCTCTCTCTCTCTCTCTCTCTCTCTCTCTCTCTCTCTCTCTCTCTCTCTCTCTCTCTCTCTCTCTCTCTCTCTCTCTCTCTCTCTCTCTATATATATATATATATATATATATATATATATATATATATATATATATATATATACTGTATATTATTTATAAAAAAAGAATTGAAGAATTATGTCCACAACTCAAACATTCAATAAGGACAGATTAAACCTATACAATCACTCTGAAAAGTGTTTCCACACAGTGATGTGTGCAGCAAGTGCAAAAACAAGAACAAAACTGCAACTTCAGTTAATCCAAGATTTCCTGATCTCCTGTTTTCTAGAAAAAGCAGAAGCTGCTGCATCTCCTGACTGACAGAGGGCTCCTTCCCCTGTTGTGGATGAGGGTGACCCTTGAAGAACTGAACTCTTCCACTTCTCCACATTAGATGATGCCTGAGTCTGTGAAGTGCTACTGCATATTTTTGTCAGAGCTGGCACTTTAGTGAGGCATCCAGGACGAACAAATATTCCATGTCGTGGCTTGCAGCGGAAGTACTCTCTGCCTTTTACAGTTCCATCATGTCTCCCTTAAAACAAAACACACAATATTAGTGCGCCACTTGGCATGACATGAACGAACAAAATTCCAATTAAAAGCTTGTAACTATTAGGGGAATTAAATTCTGGAAATTTCCAATACTTCTTATAGGAACAATAACAACAACACACACGACTGAGACCCAAGATGAAAAAATCTACAAAGATATTGTATGGAAAGCCTTATTCTGATGGCAGTGAGTTTAATGTTGAAGGTAAAGATGATCAAAGTATGTTGTTCAACTTCATTGGCTAAACAAAGCTGCTGCAAACTATTGTCTGGTGTAGGCCGAATGCTCATAATCTCATAACCATACATACGAGATAAGGGGTGTACCATAGGATCTCATATCTCCTTCCTCTGCATGAATTTCCTCATCCTTTCATCATGGATAACCTTTACATTTACACCGGCCTTATCCTTGGCTAATACTCACCAAGATGCCCTTGTAACCAGGATTTGCTAACCAGCTGGTTCACAAACCAAGTCAAGAAGGAACATGATGAGTGTTAACAATACAGTAGTTAAAAGTTGATGCTGGGATAACCCTTAATGATAGAGAGAGGGGATAATGACTTAGGAACATGTGATATGGTGGGCCACTCTAATATCTTAAATATGGTTAAGAAGTGTTGAGCCTGCGCTATTACTATTGGCTCTCTCCCCCTCGTTGTGGATTCAGTTTTTATCATCCATCTATTTTATGTTTATATTTTATATTTTATTTTATTTCTAGGGATGCTGAATAAAGTAAAGAAGTTGACGCTGATGCTATTTTGGTGAATGAAGATAGCTTCATGCTTACACAGGAAACACAGGTCTCCACTTTCCCACAGTGTATTGACTATTCTGTAATGTTTGTTAATGATGTGGAATACGCACTGTAGAAAATGTGTCAAGGAGTGTCAACTGCATGCACTCTTATGTTATCAAAAATATTTTTGACACTGCAAGAACCCACCTTTCCTGCAATATGTGAAGCCACCCTAAGAGTGCTATCCTGACAATAGGGAAGACTGCAAATCGTACTCCATTCCCTCAAACACCAATTGTTTGAATAACTTAATAGAGACAAAACAGAATGTTGTATCTCAAGGAACTTCCATGCCCCCTTCTCAGTCCAATAGCCCTCCATATCCCCCAGGAGACCCTCCAGTGTGGGATTCTGTGGGGTGTGATGGGCTCCGGAATTATGGAGAGATCATCAAGAATTGCCGTTCCCCCCCCCCCCCCATGCAAATAGAAGGGACTCTGTTCACAGAAGGGGAGGTCAAAATAAAATCCAGATATATTTCTGAAAAAATATATATCATCACATCTGGTTATATATAGCAGAGAGTACAGCAAGTCCTCAAAGTTGTTGATAGGTTCTTGGAAACTGCAACTTTAAGCAAAACTACTTATAACGAAACCAATTTTACCGTAAGCTAATAGATATACATAAACAAGAGTTTACGGCATATTTCTGGTCACAAAAACATCACCAAACTTCTAAATAAAGACCCCAAACACTTCTAATATTAAATATTGAAATAAATGTGAGCTTCTGGGCCAGAGAAAGAAAACCCATGCAGACATGGGGAGAACATTCAAACCCCACACAGACAGGGGACCCAGCCAGGAATTGATTTTTTCCCCTCAACAACTTTAAAATGAAACGACTTATAAGGAAAGACTTTAAGTGAGAAGCTGTATTATAAAAGTTAAATACACATTTATTCACTGTACTCAACTGAGTTACTCTTTGGTTATGTTGCCTCTTTAACAACTGATCTCCTAATACAGTGGTCCTTCGGGTATCTGTGGGGGTTTTGGTCCGGCCCCCAAATACTGCAAATCCTGGAGTCCACGGGGGGGGGGGGGAGAGCAGGGTTGAAGCACCGTAAATACTTACTTTGTGCCTCCGGAGCTCACATGGGGCCCGCGATCCACTCCATGGGCCTCCCTGCACCTCAAACGCCTCCCAGACCCAACGAGAAGCTACTTCTGGCCACGTCCAGGAGACGTTCTGAGGTGCAGGGAGGCCACCCATGGTTATGTGGGGGCATGGGGAGGCCATCTGCAGTTGGTCAAATCCGCAGATAGCTAACCCTCAGATAATGTGGGGCCACTGTATAGTATCCATGTTCAAGGCATTTTGTTCACTTTTTTTCTTCTGCCGTTGGCTACTAGTTAGCACTGAATGTTGCTGTGCATGGATTTCTTTGATCGTTGAATAGTTATTCATCATTTAAATAAGGGAACCAGTGGAAAAAATCTCCCCTCATGCTCCTCAAAAACTTCAACTGTGAATTTTGCTATATTTTCTGAATATTCAGGGAATAATTTGTATTCAACACCAGCATTTTGAAATACAATGATGTTTTGGATAGTCAGCACCTCACCACTTGACAATATCCAAAACACAGCAGTCAACACTTGACGATAAGCAGAAGCAAACAGCATTTAACAGCTGAACTTGCAACAACATTCAGTACATTTTATATCAACTTCATTCATTCATTCATTCATTCACTCACTCACTCACTCACTCACTCAACCACCCACCAGAATCATTCTCTTGAATATACCCAAACTATAAAATGTCAAATGCTGCTGTCATATTTTGAATCCAAAGCAGTAGCAGCCAAAGATGAAAATTATTTTTCAAAAAGCAACTCAGCTTGCTAATAGCCCCTTCTAACTGGGCAAAGAGGCACTTTTTCAAGTGGTGCTCCTCTTATATTTAGCGGGGGGGGGGGGGAGTAACTGTGGCCCTTCCCTCCAGCACAGTGTATTTTCTAGTGGCTATTTGCTGGTGTTTCTTCTGCATCTATTTGAACCCTTTTGGGACAGGGAACCATTTAGCTGTTTGATTTTCTCTGTAAACCAGTTCGTGAACTTTTTTGTGGAAAAGTGGTATATAAATATTCTTAACAAAAACAACTTTCTTCTTAATGCCTAAACAACTTAAAGTCATCCATAAATGCCTGGTCTGTACTATATAATGTTGTGGCCTTGCTGAAGCTATGCTGGATCTGGTCAGTGCCTAGATGAGAGACTGCCACATTATATGTATTATGTTTTGAGTTTCATTATAAAAGAAAAGTGGGATATAAATGTAATAAAGAAAGGTGAATATTTGTTGCTAATCTCACAGGCTGGAGATGTCAGATTCTAGAATATAGGTTATATTAACAAAACTTGACATTTATTTTTACAGGATTCTAATCAGAGAATAGAAAGTATTTCTTACCCATCTGTAAATGTAATTCAACGCCAACCCAGGTACCAGCTGAAAAATCCACAGGTCCCACATATCTGACTATGCCAGTCTTATTACTACTAATACACACTTGTTCCCCCACTGCCACCCAGCTAGGGTGCTCTTCAGAAGCAACATCTTCACAACCAGAGACATCTAATTTTTTTCCAGTGAAGTCATCTCCTAAGAAAGAATCTGCATACATCTGACAATACGAAGCTTCTTTTACCACGACAGCCAATAAAGGGGTTTCAACACTGTTTGACAGCTGGTATTCCACTGGTGTAGATTTCAGGTGGCTCACAGGATTATCCTGGTTGCAGGTAGTTCTTGAGAAATCTGAGACAAAGTTCATTTCAACTGTTGACAGCTTTTTTCTTCTACCTGAACCATCACTGGAAGAGAACTGTGAAACCACTGAATATTCAAGTTCTTTTCCATCTTCAGCACCCATGAATTCTGTAAATGCATGATCTTCAAAAACATTTGAAGTGTGTTCAACTACTGCTTCTCGAGATGTAAATTCAATCCCATGTTGTGTGCTTTTATTAGCTGAGGAAGCTGAGCAATGTAATTTTGTGACATATGTGTCAGTGGTACTTTCAGACAGTGGCACCTCTCTTGCTAAGGCACTGTTTCCCTTGGCTAGTAACACATCTCTCTCATCTTTAGCCAAGTCTTTTCCTGACTCCAAGGCCTCCTTGTTTGAAGACCTTAAATCGTGGGCAAGATGGGCTGCAGATTGATCGTTAGAGTCCAAATCCCGCATCTGGTTAGCTAATTGGTCTGTACTATCACTACAGGGAACGAGCATATCAGACAAAGTAGCATTAGAGGCACTGTGGGAAAAGTAGCCACTAGTAATGCTGCTAGTGGTGGGGCTACGGGATACCTCTTTTTCAAGGGCACGAGAATTTACTAAGTCTCCTCTGGAGGATAACCATTCCCTGTTTTCCAGGCTAGCATTGTAAACACTGAAGTCAGCAAACTCCTCGGGCACATATGGCTTCTTGTCAATGGCCTCCAAATCATCTTCTTCCTCAGAGTCCTGCTGCAATGATAAAGATGTATAGTTACTTCTCTATAAAATTGGTTTTGCTCAAGTTTATTAAAAAAAAGTTTCCTATTCCATTGCAAGAGCTGTGCATGTTTTCCTTAAAAACAACAACATGAAGTATATAAATAAAAATTATTGTATTTTAAGCAAGGTCATGACAAATTATCACTGAAAAACCAGTATAATGAATTGTTGTTGTTGTTCAGTCGTTAAGTCGTGTCCGACCCTTCGTGATCCCATGAACCATATCCCGCCAGGCCTTCCTGTCCTCCACTATCTTCCTGAGTTCGCTCATTTTCATGTTCGTTGCATCGGTGATGCTGTCTAACCATCTCATCCTTTGCCTTCCCCTTCTCCTTTTGCCTTCAATCTTTCCCAGCATCAGAGTCTTCTCCAGAGAGTCCTCTCTTCGCATTAGGTGGCCAAAATATTTGAGCTTCAGCCTCAGTACCTGTCCTTCCAGGGAACAGTCTAATACTGTTATACTAACAGGGAATAGTATAATGAATACCTAGTTTAAAGAAGTACTAAGAATACTGTTTAGTCAGTATGGTCTGGGGCTCACCGTAATGCAACAATACACACAACATTAACCTTACTACCTCAAAACTAGACCTGTATCAGATCAAATAAAAGTTGTTTTCACAAAAGGTGGCATTCAGAGTAATGCTTCCATGAATGAAAGCACAGCCTGTATGCAGAAGCTCCCTCAGAACGAGTGCGAGCAGGACACTTCTTCCATTCTCAAAGGGAGCTTCCATTTACAAATTGCACATTCATCGAAGCGTTACTCTGGAATATGCCAATGTTATTGTTTAAATATTTAAACAACCATTCAAAATGGCAAGGTTCTATTGTCTTTAATTAAGGCAAATTATTTTCTCACTGTTCTAATTAGAAAGAAGGTTTGTCTCTTTTGCTGCAACTACTTGTATTTGAAAAGCCACAGTATAGAGCAGTTTACAAACATATACAATGACGACAAAATAGACACTCATGCAACTTTCTCATAGCAGTACACACAATTTGTGACATTTGATTACATGAAGCCAGAATATACAGAGCACATGGCTAGGTATCTGAGAGGCAGAAGAAGAAGCCTTTCAATTACTTGGGGTTTGATCAATGGAAACCAAATGTTGATTTATTCAAGAAGGCAAAATAAGCATTCAACTCCAACAAATGGGTTCACCAAATTTTGTTAAAGCAGAACAATTATTTTCAGAAAAAGTTTAACATATGTTTCTAGTCAGTTCCTTTGTAAAGAAAAATTGTATGCATGCATTTCATGAAAACTGTATGCCTTTTTCTTAAGTGCAGTACTATCTGCAAGGGCAGCACCTTACATAACAGAGTACTAAATTTTTAGCAAAGTTATGCTTTTTCTTTGGGCATCAGATCAACCTATTGGTTTGGATATAATTTCATTAGATTTCAGCTGAACTTGTTCCACAGCAGCTGTTTTAAGAGCATGTGTCATCCTCAGAGTTTGATTCTTGTGCTAATGCTGCCTTTGCATAACTCAGAAGAATTATGTCCAGAATGTTAAGAGCAGCTTAAATTCACTCAGGAGTATATGCACGTCCAGTGGGATGGTTGATTTTTCTTTAATCGACTGACCCTCCTCCAGTGCCATATCAAACACTTTTTTGGAAACTCCTCTTAGCTAATAGCAGTTTGCCATGGGAGGTAAGGGTAAAGCTGTTTTAGACAAGTGGTAACTGGTTGTTCAGGTCTTTGGATCATGAAAGAGAGTTCAATTCTTAAATTCTAAGTTATTTTTAAATAAAACTGTCTGGTCCCAATGGTTGGTCCTAATAAAAAAATTAGGTTTCTGAAATAGTTGGTTTATGTGGTTTGTTTTTAAGGTATCAGTGCTGATAGAATTAATGCTAAAGTTTATACAAAGCACCTCTGGACTAATTGCTTGCCAAAGATAAATAATAACCATAAAGCAAATACATGTCAAGATGGCAATTGTGGCAAAGCAGTATATAAGAGCACTCTTAAAAAAATTCTGATGCTGTTCACGACCTAGTCCATTTCTTGCTATGTTACTTCCATGTTATACACAATGAGTTGTATCCCTAACCTACAGCCCAATTCTACTTAAAGATCGGGCGGCCAGCCGAGGCCGACCGCCCGAACCAGTGCTCTGCCGCAGGCTGCCTGCGGCAGGCAGCCCGCAGCGGAAAGTCTACTCGAGGAAGGGGATGATCGTCCCCTTCCCCAAGTGTAATGGTGGCTGGGGCCGGTAGGCCTCCTCGGATTTCCGCCAGCTATTTTGCTGGCGGAAGTTGGAGGAGGCCGTGTAACGGCCCAGCCGCCCTCCAGAGCTTGGGATATGGCAGGCGCCATGTCCCCGCCCACTCCCGGAGCAGCTGGACCTTTGGCTGCCCTTCTACTACTGCCCGAAAGGCCCCCCCATCCGCCGCCGGGTCTGCTGGCTGGTCGAGTCCTCGGCTGGCGGAGCAGGGCAGGCCGTGCTCTAAAGTAGTTCGCAAACGTGGTTTATGGCACATTTGCGACTACTTTGGGCTATTCCGGGTGGTGGATCGCTAGGTCCGCTGCCCGCAAGGTAAATTGGATTGAGCTCCTAGACTTGTACGAATAGAAGGGAGAAATGTCCATGCAATAGGGTGCATTTTTTGCTAACCTGCCCCTCTTCCTTCAGCAGCCTGCTGTGCTGCATCCCATCTTGTTTTAGAGAAACTCCTGATCCCTAGTAGTGACTTTTTGGGGAGTCATAAGGGCTGTTGTGGGGAGGGAGGACATGAAGTTTCCGTGCAGGAACTTCGCTCTATGTGCAATAGGATTAAGATACACTCCAATATTTAGTCCCAAGAATACTTCTGCATCAATCGAAAGATGTATCGGAATAATAAAATTTGATCTAAAATTTCTTCTAAGTTATATAACAACAGTCAATACTGACATACTTGAAACAGTAGAGCTTATGTTTTCTCACAGAATATACGAAGTGGCTCTGAACCTTTTACTTTCCTGGAAGTGCCGAAGAGCTGGCTCTACAACATAGTCAACCTCCATTAACAGAGAAAATCTTGCCATCCAGATAAGCCATGGAATAGTTTTGCTGGTTGAATAATACCTCTACTACCACTACAGTATATGCACGTCTCATTTAGACACATGCATCTGCTACTCTGTTGGTCTGGCTAAAATTGTAATCCCCCCAAAAAACCTTTGTCATGGAATTACGGTATCTAGAATGCCTGTTTCATGTGCTCTCTCACTATCTTCCGCTCACCGCAAAACTTGTTCTACACTTTACAAGGACAATTTCATATACAGGTACATTGATTTCCAATGATAATGCTAATAAGCAACTGATATCATTGTTAATAAATGACAATTTATTACCATTATATTACCATTACTATACACCATTATATTCTTCTAAACCTAGCATACGAGGAGTTTGGGAAGAATATAATAGGCTGTATCCTGACATACAAGAGAATTTCCCCATCTGTTCCTCCCCATAGAATTCCTTCCACTTCCTGAAGAGTCACTCCTGAGAGCCTACCCTCAGGAACAGGAGGGCATGTGGTGTGGAGGCAGAATTGCTTCAAAATTGGACAGGCACATCTTCTGTGAGTGAACCATTAGTAGAGTGGGCTTGCTGCTTGTTCCTGGCCCAGCAAATCATATTTTATGTTCTCGGGTTTTCGCAGACGATATACACATCAGAATTAAACATTTAAAAACCAAGACTTCAGTCCGTTCAATTAGGATTTAAAAATGCAGGATCTGTTCCTCACATTCTGCACAAGCGGTATTTCTGGCATCCTCAGAGGTACAGTGATAGTAAAAAGGCTTGAAAAAACCTCAGCAGCTTGAATTTTTTCAAGCCTTTTTACTATCGCTGTACCTCTGAGGATGCCAGAAATTGTTGTTGTTGTTCAGTCGTTAAGTCGTGTCCGACCCTTCATGATCCCATAAACCATATCCCGCCAGGCCTTCCTATCCTCCACTATCTTCCTGAGTTCGCTCATTTTCATGTTCGTTGCATCGGTGATGCTGTCTAACCATCTCATCCTTTGCCTTCCCCTTCTCCTTTTGCCTTCAATCTTTCCCAGCATCAGAGTCTTCTCCAGAGAGTCCTCTCTTCGCATTAGGTGGCCAAAGTATGTTTCAGCCTCAGTACCTGTCCTTCCAGGGAACAGTCAGGGTTGATTTCATTTAGGATTGACTGATTTGATCTCCTAGCAGTCCAAGGGACTCTCAGGAGTCTTCTCCAGCACCACAGTTCGAAAGCATCTATTGTTCGGCACTCAGCCTTCCTTATGGTCCAACTCTCGCAACCATACATTGCTACTGGGAACACCATCGCCCTGACTATACGAACTTTTGTTGGCATGGTGATATCTCTGCTTTTTATTATGCTATCTAAATTTGCCATAGCTTTCCTTCCAAGGAGTAAGCGTCTTTTAATTTCATGGCTGCTGTCTCCGTCTGCAGTGATCTTGGAACCCAAAAAAGTAAAATCTGTTACTGCTTCCATTTCTGCCAGGAATTGATGGGACCAGATGCCATGATCTTAGTTTTATTAATGTTGAGTTTCAAACCAACTTTTGCACTCTCCTCTTTCACTCTCCAGAAATACCTCTGTGCAGAATGTGAGGAACAGATCCTGCGTTTTTTAATCCTAATGAATGGACTGAAGTCTCGGATTTTTTAATTTTTAATTCTAAATCATAGTTTGTTGAATTGATTTTATTATATCTGCATTTATTATATCCAGTTGTTTCTGTATTTGACTCGTTTGCTCCTTGAAACATTGTTCTAATAGTGTATTATTATCCACTAAGAAGCCTGCAATAATATGTAAGTATTCTGTATTGAGTATAATTAAGGCATGAGAATATGGAACTTCATTGGTATAAATTCCACTGCTGCCTCAATACAAGCTGACGGGGTACCATGTGGGGCTGAATTATTCTGTGAAGTTTCTACTTGCTATGCCTCGATTGATTCCTAGCTCTCAGCCTTCTATGACCATTGGGGTGAGACTTTTGTTACAAAGCCAAAGATAGCTTGCAACATTCTTGAGGCCTTAAGCTTGGCAGAGTTTAGACCGCAAGTCCAATTACCTGTTTCTGAAAGTTATCCAGATAGTGACAACTACAGACTTCAATGGTTTGGCTGTTAAACAGCTCTTTAAGGTGAGTTGGGTACTTTCCAAAGGCAACAATTTGTGTTTTAGTGTAATTGCCATTCAGTTGTTCTCTCTGACATGTTAATGTAAAGTGTCACAATAACTATCCTAATCTTAGGTGACTCAGAGATTCCCAGTCCGTAGTTACACAGGGTTCCATTTATTTCGAGTTTAACACTGTACAGAATTTTAAAATTCTGTGCAGTCTTAAACCCGAAATAAATGGAACCCTCTATCAATCCTAATCTTACTTGGGCAGATGAAAGCAAGTCCATATAGTCTGCATATAACAAGATATTCTGTTCGTGGTGCAGTGGTAATACCAAAATATGGTTGGGGTACAATGGTCAGATTTTCAATGTACTGTTACCTGTTAAAATGGATTTCTATGACTTAGATCCAGTAATTGCAAGATGGGTCTCACCATTCATCAGATTTTTAAAAACTAGTCCAACATGGTTTAATCATTTCAGAATCCTCTTCCTTATCCTTCAACTAGCTCAGTTATCAACAGTCAGCACACTGTGTCCAGTCATGCTCCTGGAATAAAGGGAAAAATTCCTTGCAAACCTTTTCTATTCTAAACGACTCTTTCAGAGAAAATATAAGAGCAAGGGGGAATGATATCTGCACAGGATTAGATAAGTAAAATAATAAGAATCTAACTGTTTTCTGTACCTTGAAAAAAAAAAACAGTTTTCAATAACATCTGGAAGAAAAAAGGGGTTTTCAAAGTGATCACTCACTAGCAAAGTGTATAATCCTCTCAAAGTTTTATCTGCACATTCTTTACATAGCAATGGGCAGTCCAAACCTGTCTAGGACCACTGCAGTGTGCAAATGCACACTGCACTGGATCCTATTCAGGATCGGGCCAGTTCCAGTGGAGGACTCCTCGGGTTAAAGGGACATTTGTTTTTTTACCCCGAGTAACGGCACAGCTGCCCCAATGGACCTCCTTGGATGTGCGTCGGCAAAATGGCCGACGCAAATCCAAGAGGCCCGTGTAATGCAGGCCAGGCCCGGTAAAGGGGGATAGAATTTGGAGGAGCATGCCGCTAAGGATACCTCTCAGGCCCGGCCATACTATCACCCCTCATGTTCTGCCCCGTTCCACCCTCTCCATGCCCCATGCCGCCCGGCACAGACCTTATCCATGTCTGCCTGCAGCGGCCTCAGTCCTGCAGAGAGCTGTCCTATTTTGTCTTCTCATTAAAGTGTATATGTATGTTTGTATTTGCACATGTATGTTTCATTTTTTTTTTACACTTAGATGACAAGTATTTTGAGAAGTATTATACACATTACAGTATTTTCAAGAAATAAAATCAGGTAAAAAAGATGTATGATAGACTTTAATGCATATGGGAAATGACTGATGAAATATCAGAAGTCAAAAACTGTGGCTGAATAACATTTCCATGGTCTAGAAGTGGGGTCTGAGTATCCTGCAGACCTCCTTACGTTTTCTCCATAACTAGGAAAAGCAACACAATGATGTAAAATGAGCAACAATTATGCATTTTTGCATTAAAAAAAAATGGTGGTAAGCAACAAAGCAGGTGGCAAGCAGCCAAGTGGCCCGAAAATGCTTTTAAAAATTTTTCTTAGAACAGCAGGGCCAAAAGGAAGGTGCGTCTTTTACGCCGATAAATACGGTACCTGTATTCATTCTGCTGAACATCTGCTCAGTATTGCCTTCTGCTGTAATAAATGTATTTCTTAGCATTTTACTATTTGTCCTAGGGCCCAGCTGAAAAGGAATTGAGGGATTGGGTATTCTTTCTACCCTTGAGGCTCACAGCACGTGTTGAGTTTCCCCAAAGAGAAGTGGCAAAACACTGAAAGCTTCTGAGGTTGACTCTGCTCACGTACAGTGACTGCACAAAGATCACTAAGAAGTGGTGACTGGAGAGTTCACGGGTGTGGTACCCTCATGTTTAAGTGGTGTCCTCTTATATTTAGAAGCAGGAAAGCAGTTATCCCTCTTCACCCTAGCATGGTGCCTTTTCCAGTGGCTGCTGCTGGTGTTTCTTTTGCGTCTTTTTAAGATTCTGAGCCCTTTGGGAACAGGAAATCATTTATTTCGCCAGGTAAACTGCTTTGTGAACTACTTTTGTTGAAAAGCAGTATATAAATATGCTTAATAATAATAATAATAATAATAGAAGAATGCCCTCCCCAAAGAAGCTGACCCAGAGCTACCTTTGCTGTCTTTTTCAGACCAGGCAAAGACTTTATTTGCCCAAGCATTCTAGCATGTTTGGCAATGAACAGCCAATAGTATGCTGGCCTGTGCCAACACGGCCTGTGCCACCGGCCTGTGCCAGGTCACACGTCATCGTAAACGTGCCATAAAGCGCATTGCACCAGCGTGGAGGCCAGCGCTGGCAAGCCTCCGCCAGTGCAAGAGCAGCGCATGCCAGAGGCAGGTGAGCTCAATGCCGGGCAGAGGGTGAAATGGGGATGGGGAAGGGGCGTTCCGGGATGGAGGAAGGGCAGGGAGGAGGGTGGAACAGGCCCGGGAGGAGGCAGGCTCAACAGAGGAGGCCTTCGCCGAATCCTGTCGCCTTCCCAGGCTTGAAAACCTGACACGGACCTGCCCGGATCTGTGCCGGCCATTTTGCTGGCACACATCTGAGTAGCCCCATAGAGGCTGCTGGGGCTTGACACGTGGCAAGGGGACGAATGTCACCTCGAGGAGGCCTCAAGCCCTGTGCTGGATACAGCAGAGTCTGCCCCGGCGCCGCTGCATCCCAGCATGGGGATTTGGATAGGATTGGGCTGTAAAACTGTAGAAGTAGTGCTGTAGTTTGTGACTGATTTTATTGATAAAAATAAAATAATATTGATAGCTACCGATTTCACAATTTTAGAATGATTTTATACTGAGTTCCACCTTTTTAACTTTAAAGTGTATTTTTTTAGAGTTTTATACGGAAGGCTTATATACTCTAAGTACATAAAATAAAATATGTAAGGTTTGACAGGTAATTTAACAACCAATATGGAGGCCAGACACATTCAATTTCATGTTTTACTTCAGAAAGCAGTGGTAGCCGGCCACTATATGGAAATAGCGGGAACCCTATATTGCTAGTATAGCGGTCGTATAGCTACCAAATTTTTGGAAATGGGGAGTCAATAGTGCCAGCTGCTTTCCAACAAGAGCAAGAGACATGGACCTCACCATAGTGATACAAAAAGTATCACTGTACATTGTACAACTGATGCATTTACGTGAGTGAAGAAGACAAGCAGCTAGCAAATAGCGCAAACACGCCCATACTTTATCAGTATTTGTTTATATATTGGTTGTTTGCAAAGTGCTGTGCTGAACTCTGACTCAGATTAAAATTTCAAATACCATATCTCTTGGATTTCAAATTCCTGTGTAGTTAATTTCAAACGTGTATCGTAATTTATAAATCAGGAAAAAATTTGAGCTCATACAAGAGTAAAATGACACAATGACAAATGAAACATTCCATCAATCTGTCCTCTTTTTCCATATACTACTTGCTCACTAGGCGTTGAAATGCATGTTCACAAATCACTGTACATAACCTTATATATTTTATAACGTTGATCACCCATGCAAGCGAACCAAGGAGGGCAGACGTTTCAAGTATATACAAGTAATATAGGGCAGAGGGATCTGGCTGAGTCGGTAGACCCGCTGCCTTGCAAGCCCAAAGATCGGTGAACGGCAAGTTCGAGACAAAAAGCTGTGAAAGTCTCTGTGAGGAGAGATAAGAGCTGCCAGCTGCATTGGTCGAGTGTGGGAGGCGACAGCCAGTGGAGAGGCCAGGCTGCAAATGGATACCATCTGGAATGTAGTTGTTCATGAAAGATTGGACATTTATATATTGTGTAAAAAAAAAAAAAAACATTAGGGGGGTTAGGAAAGCCTGCCCATGTACACCGCCTTGGATTAAAATCAGAGGAGAAATCCAATGACCAAGAAAGGTGGTTATAGAAATACTGTATATTATTATATATTAAAGTAATGAGTGATCATGGTTGTAATGAAGAACATAATATAATGAACATTTGCAAAACCAATGAAAACTTGGTAAATGTTAACATTTACTGGTAATTCTTCAGATTTTCAGAGATGAGTGGGAGAAGTAAAAAAATTCTGATGTTTAGTGGAAAATCTGAACCCCAACAGTATGCACTGGTAGAGTACGCTGACTTTCAGTAACAGCCTCTTTTGAAAGATCATATACAAACAGTCAAATGAATTACTGCAAACCATATATTTTGTCACATACAAACAAACCAGCATGCAATTAAGATACACTCTAAGCCAAGGGTGGCCAACCTTCCACCATTAGGGCCTCTGCGTTCTTAAGAGCTGTGTAGAAGATAGAATCTTGGCAGCTGCAAATGCTGATGGTGCTGCTAAAGCAGCTGCACCTGCTGAAAGTCCTCACCTATACAACCATTAAAGGGCCAGGAGCATTCATGTTGAAAGGTTGCCCACCCCTGCTCTAAGCACTTTCTTCTCTCTCTACAACTGTAGGATAAATGCCCATAACAGGGCTTTAAGCCACCACCAGGCATTATGACAGAAACTGATGTAAAACTTACAATCTTTTCCTCATGTATGCTATTGTGTTCTACTGGCATGCTACTGGCATTACTTCCTGAGGGCACAACACAGCCAGCATTATGTACCTGAGATGATGGCATGCTCTGCAAAGGTTAAGACACACAAAACATCACACAAAGAAGATACTGACATTAAACCCATGCAAGTTAGTAAGACAGGAGGACATCTTATTCAAAACAACCAAGGCAAGTAGGTTGTCTGTTGTACTATTACAAGTTAACCACAGAAACCCATTCAACCGATAGCCCAATCCTATGCATATTTACTTACAAGTTAAACCCACTGGGTTCATTACTGTTTACTCCCAGGTACATGTGCATAGGATTGCAACTTTAGTCTTTGACTTTAAAAGCCTTAAATTACGGAAAATATGAAACATTTTCAAAAATGGTTCTGTAGGTTAACACAAACTGACAACTTAGCACAACTGTTCAGCACACACATTTTTAAAAAAAGAAACACACACACAAGTACAATATCCATGCAAGAATGTTTACCAAAAGGGAGCAAAACTGAAATAAACCATTCCATTAAAAGAGAGAACTAGCACAATTTTAATGTGGGATTCCAAAGGATCCATGTCAAAAATGCATGCTAATTATTTGCTAAGTAGATACAATTATTGCATACACAGAAATGTATCAAGATTCAGAAAGCTTAATACTACTTCAATTTCTTCCAACTACCTACCTCTTTGCTAAGTAGAGGCCGAGTTTCAAAAGAGGACTTTTTGTTCTCTTCTTTTACCGGCATTAAGGGCTTGAAAAATTTGGGTGGCTGTGGAGAAAATGCTTTAAATGGGCTGACTGTTGATGCATGTGGATTCTCTGATACATAACCTTGGAAAATTAAAAAACAACAACATCCCAATGAGTTAGCAATTCTAACATCTAATTGTAGAAAGAAAGGAAGCAAGATTAGACATTCAGAACATTAGACCCTCTTAATATGTTATGCAATTGGGTAATTTATCATTTGAGTACTTTACTCGTATTCAAATGCACCTGGGAATTTAAAGGCAGTAAAACAATACAATTAAACACTTTACGGCGCAATCGTGCATAACTTTAGAGCGGCGGAACACGTGCTCTGCCTCCCTAAAGCGTCGCAAAACTGCCATAAGGCACTTTATCGATGACTCGGGTGTAAGCGGTGCCAGAGCAGAGGCCGACATGGCTCACATTGCCACGGAACTTACCCAACTCAGAAGTAAGACAAGAAGCTAGCAGGTAAGTCCCACGCCAATCGGTGGGAGGACGGGATGGGGCGGCGAGGGAGGGGAGCCATTGGCTGGCCCAGGTTGGGAGGAGGCGGGGATATCATCGGCAATATCCTAGGCACTTTCCAGGCCCGCACCACCCGTACACCGCCTCCCCGAATGTACGCCAGGTCTGGACCTGGCGTGCAGTTGAGGAGGCCCATAGGCCCTGGGCTCGCTTACACCCGGGGGATGGACATCCCCTTCTTCGGAGGTGCAGCCTAGCACTCCGAGGCAGCCTGCAATCCGCATAGGATACAGCAGCTGACCCTTTAGGCCAGCTGCATATACATACACAGGATTGTGCCGCCCATGTCCTAGATCACATTTTCATTATTTTCTAATATTTGCATTTACTGACCAATTAAAATAAAGAGACAAAAATCTTACCACCAGCATCTTTATTTCTGTGAGGCGAATCCCTGGGTAAAGTACCATAACATGATACATCTTGATAGCTGGAGGAATAATCCAATATATCCAGATGACTTTCTGACCAACCCTAAAAATCACAAATAATATAATTATCAAACAAGAAAGAAATTAACTTGCAACTAAAAAGCAACTTTTTTTTAGTTTCTTTCAACATAGTCTTTTTTCTAATATAATTAATGCTTTCCTGGTTTGTTTATATATAATCAATTAGAAAAGCTTCCAGGAATCCAGGGGGATTTTTATGGGTTTCTATAATTAATTATATAGCCTTTAACTTAACTTGAGAAATGTATTGTGCCCTGCCTTTTGTCACCCAAGGAAAATAAACTAAACATTCTTCATATACGGAGTTAAAGTAAATCCTGTTGAGTTGATCAAAAGTTACCTTGACTTTTCCAGACAGTAAGGTTACATCATTCTAAATTCCTGTTTTAAATAATCTATAATTATTTTCAGATCATTCATAATGCTTGATTCAACAACAGTTAAGTCTTTCTTGTATAGAAGATGAGATAAGATATTTCTAAGTAAAGGTAAAGGTATCCCCTGCTCAAAAGCCAGTCGTGTCCAACTCTAGGGTGCGGTGCTCATCTCCATTTCTAAGGCAAAAGAGCCAGTGCTGTCCGAAGACATTTCCGTGGTCATGTGGCCGGCATGACTAATGGAACGCTGTTACTTTCCTGCTGCAGCGGTACCTATTTATCTACTTGTAATTTCTTGCTTTCGAACTGCAGGTTGGCAGGAGCTGGGACAGGAGACGTGAGCTCACTCCGTCACGTGGCACTCGGGTCTCAAACTGCTGCCCTAACGACCTTCCGATCTGCAGTTCAGCGTCTTAACCACTAAGCCACCACGGCTCCCCATATTCTACTGTATATTTCTACTGTACTACATTTTCAAATGTCATACAAGACTAAGGCTGCAATCCTATGCATACTTTCCTGGGAGCAAGCCCCATTGAAGACAATAGGACTTACTTCTGAGTAGGCAAGCATAGGATTGTGCTGTAAAAGTGTCCCCAATTCACTTTTCTCAGTTTCCGTACCTTATCTTCTTCACAGCCAGAAAGATCTAATCGGCTAGAGGATACCTAAACAACAATGAACAGTTATGAGACAAATGAATTATGTCTCCTAAGCAATTTTGGTTTCATATGAAAATTGCAATCTCATTTCTCTTCCCCAACACCAGCCTAGATTGCTCTTGTAAAGCTGAAAATAAAAAAGGACTGACAAGCATGACAACAGAAAGAGCTTTAACATTCATGTATTTAGGAAAGGTATAAATTATTCCTGACAAATGACTTCTGAATAAATTAAAAATGCAACTGATATTCTTAAAGACGTGACGACAGGATTAAAAGCCATGACAAATAAAATATACCATTAAAAACAAGAAAAGCTCCATTTTTAAAACTTTATAGATTAAAAACTAGATCTACAACGTTTTGATCATATGTATAATGATCTTCCTCAGGCAAAAAGCATAACAAAGCATAAAGAGACCATCTAGCATTGTTATACTTTTTGTCTGAGGAAGATCATTATACATATGATCCACAGGCGTCGCTACACCCCCGCGAGGTTGGGGCAGCCCCTCCAAGGCCCCCCCAATAAAAGTGTCAAATTTTAGGTTTCGGTTTTCCTTTTTTCGCGTGTTTTTTACGGGGAGGGGGGTTAGCGGTAACGGGGCATCTCTGTGTGTGTGTGTGTGTGTGTGTGTGTGTGTGTGTGTGTGTGTGTGTGTGTGTGTGTGTGTGTGTGTGTGTGTATGCTTCCCCCCACTTAGCTTGTATATAGGAAGCTTCCAGTGACGTTCTTCAGAACTTCTTCTGTCTGCGCCCGGCACGAACTCCGTAAAACTGTGGAAAACTTGCGCAGGCGCAGAACGACGAAGTTTCCAATCGATGTTCTGCGCCTGCGCGAGCTGTGGAAAGTGCTGCTGGGCGCTTTACGGAGTTCGCGCCCGGTGCAGACAGAAGAAGTTCTGAAGAACGTCGCTGGAAGCTTCCTAAATATAAGCTAAGTGGGGGAAAGCACATACATACATACATACATACATACACACACACACACACACACACACACACACACACACACACACACACACACACACACGCCCCGTTACCACTAAAAAAACCCGGAAAACAGTAAAAAAACATGGAAAAAAGGAAAAAAGAAACCGAAACCTAGGGAGCCCCTCCCTGCACCCTTGCACCCGGGGGGGGCCCCGCCGCCCCGCCCCACATCAGCCAACGCCTTTGATTGATCGAAACCTTGCAGATCTAGATTTTAATCTATAAAGTTTTTTAAATGGAGCTTTTCTGGTTTTTAATGGTAGATTTTATTTGTCTTGGCTTTTAATCCCGTCGTCACGTCTCTAAGAATCATCGCTGGTCATGAAAACCTCAACTCGCAACCGATATTCTTTCCCCTTTCTTTGGCAACTTATCCTATTATCACAGAGAGATAGGTGATCACAGAGAGAAAGGCAAGTGAAAGCCACTCTTTCTGCAGTTCATGCCTTAGATTGAAACAAATATATCTACTGGCTTGTTTATAGCATCTCATGATATATTTGAAAAATGCCCCTACCAGTCCAACAATTTTTTTTCCAGGTGCTTTGGAACTTATTATTCTTGGGTATATTTGGGACACTGATTCCAAAAATGGCATCAGTTTTGCCCTATCAGCTCTAATTTTGGAGATACGGCATAGTCACTTTATATGCTGTTTCAAGCGGCTTCTTCATGAGGAAGCCACAGCTCATGAGGGAGCTGCTTGCACCAGCATATGTGACTATACTGTATCTCCAAAACTAGAGCTGATAGGGCAAAACTGATGCCATTTTTGGAATCAGTGCCCCAAATATACCCAAGAATAGGTGTAATGCACCAAAATGTGTGTTGGGTTGTGTTATTTATGGACTCAGAATTAATACACATTTACCTAAAACATTACACATTTCAATAATACTACTAGTACTACTGAGCGTCTTACATTGTGAACATTTGGTGTGCTAATACTCCTCCGTATGTGTCGAGTCTTTGTAGAAAGAGCTTCTTTGACTGTGACTGCCTGTGTTAAGACAAAATGAGCAAACAGAAACGTATACTGCCGGTTATAAATCCAGTCAATTACAGCCCACTTTAGAGAGGATATAAAGTTACATTTATTTACACAAAGCGCTCACTTTTACTTTGGCATAACCAGGTATTAGCCAACACTGTAACTTCAGTGCCTCTAACAATAAACTAACAAGTGAACATTTTGCCAAAATTACATCCTCAAAACATGTTCAGATCTTCAGTGACCACAAAACAAAACAAGACATCTTCAGTGACCACAGTTTTACACAGCAGTTACATGAAGCAGCTTGGAGCTCTTTTCTACTTGCCTGTCTTAGTCGTTCCAGACTCAAAATATTCTCCACCTGCAACACTCCACGTGTATACTTCTCAATGTACGTTTCACCGTCAGTCATACCCTCACTTTCACTCCTAGCTGCCATCAGAGCCAGCGTCTCCCGATCCTCAATGTCTTCTGTTGCCTAAAATTTAAGTTGCATTTGTTTAAAACCACAACACAGTCTGAAGTAGTCTTTCTATCAGGAAAAATTGAAATGTTGCAGTGAAGTTATCTTGAACAGTAATTTGAGAAGCAACTGACACCGTTCTCTACTTTGTCTCATTAATCCTAACCTTTTGATGGAAAGACAGCAGAATTTACCTTTGGTATATTGGACACTATTTCATAGGTCACACCACAAGCATACCATATATTCTTTAGGGATATTCTTCTTTTGAGACTCTGGGTAAAACTCTAGAAAAGTAAACAAAAAAAATATTTTTAAATAAAATTCACATGCTAAATATTAAAACATTTTTCAAATACTTTTTTGCATATAGTCCTAAAACTGCAGTCTATACTATTTCAAAAGCAATTCACAGGTCAGTTCATCTATCTCTCTCTTAAAACATTTTTACCAACTTTTCCTTGTCCTCTTTACAACTTTCGCTAATGGCTGGTGGAGGGAATGTGCCATTAGAGAAAGTGGAACTGGTGGCACTGAATGCTGAGGGAGAGAGGTACGTGAAGCAGGCAGGGGTTGGGGAGGTTACTCTCCTTGTTACTTCCACCACCAATATTGATAATACTGTAATAAATGATGTCCCTTAAAGAACTCAGAAGGTGGGGGGGGGGGGAGAAGAGCACGCAAGTGTGGTGACAGCAACATCTAAATATCCAAGGATGTCCCTTTAAGAGCTCAGAGGAGAAAAAATACAGGTGTGGCTATGGCAGCAAAAGATGCCAGTGCAGGGAACTATACCTAGTTCCTCGAGGACTTTAAATAAGTGGGAACGTACAACAGAAAGATTTATAACAGGGATCCCCTATACTAGATATACAAATGCTATACCACACAGAAAAGTAAACATTTGACTTGCCAGACGTTACAACAGTCTTACAGATATCGTACTTGATTTTGACATGATGATATTGTATCAAATTGTATAGGTTGTAAATGGATGTACAAGAACAGTGCATGGACATAGCTCCAAACTTAGTTTAAGTTTTTTTCCCAACTGATGAGATGGTAAAATAGAAAAGAAACACAGACAAAACATGATACATAATAAAAGTAAAAGTAGACCTGGATTTATATAAAATGTATCCATTACCTGTTTATTGTAAATATTAGCTGCAATCCTTTTACGTAACACCAGTTCCATTGTAGCAGGATGGCTGAGTTGGACTGTAATCTTCACTATCAAGTAGATCCTCTCATTCTGAGGGGTTACCCTATTCAAGTGCACTGAATCATGCACAGATGAGTCCCAGGCAGCAGTGGCTGAAATCTAAGAGCACAGTAGAGTATGAAAAAGGGAACTGGTATATATTGTTAAAATTGTGCCCTAAATGCAGGAATATTTAACCAATTATACACCATTAACGAAAGTGGAGCAGTAGCTTCAGTTATAAACTTTTCCTATGTGAGATACTGTGATCCCTTTCTTAACAGAAAGAATGGCTCCAGTCCTGCAGAAGATCTGAAAACATGCAGTAGTACTTGTATTTTGTTTCCCAAAAGGTGCCCCAAACTCCTTTTCAAACAGCGTATCTCAAGCTGCTGTTTAAACTCATTGGGAATAGGGCAGAGCAAAACAATATTAACACTTAACATTTGTATAGTGCTTTCTGAGTGTGCAAAGCACTTCTGATATATTGTCTTGATGTAGTTCTTACAACTACATCCTGTTAGGAAAGCCACTCCCTCTCAGCCTCTGCTCCCCACCTGTAATAAAATTTACCTAAGGTCTCTTACAGCGCAATCCTAACCAACTTTTCAGCGCTGGTGCAGCCGCAATGCAGCCCTGAGGCAAGGGAACAAATGTTCCCTCACCTTGAAGAGGTTTCCATGACTGCCCCTACACTGCAAAATGCAGTGTGCAGCCTGTTGGCACGGCTACACTGGCACTGGAAATTTTTTAGATTTTTTTGAAAAGGTCAACAGGCATGTGGATGCGAGCGAACCCATGGATATTATCTATCTGGATTTTCAGAAGGCGTTTGACACGGTCCCTCATGAAAGGCTCCTGAGAAAACTCCACAGTCAGGGAATAAGAGGGCAGGTCCTCTTGTGGATTAGGAACTGGTTCTAGGAAAGACCAGGAAACAGCGAGTGGGAGTCAATGGGCAATTTTCACAATGGCGAGAGGTGAAAAGCGGTGTGCCCCAAGGATCGGTCTTGGGACCGGTGCTTTTCAACTTATTCATAAATGACCTGGATATGGGGATAAGCAGCGAGGTGGCCAAGTTTGCGGATGACACTAAACTTTTCCGGGTGGTGAAGACCAGCAGGGATTCTGAAGAGCTCCAGAAGGATCTCTCCAAACTGGGAGAATGGGCAGCAAAATGGCAGATGCGCTTCAATGTAAGTAAGTGCAAAGTGATGCACATTGGGGCAAGAAACCAAAATTTCACATATATGCTCATGGGTTCTGAGTTGTCTGTGACGTATCAAGAGAGAGATCTTGGGGTGCTGGTGGACAGGTCGATGAAAGTGTCGACCCAGTGTGCGGCGCCTGTGAAGAAGGCCAATTCCATGCACGGGATCATTAAAAAAGGGATTGAGAATAAAACGGCCAATATCATTATGCCTTTGTACAAATCAATGAGTATTGTGTCCAGTTCTGGTCACCGCACCTCAAAAAGGATATAGTTGAATTGGAAAAGGTGCAGAAAAGAGCGACCAGATTGATTCGTAGGCTAGAGCACCTCCCTTATGAGGAAAGGCTACAGCGTTTGGGGCTTTTCAGTCTAGAAAAAAGGCGCCTGAGGGGGGACATGATTGAGACGCATAAAATTATGCATGGGATGGAGAGAGTGGATAGAGGGAAGTTCTCCTCCCTCTCGCACAACACCAGAACCAGGGGACATGCGCTAAAATTGAGTGGAGGGAGAGTTAGAACAGACAAAAGAAAATATTTCTTTACCCAGCGTGTAATTCATCTGTGGAACTCCTTGCCACAGGATGTGGTGATGGCACCTGGCCTAGATGCCTTTAAAACGGGTTTAGATAGATTCATGGATGAAAAGACCATCACAGGTTACAAGCCATAAGCAACCTCCTGGTTTTAGAAGTAGGTTTTCACTGTGCCAGGTGCAGGGGAGTGGCAGCAGGAAACAGGTTATCTTGTTGGCTGTGTGCTCCCTGAGGCATCTGGTGGGGCCACTGTGTGATTCAGGAAGCTGGACTAGATGGGCCTTTGGCCTGATCCTGCAGGGCTCTTCTTATGTTCTTATGTAAAGTTGGTTAGGATTGCGCTGTCAGGTAACTTCTAAGTTCATGAAGCCTCTAAGGCCTCTTCCATGAACTTCTACTAAGTTCATGGAAGAGGCTAGAGAAGTCCTGATTTGCAGCTCAGTCGTTTACAGCGCAATCCGACTTTGAATCCCTTTTCCGTTCTGGGGTCTCCCGTTCTCGCTGCACCGCTGGTTACACTGGCACAAAAGTTATGTCGGATTGCGCTGTTAGTCACTATACTACACCAACTAGCTCCCCGTGTGCAAAAACCATTAATCTCATTAATAAAGATTATATTAATAAATATATTAATAATATTTATATTAATAAATATTCTCTGAATTGGAAACAATGTATTTTACATCCAGATGAATCTCATGATGTATTATGTTTATAAAGTCTATAAAGTTTATAGGATCTCTGTATTCTGAAGTAAAGAATGGTGAAATGAGTTATCACACTTTTTTTTTTTTTTTTACTAAAGAGTCATGAAGTCTTAAACAAATCTAAATGTGATTTGTAAAGAAATATGTTGGTGGTCTTAAATAAACACGTGGGTACTATCATACCTGAGACAGTAAGACAACAGGCAAGTAAGTAGAAAAGTTATCAACAGAAGGGTAAAAAAATTGGAAGCTGAACAACTGAGAGGAAAGTCAGAGGGTAGCATCCACACAGTTTCCTTGCTCGAGTCTAGAGCATGGCCTCTTAAGCCCGGCCCGCGGGCCGAATTTGGCACACAAAAAGACGGCATCTGGGCACAGCATGGCGGTGGTTGAGCTTACCATTATGTCCCGCAGCCTCCTATCTTTGCTTACAATCTTTGCAGAAACTCACGCCGGGCAGGTGCTTCTGCTGCACGTCGCTCCGGATAGCTCTGTGGCCCAATTTCCTGGGGGAAGCGACTGCCCAGCACAAGTTTCTGCAAAGATTGGAAGCGGAGATAGGAGGCTGCGGGGTGGAACGGTAAGGCTCCGCCATCGCCTCACTGCGTCCAGACGCCGTTTACAGATGGACAGCGGGCGCGGTTTGGAGGCCGCTGCTCTAGAGAAAGAGAAACTATGAGTGCCACCCATACTTACTACATATTATTTTAACATCGTTCAATATTATTAAATTTTTATTCTTGGAAAGGGAGAGTCTCTTAACCCATATGTAGTAGAGATACTCACAGATCATTTGTTTAAGGGTCATTCTGAAGCAAAACAGAAATTACACATTTGGTTTAATTTTTATTCTTGGAAAGAGTCTTTCTAAGCTGGCCACGGGAAACTATAATCTTTGAGCTTGGAATGATGCAATTTAGCATTAAATGAAATTAATTTTAATAACTGAAGCATCCATGAAAGACACAGAACAAATACAGTAGCCATAAATCAATTATCTAAGACAGTTTACTAGTAATTTACCTCATCCTTACTGTGTTTGATAATCGGCAGATAAAAGAATTGACTTCCATGCTCCTTTGGTAGTATTGAATTAACTCCTGACGCATGTGGACCAACAAGCTGTTCATTGGCACTGAGGTCATCAGCTAACAGGTGAAGGCACAAGATCAAGTTACAAGACTGCAGATTTTCACCTCAAAGAATACTACCTGCCACAATATTCAATATGAGAAACCGATACACTGAAATCACATACCACTAAAACAAGGTTTGGGGATAGAATGACGATATTATAGATTTATATTAGTTTTATTAAGTTATGTGTAAAAATGTGACAGTTACCCCAAAAATGCAAGAACATGGCAATAAACACAAAATTGTTCCAAAATAGCACTTTGAAACTTTTAATGAAGGTGTGTGAGAATGTGCCTTTCCAAAGAATTCTACTACCCAAGAGCTGGATTAGCACTTCTCTACTATACGTTTTATAACTTTTAGTAGACACTGCATCTTGCAAGTACTTACATTAACTTAATTTTTAAACCAGTTCTATAAACATGCTTCTTTTAACATACTCATTAATCAAAAAGCAAATTTACAAAAAGACATTACAGGAGAGAGAAAGCAATCCAAATTCGCTTTATTTTATGTACCGCACTAAAGTGGAAATACAAAATCCTCCCTCCCCATAAACTGCAACTTACCATTCAAATCAAGGAAAAGTACAGGTATGTGTGTTTCCATTCCAGAAGGTGGAATCCTAACAATAAAAAGGCATTCGTAAATAAGTAAACCCTATGCCTGTATGGATATCTTGAAGGAAAACAAAGCAGTCTTTCAAAAATAGTACTATAATTCAAAGTGGCCTCAACCTTAGAAATTCTTACAACTGAGATGCATAAAGCATTGTACAAATTAACTAGCAGCATAAATGCATTAATAATTAAAAGACTATTTTGTGTGATGTGGCACATTCCAGTTACAATGGAAATCACAATCTAAAATAGCCCAACATTTGTGAAATGTAAAAAGGAACAAAACAGAAAACCACGTCAGTGATTTCATACAAGTGTCCATTCTAGTCTTTGGACTCCATATTCTCTGCTGGCACCTTACTGCACCTCCCCACTCCTTGCAACATGTGAGTCTGAAACTGAATACCTTAATCCTTTTATGGGGGCTCCTGGTATCCATGGATCCAGAGATTCACTTATCCACGGATCCAGGATCTGTGGCTCCCGCAGCCCTTACCTTTATTTCTTGCTTAAATGTCTTGCTTAAACAGAACGCTATAAGCAGCACGCTGCTGCTTATAGCACAGAGTTGGAATGATTCTAGCAAGCAGCCTAGGTGCTAGAGAGGCTCCAAACATTAACAGGAAGCTTAACGTTCAGAGCCTCTCTAGCACCGAGGCTGCTTGCTAGAATCATTCCTGCTCTGCTTGCTAGAATCATTCCTCTCTAGCACCAAGGCTGCTTGCTAGAATCATTCTGTTTAAGCAAGAAGTGTTTAAGCAAGACGCTTAAGCAAGAAATAAAGGTAAGGGCCACCGGGATAGTGTTCTTCCCTATCCGCGGGTTCCCGGTATCTACAGGGGGGCCAGGAACCTATCCCCTGTGGATAGCGGGGCCTCACTGTACATTAGGATGAACTCTGAGATGAGGGCTAGCCAGGGTCTGGATGGTTCTGCTTTACATATCACTTGGATGACCTCTGGGTTCAATCAAATTTTTTCCTTCTCATGAAACTGCATGCCATTCCATATATTTGGCACATGAGACATACTATGTCACAAGAGAAAGGAAGCAGGTGGCTTTGTATTCACCATTCTTATCAACTTAACATCTTACATTCAAATTAGTTCATCTCTCTTTCCCACAGCATTATACCATTTTCGAGAATATCATGAAGCTCAAGTGATTACCTCGGGGGAAGGGAACTTTTGTTCCCTTATGTCGGGTAAACCCTAGCCCCCGCTATGGGTTTCCTTGGATCTGCTCCAGCACTCTCTCAAATCCGGAGCCCCGTGTAAGGGAAGGGGGACAGGATTCAGCGTGTGCCGCTGCCGCTGATTCTACCCCTCCCCGGTTCACCCACCTCCACCCCTGCCCTGTTAATCCCCGCCCTGTCTCACCCTCCCGCCCATTGGCGCAAAGCTCATCCTCCTGGGCTGCGTGCTGGCTAGATCTGGCACGTGGAGGCCGGTGTAGGGCTCTGTGCCAGCTTACTGGCACAACTTCCATACGGCAGCTTCTGCAACATTTCTGGGCCGGCCCAGGACGTGCTATGCTGGCCCAGGGGTGGGGAGGAGTGTGCCATCGTTTCTCCTAAACTATTTTTCGGGCAGCCCAATCCTAACATAAAGATCTGCCGGGTGGCCCAGGGCAGTCTACTCAGGGAAGGGGACACTCGTCCTAACTATATTATGAACACACAAAGCAAGAAATAATAAAGAATTTGAAAATATACTCATGGAAAAAGAGAGAAACTAATTCTCCATATAAAACTGTTGTAAATCTCTTACTGGGATTTTAAAAAATGTGGTTATATGTGGTTAGTCATCTTGAGGGCACTATTGTGACATATGGCATGTGACATATGTGACTAAAAAAACTAGCATTATAATAGGCTATCCTTCCCCCAAATCTTTACCATCCAGTTAACACTCACTCTCGTGTGTGTGTGTGTGTGTGTGTGTGTGTGCGCGCGCATCCACTAGAAGTTATTCTGTAAGCAACTTGTTGCATATAATAATTATCTCCACCTACCAATTTGCAGGAGCACCTGGGATCCCACTGTCTGAAGCTGGAACTAGCACAGCATTTCTTTCTTCCGTTAGTCCCACCCACTGTTCCACAAGCCGTGCTTCTCTTTCTATGTCATCTTCTGTTTTCTCTAGAATGTCATATTGAGGTGGGTTGATAACATATTAGAACCGTGGCTTTTGTTCTGTATTGCAGAGTTAACTCAGTAGCAGGCTAGCTTTAGATTACAGTGGATGTACATCAGCTTCAATGAAAATTCTATTACCATAGGCAGATTCTCAGTGTTCACTTTATAATGTGTACACTATCATCCAAATCCCCACAATGATTGCTTCACTAAAGAAAACACTTTAAAAATGCATTGATTTTTGGATAAAAATAGGTTTAAAAAAAACATTGTAGTGTGTCAAGGCAGCATTCTAATTTTCAAAGAGACACACAACGTTCTTGTACAGGAAATTACACCACAAAAAGGTACAAACCTTGCTTATTGTTGATTTTTTTAATCTGCTCATCTAAGTATTCTCTGCGTTTTATTAGTGCCTCAGACCACCTCTCTCTCACACAGTTTAAGTCTTCCTCCTATTGAAGAGAGGGGGGGAAAGTGAACTTACATTATACACCAAGCTATGCCAAACTTTTATTTTCAACTTTGATTGGAAAGGTTATTAAATAGTTTTGATTACTGATATACAGAAAGGTCAATGTTCCATTTACATTAGCAAGATTACGGTAAACAGTAGATCACCCAAGAAGGTAAGCTCACCGAACTTGCAAGTAGCAGAAAGGATGAAAAGCTATAATCGCATCAGGTGCTCCATAATTTGAACTATTTGTTTTACATATTGTGTATATTTGTGATTTAGATATAAGCAAAGTAAACAAATTAAAATGCAGTGGCCAACAAACTATTTAGTAGCATATGAAATTGAAGATTATAGGAACCATCAACATGAATACCCTTAGACCTGCATAAATTCCATCACTAAGTAGCTGTTACTAGTGAGACAAAATAATCCCCATGCAAGCAAATACCAATCATGCAATCATGCTTTCTGAGAGTACAGAAATGTTTGACTCATTCTTCATCAGGAAGCGTCATGAATAGCTCAAAGCAAGTTAGTAGCTTATGTGACAGAAGCAGATCTGTGCATTTCAATTTGAATCTGCCCAAGTCATGCAGAAAGCATGGGTGAGGAGTGCTAAACCCTCCCCCCACTACCTGTGGTTTACCTCCCAGTCTGTCTTGATATACCGTATTTTTCGCTCTATAAGACACACTCCCCCCCCCCCAAAAAAATAGGGGGAAATGTCTGTGCGTCTTATGGAGCGAATAGTGAAAAAATGTCTTGCATTTTTAACAGTTTTACTTACCTGGTTGTTGATCTTCAGCTCCAATCTTCGGGTGCCCCAGACAGCTCCCAGTCGCGTTCGGCGCCTGGGCTAAGTTCCCAGGCGCTGGACGCGACCGGGGAGCCCTGCGCAAACATCGCAGCAACTGCGGTGTTTGCGCAGAGCTCCAGTCGTGTTCAGCGCCTGTGCGAAGAGCCCTGACGCTAGATGCGACTTCAAAAGGTCTCTAGAAACATCCGAGTTCCTCCGATGTTTCCGGAGGCCTTTGAAGTTGCATCTAGTGTCAGGGCACTTCACGTAGGCGCTGAACGTGACTGCAGGCTCTGCGCAAACATCGCAGTTGCTGCGATGTTTGCGCAGGGCTCCCAGGTCGCGTCCAGCGCCTGGGAACTTAGCCCAGGCGCCGAATGCGACTGGGACCTGGCTGGGGCACCCGAAGATTGGAGCTGAAGATCAACAACCAGGTAAGTAAAACTGTTAAAAGTAAGATTTTTTTTACACTATTTTTAGCTCCATATTACGCATGCGTCCTATGGTCCGGTGCGTCTTATGGAGTGAAAAATGCGGTACCTTTTCCTTCAGTCAGGCTTCATGGTTGAAGTGCCCCCATCTGAGGGAAGAGTGCTTAGGGAGAAGAGATGCAGGGAGGAAATGCAGTGGGTGGGGACAGGGTTCATTTCTCCTTATTCATGGACACCTTTTGCTCCTTAAATTGGATCCCCACCCTTCCTAAATGACTGGAGCAAATCGGGGTTTAGCCACACAGATCGGCTGCCACATGCAGTTTGAGCCTTACGTTTTCTTAAGAAAACTGCAGTTTCCTAACAACTGCACAATTTATGAGGCTATTTGGAGAGGTGTCTGAAATTTATCACTGCTAGTTTTGCTTTTACATAAAAATTAAGTAGCCTTCAAACTGGGGAGGCTCAATAACTACTTGTGAAATTTATTAAGGCTGTTGTCATCAGGGAAGCAAAATTTACAGTTCTCATCAAAAGATTAGATTTAACAATAATATAAATATTTGCTGTACTTAGTATTTCACAAGACTTATTGAGATGTAATGACATCTGTAGGAAGTTCTGGATGCGAAATAATGCATTTTTAATATCTAATAAAGATTTCACACACTATTTAAATATTTTGTGTATGAAAATAAAGCTCCTAGTTTCCATCTGATTCCTTCTGCCATATTGTTGTTGTTCAGTCGTTAAGTCGTGTCCGACCCTTCGTGATCCCATGAACCATATCCCGCCAGGCCTTCCTATCCTCCACTATCTTCCTAAGTTCGCTCATTTTCATGTTCGTTGCATCGGTGATGCTGTCTAACCATCTCATCCTTTGCCTTCCCCTTCTGCCTTCAATTTTTCCCAGCATCAGAGTCTTCTCCAGAGAGTCCTCTCTTCGCATTAGGTGGCCAAAATATTTGAGTTTCAGCCTTAATACCTGTCCTTCCAGGGAACAGTCAGGGTTGATTCTGCCATATTAACTAATGTCTATAGCAGTGGTTCCAAACGTGGGGGTTGTGACCCCCCCAGGGCAGCAATGCACAACCTTTTTGAGTCGCTACCCCCTTAAGGGGGGTTGCAACCTGACAGTGATCCATAAGTGATGTCATCACGTCACTTCTGGGTTCTCGCTGCCACCAAATACAAGTAAAAAAAGGGTTTTTTTTTTTTAAAACTTACCCGTGTTCGGCGGTGATGAGAACCCGAGTTTCAAAGGGTCTCCAGCTGTCGCAAGTTTTTTTGTTTTATTTTTTAACTGAAAGGAGATTTTTATTTACCTATTTCTGGTGGCAGCAGCAGCGAGAACCTGGAAGTGACGTGATTACGTCCCTTACAGGTCCCCATCGGGTTGCAAACCCCAGTTATGGGTCTCCGTCAGGTCGTTACCCCCTTAAGAGGGTAGCGACTCAAAAAAGGTTGGGAACCACTGGCCCATAGGTATAGATAACAATATTGATAGTTAGGGAAGCCACATGGAAAAGCACAGTGCACAAGTATACTGAAATAGCTTGCTTATAATAAATAGAAGCCTTTTAATGCAGAGAATATTTCAAAAATATTTTTGTGCACGAAGCTATTCTTCTAGAGAACCTTTCAGGGTTGATGACTAGTAGCATTAGCTGTGCCCCATGCCATGTGATTTGATAGCAACAGCAGCAATACCTGGTAACTATCCATATCACCACCACCATCATCATCATCTCCTCTCTGGTAAAAAGAATAAACTTTGTAAACACAACGAACATGCATTTTTTCTTGCTAACACACCACAAACAAGAGCATACACAAATTAGAACAAAAACATAAACGTCCATCCAATTTACCCCAGCTCATACATTACTGCTGGCAACTAACCAGCATCAAGAAGGGAGTAGACAGCAGCTCTCTTATCACATTGCAAAAGACATGCAAACCAGGGCTTCCAAGGCCAAGGCCTGATTATGCAGCACCCCATTTGTACATGTACATGTACTTCCCCTTGTTTTCAAAAATCACCTAATAAATGCAATCAGTTGTGGGTAAGGAACCCCCAGCTCATACTTTCTTTGAAGGATGGTGTAGTGGTTTGGGAGTCGGACTTAGACCTGGAAGATCCAGGTTCAAATCCCCGCTCAGCTACGAAGCTTCCTGGGTGACCTTGGGCCAGTCACTATCTCTCAGCCCCACCTACCTCACAGGATTGTTGTGAGGACAAAAAGGAGGGGAGAAAATATGTACACCACTCTGAGCTCCTTGGAGGAAGGGCGGTATAAAAATGTGAAAAATAAATAATAATAAATAGTAGAGGGGAGGAATGGCCACTTGTTCCTCAATCACATATGGGCTGTCACTGGTAACATATGAACTGGGGCTTAACCATCATGCCCTAAGTTTACTCATCTTTGTTTACAGCAGTGAATTGTACAAATGAACTGCCAAACACATGCACCAATCACATATTATGGAGGGAGGGAGGGAGGAGTTTGGATTCAGTCCGTCAAACAGAGCCTCAGAGCTGTAAAAGCCCTCTACACCAAAACATCTGTTAAGCAATATGCACATGAAAAAACACATATAGCCCAAGGTGCTAGATGCAGGTTGTTTTATTTATCCTGGGCAACACTGATTGCATCCAGCAAAATTACTGATGGCTAGACCACATTTGTTCTACATTGTTGACCTGCTTTGCATTAACTGGGACAATGTGTTTAATGATATATAAGAGAAATTATATTAGATGTTTTCTTGGTTATCTGAGCTTTGACTTGATGAGTGGTTGTATTGGAAAATGAGGAAGACTTTCCCCGAGGAGATAGGGTGTAGTGTTAGCAGTGGTTCCTCATAGGCCTAGAGTATAAGGGGTTAAAACCCAGGCTTCAGCAACAGGCAGGCTACTCTGGTGCAGCCACTAGAGGTCATCATGTATAAAAGCAGCACCTGGAGGAAGGAAGGGTGTGGGTTGCAGTAAGGAGAAGGCTTTGGAGAAAGGCTGACTGACTACTGGACTGGCTTGTGGATTTACCGTGACTGACTTCTGGACTGGCTTGTGGATTTACCGTGACTGACTTCTGGACTGGCTTGAACGCAGACTGGCTTGAGAACCCTGACTGGCTTTCTGACCTTCGACTGGTTTTGGGACTTTGATAGTTGGACCTGGACTGCTAAACCTGTGAGTGGAAAAAGGGGAACTAATCAGCCCAGAGCGGGGCAAGGGACCAGACCAGGGATTTTCTGGGACAGTGGTGGTTCTTTATTTCACTATGGATTTCTCCCTAATGTTCTATATAGTCACAAGATACATACTGAAATTAAATACTACATAACACACTTAGAAATAGAGAAAGGTAGGTTAAATAGTACTAAGAAATATAAATAAATTGCACTGAATTTCAGATTTACTAAAGAGTTAGTAAATCAAAGATTAATATCATAATGAGAAGAGGCAAAAAGTAATATTTTATTCTGGATCAAGAGTAAGATTAAAATGGCCTCTATAAACTGAAGAACTGAACTACAGGACAGGAACAAAATGAAATTCAGTGATAAAGTATTAAATTGTGTAAAAAAATACAAGCTCTTCAGACATGTATTTTATTTTTAATTATACCCTACTACTGAACATGATAAATTAATGAGTCACATGTGAGGCTGATGTGAAAAGGGCAAATGCCAATTTGGGGTGCGTTAACATGAAGGTGGTATACATAACAGCTTGCTTGGTAATATTTTTAGGCCTTAATGTTTTCTTTCCTATTTTAGTCCCTGCAGTAAGAGGAAACAACCAGCAAACTAGAAAGGATTCAGACAAGAGAAACACAGATGTATGAATGAGACCCTTAAAATATGCAATATATGAGAACATGCACAAAAATATTAAGCATTACCTTGGTATTAATGGTGTACTAGGAATTATGCAGAACAAAAATACCCCAAAACCCTGATAAGTCCCTTCTCAGAAAACTCAGAGTCAGTATTCTAGAGAGAAGGCAGTGGGGGAAGACTAGCAGTTAGTTTGCACTGGAATAGGCAAGACAAAATAAAGCAAAGCAGGCTTAGGACAATTTCAGTAGAGATGGATCTTGACAAGGTGCACTGACTGCACAGAACCTTCTGTTTTTACCATGTAGATGCAAACCTAGAGGGGACGAAGTTTAGAGTGGCACCATGAAGTTTGTGAAGTACTGCGCACAAACAGTACGCTCAAACGGAGCAATTTGCATACTGTCAGATTTGATGGGGCCATCATGAGCGATGAGCATGTCATATCATATAAATCCATTTGAGGCAAAAAGGTAGAATACTTAAAAAGAAAATCCTAAAATTTTAAGATGGTACAAACGAGAAAAGAAGGCCTTCGTAGAGGAAGGTTAGAGCAGGGCTGCTATGGAAAAGCATCAACTCGGGCTAAACCTTTCCTTCAACATCTGTCCATTATGTTGCATTTTGCTGCATTCTTCTGCTGCTGTTCAGTCGTTGCCAGCAGAAAAGATGCATTTATCATTTGACTGTTGACTGCATAGCATTGTTAGTAGTGTTCCCCCCATAGCTCCTAGAGATGGAGTCAGATGGAACCTCCATGGAAGAGGAAGGAAAGCTCCCTGCAGACTCCAGTACATGTTGGGATTGACTATGAGTAGCTATCACCCATGTGAGGACTCTGGGACAGCAGCTATGAAAGATTTTTGGACCCTGACGAATCTGATACGCACCCCATGTTCCATGCCTGGGCACCCTCTATACCACAGAAGACACCATGATCACCACGTGGATGCCAAGAACAAAGAAAGCAGCAAACCCAGTAAACCCAATTTATACCACAGCATTTCACTGTTTTGAATGCCAACTCTGTTGACTATATGCAACAAATGTACTAACAGCACAATCCTATGCATGTTTACTCTGAATTAAGACCCACAGATTTCAATGAGCCTTATTCCCAGATAAGTGGGTATAGGGTTGCAGTATAACAGCCCAATCCTATCCCCCACCACATTATAGCATGCAGCCGTCCCAGACAGACAGCAGGAGGCAAGTAAAAAAATTCTCACACACACACACACACACACACACACACACACACACACACACACACACACACACACGTAGGCTGCCAGATCGCCTATGAATCTTCTCAGACCTACGCCAGCCATTTTGCTGGCGTAAGTCTGAGGAGACCCTGGGGGCATTCTGAGGGGTTTCAGGGATAGGATCCTGGTGGCAAAACGCTGCTGCTGAGATCCTCCCCTCCCCTCCCCTGAAACAACCCCTGTCCTCCTCCATGGCTATGGCATGCTCCTTGTGCCAACACAGTCTGGGGTCCGTAGCAGGTAATATTAAGATAAATAAAACTACGTAATACTAAGAACATAGGTCAAAGAAAGTGTCGACCCAGTGTGCGGCGGCTGTGAAGAAGGCCAATTCCATGCACGGGATCACTAAAAAAGGGATTGAGAATAAAACGGCCAATATCATTATGCCCTTGTACAAATCGATGGTAAGGCCACATCTGGAGTATTGTTTCCAGTTCTGGTCACGACACCTCAGAAAGGATATAGTAGAATTGGAAAAGGTGCAGAAAAGAGCGACCAGAATGATTCGTAGGCTAGAGCACCTCCCTTATGAGGAAAGGCTACAGCGTTTAGGGCTTTTCAGCCTAGAAAAAAGGCGCCTGAGGGGGGACATGATTGAGACGTATAAAATTATGCATGGGATGGAGAGAGTGGATAGAGGGAAATTCTTCTCCCTCTCGCACAACACCAGAACCAGGGGACATGCACTAAAATTGAGTGGAGGGAGAGTTAGAATGGATAAAAGAAAATATTTCTTTACCCAGCGTGTAATTCATCTGTGGAACTCCTTGCCACAGGATGTGGTGATGGCACCTGGCCTAGATGCCTTTAAAAGGGGTTTGGACAGAATCATGGAGGAAAAGACCATCACGGGTTACAAGCCATAAGCAACCTCCTGGTTTTAGAAGTAGGTTCTCTCTGTGCCAGGTGCAGGGGAGTGGCAGCAGGAAACAGGTTATCTTGTTGGCTGTGTGCTCCCTGAGGCATCTGGTGGGGTCACTGTGTGATACAGGAAGCTGTACTAGATGGGCCTTTGGCCTGATCCAGCAGGGCTCTTCTTATGTTCTTAACACATGGCTGCTGCAAAAAGCAGTAATTCACCTCCTCCCCCTCCCCTCTCTTCCTGGTAAAGTCTAGTAAATATCAACTCTTGATATATCATCATGCTGACAGTTCTCCCACCTAAAGATGTGGAGTGGGGAGGACAAGAAATTCTCAAATATGATTGTGCAGGGGAAAGGGAAGGGCAAGATGTGGAGCTGTTACTTTTGGTGACAGACATGTTTTCGTCAGATTTCCTAGGTTCCACCCAGCATCCTGTTTCCAACAATGGCCAGCCAGATGCCTCTAGAAGCTGAAGCAGGGTGAGGGTAGTGGCCATCACCCATTTGACCTTTGCGTCTGCTACTGAAAGCGATACTGACTCTGGGGCATAGCGTTCTATTTTGTTATGTCTAATAGCCACTGAGAAAATATCATCCATGCATTGCTTACATATAGTACATAAATAAATTCCAGATGGTGTATTGATATAATTGAAAGTTTTGTATCTTAGCTTGCATCCTTAAAAGAAACAAATCTGCACCATGTCATACTAATTCAATACTTTAGGGCCAATAATCCTACCTGGTAACTGTCCAAGCCTCTCTGCAATTTGGTTGATCTGGCAGTCACACAGCCAATAGACACAGACAGAATGGCTTCCACCATTAGTGGCAACGTTCCTGAATGCTGCACTGGTTTAACAGTCACCTGAACTCTACGAGAATGTCCCTAATGATAACATGAGAAAAGTTAAAATGATTTAAACATGTATTAATGTTAGCATTGTTTTCTGGGTGGAATAAAAAAGCACAATACCTGTCTAAGCTGGAAAATCCCTCCTGTGTTTACATCCTTTGCCTGGTGGAGTTCCACAGCTGCATAATCCCCCAGTTCATTCAGTTCTTGAATTGAAACCCACATTTCTATTCGACGTGTTACTTCATTCCACCTAGCAGAAATCCAATCAGCAGTAAGAACAATATGAATATCTACCTCTTGCTAGGACATTTCTAAAACATTTATTTTACTTAGTACTACAGTCTGCAGCCAACACGCTGGCCAGTAAAAACCGGAATTTCTTACTAGGAAATTCCTGTTCTGGGGAGAGGAAGGCGAGGGCATTCCTGACCCTTTGAGAATGCCACTCCCTCTACCAGGAGGCAGAGCCAGTAGTGAAATGAAAGCATCCTCCTTGTGGAAGGGCATTCCACTCCTAGACCAGTCCTGGAGAGCTGGAAGAACCCTCACATCCTGACAACAACAGGATGACCAACAGGTAAGAGATAAGGTAGATACCCACCATGGATCCTTTTTTAAAAAAAACCTGGCTACCACTCCCTATCACCCTGAAGAGTGAGGCGCCAAGACTGGTAAAGAGGTGGGTGGAATGCCTTCCTTCCTCTCCCCAGAACAAGAATTCCCAGGTAAGAAATTCCAGTTTTCTCTAGTAGAGGAAGGGGGGAATTCCTGACCACTAGGGACGTAACAGAGCCCTTGGGTGGGCCAGGCGAGGCAAAGTCACTCAGGGCTTCACTACCCGTTGTAAGACATACCTGCCAAAGGCTGCATTGGCTGAGGCCGCTGTGTCCACCTTATAATGTTTGGCAAAGGTGTATACTGACGACCACATCGCCACCCTGCAGATTTCCAGCAGGGAGGGGTACCCATCAAAGGCGCCTGAGGAAGTGTGCCATAATGCCTATAGAAGGGGTCTTAACGGCAGAGGTATAGGCCAACTCAATGCAGGAACGGAACAAACAAAGTCCAATTAGAGTAAAATCTGAGGGCCTGCCGTACGTCAAGCTTATGCCAGGCGTTTTCCTTGCGGTGAGACGGTCTGGGGCAGAAGGACAGGAGAGCCAGTTCCTGGGTGCAGTGAAAGAGGGTGTTTACCTTAGGCTGAACAAAGAATCCATTCTCAGTACCACCTTGTCAGAATGAAAAATATAGAGCTCTAGATTGAAAGAACTCCCAGCTCTGACACAAGTCTAGCCGAAGTAATGGCTACCAGGAATAACAGGCTACCTTATAGGTCAGTTCTCTAATGGGAACCATTGTCATGGGTTCAAAGGGTCAGAGGTGTCGTGGGGGGGGGCGGTGGGCCCCCAGGCAGTCAAGCTCTGAAGGGGGTGCACTGCCGCCACTGAATTTCGGCAGCGCTGCAGCGGCAAAGCACCCCCCACTCTTTTTTGTGGCCTTTTTGAGGCCACGCGGAGCCTGGGAGTGCAAGAGGATCGGCCCTTCCATCTTCCCGTGCTCTGTGCAGCCTAAAAATGGCCACAAAAATGCCGAGGTGTGTGTGTTCTTACCCAAAGTTTGTGCACCACCACCCCCCGAGCCCGGATGGCGGACATATCCTTCTTGCTGTTTCAAAGAGGCTGCAGCAAGGTTGCGCAAGCGCAGTCTCTCGGAAACAGCAAGAAGGATGCGTCTGCCGTCCTGGGTGTGTGCACAAACTTCAGGTAAGTGCCCGTTTCTGGCCTTGGGGCTTTCGCACCGTTTTGCCGCCCAATTTCGGCAGCAGTGGCACGAAAGTGGTGTCACGCCCTCATGGGGGCGGCGCTTACGACATCACAAGGGGGTGGACGGCAAATTGCCCCCCATGGGGGTGTAGCTAAGCCTCTACAAAGGTTGACCATATCAGAGCTGAAAGAACCCAGTTAAGATCCCAGCTACAGTGGGATGAACCGTGGGCAGATTAATCAGTACCACCCCTCTGAGGAAATGCTTGATGTGTGGATGATAGGCTTTCATCTGTTCCCACTCCCAAGGTCCCATGGAGCACTGCTACCTGCCGATGAAGTGTATTTGTGCTCAGCCCTTTATCCAGGCCCTCCTGCAAAAATTCCAGGATATGGCTTGACAACCTTGACCCCTTTGAAGCACACCACTTCAGGAACATGTGCCAGGTTGTGCCATAAACTTCCTTAGTGGACTGGCAGCGAGAGGTCAGAATAGTGTCGGCAGTTTGAATCTGCGACGGGGTGAGCTCTCGTTGCTTGGCCAGCTCCTGCCAACCTAGCAGTTCCAAAGCATGTTAATGCGAGTAGTTATAGGTACCGTTTGCGGGAAGATAAACAGCGCTCCGTGTTCCAGCTGCATGCTACGCGCTGCGGCAAGGAGAGTCATGCTGGCCACTTGACCACGGAGGCGTCTTCGGACAACACTGGCTCTTCGGCTTTGAAATGGTGTGAGCACCGCACCCTAGAGTCGGATCCGACTGAACTTAACTGTCAGGGGTCACCTTTACCTTTTTACTCTGTTAGAGTATCCAAAGTGGGTCAGCAGGTCCCTCTCATTGTGGGACCCTGCCAGGTGTTTGGCTCTCAGAGATGCCAAGTGCCGTTCTGCCCAAGCCATCAACACTGCCACCTCCCGGTGCAGCTTGCCGGAACACATTCCACCCTATCTGTTGACATGCCTTGGGTGTGGTGTTGTCCATCCTTACTAACACGTGCTGGTTCTTGATGTGACCCCTGAATTCCAGGAGGACCAGGCAAATAGCCCAGAGCTCCAGCCAATTTAAGCTGCACTGAGCTTCCTCCCGGGTCCAAGTGCCCTGAGCGATGTGCCCTTTCATGCGCACACTCCATCCCAGGAGACTGGCATCTGTGGTGATTGCAAAGTGCTCTAGTTCCCCCAAGCCCAATCCCCGATGGAGACTGCTTGGCATCCTCCGCCTCGGCGCATGGGAGTGTACTCCACAGGCCTCACTACTAGCGCTTATTGGTGCATGGTGAGCCTGCAGGGCAGATCGTACAGCAGTCTGGTGAATGAGTGGCAGAGCTCTCGAGGTGCCCACTCACCCTGTCATTCGTTGCAGCACAGCAGGACGACACTTGTCCTCTTCGCACAGTAGTGCAAGTGGGCTCCCAGCCATTGCAGTGGCTAGTCAACGGAGCCCTTGCCACCCTTCCTCCCCTTGAAGGGCCCAGCCCTGGCTAACAGGGTGGAGAGGGGAGGAAGAAGAAAGAAGGAGAGGAAAGACAACGAGGAGACTACGGAAGGTAGAAACAATGCTGAGCCAAGAGCTCAGAGAAAACCTGACCGCATTCCTGTAGTAGAGGCAGGGCTGGTCTGGGGGCAGGATGCCCTCCCACATGGAGACTTTCTTTTCAATTCTGTCCCTGCCTCTTGGTAGAGGGAGTGACATTCCTGAAGGGTCAAGGAATGTTCCCCTTCCTCTACCAGAGAACTAAAATGCATACAACTCTCCCCACCCCCAGACAACTCAATCAGCATATGAGAAATTCTCCTTATTTCTGTCCTCTACTGCCAGTGTACCCTCTCTCACACACATTTGTTTACCCCACATTCACGCTTGTCTCATACGTGCACCTACCACGCTCTCGCTCTCTACTCATCTCTGGTACATCTGCGCTCTCTCTCCCCTTCTCCCTGATGTACATGCTAGCTGCAGTGACAAGGACAACACAATACAGGTTTACCTGTCTCTCAAAGTCCTAGTTTTTGCATGAAGTGAATCCACCTCCCATATGGCACTGCCATTTCCAGCACATCTGTGACCCCACACCTCAATAGCTAGTGCTCCATCTGCAATGAACTCCAGAAACTCTTCTGTTACATTCACCACGTAATCCTGGAAAGTTGAAATATTTACTGCAGCAAACTTAAAAATATACAACTTTTATCACTTCAATGGTTAATGCATTTTAAAATGTCACTGGGACAAACAGATACAGTATTTGAACTAACAACTGCTTTGGGATAGTAATTATTGTGAGGGAACTAATTCCAGAACTATCACACAATGCTGTTAAGGATTTCAAACAATGCTTGCTAGATTTCTAAATAAATATTAATAATTCTATAAATTATATTAGCACATACAGTCAGCTCGCATTTTATGCACACTTTACTCGAATGAATTCAAGTACATACACCTGGCAAACGAAACAAAAAACAAGGAAAAAACCTATTTAAATAATGCAGGTGATTCCACCCACCAGTTTTTAAAGAGACAGTACATATTTTTCAAATGTAAGGGATTTTCAAGGCAATTTTGTGTATATGCTGCACAATTTTAACTTTACATGTTGATTCTGGAACATAACCCCACATAAGATGCAGTCTGACCCCAATGCTATTTTGTTGATGAATACTACATATTTAGTATTCCCAATTCTGCTGTGACAAACCTGAACTTGATACAACTTCCTGCCATTTTATCAAGCATAAAGTTCTATTTTCAGAGACTGGGAAAGTCACCAAGTTTAGTCATTCCTATTAACATGTGTATGTTAACAGTGAATTTTTATCCTTCATCCAAAACCATTTTCATTACAGCAAGTGTTTGGTGTAGCACAGGCCTCCCCAAATCCTCCGGAAGGGTCCAGGACCCCCGGTAAGTCTGAAAATTGCATTTAAAAAATTTTTTTGAGGTGGCAGTGATCCCTGGGATTGCCACCCCTGCTGACCCCATCCCCCACAAGGACTCAAAATTCTCCCCACCTCGCGGGGAGAACTTGTGAGAAACGCTGCTCTATCCCACAATGTAGTAATCAAATGTTTATATGCAGCATGTACTCAAATGTATTGTCACTGCACCCTAAACAAACAAAAAATAATTACCCTACAATGAGAGAAAGTCACTGTAAATTGGGGATCCTTGCTCACAGGTGAAGCCACATCTGGATCTACAACTGGTGCTGCAACTGTTGACTCACATTGATCCCAGAAGGTGTATTGACAAAATACAAAATTTGAGAGATTTAGTGGGAGCCCTGTTGCTTCTTTAATTTTTACCTGGAAAACAATAAAACTGAAATTCAGCATACCGACAGACTTATCTGAACATCCATTTCAAAACAGTGTATTCAGTTGCAAAATTGAAGACTGAGTTTCAGACAGTGTTTGATTCTTTCTGCAAATATAGGCTTTGCTTTGAACACTGATGGACTCAACTAGGGAATGAAAATTTCACATAATTCTATTTTATGACTAAGTTTACACAACTCTCAAAAGTACAGTGGATCCTCACTATCCACGGGGGATCCATTCCGGACCCCCCTGTAGATAACAAGGATCCACGGATGCTGAAGTCCAGCACCCAATTGCCCATATACTGGTAATTATAATCCTGGCTTTGTTGTACAAACATGGGCCCATTAAAGACTGAACTGAGATCTCTGTATATGGTTAACTGCAAGCTGTTCCAGTGACAGAGACATCTCTTAGAGTACAAGTTCCCAACCTTTGTCGCCAGGTGTACCACTTGTCACAGTCAAATTTTCTGAAGTACCACCTTTGCCAATTAATAAATTTTATTTATAATGCTTAAATAAATATGTGCACTAGATGGGTGATAGTGTCAGCAAATAAGCCACTGTGGGTTGTTGTTTTTTTCTGAACAGTGGGTTTTTTTTCCCAAACAGTAGCATTCACAGATCCACTTCCTGCTTTGGAATCTTATCCAAAAGAGCAGCTATATAGGCTTCAGTTCAGGAGTAGAATATCATGCATCCTCAGTTTTCAGTCTCTCGGTTTTTTTGGCCTATCTTTCCCCAGGACAGTTTTGCTTCATTGCTCTCTTTCCCCCCCCCCCCCAATTCATGCCTATTGATTTGAATCTCTACAAAAATGAGCAGCTTGTTCATATACAGCTCAAATACAGTAATTTGAGTAGCTTGATCAAATACAGCTAACATAGAAATAAAAGAAAAGAAACAGGAAATTAAAGGCTTGCCTGCGCCACCTAGTGGTTCAATGCTGTATATACAGGAAGCAATACAGGAACAGGTATACATGCAGGTTTTCATGGCCAGTTGTTATGCTCAAGGTTACAATATTTAAGGGATTTTCAGCCATGTGATTTCAGGTCTTAAAATTGAAGAAATAAAGATCGATCTTACAGTTGTCAGTTGAAATTCCACTTCCTGATTCTACCGCGACGTGGAGCGGGCAAGCAGGACGGATTATCCAAAGCTGGCAACGCTGAAATCTTTAAAGTCTTCTGTGCTTGACGTTTCTCCCCAGGCATTAGGGGCTTCTTCGAAAGCAAAAAGAGAACCCAGCTACAAGCTGGAAGGTGTCCATAACCTTGCCCTAGAAGTCTCTGCAGATATAGAAGCATTCATTGAAAGCATGTGAACCAGCGCGAGAGCCGCTGATTGTTAATTAGAGGCAGAAGCTGTTAATTCCTCTGTGACCTGGAGTAAGCTCTCCTTTGGGTTCTGCTCTCCTGCTTCACTGCGTTGCTGAAAAGACTTATGTAGCAAAGGCAACCATACCTTATTAACATAGGATAATTCTTGTTGACGATTAATAAGGAACTTTGACTGTCGTTGGGAAATAGAGATCGCTTCAAGGTTTGCACGTTGTCTATTTCTTTGCTCATTGAATAGTTTCTCCAGGATTCTCCACTTTCCAGAATTGAAAGTGACTAGAAAAGCAGATTTGTCCTTTCGCCATACTGTTTACAGGAAGCCTACTTTCACAGGCAGATACTTACATTATTCCTCCAACCACCACCCGGCACAAAAAAACTCACTCATCAGTTCATTGATCTATAGGGCAATGCACGTATGTGATAGGGATTCCTTAGCTGAAGAAAAAACAATCATTAAGGAGACCTTACTTTCCAATGGATACACCACAAGACAGATAGATCAAGTATGGGATAAACAGTGGGAGAAAATTACTCATATTCCCACTCCAGATGAAATTAATGAGAAAAACAGAGTGATGGAACTAGAAAAATTAGACCAGAAAGAACACAAATGGCTGTCACTGCCATATGTGCATGGGGTAACCGATAAGATATCCTATGTGTTCAGACAGTACAATGTGAAAACAGTATTCCTACCTACCACCAAAATTGAACAGCTATTAGGAAACCCCAAAGATAAAAGACCAGAGTTAACCAATCCAGGGGTTTATGAAATTTATTGTGGAAATAGTCCAAGTTATACATAGGTAATACAAAAAGACCCATTAAAATCAGAATGCAAGAGCATTTGAGAGCAGTCAAAAATGGCCAAGAAGAAAAATCAGCGTTAGCCACACACGTTAAAGAAACAGGACACCAAATTGAATTTCAAAAAACCAGGTCTTTATTCAATGAGCAAAGAAATAGACAACGTGCAAACCTTGAAGCGATCTCTATTTCCCAACGACAGTCAAAGTTCCTTATTAATCGTCAACAAGAATTATCCTATGTTAATAAGGTATGGTTGCCTTTGCTACATAAGTCTTTTCAGCAACGCAGTGAAGCAGGAGAGCAGAACCCGAAGGAGAGTTTACTCCAGGTCACAGAGGAATTAACAGCTTCTGCCTCTAATTAACAATCAGCGGCTCTCGCGCTGGTTCACATGCTTTCAATGAATGCTTCTATATCTGCAGAGACTTCTAGGGCAAGGTTATGGACACCTTCCAGCTTGTAGCTGGGTTCTCTTTTTGCTTTCGAAGAAGCCCCTAATGCCTGGGGAGAAACGTCAAGCACAGAAGACTTTAAAGATTTCAGCGTTGCCAGCTTTGGATAATCCGTCCTGCTTGCCCGCTCCACGTCGCGGTAGAATCAGGAAGTGGAATTTCAACTGACAACTGTAAGATCGATCTTTATTTCTTCAATTTTAAGACCTGAAATCACATGGCTGAAAATCCCTTAAATATTGTAACCTTGAGCAATACAGGAACAGTACAGCATCTGAGAGAGAGAGATTGGAACTGCAGATAAGAGACCTCCCAGCAGCTAATTACTGTCCCTAACAGTTAATTACTGATGTTGCAGATAACAAATCTGGGGGATCAGGTTCCACAGGCGAGACTGCAGCAACAATCAGCAACACTGAATTGCAAGACAGAGGGGAGATCAGAAAACCAGATGACCAGCCTGCCGCGTACCACCAGTAGTCGCTCAAAGTACCACCAGTGGTACGCGTACCACAGGTTGGGAACCTCTGCCCTAGAGCAATGTTCTAGGAAATCTAAAAGGTTCAGCTTACTGTATTACTAAAATATCTGTTCATAAAAATATCAATGAATAAATGCTATTGCACTAACCCGGCACGTGAGTTTTTTAGGCCTGTGAATAATTTCTCCATTGTTATCCATGATTTCCAAACTTCCACTTTCACTGGAGTTTTCAGAAGAGTCATCTCCTTCAGCTATACGTTCTGGGACAACACCAGTGACACGCATCACTTCAACATGCAGACGTCCTGCAACCTACAGTACAAAAACATTAAGATTCAAAGACATTACGGAACTACATAAATGTCACCTCCCCCATACAAAACTGCAGCACAGAAACCAACAGAAGAACATTTAGCCTTCAGTCTCCTTTTCTCACTGGCCATCGATTTATTGACTATGTCCCCATTCAAGACAAAGACTTTGCCTCTCTCTCCTCAAAGCTAAGAGAGGTTGCAATCATGAGGACAACTGCAAATAAGAAAAGGGTAGTGCATACTCCAAATGGCAACACCATCTGTTGCCCTGTATATAACACAAGTCCTTCCTCAGTCTAACGTACAAGCACAGTTTATGAAAAAGCTTCCTTGTTACAAGCACAATATATCAGGAATTTAACCTTACCTCACCCTGCTGGCTAATTATAGGCACTGCATATTGAAGTTTAACATCACAGAAAAGGCACTCCAAAAAGACATTTGCTACACCAATTAAATTATGGTTTTCTTGGGCTTCGTAGAAAGGATCACCTTTTTTGCCAGTAAGTCTTTTCATCTATTAAAAAAAAGATAATTTTAACATCAAAAGCATACATTCAGTTATTCAGCAGAGATGTGCATTACTAAACAATGAGCTACATCCTGTAACGTCAAATATTCAAACCCCAAATTTATCACTGTGCAATGTCACTCTAAACAAAATAGGTAACATACAGGCATGGGGCAGCAGGGGTTATGTTGAGCATTAGGGCAGAAGGCCATTACCAAAAGTAGCTATAAAGAACACAGAGAGATGTTCCTTCCTCTGAGCACCTCAACTTTAAACACGTGCATTACAGATGTTGAAACCCAAAAGTCACAACGACCAAAAGCTTTTTCCTCTTTCAAAACAGAAGGAATCAAGACTTTCAGGAATCTCAATTCTGTTCCACATGCACAACTTATAATTCTTCTTATACTGTATAAGCAAAGTAACAAAGAAACTCCCATACTAGCTACTGGTAAGGGCAATACATTTTACCGTATATTGCGATGATTATTTCTAAAGAAATAATTTATCGCATCAAAACTAGGTGATAGCCGAAACGTGAGTTTGAAACATATCAACATTGCATCCTGCTATTTTAAAAGGGACAGATTATGGTAAAACCTAAATAACCCACATGGTGAGCCAAGTATTTACAAACATTTGTCTAATGTAAATATAAAGAGCCCCAAAAATAATTCAAAATCTGACATATATCAAAACAAAAATAAGCATAAAACAAAAGAGATAATAGGCCCTGCTTCATCTGCCTGACTTGTCACAAGTATGACAGACACCCACAAGAAGCAGGTTCACATGCTTTCCCCTCCCTCCCCTCTGCTTCTTTTTCATGCACTGGGAGGGAGATTGAAAACTTCTGCTTTTGAACTAACTATAGTTCCGTTATGGCCAAACTTGAGAACTATGGCTTGTTATCCTGGTTTATTAACAAATCACAACTTGAACAAGCCACATTTCTCTAAAGCCCGGGCTACACTGTACGCGTGCGGCCAATGTGCACGCATGGCACGCACGTACAGCATGGCATGGGCACACACGTCAAATGGAGCGTACCGTCGGCAGCCTACATCCCCACAGGGGCAAAGTCGACCTCGCCTCAACTTTTGCCCGTTTCTTGAATGTCGGGCCAATCGGGGGGGGCAGTTCTTTGTACTGTGGGGGCGGGACACGTTTTACGCGGTAGCCAATCACAGGGCAGATGTCACAAAACCCCACAAACAAGTACTTTTGAGAAGTCGCTGATCTCGTCGCTGATCTAGTCTCTGCTCTGTCAACTGGCGAACATATGTAGCTTTGTTCCGGCTCGCTCCGGCTGCGTCAGACACAGACGGAGCACGAACACTGATAGTGTAGCACGACCTTTACCTGTACATACGCATCTATAAGTTGATCTCACAGATAAGTTGAGGGGCACGTTTTGAACCAAAAATAATGAATTTGCTATGACCCATGGATAAGTCAAGTGTAAAACATACGGACAGTCATTCACACACATCAAATTGTTACCTAAGAACTCTACAGTCTATACAGGCCGGCTGCTTCTTATTCCCCTGCTTCTAATTCCCCCTCACCCCCCCTTCTGGGTCTCCACACACACCACACATCTATAACTCCTTTCTGCTCAGGCTGCTCGCCCTTCCCTTGTTGGTCTGCTCATGGAACAGGTGCAGCCTGCTTGGTCACAGCCATGCCTTTGCCCCTTGCATCTGGCAGCAGGCTGTAGCCTTCCTCCTCTGGGGGAAGCCGGGGAGGAAGCCACCGCCGGGGAGGATGGGACTTCCACGTTGAGCACCGTGGCCATGCTAGAAAGCAGTAAGCCTTCCTCCTGCCCCCAGTCTCGCACCAGGCCTCCACGGCGGCCTCCTGCAGCCTTGCGCTGGACATGCTTGCCAGCCAGGCTCTCACCAGAACGTGAGGTAAGCCCAATGCCAGACAGTATGAAACAAATGATGTAATAATCATAATCATGTTCTTATCCATTGACCCGCAGATACGTCGACCCAGGTTTTCAGGGTAAATTTTAAGACCAAAATTTTTAGACATACGTATACAGCTGGACCTCCGTATCCACAATTTCAGCATCTGCTGATTTGACTGAACGTGGATGCTCGAGGATATGGGGGTCACTTAAAAAATGCCTTTAAAAAGAAAAAACATTAACACTTTGGCTGGCAAACTGTTCCATTTGCAGGACTGTAGACAGTGAAATCACACTGCTACAGCCTCTTCCAGGTTGTATGACTTCCCCCCTCCCTTCCCCAAGGTTACCCCAGAATGCATTGACAACATAGTGTGTTCTCAAATGTGCGCATGGGCACTAAATTCCAACAACTGATTAAGATGATCATACAACTGAATGTGGCAATGGTACTGATAAATAGTACAGAGATTCCTCAAACATGAAACTGTTGTACAGGTGTCCCCTGGTTAACGACAGTTCGTTTAATGACGATCCACATATACAACGGAGGTCCCCCAGTATAGTACCTTACAAAGTCATTGCTGCTTGCTGCCTGAGCCTGCTGCTGATTACAAAATGGAGGCAGGAAGCACTCACAACCCCTTTTAAATCCTTTTTAATACATCTTTTAAAATCCTCAGACCATCAGCTGCTAGGTGCTAAACATCAAAGCACTAATATAGCACCAAACAGCTGATGGGCTGGGAATTTAAAAAGACAGGTCTGGAGCACTTGCCATTCATTCCCTATTACATTGCATTATATAGGCTTTGCCCGCTATACCGAAATCAACCACTAGATGGTGTTGAAGATTAAGGTTAAGACTTGCTTAAAGTTGGATTCACTTTACAACAGAGATTTCAGAACGTTAACTGGGGGACACCTGTATATGCAGTTCTCTTTTATAAAAATGGTACTGGGGAGAAACGTTTTGGTAACACTAAAAAATTGAGGTACAGTACCTCGTGGCTTCTCTCCTTCCACTCTTGATAGAGATCTCTCATGTCAATTAACTTGTTCTCTAGTTTCTCAATTGTCCACACCTGAGTACTTTTTCCTTTTCTTCTCACTTGAATAGCTGGTTCACTTACTATTGCCCCTCTCTAAATAAAGGCAAGACAAAATAACAAATAAAAATACACTCTATATCAAAATATTCCATTCTTCAGTTATATTCTCAAGCAATTCTAGATTAAGAACGTAAGAAGAGCCCTGCTGGATCAGGCCAAAAGCCCATCTAGTCCAGCTTCCTGTATCACACAGTGGCCCCACCAGATGCCTCAGGGAGCACAAGACAACAAGATAACCTGTTTCCCGTTGTCACTCCCTTGCACCTGGCACAGAGAAAACCCACTTCTAAAACCAGGAGGTTGCTTATGGCTTGTAACCTGTGATGGTCTTTTCATCCATGAATCTATGAACATTTAGCATTTTAGAGGGAAAGTGTTTACCTAAGCATGCTAGCTTTCTATGTTCAGGAAGCTACTGAAAGTACCTTAGTTCAGATACATGACACCCCATATGCTGCTGACCTGTGGACAAAGTACCATACATCTTTGTTGTATGTTGGAATCAACCTTTAGTTATAAAATAAAACGAACAGCCCAATCCTATCCAGCACTGGCGCAGAAGGGCCGCATGGCCCACACTGTATCCAGCACTGGGATTGACGAGGCTGGAGATCTCCTTGGGGTAAAAGAACATTTTACCCTGTGTCAAGCCTCAGTCTGCACAATAGGGCTACTCAGAACTGTGCCAGTTAAGTTACTGGAGCAGGCCAGAGAAGACCAGTGTAGGGCTTCCCGGCCTGGGAGGGAGGATAGGATACAACAGAGGTCTTATCTGCCGATCCTCCGCCCCTCCAAGGTCCGATCCGCCTACCCCCTGCCCCATTACGCCCTCTCCCTGCTCTCCCCATGCCTCCCCAGTCCTTGCACCACTTGGAGCAGCACTTGACCGCTCCACGGCACAGGGTCCAGCGGCGGCTGGCGGGGAGGCAACACAGGCCTCGGCACTAGCACCACCTCCTCCCAAGTAGTCGCAAACGTATCTTACAGCACATTTGCAACACTTGGCACCAGGCTGAGGCCCAGCACCAGCAGGCCTCCCTCGACAGGATTGCACTATAAAACTAAACTACATGAGGAGGAATCCAGAGTAGTGCTCAGACAACGTGCTGTTAAAGGCATATGTTACACCCACTAACTCTCTAGTGAAACTCTCTGAGCTGCTATGCATTAGGGGACCCCTCAAAAACAACTGCATGGATATAGAACAAGGGATGCAAGGGGAAGGAAAAATACCTATAAACCACACAAACTGTGTTTCAACTACAATACTCTGGTTTCAGGGTATTCCCAATCTCTCAATCCCCTGTGTTGCATCCTGTGTCATAGTCGAGCAGTGGCGTTCCTAGCCCTCCTGGTGCCTGGGGGGGGGACGGGGGCTGAAGCGCCCCCGTCGCACCAGAGCCCGGCTGCCGCACCCCCCCGGAAGTGGCACGTCACCGGCTTCCAGAGAGGCTCTGCTCCGAGGACGGGACAAGCCCTCCTCAGAGTGACCGCCCAGTTCGGCGGTTGAGGGCTTTGTGAGAAGGCTGAACGCGTCGACGGCTTTTATTTGGTTTTTTTTGTGCATGCGGAGAACCTTTCTGAGAGCAAATGGGCTGCCCGTTTGCCCTCTGAACCAAATAAAAGCCATTGACGCGTTCAGCCTTCTCACAAAGCCCTCGACCGCCGAACTGGGCGGTCGCTCTGAGGAGGGCTTGTCTCGGCTTCGGAGCGGAGCCTCCAGAAGCCGGTGACGCACCGAGTGGGCGTGCTGCTTCCAGGGGGCTCGGCAGCCGGGCTCCGGTGCCGCGCCGCGCATCCCCGAGCCCAGCTGCCGTGCCCCTGGAAGCACCGCGCCCACTCGGCGCCTGGGGTGCAGCAACCAGCTCCCCCATAGTAAAGACGCCACTGTTGCCGAGTGTTTCCTGACATTCAGTGGTCACATTTCAGAGGGCTCAGGGAGCTTCGGTATAGGGTAGGGGGCAGAGAGCATGCCTTGGCCTACTGCTCATTATTCAAATGCTACTTTGGATTATAATCATCAATAATTTAGCAGACAGTACAAGTATGAATGCCTGCTTCTATAGTATGCATACAGGTAGTGTACAACCTTTCTGAAACAGAAAAAATAGAGAACATTTATTCTGTGCTTACAGCTTCTCTCATTTGTGTATTTACTCTCCTTTTTCTCTTACACACGCACACGCACTTACTTCCAAATACTATTTCTAGACCCAGATGATATTACATAATTTGAGAATTTGTGCTAAAATAGTTTCACTGATCACTTTTTTTTTACCTTTCTATTGGCACTCAGGTTAGCAGCAGGTATCTGCAATGTCACTTGATAATCTGTTAGTCTGCTCATTTCTTCAGCTAAGAAGTTTGCTTCCCTCACTAGTGTATTGGCCTTAACTATCTGCTCTCTTAATTTAGCCAGACTCTGCCGAAATAACTCATCCCTGTGGGGAAAGGGAGACATGGAAAATGTAAAGAAAGAAACATTAATTTTATTAACAGAACGTTATTCAGGAAATTTGTCAAGCTCTTGGAATGAGAACTCAGTAAAAAAGAATTAAGTCATAAGTTTACAGTTTTGATAAGCAGTCAAACAATATTTAGGCTCACAAGTTTTCAATAAAGGACTACAATAGTAGTTACAGGTCCAAGGATGCTTCCTGTTTGTTTTTTACATATACACGTCATAATTGTCTCCACATTTCTTCCATATGGTCAGAATATGCTGCTTTCAACAAAATGGATTCCTTCCACTGTGCGATATTCCATCTTTACAGACATTCTGAGGAAAATTATATGCAAAGATGAAATCTAAAAGTCTACTATTTTAAACCTTTTTTTTCCTTCGGCCTGCATATTTATTTATTTATTTATTGGAAGCAATTTTAGCCCGTATGGCTGCAAAGATGTGCAAATGTCTGATGACATTTCAGAAGTAGAGGACCTGTGGAATAAGATTTCTAGTACTGAGAAATAAAGGCTTCAGTGCCCCTGTATCACTCCTTGCCCTGCCCCATGATAAGTAGATGCAAAATAAATTATGTAAACAAAGTAAAAACTCAGCAATGTTTGATAAATACGGGAATCAACGCTATGGAAAAAATAAAAAATTACTGACTTCAAACCGTAGCGGGTTTCCTCAAAGGCAGCCGCACACGGGAAAAAATACAATAAAATCCAAGGTAGAAACAGCCCAACGTTTCGCTCTAAAAAGCCTTAGAGCCTCTTCATAGGAAAACAATCCAAGATGATTGCAGTTGGAGTTGTCCTGGGTTCACCCTTCTTCTGAATAAAAACAAAAAAGCGCGGGAATCCGATTCCTAGAAAGCGGAAGTGACCTGCCTCCGCAGTCTGCCTCCGCAGTCGCAGCAGCTGTCTATTCGCTAATTAGTCTGTCACACAGCTTTCCATTTTCCTCGTTACTGACCCACAGTTCTTGTGCAGGATCGGTAGCCAGATGCGATTGGAGAAAGTCAGGTCCTGCTGACGATTCAGGAGGCCCCCCCCCATACTGCACATTTACTTATTTCTAAGGCTTTTTAGAGCGAAACGTTGGGCTGTTTCTACCTTAGATTTTATTGTATTTTTTCCCGTGTGCGGCTGCCTTTGAGGAAACCCGCTACGGTTTGAAGTCAGTAAATTTTTATTTTTTCCATGGCGTTGATTCCTGTATTTATCAAACATTGCTGTGTAACTACAAGCCATGAAAGTTATCGATCTAAAGTAAAAACTGTGAAGTCACTTATACAAAATAAGAGAGTTCATGACATTTGCTTAATATACGCAATGTAGCCACATCACACAACTCAGCCTCAAAGTTTGAGTTACTTTGTCATTTTTCTTTTAAACACAGAGTATTCACATGAAGCAACTATGATTTCCTAGTTCTGGTCATTACCCTCCTGTTCTCCCTCTACTACAAAACTAAGATCTTCTTTCAAATATTGTGAAGACTATTCGAATCTTGGATATATATTCTGTGCTCTCTTTTATATGTTGTTCTATTCCTTTCCAGTCAAGGAAGCTTCCAAAACTTATCTATAAATCTAAACTGAAGAATAGTTTGTTGTTGTTGCTATGCTAAGATTATTGTAGTCAAAGGCACTCAAAACAGGCAAAGTTACCTATTAAAAGGGATAATGTTCTAGGCACTTGCAAAATATTCAGACAAGTAAGCTGGGAGTGGTGGGTGTCCCACAGTTAAACAATATACAGTTTGAATAGGGTTACATTCTAATGCTAGTAACAATCCAGACCCACCCACCCCCAAAGAGTGTTAATTATAGTTTTCTTCATCAGTCATATTCTGTCTTACTTATGGTTTAAGCACCAACGTGTTCTCACCTCTCTTCTGACCAGAGATTCATTTTCTGCTGAGCATTCTGGGCAGCTTCTGAAAGCCGTTCACTACAATGCTGATATCGCCTTTCTGGAGAGAGTTGCTGCCGTAGCTGATCCAGCTCACGCTCATACATCATCCGCTGCTCCTCCAAAGCACTACGCTTCTCCTCCAAGTATTGTTTTTCCAAAACCTGGACTGCATTTTGTACTGGATCTAGGAGATATAGAAGAAGCCAAACGCTACTATTAATACTAATGTGATAGACAAAATACGCTGTGTTATTTCTTAATTCAGGTAAGCATACACGCCACAGCTGCAATGATCCAATGGCAAGAAGAAAAACTTACAATGCATCATTTTATTTTAGTTAGCCAGACCACAGGTGTACACATAATAGATTAACAGACCTATTGCTGTGGGTCTAGACATGTGTGTTCCTGTTTGTTATTTTCAGTGGCTCTGAGCAATCATTTTCTTACCATTGCTATTAAGTGTTTTCATTATAACTTCCATCTGTGCGAATTCATAATTATAGTCTGGTTCTGAAGAAGCTTCACTAGCTGCATCCAGATCATGTTCTGTTAACAGTGTTTCTTTTTCAGAGTCTTTCAACCAATCTCGTCGCTTCCTCTTAGGTAGATTGATTCTATTGAAAAGTTAAGACAATACTTATTAAAACTCTTGGCAAATTCTGAAACACGTATAAGATTTTCTCCCTCCGCCCCATGAGCAAAGTCACTGTTTCTGTGCATTCTGAGGTTAAAATTGCTACACACTGGAGGAATCATGGCCAGAGTCAAAAGCGATGTGGGCTTATTCCAAAACAAAGCAAGCTATAGACAACAGACTGCAGTTCCTGAACATTGCATAAAGTAAGAATGAGTGCGTGTATGCAACACAGTGTACATCACTTAAGGCGCAATCCTGCCGAACTTTAGGTCGGCTAAGCAAGCGCTCCGCTGGCCTAAGGAGTCGCAAAAGTGCTGTAAAGCACTTTTGCAGCTCCTCTAATGTAAGTGGCGCCAGCGTGGAGTCTAGCACCACTCATGCCGCTGTCACCCAGGACCTGCACTGGCTGACCCAAGTAAGTCCTAGGTCAGTCGGTGGGAGGGAGGGCCAGGGTGGTGGGGGAGGAGGCCATTGGCTGGTCCGGCCTCGGAGGGAGCGAGGATATCAGCGTCGATATCCCAAGCCCCTTCCCCGGCCTGGCCGGCCTTACATGGCCTTCCCAGTTGTGTGCCAGCCAAAAAGCTGGCGCACATCCAAGGCCCATTGAGGCCTCCTGCGCTTACCCCGGGGGAAGGGGACAAACTTCGGCCACACCGGTGCGGCCTGCAAGCCTGCTAAGATACAGCAGCCGGCCATTTCAGCCAGCTGCCACATCTTAGGCAGGATCAGGCTGCCCCTCAGTATTCAACATTTCTTTGTGACTGCCAGTGGGCTCTGTTGCCTCATGCAAGCCTCTGCGTGGCTACAGGAAGTCCTGAGAGCTGGCCATGGTCTGACAGGTGACGGAGTGATGATGACATCGCTCAGCAAAGCCTGCCCAGAAGATGTTGACAGCTGAGTAGTTGTCAGCAATGCAGGGAGGAAAAAAGGTGGGGGAGATACAGAAGCAAGAGGAGACCGAAGGAGACAAAGGCATGGAGGAAAGAGAAGGGAGTACTAATAAAGGGAGGAAAGAGAATCAAGCAAGCCAAGAGAGAGAACACAGAGGAGCTGAAAAGAGGGAGACTGTGTGCCCCAGCAGGGAGAATGAGAGAAAAGGGGGGAGAGACAAGATGACCAGACTCTGTGGAGGTTTGGGAGAGGAAGGGACAAGAGCAATCTCTTCCCCTTTGCTAACAAGCCACCAGTGGGTAGAGCCCCTTAGCAATCACCGGCCAGCAAACCTGGAACTGATGCTTACTGGCAGGCACTTAAGGAAAGCCCATGGAGTCCTTCCTGCAGAGTGGAAGCAGACCCTCTGTGCCTGGGGAGACCTTAAGCACCTAAGAGAGGCAGAAAGCAAGAAGCTCTTTCACCAACTGTACTACCCCGAAGAAGCTCCCTATGACTGGACCCAGAAGAATTGCATTGTGGACTATCCCCATTTAAGGGGACTTGTACTTATCAAAAAAATAGCAACTTGAAGAAACCCCTTCCTTAAGCAGCATTTCTTTGTCTCTATTGGCCAGTCAGTTTCACTCAGGGGCCAGATGTGGGCAGGCCATATATTAACCCACACCATATGATGTGGTCTGCCCCCTTGGGATGAGCCCAAGGGGGCAAGAGGTGCCACACTACCTATCAAGCCTTTGTGAGTTTATGGAATGCTATCAAACATGGAACACCTAGGATGAAAGAAAGCCTCCTTTCACTAACAGTGAGACAGAGAATAATGTAAAAAGGTAAAGGTGACCCCTGACAATTAAGTCCAGTCGTGTCTGACTCTAGGGTGTGGTGCTCATCCCCAAAGCCGAAGACCCAGCGTTGTCCGAAGACGCCTCTGTGGTCATGTGGCCGGCATGACTCTCCTTGCCGCAGCGCGTAGCATGCGGCTGGAACACAGAGCGCTGTTTACCTTCCCGCAAGCGGTACCTATTTATCTACTCACATTAACATGCTTTGGAACTGCTAGGCTGTCAGGAGTTGGCCAAGCAACGAGAGCTCACCCCGTCGCAGATTCGAACTGCCGACCTTTCGATCGACAGCTCATGCATGTGTTTCTTTTTGGTCAAATTTTCAAACAGATTAATTTTCTACACTACAACCTTTAATCTGCCACAGTTAGTGCAAGCTGTTTGGTTGAAGACCATGTCAATATGCATGCTGCTTAGCACTTACTCTTAAAGCCTGATGTAAATGACCATCAGTCAAGTCTTGACTAGAAGTTAGACTAGATTATCTTCATTTTTGAGGAAGTCTGCTTACAATCTAAAATTGTCACAAGGAGACAAAGGGTGGTGGTGGAGGCACGGATACATCGGGGAAGAATATGCATTTCATGCACACTTACTTGGGCTTAATTACAGTACAGAGAGAGAATTTTTTTTACCTAAAGAAGTGGTTGTTTCCCCATAAGATTCTATCTCCATGCCACAGTTGTGTCACGGAACACACCAATGTACCATTTACGCAGGATCTGAGAATAAAACATGAGAATGAGACCATAACCATCTTCTTTCTAGTACACAGTTCTCAAACTCTATGACGGCAAACAAAATTGTAACAGCAATTCCTATTTGCCACAGACTTTTATTCATCATGATCTATATGGAGGTCTTATTGCAAAAGATAAAGAAGCTGAAGTAGCACAACTCCTTTCACAGTAGTTGCAATTGTCCTTGAAGGGAGTGGAAGAGAGGTAAGAAAACCTGGCTTGTCTGGAACCATGTTAGAGAGAAGGTGTCCCTACATGCATGGTAAGAACTCCCAACATGCATAAGGACAAGTGTGCATTTTGCCTCATGGCCTAACAAATACCTTGGTGAGAAGAATGAAGAAGAAACTTGTGCATTACGCAGTACAATGTGTGCCTAGCTGTGTGCCATGGAGCCTAGCTCTCATTTTGAGAATTGTGCATTCTACCATTCACAAAGCTTGAGGTAAGCCTCACTGGAGAGGCATGAGAAGCTTTTAGAAAAGAAACAAAGTCTTCTTACCATTTTCAATTTCAACTTTTCCATATGTATTGAAATGATGAGATCAGGGGTGTCCCAGATATGGTCCACAGAAGCTCTTTATCTGACCCCCATGATAACTGGGCTTTCTCCGTTCTCCTTTCAGCAACACCACTTCAGCTGAGGCGTCACTTCGCAGACCACCTCTGAGCTGGAAAGTGACACCTCAGAAGAAGTGGCGCTGCTGAAAGGGCAGCCCACATGATAACTAGGCTCTCCCAGCATGATAATGAGGCTCCCCCATAACTTGAAAATATGAAGTACTTGAAAATATGAAACCCTGAATTCAAGATTTGCACATTTTCCCATCTGTCTTTTGCAGCTAATGAGTTGCTACGTGAGAACAAAATGCTCATTTCTGGTCATCATCTGCTTAATGACATCACTTCCTGCTTAATGATGTCACTTTTGGCCCTTAGCAGGCACCATAAATGGTTAAACGTTTTCGAGCTATGTGGCCACACAGTCTTAAAATAGAGTTAAAATAGATACACAATGTTTCGTTCATAATTCGCAGAGAGTTTCTTCAAGAGGGTAATCAGCATGTGAACAGCACACACCAAAATTTTGGTGTGCGCTGTTCACATGCTTGAAGAAGCCCTCTGCGAAGGATAAGTGAAACGTTGGGTATCTATTTTAACTCTATTTTTAAGACCGTGGCCACATAGCCTAAAAATGTTTAACCATTTTATATCTGCTGGCCACAAAAACCTGAAAAACCATACCATAAATGCTATGTGGCCCGCTATATGAAATATGTTTGACATTCCTGGACTAGACAGTGAAGGCTCTACGTACTCTCCTATAGTTATTGGGTTGGGTTCAAAGTACAGCTTCTTCTACTGAGGGGGAGGGGTCCTTCAGATCAAACTAATTGCTAGATAATGTCAAGAGCCCAAAGGAAGATGCTGTAGTTTTCTACCCTTTTCATTTACATGTCATTTCCTCATGGACCTTACAGCAGGCTGCAGGTCAACCAGGTAGACACGCTGTCATCTTTTAGCATGGATATCCACAGTTCTGAGATGAATGTGTCAGAGTTGCCTATTTACTTAACTTGAAGACTGAAGGTTTTTTCTTGATTCAGAATAACAAGGTTTATGAAGAGAAATAAACGAAATGAAATAAAAGGACAAACCTTGAATTCAGTATTAAATCATGAATGCTCTAACAAGAGGCTGATTCCTACTGACAAACGATTATTACTACTGCTGTAGCAGCAGTTCCTTGCTATAACAGGGGAGACAGAGCTTCTATTTTAGCAAGGCCACATGAACGTTTAAGTAATTGGGTCACAGGCTGTTCTCTGTAAGCAGTCTGTACAAACCTAGTTATAATCTCTTTAATGAGTCTTATACGTATGTCACTTCCCCACTGATAACAATTCTTCAAAAACAGGTCACAAGAATGTTTATTCCACATCACACACAGCTAAAAGAATAAAAGTGTCTTTTAACAGTTTTGCAAAATATTTGTAGAGGCAGTTTTTGAATAAATTCCTCTTTGCATTTAAATTTAGTCCCACAAAAATTGGGAAATTACTAGTGTAACACCTAGTTTTCTCACAGGCAACATTTAAACAGCTATCTTCTCCCACTTTCACACAAATAATCTCACAAGTTTCAAGTGTGGTAACAGCACACACTAGCCTGAAAACCGCATTTCAATTTGTTTCCCTAACTATATGCTACCTCCAGGATCAGAGGTACGGTAGTCTGCCTCAGAACACCAGATGCTGGCAACAGCAGGAGAGACATTGGCCTACATGTCCCACTTGTGGGCTTTTCAGAGGGATCTGGTGGGCCACTTGTGGGAAACAGGATGCTGGACTTTTGGTCTGATCCAGCAAGGCTCTTCTTATGTTCTGATATCACAAAGGTGTTACTTTCAATCAGCATGAAATGACTCATTCATTGCTAGCTGGTAACTCTGGCAACAAGGTCTGTGCCTACTTAGGCATTTTGGTTGAAGCACAAATTAAACAAAACCTATTAGTTATACATTTTTTCCAGTGATATGCTTTGTTCTTGCGAATCAAAATGACTAATTCCTAGCAAAGTAATTCTATCACCATAACTTGGAATACCATCGGTTTGGAATGTTGTATATTTAAATCAGAAGTTGCAGAAAGTATAGTAAAACTTTTTGGGAAAAAAAGTGTGAATTTCTATATTTTGTATACCCTATTTTATCTTGTTCAACAACCTGGCACTGTATCATACATACTGTATCATAGTGAAAACATAGCACATTTGTGGAAACTGCAAGCCTCATGACTCAGGGGTTCAGAGAAGAGAACATAAAAAGAGCCTTGCTGGATCATCTAGTCCAGCTTCCTGTATCTCACAGTGGCCCCACCAGATGCTTCCGAGATCACACAGCCAACAAGATAACCTGTTTCCTGCTGTCACTCCCCTGCACCTGGCACAGAGAAAACCTACTTCCAAAGCCAGAAGCTTGCTTATGGCTTGTAACCTGTGATGGTCTTTTCCTCCATGAATCTATCCAAACCCCTTTTAAAAAGGCATCTAGGCCAGGTGTCATCACTAACTCTCCCACCACTCAATTTTAGTGCATGTCCCCTGGTTCTGGTGTTGTGCGAGAGGGAGAAGAATTTGTTGTGCGAGAGGGAAAAGCACGGCCTTCTCTGTGGTGGAATCGAAGTTGTGGAATTTACTCCCTTGCGATTTAAGAACTCCTTGAGGAGTTCCGGCAGGGTAAAAAAGTTTTTGTTTTCGTTGTCATTTGGATATAATTGGGTGGCTTTATTACAACTGGGTGTATTGTTATTATCGCTGCTTATTGTCACCTTCTATTAATGACATCTTTTATGAGCACCTTTTACTGGTGCCTTTTTATTGTTTTACTGCTTATTGCTATTTTCTGAGATTTTATTGCTGCTATATTGCTGCTTCTGACAATTTTACTGTTTTAATATTTTAAAAAATATTTATTATGATCGTACATTGATATCGTTTGTTAGCTACCTTGAGCACCCACAATATGGGGGAAAGGCTGTACATAAATACATTAAAAATAAATAAATAAATGGGTTGGACTGAGAGTTGCACACATAAAAGTCCACTTATGCAATAGGGATTTCTTACCCCTTACTTCCCACTGCAGCACCCTGCATACTCCCCAAACCCAAGCCTAAGAGTTAGAGAACCTTCCAGGGGCATGGGGGGGGGGGGAAGCGCTGAAAGTTTGACATAAGCACTATGTGCAAGGTGGATCTGGATCTAACCCATATAAATTATTTATTTAAATAAATTATTAACAAACAAGAGAATCACAACTAAATCAAAACAGACTGTAGGAATACCCACAACTTACTGATGCTGCTACTAGCTACAATGTTAAGAGTAACAGATTTCTTGTATTCAGGAATATAGCCATAACAGTTAAACCTGTGAAATGTATGCACGAAGCTCAAATGCAATTCTGTGACAAGAAATAGTCAGGAAAAGGACTCTCATACATACCTCAAACTGCAAATAAAATGCAATATTAGGGGACAAGTACAGGTGGGCCCCCATATCCACTGATTCGCTATCCACGGTTTCAGTTATCCACGGATCGTGGGGACCCCCCCAGGCTTTTACTTTTTTCCCAGTAAGCTTCATTTCTTCCTTAAAGAAACAGGAGAAGCAGCCTCTGGCTGCTTATTACAGGCAAGTAGAACGAGACTAAGTACTAGAGAGGCTCTGCAAGGTTAACAGAAACCTTACAGAGCCTCTCTAGGACTTAGTCTCGTTCTACTTGCCTGCAATGGAGGCTGCTTCTCTAGGACTTAGTCTCGTTCTACTTGCCTGCAATGGAGGCTGCTTCTCTGTTTGTTTTAAGGAAGAAACAAAGCTTGCTGAAAGAAAAATAAGAGCTGGGGGGGGGGGGGCAAGCATGCCTACCTGCAGGGGAGGCAGGGTGGGGGGCCCTCAGGAAACCATGGAGGGGGGGTGTTCGCTCTTATCCACGGTTTCAAGTATCCACGGAGGGGCCTGGAACATATCCCCAGCGGACATGGGGGCCTACCTGTATTTATTCTTTCTCCTCAAGCCTTGAGAAAGGTGGAAGCACTTATTTCTTACCCCATGATTTTATAAAAGCTAGGTCTGTGGAGATCTCTTCAATAAATCAGAAGTCCTTTTTGCATAAAGGACATTTTTCTTCAAAGATATTTGGGAATCATGTAAACTGACTCTGCCTGATGTCCAGTGTATTAGTTTTATATACAAAAGACAAACAGAGGCTCACCCTTTTGTAAGATGCAGCCAATTTTACAAGATAGATTGAGCTGCCCATACCTTGCATTTTCTTTGGGGGTCAGAGAAACTTCTCCATCTGATGCAATGTCTATCTCACAATGCTCTGGTTGGATCCCTATGCCAAACAACTGTATATCCTGAGAAGTATCTGCACCAACCCTGGTGTGATCCTGGTAAGACAAAAATCACAAAAATAAAACTTGCTGCTTCCGTATTTGTGTTAATAGATGTATGGCAGGACGTCTGGCTCAGTTGGTAGAGCGTTCGTCTCCCAAATGCCTGAAGATCTGCAGGACAGCAGTTCAAGACAGCCGGAAGTCTGTTGGAGAGCTGCTGGCACGCCAAGCTGATAAGCTGCAGAGCCCTGTGGGGGAGTGGAGCTGCAGCTGAAGCAGCTGAAGTTGAAGCGTGCTGAGGCGAACGCCAGAGAGAGAGAGGAGAGAGATCTGGACTGTGAAAGTAACATCTCGAATGAAGGGTTCTATGAAAGATTAGAACATTATTATATTGTAAAAACCCTTTGGGGTTTAGAACAGCCTGCCCATGTACACCGCCTTGAATAAAGTCAGAGGAGAAATCCAATGACCAGAAAGGCGGTATATAAATATGGGGGGCTGTGTGTGTGTGTGTGTGTGTGTGTGTGTGTGTGTGTGTGTGTGTGTGTGTGTGTGTGTGTGTGTGTGTGTGTGTGTGTGTGTGTGTATTACAAAGTATGTACTGTATACACAATCCATTCTGAAATCCCATGCTGATATTCACTATGAAGTGAAAATGTTGCTAGCCTGGGCAGAAGTAATTGACTGTTCTCCTACACAGCACTCTGTCAAAGTAATTTCAAAGAAATATGGAAACACTATGAATAATATTATAAGAGTACAGTGAACCCTTGATTTAATGGACCTTGATTTAACAGACTTCAGAAATAATGGGTACTGTCTGCCTCTTTACAAACTAGTCATATATGTTTTGTGCATGCATGTGTGCATTGTCATAAATGGATTTAACGTAAGACTTTCAGATTAACACCCCTTTCACCATTAGTCCACTACATTAAGGGTTCACTGTACTAAGACACAATGTTTTATACGAGGATAGCCAATGAACTCTGCAAACTAGGCAGTTTTCACTTAACTGCTGAAAATATTTTCATTTTTAAAACCTTTGATAAACATTCTGTTGGGTTTAGAGAAGTCTAAGAAAACATGTTTCCATTCACATGAAGTGAGCAAAAGAAAGAGGATTAGGCTTTAATCATCATAATAACTACACAAATGAAGCCTAGTAAAGATAATCCAGTTGCATTGAAACAAGAGACTTGAATTTTTACTTTGCTGCATAGCAAAGAAAAACTTGGCTTGTACCTCAGAGTTGGAGCTCAGTCATTAGAAGAAGAGTTTTTTAATAGGTACATTTATCAACAGAGGCATTTCTACGGTAGGGGTGGTATCGGAGCCATTCTGTACCACAAAGGCAACAGACAGGGAGTCTCCTGTCTGTTGTCTTCGCGGCATGGAATGGCTCCGATGGTGAGGGGGCGGGACCTCCTCGTTCCGGGTTGTAAACGGGGACTAGGATGGGGCGCAATTTACAGTACCGCCCCTACCATAGAAACGGCTCTGTTTATCAATATGTGGCTCTGTTTATCAATATGTATATTAGTACAGAGGTAGTCCCTTATGTCCTGGTTCCGTTCTGGATATTTGTCTGGAAGTTGGAACTGACACAAGTTGAAACAGCGCTATTGCGCAGGTGCAAAAGCACAAAGACGGACGGACTGAATTGGCATGAAAGCACAGGCACAGGTGTCCATAAGTCAGGAATTACAATTCTGTAATTTGGGGACATCTGTAATTCGGGGACTACTTGCATTCTACTTGTATACTCTAAGTTGCCCAGCTGTTTGATTCCCCTCCCCCCAATATATGAATGTATTTATTCTTACATCTCAATCCATAACATTATAAGTTGTATGCATATCAAAAACAACATTAGTACAACAAATCCTTCAAATCTAAACTTTTCCTTCCAGAACCAAAAGTATTATAAAGTAGCGGCAACAAGATGGGGAGTGCCTCACATCAAGCTTTTTCAATCAGCTACAAAGAAACATTTATTAAGAGAAATTACGATACATTCTCAATTCAAAAGAACTGAAGAGCAGCATAAAGGCTTTTTATTTATCTGATTTTTGTCCCACTTTCATCCAAAAGGGCACCCAAAGCGGCTTACAAAAAATAAAACCAGATTTACAAGAACGTTTTACAGCAAATAAAGTACCTTTCATAATGCGGCTTCCTTCCTTCAATGCTGATTCATTACGGGCTTTGAGATATTTACTCAGGCTTTCACAGTCCATATTCAACTCGTCATCTCAGTTTTCGGGTTCGAGACAGTGTCAATTAAAACAACAAAGTCTATTACTTGACATTTTGCCTTATACTTTGTAAGGCTTCATCAGAAGGTCAGTTCTGATCTTCCTGTTCCGGGTCCGTATTTAACTGCCATAATATTAAGTGCCTTAAAGACATACGTGTCTGTTTTCACTCTCTCCTTTCACCTTCCGTACATGGGCTTTGTCCCAGTGTGACTGACCGTCGTTCTAGTCAATGGGAGCAGTGCATCTTTGGCCAATCAGCTCCTGTTGCCTGTTTTTTAATGTTGTATTCTACAGTGCTATTTCGCACAGAACTTGACTTCCCAGAATGGATCCCTCACGTTATGAGAGGTACATGTTGATTTTTATAAGGGTTGTGCTAACAAAGAGCCATTCTGAGAATCAATTTAGATTAGCTCCTATAGGAAAACAAGACCTGCTACATTGCCAGCTTCTAGTTCCACAAATTCCAAGTTTTTTAAAGTGCCAAACCATTTGCCATTCAAAAGTGAGTAAATTGTTTTATATCCATTTTTACCTTCAAATAATAAACCAATAATTCATTGAGCGCAGGGTCTGCATTTAGATTCACCAGATAACACTTGTCTTCTCCAACTTTAATTCCAGAAGATTCAAGGGAAATACCCATGCTCTCTAGCTGCCTTTGTCTCTCCTGAAAAAATACACAATTTTTTAAAATTCATTAGATGTACTTAGATTAAATGGTAACAAGCCTAAATAGTATGGGTTGGATCCCGAGAATTGTAAACAGAAGGTAAAATAGTATATAGATTGCAAATGCTTGTACAAGAGTTCAGGCAGTATTATAACCTCTCAACTGTATACTATGATGGCGGTTTTTGACCCAACTGTTATTTTTGTGTAGATACAGAGAGTGCGCAGCTTCACTCTGAACATAATCTATGCAACTCAAGGCAATCACGTATGCTACTATCGTGTGCTAACAACCAGAGGTGTAACCAGCCCCCGCTGAGGGCTCCCCCGCCTGATGTAATGACACTCCCACCCCATTTTTCCTACACCCTGCGCCGTCAAAGGCACCGCCGCAAAAAAGACACCTGCAAAAAGCAGACTAAAAGAGGCATTAAAAAGCCACTTTTAGGCCGTTTTTTGCAGCGTCCTTAAGCACCAGGGGGTGCACAAGCTGGCACAACTTACCCGGTCTTCGTTGTGCTGCCAAGGCTGGACTCCGGAGGCAGCATTCTTCTTACTGGCCAAAGATGTCCCTAGAGAGGCTCACCTGGCAGCACAACAACGAAGGCCGGGTAAGTGGCACCGTTTCTACCACTGCGCTGCCGGCTTGTGCATCCCCCGGCGCATGTTGCCATGCATGCCCGTGGACACCCCGGAACACATGGTGACACACACCGGGGGTGTGTGCACAGGCCTGCTCTCTAGCTTTGCTGCCGAATTGCCGCAGAAGTGGCGACTTGTGTACACACACACACCCCCGTTCATGTCGCCCCTGCCACCCGGGGGCCCACCACCACCCCGCCCACCCAACGACACCACTGCTAACAACTCATTCAGTCAACAGTAACAGATTGATGCTAAAATTGTTGCTAAGATTGACTCATTCAGTCAACAGTAACAGATTGATGCTAAGATTGATGCTAAAATGGATACGCAACCAATTTAGCAAGAAATATTCAAATTGCTTTCTCTGGAAATATAAACTTTCTTCATCTTTGCTATGTGAACCAAACAATGTAAAGTTGTATCAGTTCAGTATTTACCACAAAAAAGCACAGAAAATATTTAAATACCTGAGCAATTTCTTCTGTTTTCCGTAACTTCTCCTCCCAAGTGACAGTCAATTCTTTTATTAGTTTTTCAGATTCCTCCAATTTTTCTTTTAACTCTGGTGCCTTCATAGCCTTAATATCCAGAAGACAATTACAACCATCTTAACAGTTTCGATTTAGCCACACCAAATTTAATCCTCCTGAATTAGACCCTACTTTTCTAAAATAATGGCCAAATAAATTGAGGTGAGTGTAGGGGCTATGACCACAGTCACCCAACTGGGTGGAAACGCCCACATTGTTCCTCATTCTATTTATTTGTACAGTATTTCTGTGTTCCATTTGTACTCCCCCCCCTTTTTAGGAGTATAAAATAGCATTTATCTTCAACAATTCTGTGGTGCAAGTTTTATAGCTGAATATAAAGCTGAATATTATTACAAAATACTGAATAAAACCAGTATTTTATACCTATTTCAAGAGACAATCCAACAGCGCAATCAGCACGTTTGCAGCACTCAGGTAGTAAGCGGCGCTGGCGATGAGGCTGGTGGTGCTTGTTCCACCAGCAGAAGGAGCCCAGGCCGCCAGACAAAGAGAAGTCCAGTGGTGGGAGGGAGGGCCGGGGTGGCAGGGGAGGGGGAAATTGGCCGGTCAGATCAGGGGATATTTTGCGGGCCATTTTGCCAGCACACAACCAAGGAGGCCTATAGGGGCCACTGGGGTTCTCCCCAGGGGAAAGGGACAAAAGTGTGCCCCAGTTCTGCCAGCGTGAGCCCAATCCTGCGGATATGCCACAGCGCGCTTAGCGCACTGCGGCAGATCTTAGGCAGGATTGGGCTGTCCATCACCTCTCCATTAACGGTTGTAAAAGGTATATAAAACCTTAAAAAGGTTTTATATTTCCTTGAATTTCACTAGTTCAGTAAAATTCCAACAATGTTTACCTCTGCCTGAGAGAGTTGCTCTTTCAGTTTCTCAACTTCTTCACGCAGTTCTCTGATGACCCTAGCATTTGGATCTTCATTTACTATAGCATGGTTTACTATCCTTTTAGCTCTGTCTGCATATCTCAGCGTAGAGAGTGTTTCTTCATAATTGTCAGCTGCCGGACTAATTGTAGCTATCATTGCCGTTTGACTATTTCCTCCCAAGTTGTCCTAGAGAATACATTTATGGAATGCTTAAAGTACATGGAATGGAAAAATACCCATTCTCTTAATATACTATTCCATCACATTTGATATACGTTCTTTCAAAATAAAGGTACATTGCAGTGCAAAACAGCACAACATCCATGATTTTTCATTTTTTCCTAAATTACAAGATAGGTTCAAGGTTTACCTTGAGAAGCCAGGTAAGTACAGAATCTCTGTAAGGCACAAATTTGTTTTTCCCCTTTCCTGCTGCTTGGTCTGCAAGTGATGAAATAACCAAGCCTAGTGTTGAGAGTGACCTAGGAGAGAAGCAAATTGTCAGCCATTTGAACATCATTGAATATATTATTTGACAAAATTTATAACATAATGTAATCTTGCAAGAAAGGCAAGCCTCTGTAGAATATAATTCAAGAATTTGTGAAGAACTGAAGTAGATTTCAAAAAGTAGTAGATACTGTGGCTGCATTTGTTTTCAGCTTCTAGTGCTTAGAACACTTGACAGCTGTTTTTTTCCGCCTTCTAGCGTGCTTGGGTCGCAGTTTTTCTCCGTCCAGCCCGCTCGCCACGCTAGAAGTTTCAACTGCGAGCTCAAAGCTAGAAAAGATGGTGGCCTCATGCACCAATAGGAAGACTGCTTGGTTGCAAAGGATCTTGGGAGATGTAGTGCAAGGGATGAGGAGCAACAGCAGCCATTCTGATTTTCGGTCATTTCTGTTCATTTTGGGAGCCCTTGTTGCAGCAATATTCAAGCATACTAGGAATGTCACTTCCTGCTATTTCGGAGTTGAAAAACAAATGCAGCCTGTATCTCTCAGAGGATAATGACCAAGGAGCCAGCTCTCTGAAGCCCATGTATCTTCCAGATACTAAAGTGTATTGAATATATCAAAATAATTTAAGGTCACAAGAATTATCAACAGTAGGCTGTACTGGAGTTCAATGCAGTACCACACACAGTCAAATGAATAGAACTCTAAGACCTCCCAGAAACTGGTTAGACACGAGAGACAGGAGCAGCAAAAGGGTAGGATTTGACAAGGAATGTAGTCTAGATATACCGTATTTCTTCCATTCTAATGTGTCATCAATTCTAAGGCGCACCTTTAATTTTGTTATTACCAGCAGGTGAAAAAAAATTCCCCCAGGATTTATGTGCAAATAGTACCCCCCCCAAACGTACAAATGGTACCCCTTCTTGCTTATTACCAGGGCTTGTAGGGGCTTCGGGGAGGCCTGCGCGACCCTCTGCAGGCCTCCCCGATCTCCAGTTCGGCAAAAAACAGCGGTTTTCGGCCATTTCCAGTTTTCGCGAAAACTGCACTTGAGTGAGAGTCAAGGTTGCCCTGTCAGCTGAATCGTGGTGAGGCAAACACCAGAGAGGGAGAGCTGGACTGTGAAAGAAACATCTTGAATGAAGGGTTCTACGAAAGATTAGAACATTATATTGTAAAAAACCCTTGGGGTTTAGAAAGCCTGCCCATGTAAACCGCCTTTGAATTAAAGTCGGAGGAGAAATCCGATGACCAAAGAAAAGGTGGTATATAAATACTGGTTCATTTATTATTATTAATTATTATTATTTTTATAGCCTGCACCAGTCCATGGGCCAGATCTGGATGGTGTGCGATCCAGGTAAGCTGTGGCTGGGCGGCATAGGGACAGGGGGAGGGCATTCCAAAGGCATTTCAGGACGGGCAGGTCAGGTCTGGTGGTAGTGGTGTACGCTGTATCCTATCCCCCTCTCAGGTTCATTTTGTTCGACATGGGCAGTCTTGATTTGTGCTGCCAAAATGGCAGGTGCAGATCCAAGGAGGCCCGTTGCAGGGACTGGGGTAAGGGAACAAAAAGTTCCCTTACCCTGAGGAGACCTCCAACCCTTTCTAATCTGCTCAGGATACAATGTTGCCAGCGCCAGCATAGCTGGACTGCAGAGCAGAGCATAGGATAGGATGCCCATTACTAAACACTGTCACAAGCATTCATTTGTTTTTTTCCTCTCTTTACACACACACACACACACACACACACACACACACACACACACACACACACACACACACACGATTATCTTCCTGTTTCAAAATTTTCCCTCCCCCTGTAGAAATTCTAAACCAATTTAGAATTGCAAACAATTATAATGTCATACAAAGCAGTAAAACAAGGTTAATTTAAGGTAAAGGTAAAGGTGACCCCTGACAATTAAGTCTAGTCGTGTCCAACTCTAGGGTGTGGTGCTCATCCCCATTTCAAAGCCGAAGAGCCAGCGTTGTCCGAAGATGCCTCCGTGGTCATGTGGCCAGCATGACTCTCCTTGCCGCAGCGCGTAGCATGCGGCTGGAACATGGAGCACTGTTTACCTTCCCGCAAGCGGTACCTATTTATCTACTCGCATTAACATGCTTTGGAACTGCTAGGTTGGCAGGAGCTGGCCAAGCAACGAGAGCTCACCCGGTCGCGGATTCGAACTGCCGACCTTTCGATCGACAGCTCATGGTTCAGCGGTTTAACCCACTGCGCCACCCACTGGCCTAAGGTTAATTTAGGCCTCAGCAAATTTTCAAGCCAGTAGTTGCAATGAAGTAATTTTAATTTAAAAGTGTATTAATTGGTTTGAGAAACGCAGAAACACAGCCAGGGAGATGTTTACACAAAATTACTGCACTAATTTTAATGGTAATGATAATCTGGGTCCATTCTCTGTCTGAACAAAGTGTAAGTAGGTACAGTATACAAAAACTTATAATTGTGATTGCACCCCAGGTAAGTTTAACATGAAATCTAAACTTTTTACAAAGAAGGCCTCAAAGCTGATTCACCTATGAATGATGGTGAAATCTTACATCAGTACCAGTCAGGACTATGTAGTTAACAGTAACTAGGTTTACAAGCCAGCAGTAGCAGAGCTACATCGCCCCCCTGTGATGTCATGGCTGGAGACATCACAGGGCCCGCCCCCAAGGGACATCATCCGGAACCAAACGTGCCTCGGCGGGCGGACGGGGGCCAAAACTAACAGCCACGCTGAGGCGGCGAACAGCTTCTCCTGCCATCTCTGAGCTGTTCCACCGCCTTTGCCGTCCCGGCCGCCATCTTCTTGTCGCCGACGCCAGTAAGATGCCCCCTGCATGCCTCCTGGGGGCGAATCGCCCCCGCCCCAGGTGTTCCTATGCTACTGCAAGCCAGCTTCAAACCCCGATTTTATACACTGGTTAAAACACACTGGTTGGCACTGATGCAAATGTGATGCCACACCATAGTTAATGCAAACAAAAAACAGGAGGGAGGAAACATACAACACTCTAGTCTACTCTCAATTTCTAAAACAAGGTAAAGAGATCAATGTCCTTCAACTGCACCAGCCAAAGTTTCAAAATATACCTTCCCGATGGATAAAATATCCTTTTCTTGGATAGATCAACAAGGGAGAGGAGTACAGTATATTAAAAATAAATGATAACATAGAACTACTATAAATCTATGTAAATAAAGAGTTTATTGGTGCTTCATTTTCTAAAGAAAACAGCTTAGTAGCAGGAACAAGTAAATCAAGCAGCTTAAAAATAATAATATATTGAAGTCATTGTATAGCTTTTCTTACTAGAGAAATGATGGTGATTAAAACTGCAGTGTTGTCATTTTACCTACTTCTGTGAGAATACAACCAGTTATGGAATTAAAATGCCTCTAACTTGTTTCACTTATAGGAGGCCCAGACACTATGATCTGTTATTTAATAAGTATTCTTGAATTTTGATCACACAAAGCAGCAAGATTTCTAAGAACTCTGTAGGCCCTGCAAGAGTCCAACTCTTCGATGCAATACCCACGTCTGCTGGGGAAATGGGCATGAAGAAATGTAATGAGTGCTTCTGTCAGTTCAAGTTAAAAAATTATTTTTAGACACACAACTGGCTCACCAATGGAACAATTTACAGAAGAAAGGGTATTCAAACATTTGGGACTTAAGGGTTAAATCTAAACGTAGTCTACTGACCAGAAACGTAATCTAAATAATTTCTGAAGAGGCTAGCTAGAGAGAATATTTTTTTAGAAAACTCAACTTCACCAGGGCTTACTTGTTGATATTGCTGCCTTCCTTCAGACGTTCTCCAGCTGCTCCTGTTTTAGATACTCTTTCGCTACCAGCCAAATCTACCAGGCTGACTTTGCTCACTTTCTCTCCAGAGTTCTAAGCAAACACACACACACACAAAAAGATTAACACAAAAACAAAGACACCTACATAAATAGCCCAAGAATGACCTCTAATTGCAAACACAAACAAGAACTGGAAAAGTAAGAAAGCAGGCGAACAGCAACAAGCAGTTACTTTATTAGCCTTCTTTTAAGCCGCTCTGCTATATAGTAAAAATACTTCGCCACTATAATCCAACAGCAATACATATTTGTAAATACCCATAATTCCTTTTCATCCCAATTAAATTTAATTGGTTAATAAATCCTATATGGTAAATAAAAGTGATGAAGTTAACCTTTTATTTGATTAAACATACTGGCATCAAAATTCTGCATAGTAAACATCTCTTTTTCCATGAGGCATACATTAAAAGACACCTAGTTACATTAAAGATGCATGTATGCCATTTTCTTTATCCTCTCCATTATATCATCCCCATGAAAACAGGATTCCACTTATCTGGAAATGTAATTGTCTATTTTCATTTCTTTGTGTTGCGTAGGCATAAGGCAGCCAGCAGAAAATCACTTTGAAACTTCAGGATCCATAGCAGACCAGCAAGTCTGCCCCTCCTCTTTGGCACATGTTTATCATATTTAGCTTCTTAGCTTGGTCCTGTCCCTAATATTTTAGCTTTCTATGCAGCAGGAGAGTTTCATGCAGGCACTTTAAACAGTCACCATGTGCGTTCCAAGGGGATTTTATACTACTACACCTATACTACATGTGTTCTTCTGAATAACTCAGTCAATTATAATTTCTCTTCTATGAACTACCGATACAGCCACAGGCTTCTGAACTGTGCGCCCCTCCTGCAACCAACACAAAACACTCAATCTGGACAGTTTGCAATATATTTCTTAGATCAGTTTTTCATTTGAGTCTATCCACTTCACTAACAGCACAATCCTGTCTAATGCTAGACCAGCGGAGCAATCGATCCACTGGTTTAAGGTGTCACAAATGTGCCGTAAAGCACATTTGCGGCACCCGGCGAGTAAGCAGCACCAGCGGAGAGGCTTGCACCGCTCTGCCAGTGCCGCGGGATGGATACCGCGGTGGAGAGGTGAGTCCGCGCAGCACAGTGGAGGACGGGGGGGGGGGGAGAAGGAGGAACGGAGCATTTCAGAGGGTTGGGATTGGTCGGATGAGCCCAGGAAGGGGGAGGGATCAACGGTGGCCTCCTCCGCCATATCCTATCCCCCTTTCTGGGCCTGTTGGGCCTTACGCAGGACTCTCGAATGTGCACCAGCAAAATAGCAGGTGCACATTCAAATAGACCCATTGGGGCAGATGGAGCTCTACTACGGGTAAAGGGACAAGTGTCCCTTTACCCCAAGGAGGCCCCTGGCTCTGCCGGCGCAGGCCCAATCCTGTGTAGGATGATGCGCCGCTGCATCCTGCTAGACAGGATTGGGCTGTAAATCATTCTTTCAGGGCATAAGGCAGAACTACGTGATGGTTATTGACCGCTACGTCTTAACTGCTTTCTGAAGGTTCCTGGTGGACGGCTTGCATCTGCTCATATCTACATGTGATTGCACAAGAGATTCCAATGCAACATAGAATGAAGAGACCACAATAGATCTAACTAGAAGTGTATACAATATACTGAATTATCTGTAATTGTGAAATACAATACAGTATCAGATCAAATATGTGCCCACAAATGACACTGTGAGTTCATGTACTTTTTGCCCAAGCCAAGTTGTCATGGCATGTACATTTAAAGGGGTCATGTTACTTGCCACACCTTTAGCTCTTTAACCCAAATTGCTACTTAGACACCTACAACAGTACAATCCTTAATTCTAGATTAAACTGATTTCTGTATGCTTGCTTTGACACTGTAGTAGGTGTCTACTGTTCACACTGTAGACGTCTGGCACTTCTACTTTAAATATATTTAATTTGGTACCACTACCAAATGGTACTATTAAAATCAATGGGATGATGGTACAAGTTAACATGTTAAGGATCACATTACTAATGCAATATATATTTTTAAAAGCCTTAGGCTCAATCCACTTACGCCAGATTGCAGGTCATAAAGTGTCTGAGTTACTGTAATATTAAACACAGCATGGGAGCGGCTGCTTTCCTCATTCATGTTTGTTGCTGCAACTGTTCGGGACTTGTTTCCTTCTGACATCAATGACTCAATATCCTGAAGCATAACATAAAAGAATGAATGAAACAAGCAATGAATTCATTCTCCCCATTACTAACATCCCGGATTTACTTTAATCACCCTATTAACTTTACACATTACAAGATGTAAAACATGGGGAGGCAGATAAAAGTGAATGCTTCTTGGTACCCACCTCTTATGGAACTCCCTTCCTCTCTACAGCAATGTCCACACCTGTGTACCTTTCAGAAGCACTAAGACCCATCTGTTTGAGCTCAGAGTTAACCCAAAAACCTTGATGACATTTTTTCTGTTTTTGGCGGTGGAGTGGGGAAGATTTGGTTGCCTGTCAAGAGCCTTCAGGATGGGGTAGGTTAGCTAAACAAATATGTTTGAGTCAACTTCCAACACATTCTACTTGTGATTAGCTATACCCAAACATTCTCTCTCAGTGCAATCCTAACCAACTTTCCAGCACTGATGCAGCTGTGCCAACAGGGTGCACACTGCATTTTGCGGTGTGGGGGCAGTCATGGAGGTTTCTTCAAGGTGAGGGAACATTTGTTCCCTTACCTCAGGGCTGCATTGCGGCTGCACAGGCGCTGGAAAGTTGGTTAGGATTGAGCTGTCAATCTCTGTCTTCCAAAATGTATTTGTTTAAAGTGATAGGCAAACACACTCATTTGAGCAGATGAACACAATATGTCTTCCTGCTTTACATTAATGTTATCTTCATTTAATTGACTCACAGCGCAATCCTGTGTAACCTTGCACCAGTGTAACAGCAGGTGCATCAGTGTAACAGCAGGTGCATCAGTGTAAGTGCAATTGCACTGGTATCTACTGTTACACCGGTGCAAGGTTACACAGGATTGCGCTGTCAAAGAGTTACTGTATTTCATTACTTTTGCCACATGTATAAAGACCAGAGGGAAAAACATCATGCCTGCTTAAGAATTGCTCAAGTTCAATAAGCTTAATGTTAAAGCATACTATTTAAAAGAGTTCCCCCACCACTGACAAATGATTTAGAAGACAAGAATAAATGCTTTCAAGAATAAATGCAATAATTCTGCAATAATTTAATTGCTAGTAGAATATCTGGAATTTTTGTCAGTGGCTAATTAGTTAGCAATGCCTAACTGCTAATATTTCCATATTAAACCTTGAGAAAATAGTTTCTTTCTTTACGCATCAGCCTGGAATACGTACAAGTATATTACATTTTTTCCTTTAGAAAATCTATATTAATACTATTTCTATATGTCATCTAGCCTTTTCTTTAAAGAAAACTTTAAATACATGCATAGTCATTGACAAGGAGATTTTTTTTAACCTGTAACTAAAGTTCGCAAGCGGTCATCCGTGTAGACACCTGTAGCAGAGGGTCTGTAAATGCTCAGAGTTGACTTTGGAAACGTCAAGAGCTTTGACAAATATTCAGCTTCTGTACTTGAGCGGGGGGAGCCCTATATACACCATGTGTCTCGACTGCAAGTAGAATGTCCAATCCCTCAATTTTGTTGAGGACTCACTCACACTCAAATTGTCTTTTGAATAGAGATCCAACAGTTGGAGCCAGACCTGCAGACAGGGTGGTTGGTTAGGTAGGGTGTCTGCACAGGTAACCACTTGATGAACTGTAGTTACAGGTAAGCAACTTGTCCTACTTCTTCATGGTCTCTGTACAGTCACATATATAAAACCACATATACAAAGACTAACTAGCTTCCCTCTTAGCTGGAGGTGGGTGCAGGGCAAGCAGGAGAAGATGTTCTGCAGAACTGTATATCTAAACAAGGCATCAGCTCTTAACCTTGGGTTCAAGTGCTTGATGAAGATTGATGGCATAGACCATGTTGATGCTCTGCACAGCTCTGGGAACAAAACACGCTTGACGTTCATGGTGGAAGATGGAACTGCTCTTCCACCATGGTCTTAAGGATGCTGGTGCCTCCTTCTTGGCTAACTAAGCCAGGGAGATAGTCACAGTGAGCTTGATGCTGGATAAAAACACGTTTGCATTTGCGGAACATCTGGTAGCAGATACAGTCCATTGCATGCCCAGACTGATGCAATTCTATGAATGTAGAAAGAAAGGGCTCTCCTACAAGAGCAAACTTCCTGAAAAAAATACGTGTGCAGAGGTGGATACTATACTAAAAGATGTCTTGGATAGAGGGATCCCTTGGTTGAAAGACATTGATCTTGCATAAATACAGAATCGTTTCTACTCTGCTAAATAAGTATTGCAAGTTGAGGCTTCCTTGAGTGAGCTATAATGTTCTTCAGCTCCCCTTCTATACAACCTAAGGTTGGATTTACCACATTGCCAACCAGCATTTCAATCCCATGCTGTAGTATTCAACCTTGGTTCCAAGACAGAAGGTTCAGGTAGAAGAGGAGGTGAAGATACTTGCCCCTCACCATACTGAGCAGGGGTAAACCAGATCTGCCTCAGCCACCATGGTGCTATCAGGATGCAGTATGTATTGAACTTGTGCATTCTGTTGATGACCTTAGCAATTATTGGAAGGGGGGGTAGAGAGAAATGTATAAAACAGGGTCTCTTCCCAATGGCCTAGAAATCCAACCCCTATGGAGCAGTTATTGTGTCCAGCTTGGCTGCAAAACCTCTGGCAACTGGCGTTGTAACTTATGGCAAAAGGTCCACCACAAGGTGATAAATTGTAGACTGGAAGACCTCAACATTGTGGTTTCATTTGTGGCAACAAAATTGTCTTTCACTCTGCTGAGGTTGTCTATCAAGTTGCTGGATACTAGCCAGATGAACAGCCGTTGGGGTGATAAAGTGTTGAATGCACCAATCCCAAATAGTGCACGCAAATAGACAAACCATTCATTGCCACGCCCCATTTGGTTGTTTATATAGTATATGGCTGTTGTATTGACCATTACAATCTGTATTAAAGGTAAAGGTATCCCCTGACAATTAAGTCCAGTCGTGTCCGACTCTAGGGTGTGGTGCTCATCTCCATATTACATGACCCTTAAAAAGATGGTAGGAAGGATCTCAGCACTTTGAAGACAGCCAACTGCTGTAGAAAGCTGGTGCTATTTTTCTCCTGTTGACGTGACCAAGCCGCAATGATTTCAAGGGAGCTGCAGTTTGCTCCCCAACCCTACATTCAAGCATCAGTGGTTATTTGTTCTGGATGGTATATCAAGATAGAAAGGCATACTCTTGAAAAGCATTGTTGTCCTTCTAAATCTCCCATCTAAGAGCGGTGAAAGTAGCACATTGAAACATGCAAGGGTACCTTCGATGTCTGACATGGTGGGCTGGCTTTTTAACAAATGGCTTTTAACAAATGTAAATATAGGTGACCCACTGGGGTTGTTTGTTTTAATTGTTTTAATTATTTATTTTTAATTATTTTAATGTATATATGTATTTTAATGTTTTATTGTAAGCCGCCTTGAGTGCCCTTGCTGGGAGAAAAGGTGGGGTATAAATTCGTTAAATAAATAAATAAATAAATAAATAAATAAATAAATAAATAAATAAATAAAATGCCCTCCTATACTTAAGAATATTAATCCTACGGTTTCTATATGAGTTGTCTTCCCCTACTCCCAGATATACCATGACATTTGCTAGATACTTGTTGCTTACCCACCTCAAAGTTAGTGACGGCTAGTTGAGACAAACCATCTACATATGGACCCAACACTTTGTGCTCACGAACTTTGAGGGACTGTCGACTCCTATGAAAGAAAAAAAAAAACAGTTTAAGATTGCAGAAACCATCATTCAGCTTTTCTAGGAAAATAAAACATTGAACTTCAATGATAAATGATCTAATTTGCCTGAAATGCAGGGGTCAATTAAAAAAAACCTATTACTGTAATCAAACAATTTGTAATATTACAAATTGAGATTTAGTATTTTCCTATACTTTATTTTTTCCTATACAGTACCGTATAATTTCTCTTAATTTTCAGTTGCAAGATGCAAAGTATTATGTGGGATATGGGCAGCTCAGTTGCTACATGAAATTTAAGAACAAGATAATGAAGTAAACTGCCTTCCTTACAAAAAGTCAGGTTTTGCCTGCCAATTTTTGTACATACCATGAGACAAACTTTATAAGCCAGATGCCGAAATGACTTCTTACTGCAGATGGTTGACATTTTCACTTTGGTAAAAACTACTCTCTACATTAAGCACGATCAGACAAACTGCATGCAGTGGTGATAGACTCACAACATTTGGAGGTGAAATTCAAAGGGCAAAAGAAATGTGAGGGTACCAAACTTTTTCCCAGCCCTTACACCCCAACTATATCCCTTCAGTTAATTTTCTCCCAGCTATAATGGAAGTAGGCTTGGCTGGTAGAAGAGTAGTGGGGGAAGGGATTATGTGTGGAAAACATGTGGATTACATGTTTCACAATGGCGAAAGGTGAAAAGCAGTGTGCCCCAAGGATTACTTTTGGGACTGGTGCTTTTGAACTTTTTAATAAATAATCTGGAGTTGGGGATAAGCAGTGAGGTGGCCAAGTTTGTGGATGACGCTAACATTTTCCAGGTGGTGAAGACCAGAAGGGATTGTGAAGCTCTGGAAGAATCTCTCCAACCGGAGAATGGGCAGCAAAATGGCAAATGCGCTTCAATGTAAGTAAGTGTAAAGTGATGCACATTGGGGCAAGAAATCAAAACTTCACATACACACTAATGGGTTATGAGCTGTCTTCAACAGATCTTGGGGTACGGGCGGACAGCTCAATGAAAGTGTCGACCCAGTGTGCAGCGGCTGTGAAGGCCAATTCCATGCTCGGGATCATTAAAAGGGGAATTGAGAATAAAACGGCCAATATTATTAAATTGGAGTTGGGGATAAGCAGCAAAGTGGCCAAGTTTGCGGATGACACTAAACTTTTCCGGGTGGTGAAGACCAGCAGGGATTGTGAAGAGCTCCAGAAGGATCTCTCCAAACTGGGAGAATGGGCAGCAAAATGGCAGATGCGCTTCAATGTAAGTAAGTGTAAAGTGATGCACATTGGGGCAAGAATTCAAAACTTCACATACATGCTTATGGGTTCTGAGCGGTCTGTGATGGATCAGGAAAGAGATCTTGGGGTGCTGGTGGTCAGGTCAATGAAAATGTCAACCCAGCTGTGAAGAAGGCCAATTCCATGCTTGGGATCATGAAAAAAAGGGATTGAGAATAAAACGGCCAATATCATTATGCCCTTGTACAAATCTATGGTAAGGCCACATCTGTAGTATTGCGTCCAGTTCTGGTTACCACATCTCAAAAAGGATATAGTGGAACTGGAAAAGGTGCAGAAAAGAGCAACTAAAATGATTAGTGGGCTGGGGCATCTCCCTTATGAGGAAAGGCATTTGGGGCTCAGATGACTAGAAAAAAGGTTCCTGAGGCAAGATATGATTGAGACATATAAAATTATGCATGAGAAGGAGAGAGTGAAGAGAGCGAAGTTCTTTTCCCTCTCGCTCAACACTGGAACTAGGGGAAATCCACTAAAATTGAGTAGTGGGAGAATTAGAAAGGACAAAAGAAAATATTTATTTACCCAGCGTGTAATTAATCTGTGGAACACCTTGCCACAGGATAGTGATGCAACCTGGCCTGGATACCTTTAAAAGGGGATTGGACAGATTTATGGAGGAAAAGTCCATCACAGATTACAAGCCATGATGGGGATAAGCAATCTCCTCATTTTAGTAATAGGCTCTCTCTTAATGCCAGACGCAAGTGAGTGGCAGCAGGATACAGGTATCTTGTTGTGTGCTCCCTGAGGAATCTGATGGACCACTGTGAGATACAGGAAGTTGGACTAGATGGAACTTTGGCCTGATCCAGCAGGGCTCTTCTTATGAAAAGCTAAGGATAGGGAGTTCAGTTCAGCACTCACCCCGCTTCATAAGAACATAAGAACATAAGACGAGCCCTTCCGGATCAGGCCAAAGGCCCATCTAGTCCAGCTTCCTGTATCACACAGTGGCCCCACCAGATGCCTCAGAGAGCACACAGCCAACAAGATAACCTGTTTCCCGTTGTCACTCCCTTGCACCTGGCACAGAGAAAACCTATTCCTAAAACCAGGAGGTTGCTTATGGCTTGTAACCTGTGATGGTCTTTTCCTCCATGAATCTATCCAAAACCCTTTTAAAGGCATCTAGGCCAGGTGCCATCACCACATCCTGTGGCAAGGAGTTCCACAGATGAATTTCACGCTGGGTAAAGAAATATTTTCTTTTATCCGTTCTAACTCTCCCTCCACTCAATTTTAGTGCATGTCCCCTGGTTCTGGTGTTGTGCGAGAGGGAGAAGAATTTCCCTCTATCCACTCTCTCCATCCCATGCATAATTTTATATGTCTCAATCATGTCCCCCCTCAGGCGCCTTTTTTCTAGACTGTAAAGCCCCAAACGCTGTAGCCTTTCCTCATAGCCTTTCCTCATCCTTCTATCCACTCTCTCCATCCCATGCATAATTTTATGGGAGATCATGCTGAGATCAAGGAGAGTAAAGCCCCATGAAAATTCTCTGCATGTGCCTGGAAAGGACCATGGCCAGAAATTTTTCCTGGCAAAATTTTGCTACATGTTGTTTTGATGGATTGTTTTATTCTACAATTTTAATAATGTTATGCTATTCCATTTTGTATTGTTATGACCTCTGGTTACACAATAAAAATATATTACTACTACCTTACACACAACATGCAAAATTTGTATTTGGATCCCTGACCATATGGCTAACATTTTTCTCCATCCAGTTATACTAGGCTTACCAGATCTCCAACTGGGACAGAGTGCTAGACCTTTAGGAGAAGGAATATGGGCAGGTGTAGCTTGTTAAGTCCTAGAGCACAATCCTAGGCATGTCTACTCAGAAGCAAGCGCCATTGTGTTCAGTGGGGCTTGCTTTTGAGTAGACATGCCTAGGATTGTGCTCTAGGACTTAACAAGCTACACCTGACCACATTCCTTTTCCTAAAGGTCTAGCACTCTGTCCCGGTTGGAGATCTGGTAAGCCTAAGTTATACCCATATTCAGGTACTATGAAAAGAACTGTATTAGAAAAGTCATTACAAAAGAAGAAGAAAGTAGTAAATGTGCCACTTTCTTTTATAATTGTTTTTGTCATGGATGGGTAACTTGGAATAACAGAAAATTATATGTTTTACTCTGCTATGATGTGTTTTACTCGTAACATTGAGTGAATTAAATAGGATTTCTACACACACAAAATCAGCATTGATAACTGCTGTCAATGCAAACAATGAAATACATAAAAGCTCCTTGAACTACCCAAAGGGATCTCTGTTAAATGCTTACATCCTTTGGTGCATTATACTACACATTCCCCTATTTTACATGCAAATGAGGCAGAGCATACATTTAAAGATGCACATCTACTGCCATCTTGTGTAGGTTGAGTCTTGGCGTACATAGTATGCATTCAATTCTTGTAAGTCATATTGACTAAACACATTAACAAATTACTCACCCTTTTGGGTCCAGTAAATCTCTGACTTTCTCATTGTAGATCTCCATATAGGACACTTCAACTTTAAAGGTATGCAAGTCATTTTCTTCCAAAGTGATTCTCTGAAATAAAGCACAGCAGAGTCGTGGAATCAGACCCAGCTGCTCTGTGTTGCCCATCATTGAGAAGGATTTTCCTGAGCCTAAAAAAGAATAAATATGAAAAAGTAACATTTTTAAAACTATCTTGAAGTTGTTGAACGTATTCCTACGCTACCATCATCTCCAATTTGACACCATAATCTGTGTAGCACACTCTAAGTCGCATTACAGATTTAGCTAGTCAGCATGTTCTTCAAAGGTACAAATAGTATGCCACACTGTACAATGATAAGTCAGTACAGTTACTTGGGTAACAAGAAATATTCAGTGTGAATTACATTCTCCCAATCCTCTACCTACAGGATGGCTTCTGCAGGGATCAATTAAGCTATGGTCCACATTATGAATGTAAAGTATTTTAGTTGTAACTCAAATGTTGTGCAAAAGTATATCTATTCCATTTGTGAGAAGCACATGCACAAATTAACTTTCCAGAAAAGTGCAAAAGTTGGCAGCTAGTCATCTGCAGATGGCTTATCTTTGTGCACTGGTTTTTGAAACATACCTCTAAACCAGGCGTGGGGAACCTCCAGCCTGCAGGCCGGATCCGGCCCGCGGGTCGATCCGGTCCGGCCCGCACGAGACCGGACCAATCCGGCCCACACGGGACTGGACCGGAGGCTCCGCCGCCACGCGCCTACTCCTTCTGAAAGTAGCATTTCTGGACCTGCGCAGAGTGCCACTGAGGCCAAGATTGCCCTCTCTGCCTCAGCGACGCTCTGCGCAGGTCCAGAAAGGCCGCTTTGAAGAGGCTTGGGAAGGCGGCGGCGGCCCGGAGCCTCAGGTAAGTTGGAGAGTGGTCCTTGGGTGGGTGGGAGGGAGAGAGAGTGGTCCATGGGTGGGTGGGAGGGAGGGAGAGAGCGCGAGCGAGCGGTAGGTGGGAGGGAGGGAGAGCGGTAAATTTGCGCGGGGGGTCAAATTTGCGGTGGGGGCCCCAAAAACTTTGGGCGGCCTAACAGCCGGCCCGCAGCCAATTTTCACCATGGGAAAATGGCCCCCCACCGCAAATAAGTTCCCCACCCCTGCTCTAAACATTAGTACATATAGCAAGTGAAGTTGTCTACTGCTTTAGCTCCCCTGAACAATTTGCAAGATATTTACGATATGGTATAGTACCCAAACACATCTTTCTGTGTCTTCTCTATACAACTGGTTGACCAAGCTGGATCTGAGCTTTACTTCTAAGGTAAGACAGTAGCCTGAGGGTGGATAGTGTAGTGTGCATAAAAATCAATCTTCTGGAAAAATAAGATATGCACATTTCAACATGACTGCCATTAAGAGATTCTTATTGTGTTCCGGTTACTTTACTGAAAAAGTAATATAATTTTGAACAGACCCAAAAGTCTTTACACTATTAACTCAAATACAAATGTATAGATGAAGATCTTATGAGATTTAGGATATACGGGTAAAGAAGCCATGTATAAATAGAGTCCAGCTAGAATTAAAATCGTCCAATACTGTATGTAGTCTCCTACCATTTAGGCACTACGTTACAGACAAGAATTCATTAAAATCTAAGGCTGACAAGTAGTCCGACGTTTCGTTTCTAAATCAAGAAACATTTTCTAGGAATAATCCATAGATTGCAAGATGGTAACCATTCAAGTAACGCTTCAGTTCTTTTGTATCCAAAAAAGCGCGGGAATCCGTTAATTTGACAACAGATCTGCTGCGGAAACAACCAATTAGCTTGTTGGATGAATTAGCTTGGAAACAGTGGATGAAGACATTTACTAGATCCATTCATAACCTCCTAAACTGTAATACATAAGGTACTACAGTACTAGAAATATACACCAGTTGAAAATTTCAAAGCCAAGCCAATATCAGTCAAAACCTTTTTGCTTGAATTTGGATGAGCTGTCCTGAGGTACAGCTAAATAGTATGCTGATGTGTTGCCTTGACTTGCAACTGTATAAAGAATTCTGAATTGCTTTCAAGTATACATGTACACACACCTCATTCATTCATTCTTCATACAGGTACAAACATGTAAATAGGAGACCTACTGGTCTTAGTAATAGGCTCTCTCTTAATGCCAGATGCAAGGGAGTGGTAATATGATACAGGTATCTCGTTGTCTTGTGTGCTCTCTGAGGCATCTGGTGGGGCCACTGTGAGATACAGGAAGCTGGACAGGAAGCTGGACTAGATGGGCCTTTGGCCTGATCCAGCAGGGCTCTTATATTCTTATGTTCACACAATGTGGAATATTTACAGCGCAATCCGACTTAACTTTTTTGCCTGTGTAACCAGCAGCCCAGCAAGAACGGGAGGCCCCAGAACGGAAAAGGGATTCAAATCCCCTCCAAAAGAGGAATTCAAAAGGGATTTGAATTCCTTTTCCGTTCTGGGGCCTCCCGTTCTCGCTGGGCCGCTGGTTACAACGGCAAAAAAGTTAAGTCGCATTGTACTGTTAGAGTTGTTTCAGAAGCTGTCGATTCGCCATAGGCCAACATAAATTAGCCCCCCAATTTTAAATAGGCAGTCAAGGACTGGAATTATTAAAATTCTGTGTTCAGTTCTGGTTCATCAGCATTCTTTTTAAATGCTCCACTTCAGGCACTAACTCTAAAAAAAATCAGCTTGGTAACTTTGCATTGGTTCAGATGCATTTGTGCAGAACAGCAAACCCATATCTGACTTAAATCTGTAAGAACATAACTTAATTATGCAATTTTATGCCTCCTTTTCCCAAAGCCAGGACCACGTAGGTACACACTACATCAGTGGTTCTCAAACCTTTTAGTACCGGGACCCACTTTTTAAAATGACACTCTAGCGGGACCCACCTAGCTTTACGAGACTTGGAAAAAAAAGTGATCTAGAAATAAATATATTTATTTATTTACAAGTAAAGAGCTCGTCTGCTTGCAGGGTAATTTGCAGCTATCTTGCAAACTGCAGGAGCTCAGCTCTTTGAAGGGCAATTAGTAGCTATCTGATTTTTGAATAGCTTCAGGGCTTGTGGCAATTACTTGTCTGATGTTTCCATCACTTGGGACCCACCAAAAATCAGGTCACGACCCACAGTTTGAGAAACACTGCACTACATCAAATCATCACACAGTATTTCTCTTCAGGAAAATGTTTGGGTCCCAGTATGCAAGGAGGACTCTGCACCACTGATGTGTGGTCCCTGGATCCCCCTGGATTCTACCCAGCAATGCTATGTTGGGGGCCAGGGCATGGTAGGGAAATTAAAATGGCATCTTCAACCATAGTGACATTGTCACTGCACATCACCAATGGGCCAGTCTAAGCCCATCAGGTGAACACCGCTTACCAGGTCAGTCTGTGTGGTTGGGGTTCTATTGGGTTTACTGGGCAGCAGCAACACTTCTCTCAGCATTCACCCCACAGAGGCAGCACTTTTTAAAAAGTGACTCTGCTTGACTTATGATAGGCAAGGTTAACTAGCTACTAACTACTCTACAAAGAACTTTAAAAAACACTTGTTATAATTAGCAAGTACAAATACTATTATAGAGAATAAACAAGTAAATGACAAAATCTGAATTATCTTTCTCTGAGGTATGAAAGGACAAACAGGGAGGCTTCTTAATGATTCCGCTAAAGTGGTGATCAAAAAGGCACTGACTATTCTTCCCATGCTTGAGGAACACAACCATGCATGGGGTTTCCCCATCAAGCACAGCAGCAGAAACTTCCGAGGTTGGCTCTGCACATAAACAGACCTCTACTACATGTGACTGCACAGAGATAACAAGAACAGGAGTGTCTTCCTTAGCTTTCAACTTTTGCATTATCCCTATTTGGGGACACTCCCCTTCCATACATAAACAGGAAACAGTCTTCAGGACATTTAAAACTAACATGAAGCTCATCCAAGTGAAAACAACAAAATCAATTTATCTGATTTCTCTAATTTTTTTGTCAATTCATCAGTTAACACTTCTGTTAAATCGGGAGCCTGTTGCAGAATTTATCTATGATGAAAGGGTACACAAGGACACAGTTACAGGCAAAGACAGTTATGAGTATGACTAAGCACCATAGAAATCAATGAGATACATCAGTTGCAACTCACTCCAGGCCCATTCATTTCAATAGGACCTAGTCATGACCAACTCTCTTTAGATATAACTCAGGAACTGACCATACGTTAAGAAAACTGGGGGTAGTGAAGGCAACAAACTTTGACAGGACTGAAAGTGAGAAGTCTTGAAAGATTATAGGAGCATGAAGAATTCCGTGTGTGTGTGTGTGTGTGTGTGTGTGTGTGTGTGTGTGTGTGTGTGTGTGTGTGTGTGTGTGTGTGTGTGTGTGTGTGTGTGTGTGTGTGTGTGTGTGTGTGTGTGTGTGTGTGTGTATATAACACAGCTATATTAAATTTAACACAGCTATACTAAATAAAACAAAAGTGGCTAGTGCAGGGAAGATGACAGAGTGTGACCAAAGAGGAATCCTGTCCTCAACTCAACTAAAGAAGGAAGGAGAAAACTGGTGAGAGGCATCCCCTTCCACTTGTCGGCCTAGGGTGAAAGATGTGGCAAGGCCCTAAGAAAATAACTGACAATATTCAAAAGAAAAACATTACCACTTGTAATGCTGAAGAATACCTCACCTGTTTGTCCATAGGCAAAAATGCAGGCATTATATCCCTGAAAGGCCTTTTCAAGAATTCCTTCACCAAGGCACTTGAACACTACTTCTTGACCTACAACATTTAATACAAGTCACTTAAAATTGAGGGGGGAAAACCTTGAACTTTTAGTAAAGTAAGTTTTTATGACCACTCAAATCTTATCAAATCTTTATTATTAGTCACGTTAAAAACAACAACACTAAAGCAGCAACTGTTGTGAAAAAAGTAGCTTTTGTTGGTTAAAATTGGCATCAACCTTCATGTCTAATTTTTGGGTGGAACATTTCTAAGTTTTCAATAATTGCAGAGACAACAGAATTCTTCCTTCAATAAACCAGATTAAATTACAATAATACAATTTAATTTTGCATACAATGCATTAATATCTATATTATATTTATGGCGCAATCCTGCCGAACTATAGACCACCGCGCCTAGCACTCAACCGGTCTAGGGTGTCGTAAAAGTGCCATTAGGCACATTTGACACCGGGAGAGTAAGCAGCGCTGGTGAGAAGGCTGGAGCCGCTCACTCCACCCCGTAACTCACCCATCTTCGGCCACCGCAAATAAGTCCCGCACCGGTCAGTGGGAGGGCGGGACGGGGAGGGGGGGCCATTGGCTAACCCGGGATGGGAGGGGGCATGGATATCGGCGGCAATAGCCTAGGCCCTTTCCCGGCCCATACCACCCAGCCAATGCCTCCGTGAATGTACGCCAGGTCTGGACCTGGCATGCATTCGAGAAGACCCATAGGCCCCGGGCTCGCTTAAACCTGGGAAAGGAGATGAATGTCCCCTTCACCTGAGGTGCGGCCTAGCAGCCCTGGGGCAGGTTGCAATCCTGATAGGATACAGCGGCTGGCTCTTTAGGCCAGACGTGTATACTTACACAGGATTGCCCATGAGGGATGCTGAATAAATAATAGCTTTACAGTGGAATGGGTCAGGGTTACTATTTTTTTTTTCTCCAATTTGAAACAGGCACTTTTTCAATACAATTAAATATTGGTTTTTTGCTACCCAATACATATGTAAAGCAAGAAATGTTTAACGTATCGTTCAGAGGCGTTTCTACAGTAGGGGCCCTACCGTAAGTTGCGCCCCGTGCTAGTACCGTGTTTACAAACCGGAGCAAGGAGGCTCCGCCCCCTCGCTGTCAGAGCCATTCCGCGCAGTCTCCTGCCTGTTCGCCTCTGCTGCGCGGAATGGCTCCGACAGCGAGGGGGCAGAGCCTCCTCGCTCCGGTTTGTAAACACGGTACTAGCACGGGGCACAACTTACGGTAGGGCCCCTACCGTAGAAATGCCTCTGCATTTGATGCCTTTAATAGCTACTTCCCTTAGAATACAGTTATTTCTTCCCAGTTTCTATTACTGAGAGAACGTAGAACAGAACATTTGTGCAGCTTCACTGTTATTTCATCCTGCAGTTTTTTGTTCAAAGTCATAATTAATTCAATGGAAAACACACCACAGATAAATACAACTAGAAAGTTAAAATAGCAAAGGACAAGCTGTGATGTTTGAGATGCAAGAATGGTTTCATCTACAATTACGAAAAAAACTGTTCTATAGGGAACACTGACATTTCTGCAAAGTGCATAACCACAACACAAAATAATTATTATTTAAAATAAAAATCAGTACTGTGTAAACAGAATAATAGCCTTGTGCTTGCTCTCTCTCTCTCTCTCTCTCTCTCACACACACACACACACACACACAATTCCATTCTGAATTTGCAAGTACTACAGGGGTGAGCAAAGAGAGTTCTTCAAAACAGGCTCCCCAGAGATTTGCAGAAAAAATACTAACTGCAAAGACACTACACTCAAGCAAATGGAAATTTGTATTTGAAAGTGGAAAATCTCTTGAGTTTTCAAGGGAAGATGCTTGAGAAGGATACTATTCCTTGTGGCTCCTGAGTGATCATGGATAACTTCTGAGAAACCCATAGTCAGGGTCTCATAGAGTTCTGAAGGAACTCAAGAATGAAGTTGCTGACCTCTTGACCCAAATATGCAACTTGTCCCTTAAAACGGCCACTGTGCCAGAGGATTGGAGGATAGCTAATGTCACGCCAATCTTTAAAAAAGGAAGGAGGGGGGACCTGGGAAACTACAGACCGGTCAGCCTAACATCTGTTCCAGGGAAGATGGTGGAAAGTCTCATTAAGGATAAAATCTTAAAATACATAGAAGAACAAGCTCTGCTGAGGGAGAGTCAGCATGGCTTCTGCAAGGGGAAGTCTTGCCTCACAAACCTGTTAGAATTTTTTGAAAAGGTCAACAGGCATGTGGATGCGAGCGAACCCGTGGATATTATATATCTGGATTTTCAGAAGGCGTTTGACATAGTCCCTCATGAAAGGCTCCTGAGAAAACTCCACAGTCAGGGAATAAGGGGGCAGGTCCTCTTGTGGATTAGGAACTGGTTGAAGACCACGAAACAGCGAGTGGGAGTCAATGGGCAATTTTCACAATGGCGAGAGGTGAAAAGCGGTGTGCCCCAAGGATCGGTCTTGGGACCGGTGCTTTTCAACTTATTCATAAATGACCTGGAGTCGGGGATAGGCAGTGAGGTGGCCAAGTTTGCAGATGACACTAAACTTTTCCGGGTGGTGAAGACCAGCAGGGATTGTGAAGAGCTCCAGAAGGATCTCTCCAAACTGGGAGAATGGGCAGCAAAATGGCAGATGCGCTTCAATGTAAGTAAGTGCAAAGTGATGCACATTGGGGCAAGAAACCAAAATTTCACATATACACTAATGGGTTCTGAGTTGTCTGTAACAGATCAAGAGAGAGATCTTGGGGCGCTGGTGGACAGGTCGATGAAAGTGTCGACCCAGTGTGCAGCGGCTGTGAAGAAGGCCAATTCCATGCTCGGGATCATTAAAAAAGGGATTGAGAATAAAACGGCCAATATCATTATGCCTTTGTACAAATCGATGGTAAGGCCACATCTGGAGTATTGTGTCCAGTTCTGGTCACCACACCTCAAAAAGGATATAGTTGAATTGGAAAAAGTTCAGAAAAGAGCGACCAGATTGATTTGTGGGCTGGAGCACCTCCCTTATGAGGAAAGACTACAGCGTCTGGGGCTTTTCAGTCTAGAAAAAAGGCGCCTGAGGGGGGACATGATTGAGACGTATAAAATTATGAATGGGATGGAGAGAGTGGATAGAGGGAACTTCTTCTCCCTCTCGCACAACACCAGAACCAGGAGACATGCACTAAAATTGAGTGGAGGGAGAGTTAGAACAGACAAAAGAAAATATTTCTTTACCCAGCGTGTAATTCATCTGTGGAACTCCTTGCCACAGGATGTGGTGATGGCATCTGGCCTAGATGCCTTTAAAAGGGGTTTGGACAGATTCATGGATGAAAAGACCATCACAGGTTACAAGCCATAAGCAACCTCCTGGTTTTAGAAGTAGGTTTTCTCCGTGCCAGGTGCAAGGGAGTAACAACGGGAAACAGGTTATCTTGTTGTCTTGTGCTCCCTGAGGCATCTGGTGGGGCCACTGTGTGATACAGGAAGCTGGACTAGATGGGCTTTTGGCCTGATCCAGCAGGGCTCTTCTTATGTTCTTATATAAATTATCCATTTAGGTCTGCGCATGACTGGCATTTGAAAATTTGATGTTGGTTTATAGGAATTTTAAATATTGTTGTAATATTTTCCATATATATTTTGAATTCCTAAATAGTACTTTCTTGTTGTACCCCATGGGAATAAACCCAAAAGCAATCCAATGGAAAAGGCTGTGAGGTCAAGATATGAAACTTAACTAAAATGGCAAAGAAAAGAAAGAAAAGTCCTAAATTATCTCTCAGCAGCTGCCCAAGTTGTCAACAAAACTCTCCACCCCACTCAGTCAATTTTCAGGGGAAGGAAGACATAAGGTTTCCAGAAAGACAGATACTCTCAAGGTCCAAAAAGATTTCTGGGTCCAAAAAGATCCTATTTATTATTGCCATTGGTGGCATGAAAATCCAGCACTCTACTCTGGAAGTGCTAATAGCAAAACCAAGTTTGCTAATCTATTAACCAGCACACACCCATAGCTGTCAAAATGTACTGTTAGAAAGTATACTCAGCAGGATTCACTAGGCTGTGGAGATTGTATGGTTGACATCTCATGCTGAATGCAAGTGGAGCAGACAGATGATACAAGTAACTCTTAGGTGATCATGCTGATCTAGGGTTAATGCCATCTCGAATCTAACTGACAGCCACACTCACAAACATATTTTTACTCCTGTTAATTCTCACAGAGAAAAAATAGATATGAGAGAGGAAAGATTCAAATCTCCTCTCAAAGGAGTACTTGGTCCTCATCAATGCTCTCTCACGGAGGCTTAGTCCAGCACAGTACAGTTAAAAATACACCCTTGTCAAGAGCAAGGTACTTTCTATGGTACTTACATCTAAGGTATTGATAGGAGTGTGGTGAGGCAAGGCATTATGGGCAAAACAGGATATACCAATAGGACTTTGCAGAACTTTACCATTCTTGAAGGGAACAGAGAATATGCTCCCATTATTCAGAGAGAAAGGCAGGATATAAACCATTTAAATAAATAAACATAAACATAAACTGATGTAAGGTATTAACTCTTGATGTTGGTTTCCTTTCACCTTGTTGGCACCTTTCAGTACCTTCTTTCACAAAAAGGGAACAAATGGAATTTTGATTTCAATAGAGCCAAACAGCATCATTTTAAGAGTAGTTATAACACAGAAGTGAATTTGACAAACATTTCAATTATAGTATGAAAATTCCAGGCTGCAACGAAGACACCACATTCTGTAAGCCAGTCAACATAACTAGAGGAACCAGTATCTGTAGGGACTGGTTTATATCATAACAGGCTGTTGATTCAGATGATTCATATAAGGCTGCTGTTTTAATAGAAAAATGTTCATTCGTTAGGAGAAACCAAGAGCCAAATGGGGGTGGGGTGGGGGTTAGAGGTAGAAATTTTAGAAATCAACAGTAAAGCAAAGAGGTAATGAAAAATTATACCTGCATATTTTTCAGTGTTTGATTCATCCATAGACCAAAAGCAGTAATCAAAGGCAAACACCTATGTAAGAACAAAAAAACTAAATTAAAATATTTGAATTGATGACTTTGTGTCATCACCACCCATGCGCAGAATACCACTTTCAGCCTTGCCCTAGTCAGAAGCGGCCGAACGAAGACCCAATCGGGTCGTACCGGGCAGCAACAGGGGGCAGGAGCAGGGGAGCGCAGCGGCATCATGGGGGTGACGTGCTGACCTCCCGCCCCGAGTCACATGGACCCTAGTGATGCCACTGTTTCTGAGAAATACGTATTCCTTCTGACTGTTACCACAAATTTCAAATTCAAAGCAGCCACATTAGACAGAAGGTTCCAAATTACTGTTAATCCCTCCCTACCTGAAGAATAATCAGGATCTCTGCTCACATTTCAATTGTATAAACAGTGTATAAACAGTACCATAGACAGTACTGACCCAATTGATGGGTGGCATGTTCAGATATGCACTGCAAGAAGGCAGTCTTCTTCTTTTCTTCATTTGTACTTCTAAAATACATTTACAGTCCGATCCGATCCAGGATTGGGCTGTACTGTGGAGGCCATTACAACAGCAGAAGTGAATTCTGTTGTTGTAAAATGGCTGCCAACAGAGTGCAGAGGACTCCAGCAGCAGCCATTTTACACACACTGCTGCAAGAGGCAGCAGCATTGCAACTCCAATGCCAGACACCGCCACGCCTGCAAGACCAGGTAAGGTGGCGGTAGGGAGGGTGGGGAGGGGGAGGAACAAGTGGCAAGGAGGTGGCAGGAGAGGGAGGATCAGGTGGCAATGGCATGCACCAGATCCTAACACCTTAGACTGGCTCTGCCGGTCCACGGGTCGACTAGATTGCGCTGTAATTTAATATTGGGGGCATGACCTTTGTTAAAATTTATTGTTCAGTATTATTCATAAAGACGGACTATCCATTTTCCAGCTTTTTCTCTGCACTCTATTTAAGAACCTGAATAGGGACAAATAGCACATAGGGTACAAATAGGAAGTACCCTACGTCACATTAGAACACAAAGTCATCAATTGAAAAGTAAACTGAAAATAGCTTTTAAAAGCTGGGTTGTATTCTAAGGATACACATGCAAAACGCAAAAATGTTGTGGTGTTCCACATGTGGTTTCACAACCACATGCAGAAGATATTGAGCAATAGTGAATTAAAACTGTGAGCCCTTTTGCGACAGGAAACCATTTAATCATTTGATTTTGTCTGTAAACCGCTTTGTGAACTTTTTGTTGAAAAGCGGTATATAAATACTGTTAATAAATAATAATAATAATAATAATAATAATGTCTACTAGTGATGCATTGTGGAACATGTTGTGGAATGCATTGCACACATCATGTAAAGCCTATTCTATTCAGTTTTCATGTAAAGGATTCTATTCAGTTTTCTGTGCACAACAACTTTCATTTCTGTGTGTGCAAGCCTCCTCACACCAGCAAAACAACAACATAGGATAACATACATTATGAGCAATAAGAACTGCATTTTATGAGCCAACGTATAAGCAGAATCAAGTCATCCATTCACTTACCTTCGGTGATTTTCTGCAGGATGAAAATTCAACAGTAGCAACAGAGGATTGTCAACATATCCGCATAACCAGAAAACATTAAAAAATAACAGAAATAAAATATTAGTGCTTGGAACAATAAGGATGCTCTATATATTATTTTAGGGAGAAAGGTCGTTGGCTTCGTTATTTACTTAAGGAAGCAATCCTTTTTCTCTAGCAAAAACAAAATTTTGAGAAGCTACATACCTGCTCAATCTCAAAATCATGACACATTTTTAAATAGCTCATATTGCCCGCAGATAATAAGTAAAACAACCCTGCAGAATGTAGCAAATATAGTAACCAGCTGAGCGTCAGTGACCCATACATTCAAGTTAAAGGGAAAGATCAAAGAAATGCAGCAGTATGTTGATAGTATCCTAAATATATTATATTTAATATAATTGATATGAGATAAATTCCTAATATCTATTTCCAGCCAAAACTATAGTTTATCTACGGATAGTAATATAAAAATAAATAAAATCCCACAACTTTAATTCTGACAGGGATTAATGCTACCCCAAATTTAGGAACACAGCTGCACTTGATTTTCAAAAAAGGTTTCAGGGAAGTTGTCAACTTTGGTGAAATTACATATTTTTGAGAAGATTCTGAGTTTCATAAAAATTGTACACAGAACCATCCAAAGACTATTAAATCTCTATTGTGGGAGATTGATAATGACCACATATGAATCTGCAAAACATCTGCCGTTAGGGCGGCTAAAATGTTTTCCAATTATGTAATTATTTCCCCACCATTTTTGCCCCTTTTCACAGCGTTTCCCCGCCATTTTTTGCTTGCCTGTTTTTCTTGCTTCCTCCTTCCTTTTCATCGAATGTTTTCAGCTTATTCCTGTCTGGCCAGCTGTCAGGCCAGCCAGGACTCCTCGCGCGGGTTGATTGCTGCCACCACTTCCATGATTCTACTAGGAGTTCCCAAAGTTCTTCTGTGCGCTGCCATCTTGGATCGCACGAGATTTAGCGAGATCCAAGATGGCAGCACACACGAGAACTTTGGGAACTCCTAGAAGAGTCATGGAAGTGGCGGCGGCAGGAGGGGGCAGACCAGGAAAACCGGGACAGATGGATTCCGGACCCGGGCTCTGGAAACTGGGACTGTCCCGGTATTTCCAGGACGGATGGTAAGCCTATCTTTAGGCCCCACCAGAAAGCCTCTAAAGTGGGAGCAGTTCATAAACTGAGGAGGGAGTTCCATAAGGTTGGTGCCACTACTGAGAAGGCCCTTTCTTGCTGCCACCCCTTCCACCTCCATAGGCACAAGCACTTCTAACAGGCCATTTTGTCTTCACAGGTTGTAATTGTGTTACCACTGGTATAAAGACAATAGTTGCCAGGAGCAAGTTAACTGTCAATATGAATGGCTGCATTCTACCAAAAGTTGTAAAAAGAATGCGAGTCCTTGCTAAATCAAAAAGTGTCTTTCCTAAAGACCATATTTACTGATTTCAAAATCTTGTGGTTTTTTTTACATTTTTAAAGGGGGCTTTATTTCTCTGTCTTCTGTTACTCCTTGCCCCATAAGAGTTCAGAGACCCTTTTTACCATAATTTAAAATTGAAATAAACTGTAGCAGTGTGTAAGCATATTCATTTTTCAGTAAGTTAGACAACCAGAACCAATTTGACTAATGTGTTTCATTTATACAATGAATTAATATACACAACGAGACACATTACCTTTTTTCTGAAACATGGATCTATACGATTGCAATGAATATGAACAGTTATTGATTTTTTAATGTTTGTATGCTCTTGAAGTGCATTTATTGCTGGGACCCATGTAAACATTCTGTGCTCTGCTGCATGTTCAAACTATAACAATTCAGCAAGAAAACAATGTTTTTACTGTCGTAATCAATTGCTAGGCAGAAGAAAACCATTAGATTTCATCTAATTTATGTTACAATACTAATATGTTTCCAAGCAATCTGCTGAAAGGGCAAGATGGTACAGTACTGTATATCCTTTCATCGTGTCATGAAACTATAAACAAACATTCCCTAATTTTGTTACTAGAAAGGTAAGTGCACTCCTCAGGTGTGTGTATCATGATCCAAAGCATTTCCCAACAACAGTTTGCCCTTGATCAGCAGGGCCCAAGAAAGTAATCTTTGTTACAACTCTGCAAGAGTCAATATGTAGCTGAATATTTTTTTTGGGGGGGGGGAGAGGAACTGAGACACAAAAAGCATATTCAACTACATCCACAAAGTATCAGTAGCACAACTGTAATCCATACTGTTATTACAAAAAGCTCTAAATACATTATCTGGGAGTTGTACCACATTTTTCCAGACTGTATTTTACCTGTAAAAACTTCATTATTTCCTTCATAAACTGTGATTCCTGAGCAAGCCACATACAGATGTGCACAACAAACTGCAAAACAAATATATGCCTACTCTAGTTGGATGCAGTTAATTGAAAACTGAGGCAGTTCAGACACATAGCTAAGCCATTGAGGATGAATTATCTAGTTAGATACATGTCTGTGTGGACAAACCCTTAAATGGTATTTCTAGAAATGACAAAATGAAAACTATTATATCCCAAAAACGGAAATTACATGGTACAAGTTTAGTTCCATATACCAAGTCTCAAGTTTCCACACAGCAATCTCAGTTTCCTGAGAGATAATGGAAACACCACTTCATGTGTTACTCCGGAGAGATACAGTCACCAGCAGCTTTGCATTGCAAAGAGAAGGATGAGAAAGTATTGCTGGAGGTAAACACAACTGTTGTTAAGATAGATAATTGTTTTATTCCAACAATTACCGGTACATATTGTGTAACTACAGCATTACTATATACTGGACACACTACAGAAATTCCTGTCACCCAAACTCAGACATTTGTGCTAGATGAACCAGACAGATTAAGAGAGACTAACTGTATGCAAAAATCACGTGATAAGCTTTGAAAAAGAGGACCTTGGAAACATTGTTATTAACATTCAGACTAACAGGGTACGCCATAGTCCTGCTGGTTTCTGTATCATGTGTACTGTATTGGCAAGGCAGGAAAGCGTATAGCTACATATAGCACATAATTGTAACTGTTACAAAAAAACAACAACAGTGAATCTAGGCTCTCCATCTACTTTTATGGCACAATCCTATCCTTGCAGAGTGCTGCTGCTGGGCCTCAGCGCCGGCGTTGAGTGTCTCAAACATGCCGTAAGATGTCTCGGGAGTAGGTGGCGCTGGCACAGAGGTCTGCACCGCCCGCCCACCTGTATAGCAAGGGGCAAGCAGCCCACCTGCACTGCCCACTCAGCATCGTATCCTATCCCCCCTCCCAGGCCCTTGCAGCCAACACAGGGCTGCTTGATTCTCTGCCGGCAGAGACGGAGTAGCCCCATTGCAGCAGCTGGAGGTTTACCTAGAGTAAGTGAACAATTGTCTGCTTCCCCCGAGTAAACCCCCAGCAGGGCCCTTCCTTGGATAGGATGAAGCATGGGCCGCACAGTACACGCTGCAGAGCCCAAACCAGGGGAGGATAGGATTGGGCTGCCCATCTCTTAAGGTTTCAAAATATAGGGAGTTTGTAAAAACATGAAACAAAGTTGCACAAGAGATACTCCGCATGTTAAATTCAGTTTTCTGTTTACACCAGCGTCCTGCTTGTACCAGATATAACTTGGGTTGAAACTTATGCATGCTTTCCTAGGAGTAAGCTGAACCCAGTGGAGTGCTTATTTCTGAGTAAGCATGTCTGGAATCTTACTGTTAAGTCTGCACCTCAGTTTTTCCATTACATGTACACTGAAATCCTTCTGTGGATAAAAAAAAAATAATACTTTGGAAACTCAAGTCCTGAAACGTTAAAGTACTGTACACAATTAGTCTAGAGATACATCAATGCTGCAAAAATATTTCAAATCCTTAGGCACGAGTTTTATACACACACACACACACACACACACACACACACACACACACACACACACACACACACACACAGAGTTAATTCTCATCATATGTGAATGCGCTACCCGCAAATTCACATATCCGCAAGGAGCAATTTGGTAACCTACCTTGCATTTCCCGCAACCCCTCTCCCGGTATCCGTGAAGTCACAGTGCTCCATGCTGGTCATGGGCGCCATTTTAAATGTCCCTGCTGCACTCAGGAAGTCTCTGCTGGCTTCCAGAGACAGCAGGGACATTCAAAATGGCCTCCACGACTAGTGCAGAGCCCTTTAAAATGTCTGTCTAGCATCAAACAGCTGATTGGCTGGGGATTTAAAAAGATGCTCATGTTAAATCCCCAGCCCATCACCTGTTTGAAGCTAGATAAGCAGTTTAGTGCTGTGCTTAAAGCCCCAGGGTGCATTCTGGGACAAGGAGGGGAGGGGAGGAAAGAGCCTTTGCGTGACCCGGAAGTGAGTCGTGAAGCTTCAAAAAGCCTCATGGAGGCTTTAAAATGCAGAGGTTTGGCTTTTTAAAAGTAAACAGGCGCTTTGGGGTTTTTTTTTCTTTTTGAAGGGTTTTTAGCGCATTCGCGGGTCCCAAACCCGTGAATAAAAAAGGGCCCACTGTATAAATATTTAGATCTGGTTTGCTTAATCTTTTCATTAAAAGTGAAGAACAAAGTAACAAATGATGCAAACGGAACTATTCTGTGGAATAATGTGTTTGACGAGTATGAACATTTTCCAAATGTAGAGATATCTCTAGGCACTGCAGATGCAATTCATGGGGGGGAAAAAGGTGAAAAGCAATTAACAGCCTAATCCTATCCTCAAACATCTTCCACCATGCAGCCATGCTGCCAGCGCTGCATGCTGGGGGGGGGGGGGAGAAATCAGACAGCCAGTGAGAGGCAAATAAAACCTTCCAGTAGGCTACCCAAATCATCTATTGGTCTCCTCAGACCCATGCAAGCTATTTTGCTGGAATAGGTCTGAGGCGAGGAAGAGGTGGGGCAGGTTAGAAACTCAGAGATAAGATCCAGTGTGCATCTTTGCAGCCAAGATCCACCCACTCCAGTATGCTCCCCGTCCCCTGCCCCCAAACCTCCCCTGTATTGCCCATGAACTACCTTACCTAGTTTGGCACAGGCTAGGTCTGCCAGTGGTGGGCATGTGGAGCTGCCAATTGTTTGCACTGGCAGCTCTGAAGCTTCCAGCAGAGGTGGGCCGTTTATAGCAGCGCCGCTGCATTTACAAAAGCAGAATGCGAGTTCTGCTGCTGTAAATCAACCATGGGATTAGGCTGTAAGGCTAGCTATGTTTGCACTAGCCTATTTCTTCCTGCTCAAGGAGGATCAGTCTCAGCCTTGTCCATTCTTGATTCAATACGTTCCTGTACTACCTTTTGCATTATGTGCAGTCTAGATACCCTTCTCCAGCAGACTGGTACACAAGTAGAATGGTTTCCACCTACCATTTGACATGGAAGGCTGCAGACATCCTACCTGAAAGTATTATTTATTTCTATCACATTTAATGACCCTTAGAATGCCAGAAGAGACATTCCAAGGAACACCATGAGAAAAGAAAACCATCATTAATCAGGCCTTCACTATTGAGGGGAAAAACCACCACCACCCTGAAATAGATATCTTAGTAGGGACACTACCTGAATGTTTCCAGGGCAATACCTAGGAAAACAGCTGGAATAGAAGGACATTTAATTAAAGAATGTATAGCCTTTAACCAACCTCAAGGTAAAGTACCTGTCAACCCAATCCTAACTAACTATCCGGTGAGCAGCCCAGGCAGTGGCGTCACAAGGGTGCGCGTCACCCTAGTGCGGGGGGGCTGCCGTGTCACCCTCACCCCGCTGCCTCCACGTCACCCCCAGCTGCATAACCCCCCACTTCTGCGTTACTCCCACCCCCAATTGGGTCTTCGTTCGGCCCATCTGAGGGCAAGGCTTCAAGCAGTGTTGTGCGCATGCCACTCGAAGCCTTGCCTGGCCTATTCAGAAGTGGCCAAGCCACCGAGGAAGACGCGGCTCGGCCTGCCAGCTCCGGGGGTGATGCGCCGGGATGGGGGAGTGATTGTACCGGGGGTGACATGCAAGGACTCCTGGGGCATCACCCCCTGGCACGTCACCCCCTTCGGCCGCCTCCCGGAGCATCACCCTGTGCGCCCCGCCCCACGCCCGCCACGCTGCAGTGACATCAGTGGGTCCAAGGTCACCCTCCAGATCCTATCCCCATTCCAGGCCACTCTGCAGCGGTCCATAGGTCTACTCGAGGGAAGGGGAAATTTGTCCCCTTCCCCCTGTGTAAACCGGGGAAGGCCCAATGGGCCTCCTCGGATTTCTGCCAGCTAAATAGCTGGCGGAAATTGGAGGAGGCCATGTAATGGCCGCGCTGGCCCGGGACGGAGATATGGCAGATGCCATCCTCACCCCCTTCCAGGCCGACACTGCCAATGGCCCACCTCCCTCGCTGCCCGGACCGCCCATGCAGGCGTCAGGGATCCCTTACCTTCCTCCAGTGGTCACATAGGGATCCGGTGACAGAGTAAGGGCTGCCGTCCTAGCGCCGGCGGCCCTTACTCTAAAATAGTCGCAAATGTGCTTTACGGCATGTTTGTGACACTTTAAAACAGCACACACTCCGTCGTTCTACGGAGGATTGTGCTCTGTATTACATATTTTCACTAAGAACAACTGCTCCCATTATTTTAATCAAAGCAATTCACTTGGAGAAAAGCTGTCTCTGTTCAAGAGCAAGAGAATCAAGCAAAGATCAATTCAGGAGGAGTCCTCTTTGCATGCAGCAGCAGTAAAGCATAGTTAAGGGAGGCAATACTTTAGATCTCTAATTTTTCCAGAGGAGCATTTCAGGAAACAAGGCTCCTGGCTAGTCACAGTGCCACAGCTACCACTTCTAAGGTGGCATCTTGGGGGCTAGAAGCACATTTAGAGTGAGATTGGGACTGTTAAAAACAGCAACTCTTTTCTTTTCAAGGAATTTGCTTCAAGTTTTTCTTTTTTATACTGTACTCCTATCTTCCCACTTGTCCAGAGCTTTAACATGCAAGGTTCTAATGATATCTAAGTTTATGTTTACTGTTTCCATTTGGCTGACATTAAATTGTTGTGTGATCATTTAGCAAGCAATTATTAGACAGTACATTTGAAATTCAGTTTTGAATAGCACACAACAGTGTGTATTGTCTTGTATTTCACATAGCCTTTCATGAAAGATGAGATGACTTTTCATGAACAATTATCATACCACAGACTTCTTCTAGATGTCTAGGGAATCAGGAGCACACTGAAAGTGGTGGATCTTGGCAGCAAAGACTTCTAGATCATTAATCAATAAGAATTCTGAGAAGGTTCAGTTACCTTGTAATATACTACTAACTACACTAAGCAGGTAAAAAGCCACAACACAGTAGGTTCTGGCAAATTTTACAACCAAACATGAGGTTACTTCATGTAATTTGAGAAAAATCCACTTTGATCACCAACATTTGGGCAAAGTGCTGTATTCACATAAAAGTCACTAATTCTAATATTTTATATAAAGCAAATAATTTTACAAAAGGTCACCTTTATCTATCCAAATTATACTCCATAACTGGAATTACACAGTTACTTACACCATAACAGAGTACGGAGGATGCCCCATTATAGAGGTCTGTGTATACTCCATAAGCTGTTAAGCATTTTTCCAAATCAGAAGCATACTTACTGGGTTGCATGTATACTACTGCTACTATAAAATTCAGTACAAACTTTAACATGTCAGTCATATAAATACATACTTTCAGTGTTTAACTCAAACAGAAAGCTAAATTTAATAGAGTTCCACACTTCTAATGATCTCTCTGAGCTGCAAGGATAACTATTACCGGTAGGTACAAGCATAACAATCCCTTCTGTGTCTACAGTATAGTCGTCCCTCGGTATCCACGGGGGAGTGGTTCCAGGATCCCCTGCGGATACCAAAATCTGCGGATGCTCAAGTCCCTAACATAAAATGGCATACCGTTATGCTCCACTGCACAGAGCAGAGGGGACCCAAACCTCTCAGGAGCTGCTGCACCTCAGCAGCATATCACCAGCAGTCAGCACCAGGAGCCCTCCTGAGACACTGTGAGGTCTTGGCAGTTGCCCGATGGAGCTGGCTCCTGATGCCAGCCAGCCATCTTCTGGAGCAGGAGCCCAGCAGATCATCCTAGGCAAGGTATCCCCCCTCCTTTACATCACTCATGACTGCAGTTTCTCTGCGCCAGCGGCAAAGCAAAGGATTAAAAGGAGGGAAGCGACCAGGGCGGAGGGATTAACTTGACTGGTGCAAGGTTTGGAGCTGGGCGGAGCCAGGCTGCCATCACCAACTTCTGCACTCGACAGAATCACAAACCAAAGGGGGGGGGGAGAAAGGGGAGTCTCTCCTCGCTGCTCGCTTGTTTGCTAAAGCAGCTGCAGCCGTAAGCCATTTCACTCTGTCCTCCTTTTTTCCCCTCCCTCAAAGCTGGAGAGAGGCTGAGGATCTGTGAAATGGCAGGAGACTACAGCAGGATATGCCTGTAAAAAAAGTTTTCCAAATGTTTTCTATCTGCAATTGGTTGAATTCACAGGTGCAGAACTGCAGATACGGAGGGCTGACTGTCGTTAATTATATTTAAAGGTTTGCTAATCTCTACGTAAATTACAGATAAAACTACAGTATATTGCAGGGGTGGCCAAACTGTGGCTCCTGAGCCACATGCGGCTTTGACGTATAATGTGTGGCTCTTGGAAATACATTGGCTGAGCTCCTTTTTGCATCACAATTTTGTATAAGACTCACTTTTGTCCCCTAAGGCAAGTCTTTAAAGTAGGGGTGCGGCCTATAATCAAAGTCTAGCTTTTCTGCCTAGAGTTTTCTGCAAAGCCTCCTGTTTTCAAGCCTCTCCAAGTCTCTTTCAAAAGGTAAAAGGCTTTTTCTTTTTTTTAACTGCAAAGCTGTGTTTTCAGCTCTTAATCACTTGCTAAATGGTCAGATCTCTCCAGCAGGCTCTAGCCTCAGGATGGAAGCATTTGAAAAAATTAACCCTTAAGTTCCAGCCCCAGGACTCTGTGGAAACTAAGATATTTATTGATCCTGCAGTTTAAAAGTTGAGAGTGCAGTTTGAAAGTTGAGAGCAAGAGCTCCTGCATAGGCTCACCATATCCAAAGGGGGACAGAGTGCCAACCTTTAGGCTGCAATCCTATGCACACTTTCCTGGGAGTAAGCCCCATTGAATGCAATGGGACTTACTTCTGAGTAGACATGCGTAGGATTGTGCTGTTAACCATTGAAATTTGGGCAGGTGTAGCTCATCAGCATGGAAGGGTGCAACAAGCTGCACCTGCCCAAATTCCAAAGGTTAAAGGTAGGCACACTGTCCCCCTTTGGATCTGGGAAGGTTACTTATACTAGGATGCCCAGATTCAATAAGGCCGGGTGCCTATGCCTTTAACTGTACTAAAGCTGTACTGTTTTACTAATGTGTATATTTTCTTTTTGGCCAGCGGGTAGCGCAGTGGGTTAAACCGCTGAACCATGAGCTGTCGATCAAAAGGTTGGCAGTTCGAATCAGCGACGGGGTGAGCGCTCATTGCTTGGCCAGCTCCTGCCAACATAGCAGTTCCAAAGCATGTTAATGCGAGTAGATAAATAGGTACCGCTTGCGGGAAGGTAAACAGCGCTCCGTGTTCCAGCTGCATGCTATGCGCTGCGGCAAGGAGAGTCATGCCGGCCACATGACCACGGAGGCGTCTTCGGACAACGCTGGCTCTTCGGCTTTGAAATGGAGATGAGCACCACACCCTAGAGTCGGACACAACTGGACTTAATTGTCAGGGGATACCTTTACTATATTTTCTTTAAGTTAAAAAAAGTTTAAAATGTATTTTTTGAAAAATAGCACCAAACTTTAAGGGTGCGGCTTATAATCATGAGCGTCCTATACTCGGGGCAATACGGTAATATAAAATGTAAATAAGACATTTTCAAGCTTTATAATTATTTACCAGGTATAAACTAAGAGTTCATTGGATTAATGTTTAATTAATGTTTATGGTGAATATATTTAAGAATTTAAATGCTTCTTAAATATTGTGTCTCTCAAACATCTCTCTTCCGGCTCTCTTACATCTGAGGTTTATCACATGTGGCTCTTACGTTAGGTAAGTTTGGCCACCCCTGGTATATTGCATAGTTAGGGTATGCAATTTTTGACTAGTTAAAACAGTGACCTCTTGATGATTTTCTACTGAAGAATATTTCTAAGGACGACAAAGTCAAATACCTTTCATTAGATCAGTTTCTGTATTTGTAAACATGCAAGTTTTTGGTTATACAGGAACTCATCAGAAACACAGTTCTGTGCAGTTCAAGAGCTTGTAGATTACATATCAACAAAAACTGGTCTAATTTTTGAAAAGCCTTAATTGAACAGAGATGGTCCATTCAGACCAGCACTGAAAAGCTTTTTTTCAAAAATAAACTCTGATATTTCCAAATCTGTAGAAAGACTGTGCCTAGATCTTCTATATGGAAAAAAGTTCTGGAAGTTCAAACACTGATATCTACATACATCTATGAAAAGAGAATGGTGTATGGACTGTTATACCAAATTTGTTCTTGTTGAAATCAGGAACAACAATACCAGCAACCTGTAACCTGAACTCTGGGGTTTCAATAATGTACAGTTTGAGTACGGTACTCCACAGGAACAGTATCTAGGTCACTGTCTAGAATGTGATTAGTAAAGCAGCTCAGAAATTATGTTTTCTATTTTACACACACACACACACACACACACACACACACACACAGAGAGTATTTTAAATCCTACTCAATTAAAAGCTAGTACTTCACAAGCTGAACAGTAACTTCTAACAGGAAAGGTAATTTAAGAGAGGTTGAAATCAGATTATTTTTTACAGTTTCTCATAGACAAAGGCAAAGACTGCTGTCAGGTGTTATTCTATCTGCTACCTCAGGCAGGTGATATTAAGAGCGCCTGCACAACAGTCCCTTTTTGGCTGATAATTCCTTCAGATACACAAGACAGCTGGTAGCTGTTTCATTTCATTTGACACTCCATTCAGATAACTTTCAGTTGAGGTTTTTGCAACAAAACACCAACTCCCTAGAGCCAAACTGTCCCTCCTAACATCCTCTGCTTGAAACTGTGGTAAATGTACAAACCACATCAACCACTATAAATGCCACACCAACCACTATAAATGCCACCTATTTGTCTGAATTATCATAATTTTCATTCTTCAATGAAAATTATGTAAATTAAGAAAACAATGTATAAAAGTTTATACTGTACAGTAGCAAAAGACAACAGAAAATCAAAGTATGCATTTCCTACCCTGATCATAGGAATATCCCTGTGGACGGACGGACACCAGCATAACCCTTCTTGGACGCCTCACATGCGCAGTTAGGATGTGGAACAGACACTGGCACACCTCCGCCAGCGCAGGGGGCATTCCAGGGTGAATGCCCCCAGAAATGCCCTCTGCTGTGGTGGAGTTGCGCTGGTGTCCGTTCCGCATCCAAACTGTGCATGTGAGGCGTCCAAGAGGGGTTACACTGGTGTCCATCCTGCATCCGTCAGCGTACGGCAAGTTACACTGGCATAAGTGCTCTTACACCGGGGGGATCTACTGTTATACTGGTGCAAGAGTTACACAGTATTGCAGCGGAATACATATAAACCAGTATACACATAAAGCCACTATAGGAACAAACAACAATACAGTTCCATATTAAAAGGTTTTGCAAACAACAAAATAACTCCTGTAATGTGTCAAGTATAAACTATTCAATTACACTGTAATTGCATTTCAACTAGGATAATATTAACTGACCAACATTTGCATATAAAATTTTTCCAGAACATACACATGCTTGTTTGGAAGTAGAGATACAGCAGAAAATTGCTGTTCTAATGAGCTATATAGTACAGGTACATAGCTGTACCAAGGCTCTAATCTTACAATAAAACCCGAAAGGTTGCACCCCACAAGTTTAAAAGGATTCTCTACTTCTCACTGCAAGAACATGGCTACATTCAGAGATAAATCCAAAACAAATACACATCATAATCAGAATCCAATGATCTATGCAACCAGGTCCACATGCACAAGGGAGCTTTTGACTTTTTTTGTTTAAACAGCAAGGCCACATACATGGCAAACAATTGAAGAATGATTATGAATCTAAATGTATTCAGTAGAATGATGACTTCGAATACATAGGTGGAAAACTTATGAATCTAAATGTATTCAGTAGAATGATGACTTCAAATACATAGGTGGAAAACTAAAGACAACAACTAGGACCTTAATCCTAAATGTGTGTGAACCTGTGATGTTACAGAACGTCTTGCAACAGAAGCATATTGGGCAAGGCAAATTCATCCTACAAACAGCCTGATTCTGTGCAGAGTTAGGCACATCTAAGCTCACTGCTTTCAATGGGTTTAATCATACCCAAATCTGCACAGGACCAGGACAGCACAGGATCAGGACACATATTCAATGTTAACTGCAATTTAAATTATGCAATTACTGCATATCGGGGTGGGGGATTAAGGCAGCAAAAATATACTGAACACAGCAAAGAGTTAAAGGATTTACGGGAACCCAATTCTATGCATATCTATTTATAAGTAAGTTCCACTGTGTTAAAATAGGTTTCTTTCCAAGTATGTGCGCATCTCGGCTGGGTAGTGCCCCAACATGCCTTGCACTATGCCGGCCAGTACCCATGACCGAGGTCATGTCGGCACGGAAAAAAAGTTCCGGATTTCGGTTTTCGGAATTCCAGATAAGGGGTAATCAACCTGTAAATATCAATCACATAGGTGTGCAGCAACGTAAGAAGAGCTCTTTAGCAAACACAATTCCTTTCTGGTATTTCACACCCCAGGACCTGCTCCTACTCTGTCCCTGGCAAGCCCTGCTTCTGTGCCATATAAAAGGAATGATACATTGTATGTACCTTACAACAAAGGCTGCTGTTGAGTAGCAAACCTATTACAATGCCATATGTTGGACGTGAAGTGGTTTTTTTCAGCAATAGCATGCTGACCTCTTTTTGTTTGGTCAGTGGCACACAGGATTGGGCATTAGCATTACTAGAAATGAAGTAGATATGCAGGCTCTCACACACCTCTGCCTCCTTCTATCAAATATTGCCCTTCATCCGCTGGTGTCAAAGTTTAAAAACAAATGTCACACAAATTTTAATATGAGAAATGCAGGAAGAGCCCTATATTACCGGTAATTCTGTTTCTCAATAAATTGTTCCAGTGAACAGTATAAACCCCCCCAACTATTCTCAATATTTATTTATTTTAAGAAATTATATCCCGACTTATCCTATGCCGAAGGCAAATGCCCAAGGCGGCTTACAACAAAAATTAAAATACATAGTTTAAAATATTCTCAATATAAAACAATATATTCTTATACAAAACTAGTCATAACCGAGATCCCCATCAAACAAAAGCATCTACAGAGCCTCCTGCTTACATCAATCAACAGGTATCCAACAAAAATTATACAACACAATTTTTCCTTCTATGTCTCCTCTGTTCAACTTCCTCTCCTTCATGAAGGAAAAAAAATCTGATCTATTTTTACAGTCTAGTGCATTGGTATTTTGGATTATTTCCAACTGTTCTTTTTAAGGCTTTACAAATAAATGCCAGATACATGAATTATTTCAGCACTCTTTCTTCATGAAAATGAGCCAGAATTCATCAGGAATCCTGGAAATACACCTGCTCATATGGGTACATGTTGGAATCCAGTAAGCAGCCCCAACAATTTCTACCACTGCCTAAAAATCTAGAGCAGTTTTTCTCAAAGTTCTACAGGGGAGTAGCTGTAAGTCTTTGTGGGGGCAGGGCGATATCAGAGGCAGCACTCCAGGATCGTGTCCGCCCCGATCAAAATCCGCTTTTTTCAATGTACCTGGCTGTCTTGTCAGCTCCCCGAAGGGTCCGGGGGGGCTTCTGCCGCCTCCACAAGCCTCTTCAAGGCTCTAAACAGCGGCAGAACGCCAGGAGACTCCAGCTGATTGGCAGCAATCAAAGTGCCAACTCGGAGATCGTCCTGGTGCTCATTGTGAGGTCTTGCAAGGGAAACTGGGACACGCAAATTACACATGAGGAGTTTGAGGCCTTTCTGTCCCTCCCTCGGCGCTCTCTTCAAGCTTCCATTCACGTTGCTGTGCCTGTGCGCAGGCGCGGGATGATACCAGGATGAAGAGAGCACCGAGGGATCTCCGATTTCTTGGCGGGCTTTTCTTCGTCGCGCGTCTGTGCACAGGCACAGCAACGCGACTGGAAGCTCTGGAAAGCGTTTCTGCACCTGCGCTGCATTCAGGCAGGCGCGAAGAGGAAGGAAGAAAGGCGAGCGGCAGTGCCTGTGGTGGAGGGAAAGATTTTTGGCAGCCAGAAGTTCCTCCACAGCTAATCGTCTCATCTCCAGAGGAGCAAGTCAAAGGTATCCTTCTATGAAAGAGGGGAGGGGGATTCTCAGCTTTATAGTGGGGCATGACTTTTTTAAAATATAAATTAAAATATAATTTTAACTTCTGGTTTAGCTGCAAACCATTGCTTGCCATTATATTACTTAAATTCAAACTTGGATGTGTGCAGCAACAATCTTTAGCTTTATTTATTAATATGTTGCTTTTCCGGATATTTTCCGGCTCATGGACATGCCCCCTGTGATGTCACTTCCTGAGGAAGTGACATCACGGTTCCTTGACACGCCCCCCCCCGTGCCGAAGAAGTTTAGTCAATTCATTTTGACCCCTACCTACTTCCAAGTTGTGCACCCCTGCATTACGCCATCCATCGTTGATAAAACGTAACGTACTACCTCCTGATCTGCCCAGCCCTGGAGCTTGACTAATATAGGGCCTAAATGTTGCTTAGGAGGTACCTAGTGGGAATGGGCAATACAAAAACATATGTAGTAATGTTTCTACACAACCCACTCCACAAGGACAATACCTCTCAGGGGCTATCAGTGGGTAACACTGAGAAATGACAGAATGTTTTGATTTCTAGAATTCTTTGTGGCTTATCTTGTTTAACAATTAATATTACTCTACATTCAATCAAAAATCATAACTAAATTTTTGCCTCAGCCAATTGCAAATTCATTGACACACCTAACCTTACGAATCTTAAAAAAGGGTGATCTAGAAAGAAATAATATTTTAATGTACATTTATTTATTTATTTGCAAAAATCTCAATCCACTTCTCATAATGAGGCAGCCCTAATGAATAGCTTCAAGGCTTGATGGGCTTAGTTATGTGACCCTGCCCTCACCTGCCCCCACTACCTGTCAGTGACGGACTTGGGGAAAAACACACACCAGAAAAACGCTCAAACATTTATCTCCCTATATTTACAAAAGCTTGCAAATTGCAGAAGCTCAGCTGTTCGCAGGACAATTAGTAGCTACCTGTATCTGATTTTTTAATATTCTCAGGGCTTGAGGCAATTAGTTATCTGATATTTCTATCACATGTGTTTTCATTGGAGGCTCTGCAGGACCCACCAGAAATCGGGTTGCGACCCAGTGGGCCCCAACCCACAATTTAAGGAACAATAAATCAGAGGATCATGCCCCATTACTTTTTTCCTCGAATGATACAAATGCTTGCTCCCTTAATAGAAGAACATAAACTCATAATCTGGCCTGAGAATGTCAATTTGTATTTTTTTTCTTTTTACCTGTTTTCTCCCTGCTTGTTATTTGATGGTGGAGGATGCAACACAGTTTGATTCCCTTCCATCTCCACAATACACTTGGTATTCAACTCCAGCTCTGAAATATAATGCAACAGAAGACTTCAGACCATTCTGTTACAGAGTGATATATACACTTCCCTAACCAGCAAGACTTTTACTAGAAAACTCCCATTTGCAGCTAAGAGTGTAGGAAATGATATACCGTAGAAGTATCCGCTAAGTATGCATCTAAGAGTATACAAAATGATATACCGTGTCACTCTTCAAAAAACATAGAACAAGAAGTTTGAGACCTATAGAATGGAAATCTTCCTCTAGTGAGGAGTTTCTGGGGGACAGGGGCATCTTTGTAACATGCACCGACACCACTTTGCTTATCAGATAACAGAGAGAGTTGGGTTTTTTCCATTACAAACATAGAGAGATGGGATTGTGACAGATGTGTAGCCCACACAGCGATTTGCCTGCCTGGTGCAAAGACTGCAGGCATCACACGTTGTCTAGATAGGCTGCTCTGACAATGCTGGGGAGGAGGGACTGATCATAGAGCACATTGGCACCAACAATATTGGGAAATGTAGTTGAGTGTCCTGGAAGCCAATGTAGGTTGCTAGGTAGGATACTGAAGACTAGGATCTTCATTTTTGGATTTTTGTTTCCAAATGATCTCTATTTTTATAAAAAGACCTGAAATTAGGGGTAAATGAGGTGGCAGTTTGCACATGATACCAAACTAATCAGAGTTTGGTTAAAACCAAAGCAGATTGTGAAATGCTCCAAAAGGATCTCTCTAAACCTGGTGAACGGGCAACCAAATCGCAAATGTGGTTCAATATCAGTAACTGTAAAATGATGCACACTGGGGCAAAAAATCCCAACTTTACATATACACTGATGGGGTCTGAGCTGTCGGTTACAAACCAGAAAAGAGATCTTGGGGTTGTGGTGGATAAGTCAATGAAAATTTCAATCCAATGTATAACAGCTGTGAAGAAGGTAAATTCATGCTAGGGGTCATCAGGAAAGGGATCAAGAATAAAATCGCTAATATTATATTGCCCCTATACAAATCTATGGAGTGACAACCTTTGGAATTCTAGTAACTACTCTTCAAGGATATTGTAGAGCTGGAACCAAAATGAACAGAAAAGGGAACATTAGGGGACTTTTAGTGTGGCAAATGCCATTAAGGGGAGGGGGACATGATTGAGACGTATGCACGATGTTGAGAGAGTGGATAGAGAGATGTTTTTCTCCCTATCTCACAATACCAGAACTAGGGGTCATTCAATAAAACTGGTGAAAAATTTAGAAGAAACAAGAGAAAGGTAGTGTTTCAGACAGCACCATCATTAGTTTGTGGAATTCACTGCCACAAGATGGATTACTTTAAAAAGGGACTGGACAAATTCACGGTGGATAGGTCTATCAATGGCTACCTGGTATGATGATGTGCTACCTTCAGGTTCAGCAGCAGTAAGCCTCTGAACACCAGTTGTGTGTGCGGGGGGGGGGGGGGGTTGAAGGCAGGAAAGAGGTATGCTATTTTCTTCTCCTTGTGGTCTTCCCAGAGGAAGCTGGAGGGCCACTGTGAGAAATCAGATGCTGAAATAGATGAGGCAATGGTCTGATCCAGCAGGGCTCACAAATCATTAATGTGGATTTCAAGCCCCTATTCACACACAACTGTGCAATGAACAGGTGGCGAGAGAGAGGAGAGTTCTCACCCTTTCATTTATCACAGTGATTGTGATTATGACAAGTGGTTAAAGGTCATTAAGGAGCAAATGAGCCCCAGCATTAACTGATTTTGAATACGCACGGCAAGAATGAAGGGACCTTGAAACGCATTCCTAGTATGATCTTCACTACCAGGAGACTGTACAGCTAGCCAGCTTCCCTAAAGGGGGGGGGGGGAGGAGGCGACTGGCAAGGAAAGAGTCAGAGGTTGGGAGGTTATCTAAGGAGAAAAATCACCCCATGAGCCAGCAAGTTTCCCCACCCAACAAGCGAGACAACGAGTTCTCTCTTAATAGGCAGCAAGGAGCAACTTGTACTTCTCCTGATTCCACGCCCCTCAAAGTCGCGAAGAGAGGCTGCGCTACAGTCCATCTAAAACCTTCCGATCGGTTAAGGAATAAATAAGAGGTGGGACCCTCGTTTTGACACCAGGAAACTCGTTGCACCCAAACCTGCTCCTGAGACTTTGCTGCTGGAAGCAGGTCCAAACACAAACGAAGCCGTCCAGAGAGCCAGCGTGTAGCTGCAGTTCTCAGCCCTCCCTCTCTCCACAATCCCATCCCAAGTACTTTGCAAAGAAGTTTGTCCGGGGAGGGGGAGGGGCCCCGACGGGGTCAGGGAGGGGTTGCTGCAAAGGTGAAGGCTAGTAGTGGTCGTACTAATTACCTCTCCGGTTCATGGGCCGGACTCTGACGGCAACTTTCACCTTGGTATCCGACATCTTCCCTGGCGGCAGCGCGGGGTCCCGACCAGCACCAGTAGAGGCGGCGAACGTGACTCCCCCGAGTCCTCCTTCTTCCTCCACACAGAGGGAAAACACGCGCGCGCACCCCGCCTTCCCTCCCTTGGGAAGCGGCGGGAGAAAGTCAGCGTCTCAGGGCAGTGGCGGCGGCAACAGCAGCAGCAGTAGCCCCCGAGGACTCTCCCACAGCGGCGCTGCCAAACGGGAAAGCGCAGCGCCGAGGTCCATCTCGGGCCGGTGGGAAAGACGCGGGTCGAGGAAGAGCCGCCAACTCGGCTGGGAAGAGCTGCTGACTGGTGGAGAAGAGGCGCAAAAAAGAACGCGGCGGGCGGCGCAGCACTTTGCTCATCAGCCTCGCTTGCGCGACAAGCCCCGCTGCCCTTTTCCCCAGCCCCGCTGCCACTGCTGCCGCTTTCTCCTCCCCATCCCAACCGCCATCTTCCAGCCCCCACGGCGGCGGCTCCTGCCTTCGTCTTTTTCTGCTCAGCCTTTGCCGAGATTCCAGAACCAGACAGTTGTCGGAAAAAGGCGGAGATAGCCGAGTGACTTCGGGACTGAATTATGGAGGACAAAACGTTGACTGACGGAGCTGGAAGGCCATGCGCGGGCGCTCTCATCAGGCTGCCTGAGGAAGGGTTGGCATCGCGCCCGCGCAAGCGCATACAGGAGTGTCGGGCAGAATGTTCAGAAGTAACCCGTACGATTCTGGAAGAAGAGAGGCTTCGCCTGCTGCGGCCTTTCTGAAATAATTATCTTGCGTGTGACTGTGTGAATGGTGTGTGTCTTATTGGTAATGCTTATTGTTGCATTGTTAGCTTTAGTTTGGAGTTAAAAAAATACTGTGGGTTCACTGGCGTCACTAGACGCGCGTCACCCTGGTGCGGGGACGCGCGTCACCCCCCCTAGGGGCGCGACGTTATAGGGCCACCCGGCTCCCCCCCCCCCGCATCGCGTCACCCCCCTCCGGACGCTCCGAGACCGGCCCGGGAGCCAGCCTCGGAGCGTCCGACCCCGTCGGCGCTCCAGGGCCTTCTGAAAGAAGACCCAAGCAGCGCGTCAATCCGGGTATTTTCCGGATTTTCACGCATGCGCAGACCCTTTTTGAGGGCTTTTTGCCCTCAAAATGGGTCTGGGCATGCGCAAAAATCCGGGAAATACCCGGATTGATGCGCTGCCTGGGCCTTCGTTCAGAAGGCCCTGGAGCGCCGACGGGGTCGGACGCTCTGAGGCCGGCTCCCGGGCCGGCCTCGGAGCGTCCGGAGGGTGACGCGCGTCACGGAGGTGACGCGCGAGGGGGTGCGCGCGTCACCCCATGACGCGCGTCACCCCCTGGCGGCCCGCCCCCCCGCCACGCCCCAGTGACGCCCGTGTGTGGGTTAAATCGCTGAACCATGAGCTGTCGATCGAAAGGTCAGCAGTTCGAATCAGCAACGGGGTGAGCTCTCGTTGCTTGGCCAGCTCCTGCCAAACTAGCAGTTCCAAAGCATGTTAATGTGAGTAGATAAATAGGTACCGCTTGCGGGAAGGTAAACAGCGCTCCGTGTTCCAGCCGCATGCTACGCGGCGCTGCGGCAAGGAGAGTCATGCTGGCCACATGACCACGGAGGCATCTTCGGATAACGCTGGCTCTTCGGCTTTGAAATGGGGATGAGCACCACACCCTAGAGTCGGACACGACTGGACTTAATTGTCAGGGGTCACCTTTACCTTTACTAGTGATGTGTCTGGTGAATAAGGTCGTTATCATCTTTGGATGTTGGGTTTTCTAATTTACCATATTGGGTTGGTGGATGGGTGGGAAAAGGTTTTAATTCGGAAAAATATTCTTTAAATTTTATTTTAATGATGTTTGTCTGGAGGTACTATAAAATGAGTGATTATTTGAAATTATTTCAAATTTTCCCTAAGGTTGTTTATATTAATAAAACCTCATAAAATTACCAATCGGGAGAAAAGTAAATGTTAAGAAGGCTCACAAAGTGGAGGAGTTCTCCCCCTCCGGGTTCCCTGTCTCCAGTAGAAGGATGGATGATGGTGTCCAGCTGAGGAGTGGGAGGGGATAAAAAGCACAGGGCACATTAGGCCGCAAGGCTATGTTTAAGGTAGTGGGGAGAGATGAAGTAGAGTTAATGAGGATTGCAGCATAGTGACCTTGGCGAACAACTGGAAACGGTGAGGAGGATGGCGATCTGTTCCAACATGGAGGGATGTAGGATAAGATAACTGTAAAGTTGTCCATTCTAAATGTAGGATCACAGAATCCTGAACTATAAAATACAGTAATTGAATTCTCAAATCCTCAGGTCCACTGAGTGCTTATAAGGTAGGATCACAGTTTCATTGGAGCTATGACTTACAAGGCTTTATTAATATTTAGTATTCATATTTTGGCCTTATGAGAGCCAAAAGATGAGATATGAATGCCTGGAGAAATACAAATTAAAAAAAAGTTAATATAGCAATTTAGAGCAGCAGTCTTTAACTTTTTGGATTCTGGACACACCTTTAGACCTGTGACATAGAATCCATTTTTTTTACATAATTTCTCAAGTTTGTCCATGTTTTCCATCTTCTCTCTCTTTGTTTTGTGTTTCTCTCCTCATTTGTCTCTTAAAAAACAGTAACCCTTAAAAGAAGAAAACAGCAACAGCTTAAGGCTGCAGTCATATACACATTCACTGGCGAGTAAACCCCACTGAACATAGTGGAATTTACTTCTGAGTGAACACGGGTAGGATTGGGCTATAAAATGGTGCAGTTTACTTTGGGTTGGGGTGCACAACCCAGTTATGGTTCCTGACAACCTGACCTGTCTGTCGAAGTCGAATAATTTCAGACTATTCAAAGTGCTTCACATACATTATCTCAGTAATCTTCACAATATCAAACTCTGTAAGTCATATTATAAACCCAATACTGCCCATGGGAGGAAATACTACTGGACCATGTAATGAGTTAATTGCTGAAGTCAAATTTGAACTGGGGATATCACAGCTTACTCTGAGCCCCTACTTGAGCCTACTTGCAGTCTCAAGAGTTCAACAATGGAATTTCATAAATTAGGAATGGAGTGCTGTGAGCATGTGCAGCATGCCCTTACCTCGTCACTGAGTAGTTAGTTCTGGAATTAGTGGGAAGGTGGCTGTAACCAGAGCCACAGGCAAAAGGCTATGAGTAGAAGGCCCAGAGTTGGGGTGTGTAAGAGATTTCCATGGGGCTAGTTGGGGTACTGAATACAAATCATATATTGAGCATAGTGGTGGCATGACCTGGAATGCCACTCAATGCTGCCTCAGATCCACTGCCTGTGCACAATTTAAAACAAAAAACAGCTGCTTACTGCAGTCCTCGCACAGTTTCTTCAAACATGGGAGTACAGAACTTCCATATTTGATTTAAAGGGACCGCGCAATGAAGTAGCTCTTTCATTTGCATGGTCCCTGTAAATCAAACCAGAAGTCCTGCACTTCCGTGTTTGAAGAAACCATGTGAGGAACAAGGTAAGGAGGCGGATGATCCACTTTCTGCTCACTTTTAGTGGATGGAAAGCTGATCAGTGCAGGTTGCATCCTCAGCAGGCTGAAGGGAGGCGGTGGCAGCAGACTCGGCCACTAGTCTGCCAAATCCACCGCCCTGTGGTCCCCCTGCAATCTGCCACTTTCACAACCCACATCACCTTGCCTGATGGATGACTTGCTCCTGATTGAGCATAAGAACAGCCACACCAAAGGCCCGTGTAGTCTGTGTTTCCCACAGTGGTCAGCTAGATGCTTTTGGAAACCCACAAGTAGAGCATGAAGGAAATAGCCTTCCCTTGCTCTTGTTCTCCAGCAATTCTTATTCAGTGGCATTCTGTCATTTAATATAGAGGTTCCAAATAGCCATCAAGATTAATAGCCAGTGATAGGCCTTTTATTCTGAGAAGTGGCTGCTAAGAACTGAACCCTAATTTAGTAGAAAAGCACATACTTTGCATATATGATGCCTTGGGTTCTGTTTTTAACCTCTTCAGATATGAAAATCATTCAGTTGTATGCCCACCTCTCAGCCAGTGCCCCTCAGATATTTCACAATGAAACGTAGCAGACAAGTGAACAGGATTTCAAGGACTTCAGCTGCCACCTCATAGCTTCACACTCTCAGTCCCCGAGTCATTTTCCCTACATTCAAACTACAACTCTGGCTGCAAAGTGTTTCTAGGTGCCACCACTGTCCACCCCCAAACTCTGATAGGTGACATGTTTTAAAAGCTAAGGCTAACAAGGAACATTAAGGTTCTTTTGTCCTATTCCTAACCCTTCAGGCAACTCTTAAGGCAAAAGTATCCTGACAGACCCAACTCACTATAATCAAGACAGCTGGAACTCATAATGCCATATTCCTTTCCTAGATTTATCTGGAGAATACATACAACCCCCTTGCTATTTGGACAAACCTTGAATGTATCAGTTCTCAGATCCATTTGCTATCACCAGGGACCAATTTCATTTTGTTCCACTTGAAAAGTAGGAAAGCAAAGCTGAGTTTCAGTGGAACAATTTGTACCATATTATCTTGGTTGAGTTTTTTTCTGACAGCCAGTAGAGGCAAAAGAACATTTGGTAATTCTTTATTATAATTAAGAAAGGCTTATTTCCTTGTAAGTGAATCAAGATTTATTTACTTTGGATTGTTAAAAATAGCCTTTCCAATAAAGAGTTTTATTTAAGAATTATTCAGGTAGGATCAGTCACACCTGCATCTAGTTTAATATTTCCAAGGTCATGGGGAAACCAGATGTAATATTTTTCAAGGCTGATTTTGGTTTCTGCTGTTGCCCCATGCAGAATTTTCACAGTGATTCCAATTACCATGCAGCACAACATGTAAGCACGCCTGGCTTAATATCTGTGTGAGAGAGTAACTTCCTTTAATGATGACACAAATATTTAATACATTAAAATGCTGATGAGGATAATCCCCGGCCTATTCCATTGCTCTAAAAATACTGAGAAGAAACCATGTTGCATTATTCCACCTGCCATGTTACTATTGTTAATCTGACAAAATAAGCCAGCGAATATTAAAATTGCTGTAGCAGCTGTGAAAAATTATAGTCTCCTCATAAATATTTTCCTTTTAATCCCAGTGCCACAGATGATGTGAAATTCATTCACAGTAGTATGTGGAATTATCTCAATATAGTTAACATCCAAAGAAATAAAGTTTAACTTTATTAGTAAGATGTCATATTAGAATCAGATACTTACTATAATATTACCCATACAAGTTAACAGAAAAGTGCACTGACTTTAGTAGGCGTGGCATCAAGTCATGGATCCTCTCAGTAAAGACGAAGAAGTTATTTCTGCTGTGGTAAATTCATAATTAAAAAAAAAAGTGCAATATTAACCCCAGAGAATAACAGCGCAATCTTGTGTAAGATGTGGCGGCCAGCCAAAAGGGCCGGCCACCGCATTCTATCCCATTTCCGGGCCACTCCGGGGTATCCCAGGAGCACCACGGGAGAATGGGACATTTGTCCCCTTACCTGGGTGCAAGCCGGTCAGGGCTCTATGGGTGCAAGCCGGCCGGGGCTATGAAGCTGGCATGCATCCGAGGCAGTGGAGTACCACCGATATCCCCATCCTCTCCCAGCCCAATTTGGCCAATGACCTGCCGCCCGGCACACCGTCCCCGTCCCACCCTCGCCAGCGGCCGCAGCGTCCAAAGGGTGGCGGAGTAAGGGCTGCCGGTCTTTGTGCTGGCGGCCCTTAATCTCAAGTCATCACAAATGTGTTTTATGGCACATTTGCAACGGCCTAGAGCGGTGGAACGCACACTCCTTCGTTCTAGGACTTAGTGAGGATCAGGCTTGAGATGACAAAATTAAGGGTACAGTCCTAACAAAAAGTTAAGTATTTTCTGCCAGTTTTCAATAGTACTGAAAAGTGCTTGTATCAGGCTGGATTGTGTTCTGGTAGGGTGCTGAATGATAAAGCTGTATAACTTTAACTGGTGCTGTCATGTCATCTGATGTTGGTCCAATAACTTGTACTACCTTGCTTATTTCACATTAGGCACCCTGACTCAGTATGTTTCATTGGGTTTTTTTTAGTATACCAAAGGAGAGGGGGGGAAAACCCCAGTGATTTATTGACACTATATAGTGTTAAGAAAGGAAGCTAAGATTCTAAATTTCTTCCTAACGGAATGGGATTTACAGTCAGCTTTCATCTTACTCAAGGGTTAAGTTCTGAAGTAGAAAAAGTCAAAATTACCCTTAAATCCAAAGAAATTGTATGGTGTCTTTAAAAACTAAAATCACACAACAAGAGTTTAAAATCACACTACAAGAGACTACAGGAACTGAGATGACTGAGGGAACAGCAGATTTATTCTCCCATTTCATGCTCACTCCAGGGCATGTACTCAGTGAATGGAATGGAGGCGGCGACATCGCCCACAGTATTTAAACTGTTGTTTTTCTTGCTCTTTTTTTCCAGAGTGCATATACTTGAATTCATGCAAGTAAAATGTGCATATGATGCAAGCTGATTGTATATGTTAAACGGCAAATTTATCTCCCCCCACTGTGCTCTGGAAATCTATTTGCCGTCTTCCAGAACTGTGTCAGGGACTCCAGGTCTTGCCCTGGGCACCTCAGGGTCTGAGGCTGGGACCTAGTGTAGTGACGTACCAAGCACTACTGTGTACCCCTACCTCAGAGCCCCTTCAGCTATGGAAGAAAATGGGGAAGGACAACATAAGCCTCTGCAGTAGGTGGGTAGTATGATCAGGTGTAGTGTAAATAGCAGGAGCCTGGTATGGTCGGCTTTCTGCCTGTACTTGGTCAACAGAACGGTTCCTTGTGCTTGTTACACTAATGGCTCCAAGTGTCAGGTCAAGCCACTTACCTTAGGTATATTGAGCTGGAGAACTTATATTCCACGTCCAGATCTGGTACAGGCTTCCAAACCAGAAAAGACATAGGGCCACATGACACTGAAGAAAGGGCGAGGACAAAGCTGGTGAATTACAACAGCAGGTGCGCATGTCCAGCTACTCTACTGTCGAGGGGGGGGGGGTTGTGGGCTATTCAAGCATCCCAGCTCTGCTGGGTGTTACTGTTACTATGATCAAGTTTCTGCTGTGTTCATCCAGCCCAGTTTAGGCATTTTGCATCAGCCTGTTTGTACTTTTTCTACTCACCTCCTCCTCCCATTTTGTTTAATTCCTTTTCCTTAGGACTTTTAGTACACTACTAATTACATGTTGACTCTTTGTCTGCCTAGTCTATGCTCATGGGTATTGGGTAATTCAGTGAGTTGTCATGTCTCTTCGTCCTGCAGACGCTACTGTTGGTTTGATTTTTAATAAGAGCCCTTGGGGTTCAGTGCTCTCCAGGGAGGGGGGTTCCCAGATGCCCCCCTCTGCTTAGTCTCTGTGGCCTGGGATGGTAACAGTGATTAGAAACTACCAAGATTCTCCCCGGTTCAGCTGCTGATCCAGTAAAGGGAAAGTGGGGAGCAGGAAGGGATGAATGTGTGCTAACCATTAGGCACTACTCCCTTTGGTCAGTCTTCTTTCTCCCTCTCTGGGTCCTTTCCCCTGGCAGGCAGTCTGAGAAATGTGTCAACTCACTCCCTCTTGAATGAACTGAGACCAGGGAGGTTAAACTGTTAAAAGGCAAGACGTTTATGTAAAAGGTGGTACAATTTATCAGGACAATGGAAGGGAAATTGCAATGGTAAAACAAGGGCCAGGTGACTTTACAAAAACAGACAAACAGAGGGAGACAGCAAAAAAGGAGACAGTAAAAGCTGACAAGGATGCTAAAAGACAAATGGAAAATAAAACAAACCCGGATGTGTTTTACTGGGTATGATCCCTTCCCTCTGTACACTGTTTCAGGGTCCTGTCACTCACACTTGCAGCAAGATGAGCAGGCAAGCTCCCTGTGACACACCAGATGCTTCCAATGTCAGACCTGGGCAAATGCGCCAAGGGAGATGCATGGCGCTGCTTTTTACAACCTGTGGTTTCACCAACCTTTTTACAACCTGTGGGACTGGGTGTGGGGGCGGGTGATCTGAGACCCTGAATTTCCTGCTCCTGGAAATCAGGCTAATTTCATGGTCCAATGAACCGACTAAGAGCCAGGTTCCAGTTTACCAGTCAGTTGAGGAAGAAAAAGACCCTCATTAACACCACCACACTAGAGCAAACTTGCCAGTTATGTTTGAGTGACTCAGCAGCCCCTTCAGGAAGCCACCAAGGCAATAAAAAGATCCAAAAGGTGAAAAATAGGCAAAAAGTAGGGGGTCAGGGATTTTCACCACAAAAAACCACAAGTAGAAAGCATACTCCTCTTCCGCCTTTGGTCTAGCAAGTATTCACAGGCACGCTGACCCTGGAAGCAGCATATAGCCGTCATGACTGGTAGTGATAATAACATGTCCTCCCTGAATTGGTCTCATCTTTTCAAGCCATCTAAGAAATGGAGTTCCATCACTACATCTTGTAGTAGTGAGTTCCATATGATAATTATGCACTATGTGGAGGACTTTTCTTTTATCCATCCTAAATCTCCTGCCAGTCAGCTTCATTGGATTATTGGGGCTTTAACAAGATCTCAGACAGCATTTAAATACATTTGTTTGTCCATATACCAAGACATTAAAGCATGTGGGTCAGGAGTATAGCCAGGTTTACAAGGGTGCATTTTTTTATAGCTGCTAACTGCACATCAGACATCTATGAGTCTTTTAGGAAATCTATGAGTCTTTTAAAAATCCCTTTTCAGTCCCTTAAATTAAACAGACACATGAATCTCTTAGGTGATGGGGGGAGGAAGAGAGGAAAGAAAGAAAGGCAGGTTTATTTAGTTCAATCAGCACTTTAATCAATGCCATTATGGCAATATGACAGGTAGACAGGAATAATATCATAACTATTGTGTGCATGAAAAAACTAACGGATATATTAATGTTCCCAGAAGAATCTTTCCTGCTAATGCAGAACAGAGTGATGAACTTCTAAAATGAGATTAGATATTCAGTAGTCTTAGATCTGAGGTTCCTGCTGAAACACATTATCTCGAGTTTTCATTTTCTGTACACCATGTCAGAGCTGGAAAAAGAATTGCTTATCCCTAAACAGCAATTAACTGCCACAGTCAGTTCGTGACATGTACAACATAAATGAGCATAAGCTGTGGAAAGGACAAGACTTCCATTATTCGCCCCTCCCTAAAAAGCATTCACTCTCTTCATCATTATAATAAAGAATGTCTGGTATGCAAGTATAGCCAAAACAGATCCCTGCAGTTCTATTGTGAACATGAATCCGAAATGGGGACTAGAGGCTTCTGGTAAAAGAACTCATAAACACTGTTGGGTTATTATTTATGGATTCAGCACAAATGTATTGCTTTTAATTACAACCTGTACAACCTTTAATTGTTTTAACTGTTTTAATTCTTTTTAAATGTATATATGTATTTTAATGTTTTATTGTAAGCCGCCTTGGTTGCCCTCGTGGGAGACAGGCGGGGTAGAAATTCAATAAATAAATAAATAAACAAATTACACTTTCAGAAATTAGAACATGAAGAAGAAAACAATACAACTGTCCAGATGAAAAAGAGAACATGTAAGAGCGCAGATCATCTTGAAACCTGACTTTCCAAAATGTAATGAAGAATTACCAGCTCTCCATAAAATGGCAGCCCATTTGCCTCCCTGCACGGATGCATACAAAAACAAGTACATTTAATTATAATGGCAACACCCCAAATTCTCTAAAATTATGCTCCCAAAAAGACATTTGGTGCTTTTTGTCGCTAGGATGTTTTGCATGTTTTGTTGCTAGGATCATATAAACATCTAAATATGACACACAATGGATCTTTAGTCATTGTATAATATGTGCCTGCCACATTAGCTCAAAATTTACCTAGAGATTTGTCATAAAGCAACCAACTAAATACGCATTCTGCATAGTCAAATACAGATTTATATTACCGGTAGTTTGCTGATATTAAAGCGTTCAAATTACTTTCAGTTTAGAAATAAGCTCCAACATTTTAGAATGTGTTGAAAATGATGTGAAATTTATCACATGGAATATCAATTAGTTGTTCTATGCCTGGGATAGGAATAGGATACCTGCCTTTCACACCCGTTCTTGTCATTGCCCCCACTTCCCACAGGATTAATGGAGGACCCTCTGGCCAAAGTTCTAAATTCTCATTAACGGGTCATCTGAACTACAAACTGGCCATTTCTTTTAGTACTACAGATTGTCACAGTGGCTTTCATTTTGTGCTTTGGTTTTAATCAGGGACAAAATACACGCATTCTGCATTCATGATGAAGAGATCACTTGTACAATTCACAGCTTCAAAATATTTGCAAGTAGGGCCCCCACCCTTGCCTGGTTGTTTCTTGTAATAATGGTATGTTTCTTGTAAAGGGTAATGTTGCCATTTATACATGTGCCCGCTTTCATAAATGAGCGCAAACTACATGTTACATACAAATGTGTACAAGGAAGTTCCAGTGATAATTGGGGGGGGGGGATGAAATGCAGTTCAAAATGGGACAATTCTGAGTGGAGGAGTGTGAAAGAAAATGGAGAGTCTTAACCCTTTCCTGTCTAACCATTTGCCCAATGTCTTAAGCCTTTCCTTCCCAGCCATTTCCCCCAAGCTCTTACATTTTCCCCTTCTAGTCTTCCCCTCCCCCCAAGTTGCTTTTCCCCCTGGAGTTCCAGAAATGTGTTTACAGCAGACAACATCACAAACCGTTTTAATGGTGGGATGGAGATCCCTATGATGCAAAAGATGACATCCCTTTAAAGGCTGTGACAAGGTAACTAATTTGCAATTAAGATAAAAACATTGTTCATGTTTATAGAAGGGTGGTAACAGTGAGGGGGCTGTTCCCTTCCATGGAAAGAAACTTCAAGTTGGGCAATATCAGAATCTTTTCTTTGCCCACTTTCACAAAAGATGTTGCAATCTGTCTCTGCCCAATCCTAAGCTCGTTGCCCAATGTGGTGGTGTGCCTCCTGCCAGTCACAAAAGCCTCCGCGAAAGCGTGGTGGTCAGCACGCTGCCAGGGATGCTGGCGGGAAGGCCTCTGCCTTCCCAGCCGTACCAGATGACTTCCAGACGTGCAGCAGGGAAGTTAAGCCAGTGGGAAGGTGGGGAGGGGGCGAAACTGGGCAGGGTGGGGGTGTAACAGGGGCAGGGAGGCCACGGGAGGAGGAGGATCCATCGTGGAAGACCCGCACCTGATCCTATCCCCCTTCCCTGCAGCCTCCCCGCCCCTTTTCTCTCCTTGGACTTACGCTAGCAAACTTGCTATCGTAGGTCCAAGGAGACCCATTGCGGGCCATGAGGCTTACGCAGGGGTAAAGGGATTAAACATCCCCTTTCCCTGTAGAAGCCCTCCCCCCCTGCACAAGATGCAGCAGCTGTCATTTTGGCGCCGCTGCATCGGCGGAGTTGGTAAAGGATAGGATTGGGCTCTGTGTCTCCCACACCTGATAATTGAAAACCCCTACTTGAAAGTACACAAAAATGGCATATGTTCATAAGAACAGGAAACATCCACCACGCCATTCATAAGCAATAAAATAAAATATTAAATATAAACAAATTTAAATATTCAAATGTTAAACATTTTTTATAAACCATATTTTGACTGTTTTGTTTTGGTTTTGCCATTTGGATTTCAAAGACTAAACATTGTTTATGATTTCTCATAGGTTTCTTTCTTAGTTTGTCGAAGAATATTATGTTCTAACCAATATGCTCAAGACTGCATTTTCCAGTCTTATTAGCTAGAACATCTCTGGTTATCCAACATACAGTCTCAGAGGTTCCTTAATGTCATCTCAATATTGTTCTAAAATTATTTTTACATTGTACTGGCAAACAATACAGACAATGTTCTGAGTTGCTTGGTCTGTTCTTTCTTCCATTTATGGGGACCTCAGAATTTCAAATGTTTTGTTGAGAGATCTAGGGATTGCTTTTCTAGAGAAGGGTGCATCAGAATTTTGAAAATTGGCAGCACAAGGGATTTGTAAAGTGAGAATGGCTATTGAAACTCAGATTCCAGCAAAAGTATGTCCCCCCAACACTTTACACACACACAAATGTTTTTTTGAGAGGCATCATCAGTTGCAAAGATCTTTTTCCAGAGTTGTCCCCCAGTCCCTTCAGGGGAAAAGAGGCAAAGCTCTCTAGGAGAAGATATGCATCCACCAAAGTTATTTAAAGCAAATATTGAGTGGTGGGTGCCCAGATTGACCAAGCTTTTTACACAAAGAGAATACTCCCAGAATGATGAAATCCAGTGCGCAGTTTAAAATATTTTTTTTAAAAAAAGAGAAATTGGTTCTTTTGTTCTTTGTATGAAAATGGTCAAAGGCTCTCTGTTAGCCCAAAAAACATGCTACATGCTGCCATCATGTGTATCTTTGCTCCAATGTTGTTTGTTTATTTAACTGAAATCATTCTCAGAGGCTACAGTTTGTGTGGAGGAACAATGGGAGAGAGGCAGAGGGCTGCTTCTCTTCTCTCTTCCAGTCATTTGCCCATCAAAATCAACCCCCAGCTGCTTTTCGCCTTGCAGGGAAAAATATATCGGTATCACAATCTTTTTCTCCATGGGACAAAAAGCAGGATGGGAAGTGATTTTCAGCACAATCCTATCCAACTTACACCACCGGTGTAACCAGCGGGGGAGGGCAGGGCGGAAGGCTTTGGAGGGGAGGGAGATTTAAATCCCCTTTGAATCCCCCTTTAGAGGGGATTTGAATCCCCTTTCAGTTCAGGGGCCTCCTGTTCTTGCTGCACTGCTGGTTACACCGGTAGTGTAAGTTGGATAGGATTGCGCTGTTTGAGTGGGAAAATGGCCAGAAGGGAAAGGGTTACACAGTTCCTACATACTAATCTTCTGCTGAAACTCACAGCCTTGGAGGCTGCTTCTGGTTAAAAAAATATACATACAGCTACATGTTACATGTGGTTTGACCCGTACATTAATCCAAAGAAGCAATTTCATCCGAATCTATCTATCTAAAAGCCCATAGAAACAGAATTAAATTATGATCTCCTTTAAGTCTGCAATGGAGAGAATCGTATTAATTTAACCAAGTAAGCAGTCAGCAGACACCCCCTCTACAGATACACATAGTTACAATGGTGCGTTGAAGCACTGTGCACTGCAAAATACAGAGGCATCCAGTGTGAGGCAAATGAAGCAGATCCAGCCCACAAAAGGTACATCCAGTGGAACACTATTGGAGAGGCTTAACCTTATATTCTAGACATGCAGCACCAGCTAGGCTAGTGCCAAGATGTGTGAAAAAGTTGTTATGCTGGTAAGGAAGTGAATCATCCCCACACCTACCTACCACCATCCTGGTCCCAACATGCCCCTTCTTTGCCCTGTTCTGTTTTGCTTAATTGCTTTGTATGACACTAGAACATCTGGTGAAGGCAGCTGTTCCCAGCCTAGCAGCGTTGATGCCTACTAATGCCAAGTAATGCTGGTCTCCCAGTGTGGCATTTCCTGGGTCGGTTCACAATGGTACAATGTCCTAAACCATGACCTTATAGCAATATAGAAGTCATTGACTATTCTCCTAAACACTAATTTGCTGGCATAGCGGATTTTACAATCTGGGTTAAAGCATGCTTTCAAATGAGCCACCTACAAGAAACTGGCCTTGTCCAGAATCCAACACAGAAAGCAGCTGAGTTGTTCATATATAGCCGAACATATCTTACTGCACTAATTCCTAAGGGAATGACTGATCTGAGTCTGTTTCACATCAGCTGGATTGAATTCCACCGTAGGACACATATCAGCAATTCCCACAGGAGTCAGGTTGCTATATATGAAGACCTGCTGTGTGCTTTTTGGGCTGGGTTGCAAATGGGATCAGTTTGTCCCAGGCTGTGTGAAAGCACCATGCAAATACTTCACATATATACTTTTAAAGAATGATCTCCACCATCTAAGACAATCAGAGAATTATCTGCTGTGTAAGTTAATGCCAAAGGGTAAGAAAGACCCTGAGTAATGATTGGTTTACCTACAGGGCACTCTTCAGGTTTTCCAAGGCAGAATACTGCTTGGTTGAAGGCATCTGTTACTAGTATATGACCCTCCCTACTGAAAGCCACATCGCTAGCATATATTTTAGAAGGAAATACTAGATTCACTCCAAAACTGTCCACTTGACTAATGAGCTTCATGTCTGCACTGAAGATTTTCACTCGTGTGTTGCCATAGCTGGGGCCTTTTGCCATCAGATGTTCTATCACCGTGATAGCTCCAGAGGTCTGAGAAACTGCCACCTTCCTTGGGTTACACAAATTAGAATACAATTTTTTCACTCCCTTTAATTCTCCCTTTTTAAAGTCAGCTGTCAAGCGATACAGTATACCAGCTTCTGAATCCGTCATGATAATATCATTCTGAGGCGTAGTATCCAGACCCCATGGTAGACAAAAGGACTCTGAGATGACTAACGTGCCTCTGCCATTAAAATCAAACACTTTAACAGAACGATCCCCACTGTCTGTGACTACGATGTGACCATCCAGTGTGACTGTGACATCAGTTGGGTACCTGATGTCATTTCCTGCCTCTCCTCTTTCTCCAAACTGTTGTATGCAGCTCCCATTGAAAGTAAATAGCTTAATCCTCTTCTTGCCGTCGTGGACCACTGCTACACAACCAGACCTCTGACACACAGCAATGCCTGTTGGATTGATCAGTGTTCCCCATCCTCCAAAAGAAAGACTGAACGTTAAGACCTGAGATGCTGATGCAGTCACATCCTCAACTGTCCCAATTGTCCTTCCTGGAACCACAGCATTATTAGTCGAAGGGTTCAAGATTTCCATCAAGTGCAACAATGGTAAGCAATCACTGGTCTCTGAAGATTTGCAAGCTCTTCGGCAGAAAGGACATTCCAACTTAAAATTCCGAGGATGAGCTAGAGACGAAACACACTCCAGGCACATAACATGTCCGCATGGTAAATTCCTTGGCCGGTGTTTTTTCTGCTGGCTGTATTTTTCAAAGCACACTTTGCATTCAAGCAGATTAGTCTCAGTTTGATCAACCAGCTCAGTCATGGTTTGTATTTTCTCAGTGGCCTTGGCAGACATTTGTACAACGCAAAGAGGATTGTTGCTTCGCAGGGGGCGTGTTGTGCCATCTGGTCACGTTGGAAGGTCACAAGACCCTCTTACATCAGAGGCCTTTATACAGATCTCAGTGAATTCAAAGGCTATGTTTCATAAGGAAAGCTTTAGTTGTAATTTGCTGCCCTCTCTAGGAAACTCAATATATAACAAATGCACAAGAGCACCTGCAACATGAGCTCCAGGATATGATTCGTTATTTATCTTTGTCTTTTCTTTTTGTGTGTGTTTTTTTAGCTTGCATAAAAATCAGATATAAATATGGATCTGAACAACTGTAGTGGCACCCACATCATTTTTTCCATGGCAGTTCACTCTGGCAAATCTGGTGTCACAGCACCATTTCACTTGGCAATGATCAATGCAATGTTAAAGTCCACTAAGGGCGCAATCCTATCCTACTTACGCCACAGTTGTAACCAGCGGCGCAGCAAGAACGGGAGGCCCCAGAACAGAAAGGGGACTCAAATCCCCTCCAAAAGGGGAATTCAAAGAGGATTTGAATCCCCCTTCCATTCTGGGGCCTCCCGTTTTCGCAGCCCCACTGGTTACAATGGTGGCGTAAGTAAGATAGGATTGCGCCCTTAAACAAATTAAGGGGGTAGGGAGGAATTTGATTTGCAAATGCAGAGGATTTGCAGAGGTCAGCACTAGCCACTCTTGTAACTTTGCTAAAGACTCTGCCCAAATCTAACTACTATAGATAGGCATTATTTATTTAGTAGGAGATCAGATACCAGGATTACTTTACAGGGCAGTCCTTGTTGCTGTTTCTTTTATTTTCCTTTCTTGCAACTTCAGTTCCTTACTTTCTCCTGGGGCTTTGCTTTATTCTAATCTTGCCATGGTGAGGCTCCTGTAATGTTGATTGAATAGTCATACAATAGACACATTTTCTTTACGTTTGTGTAGTTTGTCATCATGCAGGGATGAGAAAAGTGTCACCCACCAAAATTGCCCTTTTTCTATTATTAGCTGGTATTATATGAGCACTGGGGAGGGGGGTTATATTGTGAACATAACATGAGAAGCTGTCAGTCTTCTTTCTCCTGCTCTGCCACAGTTAATGGAGTTGTCCTTGGCTCAGCCATTACAAGGCAGGCATGGGAAGAACAAGCTTCTATTTGTTGCAAAGCACTTTTAGGTCCAAATAGTCACTTCTTGGACATGATGTTTGGTGAGAAAATGGCATGGATGTAAAGGCATGGATTAAATACCATTTCTATGCCATGGTCCCAATCAAGCCATGGCCCTGCTCAGCTGCTACATGCAAGTAAATGTAAGCATAAACATATGTGGTAAACATAATTTGCAGTTTGGGTCATACTGTGTCCTTATGGAAGGTGCACAGGGATTAGCTAGGTGGAAGGGCTCCCAACACAAAGACCCTTTGGGCAGAATGGTGTAGCAACCAATAGCAACCAGACCGTGAATGGTATAAATAAAATATCACTTGGGACACTTTGAAAGAAAGCCAGATTAAAACCCCAAGGGCTAAATGCATCTTTCATTATGGGGCAGTGCTGTACCACAAGAGGGAAATGAGGCCACGACCCCTTACACAATGTGTTACAAGTGGCTGAGCAGAGGTTCTGCTTGGATTGTCATTGGCCATGATGCTTCATATTGCAAGCATTCCAGGTACTGAGCCTTAAGTCTCCATCCAGTAATTCTTCTTGTAAGAATTTTAGGCTGTTACTCAGCATTCCAGTGGTAGGTCTTTGTGCTCACACTGAGGAACAAAGCCCGTCAAGGTCATTTGATAGGTGTCATTGGCAGAGACCTTCCTTGAGGCATCTAAGATGTGTAGAGACTATCATTCTGAACTGTGATTCAAGTAAGATATTCCTAACATTTCACAAATAACTTGGCTCAACAGTTTTCCAAAATTAGAAATTAAGTGTTAACTTTGTCCAACCCTTTACTAAAAGTGTCATGCTTCTCCACCTATCTCCTACAAAAAAGCACAAAGATAAAATGCTTTCTTCTTGTTTGCAGTCTCAGCTGCTTCACTGCTGCCTTTCTGTTTCCCGAAGCAAATGAATGGGTTCTTGTGGGAACAGCTGTTTCCTCAGTCGTTGTGGGATTTTCTTCACAGCACAGAAAAGATTCTTACAATAAGGGCATGGAAAGGCAGAAGCAGCAGGAACAGCTGCCTCAGCAAGAGGAAGGATTTACATATGCAATGGACAGGGGTCACGACGGCAGCCCAGGTAATGAATAGCACCAACCAGTCTGACATCAGAGACAATTGAACCAATGCCTACTCGTTCCTCACTACAAGTGTTTTGCATTTCACTATTCTATTGGTTTGAGTGATGACTAAATGGGACAAAGGGAAGTAGCTATATAAAATGCATGGTTTGACCCATTTGGGATTTCTGAAATCAGACTAGAAATAAGAACTACTTCACACTTTTAGATGGTAGTTGTGTCTGCTGCAAATACACACTTGCTCCACTAGAACTTTCTGCAGTAGACTTATAAAAAGTGTGAAGGCAGACATCCTGAGACACATATCAGAAATCTCTGATTGGATGCAATACCCCAGTGCATGCCTACGGTGTTTACCCTTCATGCATTACCAGTTTGCTGTAGGAAACACTGGTATACCTGTGGCAGCTATTGTTTGTTTATTTAAAACACTTATACCCCATCTTTCTCCTTGTGGCCAAGGTGTGCAGTCGGCTTCGAACATACTTAAAAATATAAGTGCAATAAAAACATTATAAGCAGTAAAACACAGCAAAAAAAAACATAACAGCATGACAACAGGAGCAGCACCTAATAATTATAAATCAATAAATCAAACAGTGCCAAAGAGGCTAAACCGAAAAGGCAAGGTAATAGGGAGGGTAAACTTCTTAACTCTAAAGGGAGGGAGTTCCACAACTGTGGCACCACCACAGAAAAGGCCCTACCCTGCATCACCACCAACATAGCTTCAGTTGGCGGCAGCACTCGTAGGAGGGTTGCACAGATGACAGGGGGCAGGCCATCTCCTACAGAAGAAAGTGGTCCCTCAAGTATCCAGGTCCCAAGCTATAAAGGGCTTTAAAGATCAAAATCAGCATCTTGAATTGCACCTGTGGTCAGGTCTGGCCAACTCAGGTAAGGCTACTGTTGGTGTACCAACCTAAGCTGGGCAAAACCCCTCTTGGCCCCTGCCGCTACCTGGTTATTCAGGAGGATCCACAAACTGTGAGCCTACTCCTCGAGAGGGAGTGCAACCCCATTCAGAACAGGTTGATAGTCATCACAGATCATAGTTCTCCAGACCAAGAGGACCTCTGTTTGTTCAGATTTAATTTCATCTTGTTAGCCCTCATTCAGTCCACTACTGCCAAGGTGCAGAGCAGGAGTCCTCCAATACAAGCTTTGCTGAGGGAGAGTCAGCATGGCTTCTGCAAGGGGACGTCTTGCCTCACAAACCTTTTAGAATTTTTTGAAAAGGTCAACAGGCATGTGGATGCGAGCGAACCCGTGGATATTATATATCTGGATTTTCAGAAGGCGTTTGACACAGTCCCTCATGAAAGGCTCCTGAGAAAACTCCACAGTCAGGGAATAAGAGGGCAGGTCCTCTTGTGGATTAGGAACTGGTTAAAGACCAGGAAACAGCGAGTGGGAGTCAATGGGCAATTTTACAATGGCGAGTGGTGAAAAGCGGTGTTCCCCAAGACCAGGAAACGGTCTTGGGACCGGTGCTTTTCAACTTATTCATAAATGACCTGGAGTTGGGGATAAGCAGCGAAGTGGCCAAGTTTGCAGATGACACTAAACTTTTCCAGGTGGTGAAGACCAGCAGGGATTGTGAAGAGCTCCAGAAGGATCTCTCCAAACTGGGAGAATGGACAGCAAAATGGCAGATGCGCTTCAATGTAAGTAAGTGCAAAGTGATGCACATTGGGGCAAGAAACCAAAATCTCACATATACGCTAATGGGTTCTTAGCTGTCTGTGACGGATCAAGAAAGAGATCTTGGGGTGCTGGTGGACAGGTCAATGAAAGTGTCGACCCAGTGTGTGGCGGCTGTGAAGAAGGCCAATTCCATGCTCGGGATCATTTAAAAAGGGATTGAGAATAAAACGGCCAATATCATTATGCCTTTGTACAAATTGATGGTAAGGCCACATCTGTGGAGTACTGTGTCCAGTTCTGGTCACCACACCTCAAAAAGGATATAGTTGAATTGGAAAAGGTGCAGAAAAGAGCAACCAAAATTATTCGTGGGCTGGAGCACCTCCCTTATGAGGAAAGGCTACAGCATCTGGGGCTTTTCAGTCTAGAAAAAAGGTGCCTGAGAGTTATGACCCTTTATGACCCTCCTCATCCACTCAACCAGTCCGTCCGTCCCCGGGTCAATCTAATAAGCCACGCTGGGCAAGGGTTAAGTGGACACACAGATGAGCTCGTACTCCACAGAGCTCTGGCCACATTCTCAGGCTGTACAAGATAACAATAATCCATAACATTAAGATCAACTGACTCTGACCAGATCTACTGTAACATTCAAGGTGTGGCAGATGTGAGTGATGTTATCTGCAAAATGCCTAGCAAACCGGCCACAGCAAGCATCGAGTTACCATCATCCCCTCCTGGGAAGCCACATGGAGCAGGCCCCAGAACTGCTCAGCTGGACAGCTCTCCGTGGATGCAATAGTGGCAGAGAAAAAAAGCTCTCTTTGCTGCCATCAACACCACCGAGAGCACAATACGATGCATGTCTACTCAGAAGTAAGTCCCATTGTGTTCAGTGGAGTTTAATCCCAGGAAAGTGTGCATAGGATTGCAGCCTGAGTAGGCTGTAGCATGGGCCCTAACTCATGTTCAATTGGACTCATTGTTGCCACATAAAGTATGAAGAAACAGCTCTCAGTAGGTTGTGTTCATTTTTGCCTAGACCAGTGATGGCGAACCATTTGGGCTTGGTGTGTCAACATTTTTGAAAATGCCTAACTTGACTCTGCTGGTGTGTCACCCCCCCCCCCAACTTTTAATAGTACTTTGACTATTGCTACTTTTACTAGTAATTTTGAGTAATTTTATATTTTGTTAACTAACTAGTAATTTTGAATTGAACTGAACTGAAAACAACTACAGGTGGGCCCCCATATCCGCTGGGGATATGTTCCAGGCCCCTCCGTGGATACTTGAAACCGTGGATAAGAGCAAACACCCCCTCCATGGTTTCCTGAGGGCCCCCCCACCCTGCCTCCCCTGCAGGCAGGCATGCTTGCCACCCCCCACCCCCCAGCTCTTATTTTTCTTTCAGCAAGCTTTGTTTCTTCCTTAAAACAAACAGAGAAGCAGCCTCCCATTGCAGGCAAGTAGAATGAGACTAAATCCTAGAGAGGCTCTGCAAGGTTTCTGTTAACCTTGCAGAGCCTCTCTAGTACTTAGTCTCGTTCTACTTGCCTGTAATAAGCAGCCAGAGGCTGCTTCTCCTGTTTCTTTAAGGAAGAAATGAAGCTTACTGGGGAAAAAAGTAAAAGCCTGGGGGGGTCCCCACGATCCGTGGATAACTGAAACCGTGGATAGCGAATCAGTGGATATGGGGCCCACCTGTATAGAACACATTGCATTTTATTTAACATCAATTAGTGACTTTTTTGTTGCTGAGTTTTACTAGATAATAATTTGAAAGAGGTCTGCCAAAATCCCTGCCCTAAATGTTCAAGACAAGCCTGTTAAACTTTTGCAAAAATGTAAGGTATGTTGGGGGCCCTGGGGGAAAACACTGGCGTGTCACCCAAAATGACCTCGCGTGTCATAGGTTCGCCATCAGGGGCCTAGACTGTGCCTTTAAATTGGCAGGTGCTAAGCATTCTATTAGGAGCAGAAGTAACTCAAGTATAAAGTCTCTCACTGCTTTGCCATTTCCCCCCATTCTCTCCTTCAGGAAAATTCCTGATTACCAAGCATCCTTTATAGACACCAGAAAATTATCAATGATCCATGGTAACTAGGTTTTTTTGAAATATATTTAACTGTTCTAGTGACGAAACTATTCTAAATATACTGATTCATGTTGTATGGAAAAAATGTTTGCTTTAAAAAATGTTAATTAAAAATTAAAATTCATCGAAAGTCTCCATTTTCTTGTTCTGTGAGACAGGAAAATGAGTTCCTGATGGTGATTTATTATCCATATTCTCATCCCATGTCAACTATTTTCCCCTCTAACAATAAGGTTATGTGATTTCCACTTCCTGAAATGATGAGAAATTCAAGGGATGCAGATCCATCAAGGTTTGGTTTTCTTTGGATAACAGAACACTCAAGACATAATATTTTTAAAATACTTGTTTTATTTAGAAATATACAAGCAGAGCACAGATGGAGGCAAACAGGTACCCCTACAAGGCAGCAGATACAGTATATCCTAAACCAGATGCCCAGAGAGAGACAGGCAGAAAGGTAGTGTCACCCAGTGTGGGAGCTGGATCAAATTGCCGAACCGGAAGTAATTGGTGGTGACATGACGACGTCATCACATCACAGCCAATTACTTCTGTATCACCTGAGACACGGAACAGCTGAAGAAAGATGTGCCAAGGGGGTGTTAAGCCCCCTGCAGCTTTGCTTGGCTGTGCCTCCAAACCTAAGCCAAGTCACGTCTTTGCAAAGATGCGACTCGGCTTCGGCTTGGAGGTGGAGCCTCTGAAGACGGGCAAGCCAAGGGGATGTGTCCTCTCTCCCTTCAGCCTGCAGTGACACCCTTGCTTGGATGTTTTCAGCCGCTCTGAGTCATTTCTTCGTGTTCTCGCGAGCTTTGCCTTATATTATCAAACCATAATCGAGCACAGATGACCTTGTAAATTCAGACCTGTGTCCAACCTCTCCTTTTGGAGGAATGTTATATCTGGTATGGGTTACTGGGATTGCTCTTGAGTAGTTCCACGCTTTTTTGGAGTAAACTCATTCAAAGAGTTGTAATCAGTGAGAATAACTCAACCTCTCAGTCTGTCATGTAACGTTTCAGGGAGATCAATCATAACTCATGTTGTTTAGCATCTCTATAAAACCACTGTGTAAGATAATCTGGAGCTCTGAATTTGGTGTCATCAATATGCTGATGATACTAACCTTTATATTTTGTTAACTAAACAGCTAAGAGATTCTGTTTCAGGGCTAAATCCATCTTTGGAGGCAGTGGTCAAGCGGATGGGACTGAGCAGGGTAGGAATGAATTAAAAAAAAAGATAAAGGCAATGTTGGTGGAGTGTCCAGATAGGAGGAATTCCCTCTCTTATGACTTACGAACTGCTCCCTCCTTGGAGACTTTCCAGCGGGGCCTGAAAACCTTCTTGTTCAAAGACGTTTGATTATTGGCCTTTTTTTTTTTAACATCCAGCAGTTACAGGTGTGGTGCTGCTGTTCTTGTACTCTTGCCTTTTAAAATGTAATAATGGTCTTTTTTATTTTTAGATTGTGTATATGAGTTTTTAATTAACTGTTTTATTGCTTTTAAAGGTGGTTGTTTTTTGTAATTGTGTTTTCCTGTTTTTGTAAGCCGCCTTGGGTCCCTTTGGGGAGAAAGGTGGGATAAAAATATTGTAAATAAAATAAATAGATAAATGTGTCTGAAGGGCAGTTTTGGTGGATGGGGTTGCTATTAATCCATTGAAATGGTTTTGTAGTCTGCAAGTGTCCCTAAACCTCACACTGCATCTGGAAACTGTGGCATTTTCTATTCATTACATCTGTTGCATACACCTACTTTCCTGCCACCCTTATCTATCACTTTGGACTGGATATTTAATTTGCTGCTGTTTTTGTTTGTACCTTTTGTTTGCTGTTTTTGTTTGTACCTTTGTTTTTATTAATAGAAATTATATGATTAATTATAAGTCACCTCGAGTGCAGGATGACACAGGATATAAATATTTTAAGTAATGGTCAGGGATCCAGCATTTGCAGAATTTTAAATGGCTTGGATGCACCCAATAGTGAAGTGAATCTTCTCTCAATCTTCTGACTACCCAGTCCAATCATCACTATTATAGGATGTTAATTGAAGGCAGGGGCAGCTAGCAAAGTACAGAAACCCAACCCTCACAGTGCTAGTCAACTCCAACCTTCATCACTTTTTTTAAAATGAAAAATTTCAGGAGACAAAACAGACAAACTTAAAATTATTTTTATGTGGCAGTTCTCAGAAATTGAATTTAAAACACAGATATATGTTAACTCAAAAATCTAGTACGTGAAAATATTCTAAAGTAAGTTGTTCTGCAATCAAGTTATCAGCTCCTGAGTGCATTCAAGAATCTCAGTATCACCTTGCTATTTTAATACAAGCATATATATGATCTCCCAAAAATAATCCAAACCCCACATTTTAGGTACCTGTGCGAGATTATCTATCTTTTCAAGGCATTTAATATCACAGCAATTGCCTGAAAGAAAAGTGAGAACAACAAAATTACAGCTCTAGAGATGGATAAACGAAGACAGTTTTGGAATTGCCAGGAATTTGTTCTGGCAAGGGCAAAACCTTCTCTCTTGAGTGATTTTGGTCACCGATTGCAGGATGGTTACTTGAATAAATCAAGAAAGAAAGCATTTAGTCCTCGTTCATAAATTAAATGCTATTAAGCATTCTGCTTGTAGGCAGGGGCGTCACTGGAGCGTGACGGGGGGGAGGCCGCCTGGGGGGTGACGTGCGCCATGGGGTGACACGCGCACCCCCTCGCGCGTCACCTCCGTGACGCGCGACACCCTCCGGACGCTCCGAGGCCGGCCCGGAAGCCGGCCTCGGAGCATCCGACCCCATCGGCGCTCCAGGGCCTTCTGAAAGAAGGCCCATGCAGCGCGTTCATCCAGGTATTTCCCGGATTTTCGTGCATGCGCAGAGACCATTTTGAGGGCTTTTTGCCCTCAAAACAGTCTGCGCATGTGCGAAAATCCAGGAAATACCCGGATGAACGCGCTGCATGGGCCTTCTTTCAGAAGGCCCTGGAGCGCCGATGGGGTCGGACGCTCCGAGGCCGGCTCCCGGGCCGGCCTGGGAGCGTCCGGAGGGCGACCGGGAGGGCGATGCGACGCGGGGGGGAGCCGGGTCCCCCCCCGCGCCGCGATGACAGAGCGTCACTAGGGTAACGCGCGTCCCCCGCCCCAGGGTGACACGCGTACTAGTGACGCTACTGCTTGCAGGCATAAGGCATCCAACATATTTCGTAAATATGAAAACTATAGAGGTGCTGTGCTCTCAGGATCTTAGGAAGACTCATTGCAAAACACTCCTAGGATGAATCAGAAATTCTGACATGGAAGTGCTGCTTCTTAAGAGATTGTTTACAAAATGAAAATGCTGTTTTGATTCTTAGTGCATCCTACTCACAGTCTGCCTTCTGCTCTGACATAGCCCAAACTGTTCTCCTTCGAACTCTTTTGCAACACTCGCCATTAGTCTTAGCATTCTATTTTTGCACAAGCTATACCTGCTCACTCTCATCCCCTACTGCTACTTTCCTAAATAGTTTTTACAACTTTTAAGAGATGCCCTGGGCTGCAATTCTATACTCATTTTCCTGGAACCAAGTTCCACTGAACTCAATGGGACTTAATTCTGAGGAGACATTCATAGAATTGAGCTGTTGGTATAATTAAATTCTAGTCTGCTTTTTTCATTCACAATAACATATCAATGAATAGCAATCCTAGGACGTATCACTGTCCAAAACGTTTTGCATGATAGGACTACGTGTGAAGACAAAAACGTGAAATGCTTTAGTTTGAGGCTCAGATCCATTCTTTTGAGCCTGCTCTCCAAAAAACATTTCAAATTTCCTGTTGTGCTTTAAAAAAAAACAACTTCAGTCTGCATATGCAGAAGGTTAAATGGCTACTGAATATGTTTACATGGCACTTCTGTTGATGGACGCTCTTATATCTGCGTATGATGATCATCTGTGCATGTACCTTGCTTATAAAAACATGGAGAAAGGCAGGCAACTAAAGCACTGCAAACAGTGGCACACAAAGGAGTATCACTATTTCTATTTATATTGGGGTATGGTATGGTGAAGGCCAGCGGGTGGCGCAGTGGGTTAAACCACTGAACCATGAGCTGTCGATCGAAAGGTCGGCAGTTCGAATCCGCGACGGGGTGAGCTCTCATTACTCGGCCAGCTCCTGCCAACCTAGCAGTTCCAAAGCATGTTAATGTGAGTAGATAAATAGGTACCGCTTGCGGGAAGGTAAACAGTGCTCCATGTTCCAGCCGCATGCTACACGCTGCGGCAAGGAGAGTCATGCCGGCCACATGACCACGGAGGCGTCTTCGGACAACGCTGGCTCTTCGGCTTTGAAATGGAGATGAGCACCACACCCTAGAGTCGGACACGACTGGACTTAATTGTCAGGGGTCACCTTTACCTATGGTGACTATGCTCCTGAATGCTAACATTCTATGCTGACAGAAGTACAGATAAGCTTCTGTGTGACACAGTGCAGACTACAAAGGATGGATATTCAGAGTGCGCCTGAAATAGCACCAACATACTCAAGTCCCCCAGACTGGACACTGTCTGAAGCAACTTGGGTGAAGTGAGATGAAGGATGCCAGCTTTGTCTGTAAGTAGGCGCTCTGAAACATTAACAGAGAACAAGAACTATTCCAAGTGGAACTGATCAAAGAATCTCGGTTAAATTATTGGGGGCTCAGCACTGAAAGCAACCTTGGACTACAAGGAGACAGGATCTGTTAGACTAGAAGTACAGGTCAAGTTTCTTCTTGCCAGCACAAAACAATCCACTGTTATACTTTTTGGGGAAGTCATGGCTTCTGAGGGCATTGATACCTTTCTGGTGTCTACTTTCAGACTGCACGTGCTTCTAGATCCTGTTTAGGAAGCAAACAACTGTACAAACTATTGTTTGTTTCAAACAGCTGAAATGATCAATTTGTTCCTATGTGAGCACACAGTCGGTCTGTCATTTTGATAGACATCAAAACTGCAGTTTAGTGGACTCACCAAATAATTGTCTCACTTCCGATTCAGGAACAAAGAATGGTGGGCCTGAAAAAGAAATTGGTAAATCTAATCAGGAAAAAAAAAATCTCCCAAATGGATATGCCCCTAATTTCATTTTGAAACCCACCCACCCCCCGCTATAGTGGAGTTCTCAGAGTGAGTTTAGGAGTGTACCTTATTTCTTTTCAACCTAGTTTAGTGATGGTAACAGGAGAAAATGGTGAGAAAAAGAGAAATAGTGCGAAAACTTGCACAATTGGAGGGCCTGATCCTGATCCCACATTACAAAAGTGATCTGACCTGTTTTAGAATACAATCCTATGCAACATTTACTTCAAAGTAAGAAGTGGGACTTACTTATGAGTAAACATACATAGGACTGCATGGTTAGTATCATTTTTGAATTAGTTTATATTTTCATTGGAATTTTTATAAACTGCCTTGGGGGCTCAGTTTTAGAGCTGAAAGGCAGGGGAAAAAACAAGACAAATGCATATATTGGGAAGCACCATTGCAGCCCTGTAATCACAGACCAACATACATTTGGCAAACTTGACTTTGCGGGCTTACTGAATTTATGTTGCACTGGAATCTTATGTTGGACCCAATTTCTTGCCCCAGTTGCATATTTATCACCAGTTGCAAAGATGTGTAGTGACAAAAGGTCACCTCATGATTAGAAATCAGATTGTGTGACCCATCCTAAGTATCTTACAATTCCTAGAATTATTTGACCATAATATCCTACCTTTATGTTTGCTTGGGTCATATGAACAGGTGACCAGAAGACAGCAACACCTTCTGTTCATTAGTGATAACATCAAATTGGCATAGCTAAAAAGAACAAAATTCAAACATTTGTGTAAAAAAAAAACAAAGCACAGAAATATAACATGCTTATGGGGATAAGCAACCTCCTGGTTGTAGGAGTAGGTTTTCTTTGTGCCAGGTGCAAGGGAGTGGCGACAGGATACAAGTATCTTGTTGTCTTGTGCTCCCTGAGGCATCTGGTGGGGCCACTGTGTGATACAGGAAGCTGGACTAGATGGGCCTTTGGCCTGATCCAGCAGGGCTATTCTTATGTTCTTATACAACTAACAATCAGCATTCTATAGTATAGCATTTTGTATGCTTAACAGTTCTATAAAAATTTACAGCCCCAGATGTAGCTATGATGCAACCAAAGCTTGGGGGGGGGGGGGCAGAGGCAGGTGGCATACTGTAAAGGTCACACTAGATGTGAGCCTAATTGTGCAACATGGTCCAATGGGGGTTATTTATAAAGGGAACTCATGGGGGCTCTAAAATGTGGCAAAACCACATCATGTGGCAAAACCACATCAAGGGATAGGAGGGTTTTAGTACATTGATCCCAACCTTTTCCCCATTAAAAATAACATGCAGGGGCATGATCAAGATAAAAACCACTGTGGAGGCAAAATACTAAAACCCCTGTATACCCCCTCCCTGCAGTGGTCTTGCCACACTTTGCATCCCTCTCCATACACAATTTATAAATAAAAATAATCTCTCCACCAGGCCACATTGCTCAGTTAGGCACATGCCTGGTCTGAATACAGGCAGACAGCTGATTGAGTCTTAAAAGTCAGCAGCAGCACAAGGGAAGGGCACAGTGCAGGGCAAGGCATGCCAGGGCACGACAAGGCTTCAGGAGTCTGTAGAGAAGCTACTCTGGCTGTTGTTGCTCAATCTGGGGACCATGTCAGAGACATTGTAGAAGGCTAGCAAGCCCCTCCTCTGCCGAGCCTGCCCCCTTCCTGGGCCAGATCCGCCCTCCTCCCCGCTCTCAGCCCGAAACTCCCCTCCTCTCCTCCCTGCCTCCCTGTCGGCCAGCGCTGAGCTCATGTGCCTCCAGCAGGCACTGTTCTTTCCCTGGCGAAGGCCTGCCAGCGCTGGCCTCCATGCCAGTAGGACTGGCCTCCACGGCATTGCAATGTGCTTTACGGCACATTTGTGACAGTGCAGAGCCCAGTACTGCCGGCAGAGGCTGGCATATGATTGGGCTGTTAATCACAATGGCAAGCCAAGTATTTCCAGGATTATTTTAACTGTTCTAGAACAGAGTTTTAAAATAGTATGGTATTCCCAAATGTCAGATTAATGCAAGTTATTCAGCAATTATGTCAAAGACGAAATGGCTGTTTTCTTAGAACCAAAGGCATCTACACAGAATGGATGACAGTGTTAACACAGCATACAATGCAATGCTATATTCCTTTTGCCGTGTAAGCCACATGAAGAACTTTTTGTTGAAAAGTATATAAAAATTCTACATAATAATGATAAATACAAATTACTGACCGTTCTCTGTCAGAAGGGTTAATAGCTACCAGAGACCCCCTGTCCCAGATCCCATCGAATTTGCCAGTGACCTTGCTACAAGTAGAGAGAAAAAAGTTGCTCTAAGTAAATTACTGTAATTATTGTGGTTTCATTATCTGTGGGACAGGAAAAGGAAAAGTTGCACAAAAGCAGCCTTGGATTTTGAAACTGCACAGAGCCCTAAACTGCATAAGCAAGAACCACCCAAATGATACAATTGGGATATTAGTTCACAAAGCTGAAGAGAATTTATATACCGTATTGTCCTGAGTATAAGACGCACCTGATTATAAGACGCACCCTTAAAGTTTGATGCTATTAAAAAAATCTAATTAAATCACTGGCATTAAATTGCAACAGCCTGATTATAAGATGCACCCCTAGTTTAAAAACTTAAATTAGGAGAAAAAAGTGAGTCTTATACTCAGACCAATACGGTAACTGTATTATGCAACATGTAGCACACACTTTTGAATGTGTGCTGTTGAGTACATAGATTTGGTGGTAGATGCACATAATATCTGAATTAGAATATTCATGGCATGAATAACACAACACTCCACACATTATGTAAACACGTAGGCCAGGGTCCAAAGAACAGTGAAACTAGTTACTAATAATGCAATCCTATACTGTACCTGTCTACTCAGAAGTAATCCCCACTGAGTTCAATGGGACTTATTCCCAGGTAAGTCTGGGACTTATTCCCAGGTAAGTCTAGATCTGCTTTTCTTTAAAAAACAAAACTAAAAACAAAACTGAGGGAACTTGTAAAATCAGTTTCTGATATGGTATGTGGATCAGCTGTTTACATTTCACAGGGCCAGCACAAGCTCTTTGAATCCTGGCCTACAGAGGATTCTACACACGTAACTACTGTTGACATTAGGGTGAATTCACACATACACATTCAACACAATGACTATAAGATCAAGTGATGACATGCATGTGTGAAACAGTCATCACAAACAAAAACACCATAGAAACGTATCTGCTCAATACTTTTCAACTGATGCAGCAGTTCAGGCATTCAGTATGAGGTGCATGGCATGCATGAGTAGATCAGACGCTAAAACTAATATCTCTCTCTCTCTCACACTCACACACACACACACACACACACACACACACACAGACACACACACACACACTCTCTCTCTCTCTCTCTCTGGGCTGAACTAGACAAGATGCACAATAGGTTTTCCTTAAAAATATCAGTGGTGGTTTTCATTGAGAAAGAAGGGATGGCTCCAGGTTTCCAAGGGGCCTTCAGAAAATTGCCCTCCTTGGTCCCCTCTCCTACTTGGGTGAGCCATGACAGAGTCATCCTATCACCACCTCATGAAGGCTATGAGCAGACAGGTGGTCTCAGGGATCAGCAGTGGGCCCTTCTGAGGACACTAGGCCCTTGGCAGCTGCCTATTTAGGGTGACCTCTGATGCCAACCATGGGGGGAAGCCTTAAGCTCCCTCCCCTCAGTGCCAGGTCCTGATCCAAATTATCCCCCACCCCTTGACTGCTGTATTTATTTACTACTGACTGTAGTATTTACAAAATACTACAGAGATCGGTTCGATCTCCATCATCTCATTTGGCCCCAAGTTGCTATTGAAACGTCCCTTGTTCACAAAGGACAATGATCAATTTCTGCAGTTCAGAAAGGTTCAGAAATCAGTCAACCATTTTTGTTGAATAACTAGGATTTCGTGGCTTGACACAGTTGGAGAAAGTCTAAACCTAACAGCATCACATTTGCATGCTTACTAGTGGGAATGATAATGTTGAAAACACAATGTCAGCACGATCCTATCCAACTTACACCACCGGTGCAGCGAGAATGGGAGGCCCCATAACAGAAAGGGGATTCAAATCCCCTCCAAAGGGGGATTCAAAGGGGATTTGAATCCCTTTTCTGTTCTGGGGCCTCCTGTTCTCACGGCACCGCTGGTTACACCGATGGTGTAAGTTTTGAATAGGATTGCACTGTGTATTAGTTACTCAAAGAAAAGTCAGGTGTCTAAGTTCATCATAATTTTGAATTACCGGTACAGAAAACAATCCAAAATTACAGGTATGCAGTAAAGAAAGCGTATAAAGAATAATTAATGCAAACAATGCATGTCTTGAACCCATTAATTTTTAACCACGCTGTCGATGTGCTACTTATCTCACATTCAGTCTTTTTCTAAACTGTCTTTCACAATACAGTGTAGTAAACTAGGGTTGCAATCCTATAAAAACTGGGTTTTGCTTAAGTAAAAAGACTGAGTGCTATGCACAAGAGTTATGCAACTGCACCATATAAGAATGCAGCTGTGTCTGCTGTAATCATTATGTTATTAATGAATAGAAATTTCTTTAAAGATTTCTTCCTGAAATAAAGGAAATGACCTCATCCCAGTCTACCTGATCAACATATTTGTTTGAGAACAAAATTGACTGACCCTTGCCCAACCTCAGCGAGCGTGAAAGTTACCTCTCAGCCTGTGAGTGCAATCCACATCTTACTGAAGTCAACAGCACGTTCCCACTGATTTTAGTGATTATGTACTGCACCCAGAATTCCTACCCAGGCACCAATAATATTATATTTTATATGAACTGGAAAGTATTTTTAGTGAATCCAAAACAAAAACACAATACTACATCCAGCTTCTGGGACTAATAAATGCTGAAGATGCAATATCCAGCAGGTGCTGCACTCATGCCTTTATTTTTCAGGAAATCTTTGGTGAGATTAAAGAATGTAATATTATGAAAGGCATCACTGATTGTGGAAAAATTGAGAAATGGCATTTTGTTCCTACCTGGTCAAATCATAAATACTGCAGCAGTATAAAGAAATATTCCCAGATATGCTCTGCAATGAACAGAGAAAGAGCTTTTAATTAACATTTAATTGCAAGGCAGAAAGAACCATTAGTAGAAAGGTATTTTAATGTGAAAATCCCTGAAGCATAACTTCTGTTCCACTGCTGCTTTGTGGGATGGACATGAAAAGATTTACTGCATAAGTAACAAAGCATCTTACTCATGAGCTGTCTAATGGCTATTTCAAATGCAACACACTTCCTACATACACAGGACTTTCTTTTGGAAAATTCTATGCAAACTGCATGTTTCAAATCCACTGTTGCTTCCTACTGTGGATACAAGCAGTGGAACAAATCCCCATGTTTTCATCACATTAACAACCTCCAGGTGGTTTGCAGGGGAATTCCTACACATAAATTCAATTTGCAGAGGAATTCATCCCAAGATTTTAGACAGCCCTCAATCACTTATTTTCTATGGCTGAAAATAGGAACGTGCTGAAGTACCATGTAGGAGTAAAAAGGCTCAAGCATAGGGTCTAAAGTGGTCATTAAAAAGGTAAAGGTGACCCCTGACAATTAAGTCCAGTCATGTCCGACTCTAGGGTGTGGTGCTCATCCCCATTTCAAAGCCGAAGAGCCAGCGTTGTCCGAAGACGACTCCGTTAATCACTTGTTTTGCTACAACCAGTGCACCAGGAGAGATGAAAGTAGAAAAACAACAAGATGACAATAAGAACTTTTCCTGGCTAGGTGCAGAACATGCAGCCCCTCCCACACTCCCCTCTTCTCAACCGAGCAATTTCCTACCTCATTTCCCTTTTAGCCAAAGTTTAGTATTACAAGTACCACTGATATAAATCATGGTTATAAGAATGTGGCTTGTACTAACCTTACAACCATAGTTTGAAAACCTACTTCACAACATGGGTTTTAATGTCTGGATTATAAGGGAAGTGTGGTTTATACGAACTATAGTTTCCGTTAGAGCACAAGTAGCAGAAAATCATGGTTAATACTGGGAAGGGTGGTGAAAATGTCTCCAGAGGGAGGAGGGAAAAAACATTCTCAAGGCCAGCTGCTGGTTTGCAAATGTAGGTTGCTAGGAGCCAAGATTACATCTGTACTAGGTCCCTGTGTGTTTAGCTGCATTAATAAATACACACGGTTTTTGGACAATAAAAAGTAAGGCAGGGTGTCAGGGGAGGAATACAAACCTTCAATAATTTAGCTCCAGGGATTTCTGGAACTGTTTCTTCAGAAAAGGAAAGATTATGTTCGGTGAAAAATTCCTTTAGTGCACTTTCACTGATTTCCACACCAACAACAGAGTGTCCCAAGTCAGATAACCTATGTGCAATAATAATGTCAGCATGTTTACTTATGCTTTATTACCATATTTCAACCCAAAGAAAGCACTCAAAGTCCACTTGGCTGGTGAAATGTAGGGCCACTCCTCATCCTCTAGCATCTGAGGAGTTCTTTATGGGAAAACTACATTTTAAAAAAGAAAGGAAAAGTAGGTTTGAGATAGGAGAATTTGAAGTGGAAAAACTGTGGTGAGGTAGCAGGAGGGAATACTTAAAACTCTTTTTCCACCTGTAACTTTTTCACTTCAAATTGTGTCACTTTTCCTCATAGGCTTCAAAACATAAGCTTTTTTTCTTTTTAAAAATAGTGTCGGGGCTTTCATATGTATTTGCCTGTACTGTATAGTGCTTAGCCACTGAGAATTCATGAAAACAGACAAATAGTTAATGCACACATCTATGTTCAAGAGAAGATATAGGTCCGAGAGACAGTGTGTGTCAAGTATATGGGTTTCTCACAGTTACCTAAGGGTAAAAAAAATTCCATGGACAAGGATTTGTGGTACAGTAGTGGAAGTTATTCTGGATTAAGTACCAAAATGAGATTTGGCTGGATTATTCTCCCTTAAATTTTAAAAGTCCCTCCCAATCAGAGACTACGAGACATACTGTACATTGGCTAAACTAGCTCTGCTCCTGGATCTTTCATAAATAGTGGATATTTGTATTACTGTCCCAACATCAAAGCGAAACATGCTCACCCACGTTTTTCAAAAATAAAGTCAGATACAAACTAAGGTGAACCAGTTTCTTTGGGTTATAATAAACAAAAGAGGGAAAGAATTACATGTCATCTAAATACTTACAAACTAAGTTCAAGCACAGGGATTCTTGGGTATGTTTCTTGCCAGATCTGCTGTGGAAACCTTGTACTGGTTCGTGGAAGGCTATAGAGACACTGGAGGCAGCGTTAGTGTTTTGTGTTGGGGTTGTATTTGTCTAAGTGTGTGTCTGTGTTTGTGTGAGCCCTTCCGGGAAGATGTGTTGGGATGTTCGAGGGAGTAGTGGCGCCACCATAAAAAGTGTAACGGGCTGAGGGCGATATGGCAGTGGGGACTGGCCTGGCCATTTCAGGAGAAGGCGGGATGGTCATAGGCAGACCATCCCTCTTTCTAGGCCTTCCCCCAACCCTGGAGCCTGGGGAGTGCCTAGGACAAACCCCTGTGGCCTTAAACTGCTGCTATTAAATGCCAGGTCGGTTAACAACAAGATCTTCTTAATTCGGGATTTAATCCTGGAGGAGGGTGCCGACCTGGCTTGCATCACGGAGACCTGGTTGGATGCGGCTGGTGGTGTGAACCTTCCCCAGCTTTGTCCATCGGGATACCGGGTAATGCAGCAGCCGCGGCTACAGGGACGAGGGGGTGGTGTTGCTGTGGTCTATCGGGATTACATCTCCCTCACCGGATACCCTGTCCCACAGTGTACCGGGTTTGAGTGTCTCCGCATCGTGCTACAGGGGCGAGACAGGATGGGATTGCTATTGGTGTACCGTCCACCTGGTTGCCCATCGGCTTCCCTACCTGAGCTGACCAGGGTGATCTCGGTGGTGGCACTGGAGTCCCCACGCCTGTTAGTGCTGGGGGACTTCAATGTTCATGCCGAGGCCCCTGTGACAGCGGCGGCTCAGGACTTCATGGCCGCCATGGCGACCATGGGCCGGTCTCAATGGATCACGGCCCCAACGCATGGTGCGGGGCACACATTGGACTTGGTGTTCACTGGTGGGTGCGGGGATGGTGATCTGCCCATGGAGGAGATTAAGATCACTCCTCTGTCTTGGACGGATCACTATCTGGTGAGTTTCAGACTGGCAACATTTAATCACCCCTGCAGAGCTGGGAGACCGAATTGTATGGTCCGCCCCCGGAGACTGATGGATCCGGATGGTTTCCTGAGGGCTCTGGGGGAATTCCCAGCTTCCCGGGTCAGTGATTCATCTCATGCTCTGGCTGCCTTGTGGTATGGGGAGGCAGCTAGAGCATTGGATCAGATCGCTCCCGAATGGCCACAGCCTTGTCGTCGAGCCAAGGCGGCTCCTTGGTTCACTGAGGAGCTGTAGGCAATGAAATGACTGGGCCGACGCCTAGAGCGACGGTGGAGGAAAACTTGTGATGAATCTGACCGAACACGGGCTAGAGCCCATTTCAGGGCCTACTCTGTGGCGGTGATGGCAGCGAAGAAGGCGTTTTTCTCTGCCACCATTGCGTCTGCGAGTAGCCAACCAGCGGAGCTCTTTCGAGTTGTCCGGGATCTGCTCCACTCGGCTCCTGTAGCGAGTGAGCTGGAGTGTTCGACGGACCGCTGCAATGATATCGCACGGCACTTCGCAGATAAAATCGCTCAGATTCGCCATGACTTGGACTCTGGTTTAACAGTTCCAGAAGTTGTCCCTACGGCATCTGTCAATTCCATCATTTTGGATTCTTTTCACCATATACAGCCTGAGGATGTGGATAGGGTCCTCTGTAGTTTGAGATCGTCTTCTTGCTCGCTTGACCCTTGCACAGCTTGGCTAATACGATCTGCGTGGGTTGGGCTGGCCGACTGGGTGGAACCTATTGTAAATTCATCTTTGCGAGAGGGAGTGATGCCTAGCATCTTGAAGATCGCAATTGTGCGTCCCCTCCTGAAAAAACCATCTTTGGATTCCTCCAATTTAAATAACTATCGGCCAGTTTCCAATTTGCCTTTTTTGGGTAAGGTGATTGAGCGGGTGGTGGCATCTCAGCTCCAAGGGATACTAGATGAAACGGAGTATCTGGACCCTTTTCAGTCTGGCTTCAGGCGGGGCTTTGGGACAGAGACAGCCTTGGTCACCCTGCTGGATGATCTTCGCCGAGGACTGGACAGGGGGAGTGCATCCCTGCTGGTCCTTTTGGACCTCTCGGCGGCTTTCGATACCATCGACCATGGTATCCTTCTGGGCCGGCTGGCTGAGTTGGGACTAGGGGGCACTGCGTTGCAGTGGTTCCGTTCCTACTTGGCTGACAGATCCCAGATGGTGATGCTGGGAGATGCCTGTTCGGCGCCCTGCCCTTTACAGTGTGGGGTGCCACAGGGTTCTATTCTGTCTCCCATGCTTTCCAACATCTACATGAAACCGTTGGGAGAGATCATCCGGGGATTTGGTGTTGGGTGTCACCAATATGCTGACGACACCCAACTCTACCTCTCCTTGCCATCTCGCTCCAGGGAGGCTGTGGAAGTCCTGGAGCGCTGCCTGGAGGCGGTTGGGGTCTGGATGAGGGCTAATAGGTTGAGATTGAATCCAGAAAAGACAGAGGTCCTACTGGTCAGGAAAGCTTCGATGCAGGTACTGAGTCACCTGCCCGTTCTGAATGGGGTTGCACTCCCCCTGCAGGAACGGGTGCGCAGCTTGGGAGTACTTCTGGATTCACAGCTCAACCTGGAAACCCAGGTGGCGGCTGTGGCCAGGGGTGCGTTTGCCCAGCTTCGGCTGGTGCGCCAGCTGCGGCCGTACTTGAGTCGATTAGACCTGACCACGGTGGTCCACGCCTTAGTGACTTCAAGACTGGATTATTGTAACGCGTTCTACATGGGGCTGCCCTTGAAGACGGTTCAGAAGCTGCAATTAGCGCAGAATGCGGCGGCCCGGGTGGTCGCTGGAGCTAGGCGGTTTGACTCTGTTGAACCGCTGCTTCAGCGGCTGCACTGGCTGCCCATTCGTTTCCGAGCCCAATTCAAGGTGCTGGTAATGACCTTTAAAGCCCTTCACAGTTTGGGTCCAGGATATCTGAGGGACCGCCTTCTCCCATACATTCCGGCCCGCTCTCTTAGGTCATCTGAGGGGGGCTCTCCTGCGTGTACCACCTCTATCGCAAGTTAGGGGAGTGGCAACACGTGGGCGAGCCTTCTCTGCTGTGGCGCGACAACTGTGGAACTCCTTGCCAGGGGATCTGAGAACCACCCCCTCCCTCATGACTTTTCGGCGAGGGCTCAAAACGTTTTTGTTTCGTCTAGCATTTGGGTGATGGGTTGTCGTCTGCCTCCTGTGTCTCAAGATGCTCTGCCATGCTGCTTTTGTGCTCCATACTGTTGCCCCCCCCAGTGGATTTTATTGTTTTTAAATTAAGTATGTATTGTTTTAAACTTATTTCTGTATTTTAAACTATGTTTTTTAATTTTTGTTGTAAGCTGCCTTGGGCATTTGCCTCGGCATAGGATAAGGTGGGATATAATTTTTTAAAATAAATAAATAAATAATAAATACCTGCCTACTCTCGAATAAATTCCTGGGACAACATAAATAGTTAGCAATATGGACTGTATTTCTAGCTAGATGCATTTACGGAATTAATTTTGTTTTGTGGGCTTTTTTCACTCCAAGTCAACCTGTCAGGGAATAAGGTTGGGGTTTTGTGTGCTTTGCTCTTAAGTAGCCTCCTGGCTCTCTCTGCTGGGCATTACTAGTTATTTCACCTTATTTGGTCAAGTTACCTTTTGTGTCTGTCCAGCCAAGCACAGGCATTTTTCACCAGCCTGCTTGTTATTTACTTTTCTCTCCCCCCCCCCCCCCGGTTTAATTCCTTTTTCTTTGAGGTTTTAATAAATGGGCTATATTTTGATTCCTTACCTGACTAGTCCATGTTCGTGGGTAATTGAATGGGCTCCCACATCTGATTGCTCATGGGAATTCCTGCAATTTGATTTTAATCATGTACAGGATTCTATGCTCTTCTGGGAGGGATAGTTATTTCCCATACATGCCCCATCTGCCTGGTCTGGTTAATTTAGGATGGTAGCAGTAGGTAGGTCTACCAGCTTCCTCCCATTCAGCTTCTGTTCCAGTAAAAATGGAAAGTGGGAGCAAGAGGGGTGTGCTGAGTGCTAACCACTAGGTTCTACTACGCTTGGTTGGCCTGTGGCTTTTGGCTTCTTTCTACGCTTGGTTGGCCTGTGGCCTTTGGCTTCTTTCTTGACACCACAGAGCCATAAAGGAACATCAAAACAAAACAGAGGAGCTGGAATGTTCAGATCACTTTGGATTGCTGCAGGAGTAGATTATGCTAAAATAGGTTACTCAAAGCAAACACTATACTAAGGAAAATCAGTTTGACCCTTGAACCAGTTTCATTTCATTTTACCATTTCATTTCAACAGCTTTGCCACAAAGTGGGAAAAATAATTTCAGTCCAGTCCTGCCATTGAGAAAAATATCCAGATACTTCCTAAGAAATCTGCAGAAGAAAAGGAAATTATTTAAACAGCATAATTGACCTTTACTAATTCTGTATGCAAAATGTAATAACAGTTTGGCTAAAAATGCTTGCTAATTTAGCTATTGAGACTACTGTACTTTAGAATTTTAAGTACTTGAGGAAAAAAAGTACCATTACTAAAAAGGGCTGAATTGATGCAACAGGGGTATGTGACTGCAGACTTATTAGCAGTTTTGACACTCTGCCTAAGATATACAAAGACCTGACTAAAGGGGCCTGCATGTCTAAAATCCCAAGTGAGGTGACCAGATTAAACTACACAGGCGAAGTCATCATCATATCCTTGCCCTGCACCTTCCCACTCACTGTTCCCCATAAGGTCTGGAAACACTTTCCGAATTAAAAACAAAATAATGCAAATTATGAAGGTTCTGCAATGACCACCACATTACTTTATGAGGAGGTGCTGGCATGGTTCATACGTACTGCCAAACTATGGTGAATTAGCCCTAGAGTTAGGCTCATTCATTCACTTCTCCAAAGTAATGGAGTGCCTTCTTTCATGCAGTTTCTTTACATAAAACTGGAGTCTCACACTTTCTGGTTTGGGAAACCGTGTGACAGAGCACAGTAAGGAAGTGGATGATCTGCTTTCCACTCACTGTTAGTAAGTGGGAACAAGATCAATGAGACTCACACTCCTGGCAAGCTGGAGGGAGGCAGTGGAAGACTCAGGTGAACAGCACCCCAAATCTGCTGACCTTTTGCCTCCTCGCCCTCCGTCGCTGATGCAAGCCACATCATGCAGCTTCATGGCTGGGGCGGCCCTGCACTAACCTATGATTTAGCATTTTGTCTGAACTGGTTGTTATTGCTCTGTGGCACTGCCCACATTCCACAGCACACTTATGATCACATTCTTTTCTTTGCCTTCTTTCCAAGGGTTACCCAAGTCTGTGACCAGGGAAGTGTGGTTAACACATCCCGTGACTACGTTAGTCAAATAAGTTGATTTGGATAAATAACTGTGAATTGGAAGTCTTACCATTAAATAACTCTGTGCATCCATATATAGTGGACCCTTTCCATCTGCGGGTTCGGGATCTGTGGATTTGTCTCACTGCGGATCCTGGACCCATGAGGGTCCACTGTAAAAAAATTTTTTTTTAAGAAAAAGGTTTAAAATGGCATTTCTTACCTTTTTGCAGGCAAAATCATGCTCCTACAGCCTCTTCTGGATCGTTGGACTTCCCCCTCCCTTCCCCAAGGTCGCCCCAGAATGCACTGGGGCAAGCCAGGGGAAGGGAGTGGGAATATCCAGCGACCCAGAAGAGGCTGTACAGCCCTGAAAACGGAGAGGTTTGCCTGCAAAAAGGTAAGAAACGCCATTTTAAACTTTTTTATTTTAAAAAACTTTTTACAATGACCCCCGTATCCATGCGAAAGCTATTTCACTTTAAGTGGTTTTTCACTATTCGCGGGGGGGGGGGGGGGGGAGAACGGATCCCCGTGGATAGTGATGGCCAACTGTAAATAAATCCTTATAAACATAGCTGTTTTACAAACCAGTGTAAGATGCAAAGTCTTCTACAAACAGTAGTTTTATTGTAGCATGAACAAATAACTTCAGTGGGATTAAAGGCCATATGTAAATAAGATGTTTAATTTAAAGACAAGTTAAAAACACAACGTTTCTTCATATTTCCTATGAGCCTCCTCAGGTGTAAGATGAGCCACTGTTGGCCAGAGATGTTATTGCAGAGGAATATGCAGCCGGTATAAAGAAAGCAGTTGCGTAGTTCTAACAGACATTAGTAACTGCCGGAACAACACGCCTGGACTGACACGCCCCCTTGTTCCGGCAGTTACTGATATCTATTAGAACTACGCAACTGCTTTCTTTATACCAGCATCCCGCTGAAGTTACTCGTTCATGCTACGCTGTCAACAGCCATAAAAGTTTCAAGTTTTAGTAGTTTTATTATAAAACGGCATAGCTAGAATACAGAAGTACATACGGATGTCCTTGTTCAATATGAAATCCAATATTGTTTGTTTGCCATTTCTGCAGCCATTCTTCTTCACGCACCAGTCTGTCTTCTTGGGCTTTAACATTAAAACCTTCTTCTCTTCCGGATACATCTAAGGAACGTTCCATGACTCAGGCAACCTTTGTACAGGAAAAAAAAGTTTCACAGTTATTTGTGAATCTGAATCACTGGTTAAAATTCCCAGCCTAGTCTTTAAGACAAAACCTTCATATACGTTTTTCAGAAGAATGCTTTTCTCCCTCCAGTTTAAAATCGGTAAAGATAATGGTAAAGATACACTGCATTGTAGAATCTACATAAGATCTGTTTGTAATACACACCAATCACTTTTTAAGGCACACAGCGAGATTTACTGGGGAGGCAGGGAAAGTCTGTGCTTCCCTTCCAGAATGGGCTTTGATTGACACAAGAGGCAGTATGGGAACTATATCATAGCACAGGTCCCATAGGTCAAGCTCAGAAAATGTACTAAGTTTGTAAATATATTATTAATTATTAGTATTATTATTATTGGACTTTTATCCTGCTTTCTTCCCCCATAGGGGGGACCCAAAGCGGCTTACAACAATACAAAATACATATAAATCATAATAAATATAAAACTTTTAAAACATTAATACAATCTAAAAACATAGCATAAAATATTAAAAATGGGTTAAAAGCTCTTATAAAAAGGGGGCTGGACCACTAAAATAGTTAGGCTGGGTGGTTAACTCAGAGGGCTTGTTTAAAAAGAAATGTCTTCAGGCCCCGCCGGAAGGCCTCCAAGGAGGGAGCAATTCGTAAGTTTAGAGGGAGGGAATTCCATAAGGTTGGTGCCACTGCTAAGACGACCCTATTTCTTGCCGCCGCCCCTCTCACCTCTGAACGCGACGGCACAATCTATAAAGGCGACCCCTGCTAACTGGGCAAGAGGCACTGTTTCAATTGGTGCTCCTCTTTTATTTAGCAGGGGGAGAGCAACTGCTCCCCTTTCACCCCAGCACAGTGTCTTCTGGTGGCTGTTGCTGGTGTTCTTCTGCATCTTTTTTAGATTGTGAGCCCTTTTGGGACAGGGAGCCATTTAATCATTTGGCTGTAAACCGCTTTGTGAACGTTTTGTTGAAAAGCGGTATATAAACACTGTTAATAATAATAATAATAATAATAATAATAATAATAAGGAAGGAGAGGGGACCCAGGAAGGACTGGTCAGCCTAACATCTGAGGTAAGGTGGTGGAAAGCCTCATCAAGGATAAAATCTTAAAACACATAGAAGAACAGGCTTTGCTGAGGGAGAGGCAGCATGGCTTCTGCAAGGGGAAGTCTTGCATCACAAACCTTTTAGAATTTTTTGAAAAGGTCAACAAGCATGTGGATGCAGGCGAACCCGTGGATATTATATATCTGGATTTTCAGAAGGTGTTTGACACGGTCCCTCAGAAAGGCTCCTGAGAAGAGGGCAGGTCCTCTTGTGGATTAGGAACTGGTTGAAGACCAGGAAACAGCGAGTGGGAGTCAATGGGCAATTTTCACAATGGTGAGAGGTGAAAAGCGGTGTGCCTCAAGGATCGGTCTTGGGACCGGTGCTTTTCAACTTATTCATAAATGACCTGGAGTTGGGGATAAGCAGCGAGGTGGCCAAGTTTGCGGATGACACTAAACTTTTCCGGGTGGTGAAGACCAGCAAGGATTGTGAAGAGCTCCAGAAGGATCTCTCCAAACTGGGAGAATGGGCAGCAAAATGGCAGATGCGCTTCAATGTAAGTAAGTGTAAAGTGATTCACATTGGGGCAAGAATTCAAAACTTCACATACACGCTTATGGGTTCTGAGCGGTCTGTGATGGATCAGGAAAGAGATCTTGGGGTGCTGGTGGACAGGTCAATGAAAATGTCGACCCAGTGTGCGGCAGCTGTGAAGAAGGCCAATTCCATGCTTGGGATCATTAAAAAAAGGGATTGAGAATAAAACGGCCAATATCATTATGCCCTTGTACAAATCGATGGTAAGGCCACATCTGGAGTATTGCGTCCAGTTCTGGTCATCACACCTCAAAAAGGATATAGTTGAATTGGAAAAGGTGCAGAAAAGAGCGACCAAAATTATTCGTGGGTTGGAGCACCTCCCTTATGAGGAAAGGCTACAGCGTTTGGGGCTTTTCAGTCTAGAAAAAAGGCGTGTGAGGGGGGACATGATTGAGACGTATAAAATTATGCATGGGATGGAGAGAGTGGATAGAGGGAAGTTCTTCTCCCTCTCGCACAACACCAGAACCAGGGGACATGCACTAAAATTGAGTGGAGGGAGAGTTAGAACAGACAAAAGAAAATATTTCTTCACCCAGTGTGTAATTCATCTGTGGAACTCCTTGCCACAGGATGTGGTGATGGCACCTGGCCTAGATGCCTTTAAAAGGGGTTTGGATAGATTCATGGAGGAAAAGACCATCACAGGTTACAAGCCATAAGCAACCTCCTGGCTTTAGAAGTAGGTTTTCTTTGTGACAGGTGCAAGGGAGTGGCAACAGGAAACAGGTTATCTTGTTGGCTGTGTGCTCTCGAAGGCATCTGGTGGGGACACTGTGAGATACAGGAAGCTGGACTAGATGGGCCTTTGGCCTGATCCAGCAGGGCTCTTCTTATGTTCTTATGTAATGTTCACTTTTGGAAGGGCCTTCTCTGATGACCTGGGGGGGGGGCAGGCCGGATTGTATGGAAGTACTGTATTATATGCACAATAAAATGCTGCAGTGTATCCCCAGCTTCTAATAGGATTGATCCTGTTCAGGGCTCCAGTAGAACTGTTTGGGACTTATGAGAGATGGTTACTTGTCCCAAAGGAGCTCTGAAATTGAAAAGAGACTCAAAGGAAATACCATCCACCAGCCATTATAAAGGCACTATAATGGGATGAACAGGGTTGATTGATCTCCATCTGCTAGGTATAAGAGAACCACCACTTAAAAGATGCCTTTTTAAACACTTAGCAGGGGTAATTGATGGCACATTCAGGGGCACATTTGTACATATACCAAGCATGCCAAAGTCAGATACTTTGCTTGATGATAGAAGGATGCAATTGGTGGTTGCCCAGCAACCAATCAGCCCACAAGAACACTGACTTTGCAAGGCAACTGTCAAGTTCTTTCTGTCACCTTATTGTGGATAAGTGATCTGAACTGTTGGTGCTGTGGAGAGAGCACCAATCCCAATCAGGTAATAAGAGTGGAGAAGTGATGCGAGACATCACAGTGGGTTGGGAGGAATGAGATGATAATGCACCTGTCTGAGGTTTTGTCAATGAAACTTGGTGCCAGACCTGCCCCGCGTATAACTTCAGACTGTCCTTTTACCTAGTTAAGCTTGCTAGGGGGTTCTTTCTGCCCCTTGTGACTTCACATCTCTATAGAACAGGGGGTTTCAACCACAGTGGCATGGTATTACACCTCCCGGGAGCCCACCGCACTGTGTACCACCGGAAGTAAGTGCCAATGATATCACTGGCACTTACCGTACTTCCAGGTTTTTGCTGCACTGGAGCCCTGTTAAGGTAAGCTAAGGGGCAAGGACTGGCGTGAGGGCCTTTTCTGGCCCTAGAAACCTGCACACTTAAGCTCTGCAGAGCTTGAGCTGCCAGTTCCTGGGCCCTGGCGCGGGTGCCCTGGCGGCTGCCATCTTGGCAGCCAGGGACCCGCTTACCACCAGCTGGCAGTCCGCGTACCACTAGTGGTACATGTACCAGAGGTTGAGAACCCCTGCTATAGAATTCACATGGGACACGCTCACACATGCATGTTCATCTCATTAACAGAAACATCAAGTGATAACTTTACATGTGTGTGAATGAGTCACCACAGATGTGACACTACTACAGGCAAACCTTTTGTATCACCTCACAGCAGCTAAAACACAATACTTTTCAGGAGATCCAGTTATTCACACATGCATATGCCCATGCATACTCATCATTTGATGATTGCAGCATCTAGTGAAGATGACTTGCATGTGTGAATGGGTCATCAATCATCATCACAGATAAACACCACAGATAGAACTTTCACTTCACCTCACACACAGCACTTTTCAATGGAGTCAGTTCACACACCCAGCTGCCTGTAATCAAGGGCTGCTTCACACAGGCATGTTCATCACTTGGTGACTACAACAAGTGACCGTATGAATTAGCCTTAGCTAATATAATACCACAGGCAAGAGGCAGTAATGTGTAGTGGCCCGTTAGAGCAAAAGAAAACAGGCTCCAATTCCTGTACAGCCATTATTACACTCGCTGGATGATATTTAGCCAATCCCTTTTGCTGTCAGCTTAACCCAACTCATAGAGTTACTGTAAGGTTAAAATGGGCAAGATGAATGCTCCGAGTTCCTTGGCGGAAGGGAACGATGCAAATGTTGTAAAGACAGTACTACGTGGAGATTCAATGAAAAGAGATCACGCGATATACACCCGTACGTGTACCTGCTCCTGAATCAAGAAGCGATGAGAAATGAAGCGGCGTTGCGCGCACGTATGAACTGCCCTCTAAAATGTCCCTTATTTTACAGCTGTCCAGTCATGAAGCAAACATTTGGGGCTCCCCAGTGTAAGCTTACCTCAGTAGCAGTAGCCAACCCAACAGGGAAGCTGAAGGAGGCGAGGCGAGGCCGCAATCACCGAGGCGGCGGCGGCTGCTTCCTAGGGTAGACCCAGCGGACGCCTTCCTTCTCTCTAGCCCAGCCTAGCGAGGAAGGACGCCCGAACCCTGCTACACTGTCTCCTCCCCTTGCTCCACACGCTACGCGCTGAGGACAGCGGAAGCAGCCGGGGGGGGGGGAGGTGGGGGAGCAGACGGGAAGAGCTGGATGGTGGCAGCAGAGCGTAGCCGGGCAGCTGCGGCGAGTGAGTGGCTTGTTCGTTTCTCGGGGAGGGTCCTTCGGCTGGGGAAGCACTGGGGTCGCTGGGTTGCTGCGAAGGCACCATTTCTCTCTCTTGGACTGAGGCGAAGGTTGGTGCTCTCCGTACAAGCGGCGGTGACGAGTTTATGACACCGCGGGCACAAAGCAGCAGCGCCGGCTGGCTCCACGTTCTCCTCCCTGGGTCAGCCTCTGCAAGGTCCTCCGGGGCGCAGGGACTTTTCTTTGCAGAATTTGTATCTCTCGTGCATGCAAGTGAGGTGCGGGTGCGGCGGGTATTTTACTTCTAGGGAGGAGCATGTGGGCTTTACGGTTGTAGCCTTCTGGGGAATCCGAACATGGCTTCATTCGAGGAGCCAGCAGGCAGCAGCCGCTCCGTCCCCGGAGCTGTTCTCTGTGCCCAGGCGCACAGCCCCGTAGAGGCATAAGTGGGAAGAGTTTGCCTTTGAACAAGAGGCAGACAGAGTGTGCCTTTCCAGCAGCTCTCAGGAATAAAAGAAACGAATTGGTAGATATATAAATAAAACGTGGAACTCTAGATAGCCCTCTTCAATCTGGAATTAGGGGACACGCCAGAGAGTGGGTCTTCAAGGAAAGCCCGAGCCCCAGGACCTCTCATTTGAGAATCCAGGGACTTGCTTTGGGGAGTTCTAGGAGATTCTCCCTAGTTTTTCCAGGTCTATCTCTGATGTGTGTGTTTTTTTTTTAATTTGCAATGGATTTTGTTGTGTGTTAATGTGGGGGAGCACTGACCAATGTGACTCTTGCCCCTGCACTTCTCCCACCACCTCATTCTGTGGCATGTGCACCTCAGACCAGAGCCCAGCATTGTGACCTCTCTGTAGCATGGTGGAAATGGTTTCCAGGAAACCCCTGAAAGTAGAAACCTAGGGGGTTAGCCCTAGATGGGATGGGGTTTTAACTGGATTGCCAGGGACAGATTTAGAACTGAAAGACAGGTTACATGTTAAAAATATTAAAATAATCCTACACTTGTCAGAGACTACAGGTAACTGCTTCCCCAGCCTCATAAATGCCAGTGCTGTTCTAAGTGGCTACCATATGACTCCTGGCTATCTGAGTGCATTCTCTTTTCTAGAAGTGGTGAGATGCTCTAAATCAGGGATGGCCAACCTTTCAACATGAATGCTCCTGGACATTTAATGTTTGTATAGGTGAGGGCATTTCAGCAGGTGCAACTGCTTTAGTAGCACCATCAGCAGCTGCAGCTGTCAAGATTCTGTCTTCTACACAACTCTTAAGAATGCAGAGGCCCTAATGGTGGAAGGTTGGCCACCCCTGCTCTAAATATTCATTATAGGTAGGGTTTCCCAAGCTCATCTGGTCAAGCTTTTCTTCAAAGTTTCAGCCCTCACGTGAAGACCTCCCTCTTCAGGATTTGCACATTCAGAATTCCACAGCAAAGCATGCACTGCCAACCCAGTCAATGACAACTGCAATCCACCATCTCGCATCTTTGTGTTGTCTCAGCAATGTCCATTTGGGAATTTTCTGTGTCGCCATAGAAAACTTGGTGTTTTAGCACTAAATCAGAAATGGGAGATGCAGCGGCTTTCAAAATGGAAGCACGTGTGGGTTAGAGTGGCCCCAATATTCCCCTTATGGGCTCACTGTATGTTGAACCCTGCTTGTGACATAGCAAATATAGAGTTGTTGTATGCAGCATTGCACAAGCTATACGTTGGAATGAGCAGATTTCTGATGAATGTCCCCTTGCATCAAGCAGCCTGAGGTGTGTGTGTTTCTTCAAACTGGTTCCCTTCATTGCACTGGCACTTCATATCCCTCCGAGAGGCCCAGTAGGAAATTGTTCTCCAGGGCAGTTGTTTCTCCTTCCTGTGGAGGGAATTCAGAGGAATTGGGGAGGGGAGGACTCCTAATAAGGCTTTGGCTAGGGTCTGTTTCTTTGGAAGTTCTGACAATATGCTGCCTGGGGTAGATGATAAGGATTCAGCGGCTGGGAAGATTCCTTTTCCTTGCTTTTAACATGCTTTCTTTTTTTCTAAACAGACCTGTAATAACACACATCGCTTTGGATGGACATTAATTTGGCATCTGAAACTGGGTGATTTGACTCCCAAGGTGAGCAGAAGCCTGCCCTTTCTACTGTGGGAATTACCCACAATGAACATAATACTAAATACGATTTGAAACATTTGAAATACAATTTGAACATAATACTCTCTTTTTTTCTGACATAATTGCAGCCCACCCTCCTTCTTTTAGTCTGTGAGGGTTATTGTGGGTTGTGGGATGAAGTTATACCTATCTACAGTAAGAATGTGTACTATGCATGAATTCTTCTAAACAAAACAAATCTACATTGAAAATGAAACTGTTGTGGTGTTTCGTTGGTGTCCAGAATATTCGCTTAAAAGAGTGACTTGATTACTGGAGAAAGAAGCTAATATATATGTATCCATGTGGAAATACACTTTGTAAATGTCTGCTAGAGAGATTCATATGAGAGCTATGTGAGAGCTATGCTACAGAAGTGAGAGCTATGCTACAGAAGTATTAAACATCCCAATTTGCTAGATGTGAATTAGCAGTTGTTATTCCAAAGTCCTCTTCCGGCAAACACCTACCGGTAGGTGTATGATAACCTCCAAGCCTCAGATGAACCAGTTTTGGGCACCTTGTGCATGATACAATTTTGGACACGTGTTGGCAAATTTTGGCGGAACAATGTTTTGTAATGTGTAGGCTGAATTTGGGATTCTATGCATGGCAGTGGGAGGGTAGTGGGCTCACTGTGGGCAATGAGTCAGATTGTGTAGGCTTAGTGCCATCTGGTCTTTGTTCACTGGTGGTGTTGACCACTTGGATCAATATTAAATATTACATATTTAAAATGCTTTATCTAAAGTTCTCTTTCACTTTTAATTTGCAGAAATATAATTTCTAATATTAAAATAAAAAGGTGCTCTTTCGCTTGTTATGCTTGTCAAACGAGACCTTGCATTTGAAGCTAGAGGACAGTGTAGTGCTTTGAATAATTCATGTAAGAAGCACACCATTAAATGTGTTAATACCACTTGAAATTAACAGATGTTGCCTCTTCCTGTTATCTAAGTGCCACCATGAACTCCGCCCTAAGAGCTGCAATAACATTCAATGATAATTGCCATCTTCTGTAAATGTGGTCTTGACTGGCTCTTTCCATAGCAGAAAATACACTCCCAGGCCAGCTGACCCTTCTTCTCCCATCATTTCTTTCTGGAATAGGGGTACAGCTGCGTATTATGTTGTCTGTTTTTCTCCAGTTCGTTGTGCTCCTGTTTGTCTTCTCTCATTCATATACTGTACGTGATAAGAAGACTGTAACATTGTTTGAAACATTTTAATGTTGCTTTTCCGAAGTTCAAAGCAGCTTAGAGAAGAGAGGTGTTTTATTTTGTTGTTTTTTATATTTGATCAGCATACTTAGAAACTTGAACAACAGGTGGTTCTTGCTGCTTTTTGGAACAGATACAGCAATAGGAAGGTGTGTTGAAATTGCAGAGGAATTTGCTAACATGTGTTCTGCTGCTATTGCTGTGCTGTTAGAATTAATTGAATTGAATTTTTTTAATGAAGTTGCTATTTATGTGCTATAACATGTACTAGTGAATAGTCAAGTCTAACTAGTAGAATCACAGCTGGAGTATGACCTGAATTATTCACAGTTCTTTGACTGATACAACTATTTGTGTTGAACTTTTTACAAAATCACTATTACCACTGTTTAACCCCTTTCTTTTACTTTTTTCTCTTTTCTTCTCTTTCTTCTCCTTGCCTTTACAAAGATCTTTACTAACTGAGACTCTTTCAGGATCTAACCAGTTGTTTGCCGATGATGTGTATGTAGGGCAGTATAGCATTCTTTTTGTTTTGGGGGAGTTTTGCTGTTGTGTTCAGCATGATCCTCTGTGCTGTAGCTGATTGTAGTTTAATTTTCTTTCTTTATTAGTTTCCTTTTCCCCAGATATGCTAGGAAAGCTGTTAGCTAAACCACTGGTCTCTACGGTGCTGGGAGAACTGAAGGGTTGTATTTTCTTTCTGGTGTTGGTAGGCTCATTACTCTAAACCAGAATTCACAAGCTAACTTCCTGGTTTTTACCATACAGCGCAATGTCTACAGGGAGGGTCCGAACAAAGAAGAAAACACCAACTGTAGACCAGTCTTCTGATAACCTGCCTTTAAGAAGTTCAGGGAGACAGGTACTTTACATCATTTTAAACACTTAAATTGTGTGCGTGTATGTGTCAAAGTAACAAAGCAACAGACTGGGACAATGCCAGTAAAACAATTTCTTTATAGAAAAAGAAAAGGTTTTGCCATTTGCCTAAATCAAGGAGTTAAGGGAGCCATTTAATATTGTCTTGAATACTAAATCAGTAGAACTTAATTTGTCTTTCACTCTAAAAACTTGGTTTAACTATGTTGTGGACCAAGATTTCTGAGGAAACTAAAGTTTCTGAACTAAAGTTTCTGAGGAAACTAATGGCCCAATCCTATCGAGCAGTGGATCTTATGATCTGCTGCCATAGGCCCTGTTGCAGCAGTGTGAAAGCTGCGCCACTGTTGCACATGATGGAGCCGCTGGCAAAGATGGCCAGTGGAGGTGTGGTGGGCAAGTGGAGGTGTGGTGGGCCAGTGGAGATGTGGTGGTGGAGGTGGTTTGTGGGCAAGGAGCAGGTGGTTTGGGGGGGGGAGGAGGGAGGGCAGATGGTGGGGAGAAGTCTGGAGGGGGTGGATCTTAGCAGCAAAGGTACATGCCAGATCTTATCCCCTATTTTCCAACCCACGCCACCCCCTTCCTCTCCTTGGACTTACGCCAGCTACATAGGTGACCCATAGGTGTCCAGAATGCCTACCGAGGGGTAAGAAAGGTTTTTACTTTCCTCTCGTTGGCCTTCTGTTCCCCCCCCCCCCCAGCATGCAGTACATGCTCCATTGACACTGCTGCATGCTATAGCGTGGCACTGGCAGGGGATAGGATTGGGCTGTAAGAAAAGCTTATTATTTCCAGAACGAAACAATGGCAAATGTGTGAGGCAGTTATTTTAGTGTTTTCTGTTGTATCTATGAGTTAGGAATTGAGCCTAGTTATCTTGGTATTCCTCCCCCCCCCCATATTTTAGTGTGACCAATGCATGCACACAATATAGGAAATCTGGTACCTGTAGGGATGCTTTTGTTTTGCAGTTCCTCCATATGAATACAGATTACTTCTATACAGCATGATGAGCAACAAAAGCTGCTGTTAGCCTATCATTGTAGATCTCCAAGATCTACAACGTTCTTGTTACGTTCTCTTAGGTAAGGAAGAAAGCTGCAGAAACAGCAGAGGATGATGAAGATGGATCAGAGAAGAAGTACAGAAAGTGTGAAAAGGCAGGATGTACTGCAACGTGTCCAGTTTGCTTTGCAAGTGCTGCTGAAAGGTTTGGGTTTTTCTCTCCCTTCCTTGGCCCCTGCTTTCAATTAGTGATCTTCAGTTTGGTGGACTTCAGTCTGGTTTGTGTCTATCTCTGGATGAATTATCATAACCAGTTTGAACAAAGTGAAGTTGATTCACTTCATTGTATTTGGTGAGTTGAACTAGTCTTGTGAATGCCTCTCCACATCACCAAACTATAACTTGACCGTCTTGGGAAAAACACTTTTCAAAAAACAAATTGAACCAAGATGTGACAGATCAGTTGCATGGTCATGAGTGTCTCCAAGCATTAAACTCCTGTCGATAGTGGCATGTAAAGGTGGTAATGTGTTTTCAGTTACATTTGATTTCCCATCCAATGGATTATTGGAGGACAAGCTTTTGGTGAAAAGCAGTTATTGCTTTTTTATAATCAGTATTTAGGGGCATCTCTCTGCACAGAGAGAAGCTCAGTTCTGTGACCTGTGTAAATTATACAAATGTTTGCATAACTTCTGCCATTTTTATTTATTATAATAAATAATACTTTGGACACTTTCACACACTTGCCAAAAATTCTTGTTTGGCAAGTCAAGGGGAGGGGCAAGAATCAGGGGTGCACAACTTTTGACTGATTTTGGCCATTGGCTCCCAGTGCCTTGGCTGAGTGACAAAGCACCTATCCCTTCTTGTGCTACAGTGTGGGAAAGGCTTGCTTGTTTGATCACAGCTTAGCCAAGGTGCCTTAGGCACAACGATCAAGTGGTGGCCAAGGAAACTCCTGTATTCCTCTCCCTATTCCAAGGCTAGAGAGGGTGGTGAAGGGGAGGTAGCTGGTTTGGCCCTGATCAGCCAACGTGCGTCAAGTATTTTGTATAGGCACCAAATCGCCTCCAGCCTTTGAACTGGAGGGGATTTGAGGATTGTTGTGCAGTTGCTGGGATGATCCCTGCCTATGTCACCATCTCTGTGCTTGGAAGGTTGTCATGCTCACCATATACTGTGAGCTATAGTGAGCAATAGTGCTCACTATATTGCTATAGTGAGCAAAAATGTGAAAGTGTTACAAGAAGCAATGGTGGGCACTGAACCACCAAAGTGCTAGAAATCTAGTTCTGGCCTTTGAGATTTCAACATGCAATATCACATATTTAAATTAATATTTATTCAACAAATTTTTATCCTGCCTTTTTCCAGTTGGACCCAGGGCACACAATTTTTTTCAGGAGTTCTTTTGCTCACAGAGATTCACAGAAGAGAGAGCGAGAGAGTTTAAAATAAAACCAATAGGGACTGTAGAAAGAACTTAGCAAACCTTACTTGTCAAAGTAACCTTACTTGTCAAACCTTACTAACAAACCTTGTCAGTCCCCATGAGATTTGGAGACAGGAGCTTCAGGAAGAAACAGTTTGAAAAGAACACTAGAAAGCTAGGCTGCTTGTTCTGAGCTGTTGGCAGCAGCACTCTGTCTACTTCTCTCAGTAAGGAATGCCTTTGTTCAAGCAATTATGAAGCTTTTCCATTATTGGCCAGCATATAACTGCATGAAGCAGCAACAGAACTGGAATTACATAAGTACCAAATGAACTAAGCATGTATGTTCACAAACCCCAATTAAATGTGCTCAAAATAGGGAATGGAGACAAATCATAACCCTTCTAGTCCTAGTCTAGAACAAGTCTACTTAAAAGCTAAACAAGATTCCAAGTTGAGTAAGCTCTCCTTTGCTATGTGGATGGATGTAGTCACAGGGAAGCTGTTAGTACCTCTATCGTTTATTTATTTATTTTATTTATTTAAAAAATTTATATCCCGCCTTATCCCATGCCGAGGCAAATGCCCAAGGCGGCTTACAACAAAAATTAAAAACAGTTTAAAATACAGAAAGTTTAAATACATAATTTAAAAACAATAACAATAATATCAATAAAAACCACTGGGGGGGCAACAGTAGGGAGCACAAAAGCAGCATGGCAGAGCATCTTGAGACACAGGAGGCAGGCTACAACCCATCACCCAAACGCGAGACGAAACAAAAATGTTTTGAGCCCTCGCCGAAAAGTCATGAGGGAGGGGGTGGTTCTCAGATCCCCTGGAAGGGAGTTCCACATTTGTGGCGCCACAGCGGAGAAAGCCCGCCCACGTGTTGCCACTCCCCTAACTTGCGATAGAGGTGGTACACGCAGGAGAGCCCCCTCAGATGACCTAAGAGAGCGGGCCGGAATATATGGGAGAAGGCGGTCCCTCAGATATCCTGGACCCAAACCGTGAAGGGCTTTAAAGGTCATTACCAGCACCTTGAATTGGGCTCGGAAACGAATGGGCAGCCAGTGCAGCCGCTGAAGCAGCGGCTCAACAGAGTCAAACCGCCTAGCTCCAGCTACCACCCGGGCCGCTGCATTCTGCACTAATTGCAGCTTCCGAACCGTCTTTAAGGGCAGCCCCACATAGAGCGCGTTGCAGTAATCCAGTCTTGAAGTCACTAAGGCATGGACCACCGTGGTCAGGTCCGATCGACTCAAGTACGGCCGCAGCTGGCGCACCAGCCGAAGCTGGGCAAACGCACCCCTGGCCACAGCCGCCACCTGGCTTTCCAGGGAGAGCTGTGAATCCAGAAGTACTCCCAAGCTGCACACCTGTTCCTGCAGGGGGAGTGCAACCCCATTCAGAACAGGCAGATGACTCAGTACCTGCATCGAAGCTTTCCTGACCAGTAGGACCTCTGTCTTTTCTGGATTCAATCTCAACCTATTAGCCCTCATCCAGACCCCAACCGCCTCCAGGCAGTGCTCTAGGACTTCCACAGCCTCCCTGGAGCAAGATGGCAAGGAGAGGTAGAGTTGGGTGTCATCAGCATATTGGTGACACCCAACTCCAAATCCCCGGATGATCTCTCCCAACGGTTTCATGTAGATGTTGAAAAGCATGGGAGACAGAATAGAACCCTGTGGCACCCCACACTGTAAAGGGCAGGGCGCCGAACAGGCATCTCCCAGCATCACCATCTGGGACCTGTCAGCCAAGTAGGAACGGAACCACTGCAAAGCAGTGCCCCCTAGTCCCAACTCGGCCAATCGGCCCAGAAGGATACCATGGTCGATGGTATCGAAAGCCGCTGAGAGGTCCAAAAGGACCAGCAGGGATGCACTCCCCCTGTCCAGTCCTTGGCGAAGATCATCCAGCAGGGCGACCAAGGCTGTCTCCGTCCCAAAGCCCCGCCTGAAGCCAGACTGAAAAGGGTCCAGTTTCCTCTTGCAGTTCTCCATATATTACTTTCCAAATGAAAGAAGATCAGAAATGTATCTGTCCTATTACCAAACGGGCAGCCCTATCCTATCCTAGTAGGGGATCTCAACAGGTGTTTTTTTTTTTTATTGTTCAGTCGGGAGAAAATGCTATTCTGTACAAGTAAAAACAGAGCTTATGTTACTGGGAAGCCTTGCAAAAAACATATTTTAGATGGTTGTCATGCCTACGTTTAATTCAGCATTTTATATAACGAGTATGTAGATGTACTTCATATGTGATGTTCTAAAGTACTTTCAAAGAGCAGAAGAAAACAAATTCTGGGAAACTTAGATTTTATATGTCCTTGTCTTTTAGATGTGCTAAAAATGGCTACACATCAAGATGGTATCATCTCTCCTGTGGCGAACACTTCTGTAATGAGTGTTTTGATCATTACTACAGAAGGTACCCATAACCCTTTCGAGCCTGTTACTTTTTTTTCTTAACAATATTTGCTATGTACAATAAATTTTAGACTTGGGCCAAAATCCTATACAAACGTACCTGGGATTAAGGCTCATTAAACTCAGTGGGGCTTACTTTTGAGTAGACATACAGATGCACTATAAGTTTCTGTTTAATACAAACAATTTAGCGCTTTGGGATCCCTTCTGATTTTATGTTTCAAGTGAGTCTTGAAATCTGCTCCGTCTTGTCTCAAGGGAGTAGCTCTAGGTCTTAGGGGTTGGGAAAGGACATCCGGGCTAGGTCTTTGAGAAGTGAGGAGCAAAAATGACTGACTGGAGGCTGATAGATGCTTAGTCTCCTTATTCTCATAGTCTGGTTACAGTTCACCCTTTGAATCTTGTACCCGGTTTCAGTCTCCCTTCATTCCTCCCCATCCTACATGTGTTTCAGTTTCGTAAAACCAGTCCATGGGGGAACTATGTATCCAGCTATACTGCCTCTGGGCGTGGCTGGGGGCTTCTAATATTGCCCTGGGGGTGCGACTGTATATATCTTATACCCAGGGGGAAGGGGATGTACAATGGTGCGATATCTCTGCCCCAAGGGTCAGCCATGCCCAGGCAACAGAGGAGGCTCTTGCTTCACCCCCAGAGATCTTGCCACTTTCTTCTTCACTCTCTCTTTTGTCTGTTTCTGCTATCTTTTCATTTCCTTCCCCTTCTTGTTTATTTGTTATGACCTTCGCCCCATCCAATCTTCCCTGCTGGCTTCCCTCCCCTCAGGGCTCTCCTTTATTACCTCCTCGCCACCTTTTCTGTCTCTCCTCACTTTCTATGGCTTTCCTTCCACCTCTTGTCCCATATCCTGTTCTCTGTATAACTCCTCTGTCTTTGTGTCCCAGTTTACTCCTCCTTCCCCTGCCTTGTTTGTCTCTTCCTCTTCTCTTAAATCCCACCCCTCCCAAGACAGAGGCCAATCAGGGGCAAATGCCCTGGGTGACAGCCGCAGTCTCCTCATGAGGAGATCGTGGCTAGTGCCCACATCGAAGATTTATAATGTGCATGTGAAACTTGGACAGTTTTTTCCGTCTTTTCATGTCATGACAGGTATGTCAGTTCATTTAACAATAAATCAGCTTTACTTTTGCACCATCCTTTTTGAATAACCCTGTATTTACATTTCTTGGTCAGGATCTTGTGTGCTTCATGTTTGAAATAAGTGTTACATATTGAAATACACTGAACTATGTCCAGCCCATTTACTCCATCTACTTACTATTTACTTTTGTCACTTCTCTTAGTCATAAAGATGGCTATGAAAAATATACTGCCTGGAAAAGGATTTGGACCAGTAACGGAAAAAGTGAACCCAGTCCTAAAGCTTTCATGGCTGATCAACAGCTCCCATACTGGGTAAGGACTTCTTTTGTAATAAAGGACTTCTTTTTGTAATTTTATCACTATAAAATAGTGCATATACATTTGACTCCTCTTCATAGTACCCATTTCTGAAGGATCTACTAAGCAGTGGATCTTGAGTTCGTAAGGAGAAATCCAGTAGCAGAAAGGAAGAAAACTAGATTGCCTGAAACTTAATATTTGCTGGATATTTTCCTAGTCCTTGGATGGGCACTCCACATGTAGTTCTATTTGCTCTCTTCACAAAGACTGATTTGGAAGTCACTAATGGCCAGGCTTTGTCACTACCTCCGTCTGCACTAGGTTATTTCAGCTGCGTGTGATTGGTGTGTTTTGTGCCCATATTTTTCTCCTTTTAAGCCCAGGGATGGTCTCCAACAATATCTCTGAGCCTTGATTTCGAAAGTTAATTCAAGTGAGTCTCTTCAGTTGATAAAACTAATTTGAGCCTCCTGGCTAGACAGATGGGCTTGATTGGCTATGCTCACTTATGTCAAGGTGTGGAGAGATGGGATGATGGGAAAAGAGAGAATGGACCTATAGAATATCGTGAGGGGACCTCAAGGAGGAAGGAAAAAATTATTGGTCATTGACTCATAAGGGTGAGGAAGAGCTGCCTAATGTATGCTGAGTGTATTTCTGCATCCGGATCCCATTGTTGTAGTTCTTGTCCTTGTCTTGATTTGGCTCCTTGTTTGTTCTGCTGTTTGTGTGTTTATAGTACAGCAGCAAAGCTGAAAATGACACACATCCATGCCTCCTGAATAAACCTATTTGCAAAAACGCATAGAACATGCTGCTAGAAACAGCACATTGGTTCTTACTCAAAAGGAGGTTCAGTAATGAGACACTTTGATTTTTTCAAGGACTCAAAGCAGTCAAGGTACATTGCAGGGAAGTTAGTAACACCTTAATTTTCCCATGAAGAAACCAGAAAGTAGAGCCCCAATCCTAGATAGGACTGTAAATGAAGTGCAGTCCGCATCCGCCTTTTGAAACCTTTTGTATGAAAAAAACATCTGGTTCAGACCTAACTTGAGAAGGAGATAGTATGCCTACTGGTCAACTCAGGAATACAGACCCATATAAATGCAAGTTTGATGAGAAAGGAGGAATTAGTTTTCTTCTAGCAGCTGTCCATGCTTTCTTAAGAAAATCGTCTGTCTTTCTGAATACATATCGGTATGCCTTACATAAAAGAAAAAGCTTTCCACTTTCTGATTTTATTTCCAGGTGCAGTGCACAAAGTCGGAGTGTGGAAAATGGCGGCAGCTGACAAAAGAAATCCAGCTTACCTCACAAATTGCCAAAACATACCGCTGTGGGATGAAACTAAACAATTCCACCAAGGTATTTTCAACACTCAAAAGCACTGGCATTTTCAGTAGGTCTTTTGTTTTTAGGAGGCTGATATATACCTCTGTCCTATGCAGTGGTGCCAGTGTTTGTCTGTAAGTACATTTGTATTATGCAGGTGTATCATAATCAATATCATCAATATGTTTTATGAAGTTGTAGTGATGTAGTCATGCAGAAGAAAGGGAAGACTTGCTCTCTGTGGCTCTTGAGGGCAGGATTTGAACCAAATGGTTGAAACTATAGGGAAGTAGATTTTGGCTAAACATGAGGAAGAATGTCCTAATGGTAAGAGCAGTGCCTGGAACAGCCTGCCTCGTGCAGTTATGGGGTCTCCCTCATTGGAGGTTTTTAAGCAGAGACTGGATGGCCATCTGTCTGGGATGCTGTAGTCATTTGCACTGAGCAGGGAATTGGACTAGATCAGAGGTTTCCAACCTTTTTCCTCCGTGTACCACCTTTGCGGGCCTCTGACCCACCGCATACCACCGGAAGTAAGTGCTAATGACGTCATCAGCACTTACTTCTGGGTTCGTTGCCGCGCTGGAGCACAGAAATACAAAGTAAGATGCAACGGTGGAAGGGCCATTCCCTGCACTAGAAGCCTGCACGCTTGAGCTCTGCCAGCTGAGCTGAGCTTGAGCTGCCACTTTTGGGGCTTCAGCGTGGTACTGTGCAGCCGAGATGGTGGCCACCATCTTGGCCGCCAGCAGTCTGCATACCGCCAGCCTGTGGTCTGTGTACCACTAGTGGTACGCGTACCTCAGGACTAGATGACTTCCAAGGTCACTTCTAACTCAAACATTTTATGATTCATACATTCCAGCATTACAAAATATTTTTGCACCAGCAGTTTCACAGAAACAGCAATATGTTTTGCACCTTATATTGGGTGGACTCGCTGCTTAGTGCTCCACTTCCCAGTTTCTTGTGGAGAAACAGCAGATCTGATGACTGGAAGCAGGGTTCCCTGTGTTTTTTAAGTGTAAACATCTGGACCCATACTGGTGAAAAAGCAGCTGGAGGGAAATTGTACCAGAAAACTGTGTGTGTGTGTGTGTGTGTGTGTGTGTGTTTAATCACCCTGTTCTCCCCACACCTATTTCTCCGCTCCAAATCATCCTTTCCCAAAGCTGCTTTCTCCAGAGCAACTAATTTCTGGCTTTACACATTACATTCAAATCTATGTATTGCAGCAGAATCCTATGCATGTCTACTTTTAAATAATTCCCATTGCGTTCAGGTAAGTGTATAGGATTGCTGCCTTAACTGGCCCTAAATTGAATGGTATTTATTTTATTGGTGGAACTTGTGCCATTGCTTCAGGGCTTATCTTACTTAAAAACATTTTGTGACTTTCTGCAGGTTCAGTTTCTGAGGGACAGTTCTGTTCTCTGATATAGTTTAATTTATTACAGGTGGAAGGCTCAGATCAATGCTCTATGCCTGAGGATCTGGTAAGTAACGTATTTAAGACTCATGCTTGTGGTACTGGAATGAACTGTAAATGTGGGAATGACACGGATAGTGTGTTTAGTGGTAAATAAACTACAGTACACCAGTAAGTATTCTTGTAATTGGTGACTTTCTCAAAGTGCCGGGCTGTTGCCTAGAGGTAGGCTTACCATCGTCCCGGAATCAACGCTGGCTTCGGCCTAGAGCGGACCTGAGCCGCTCCCAAGGGTGCACTGTGGCTGCCCAACGGGGTTCCTGCTTCGGTCGTGTCGTTGACCGGAAGCCCATTGGACAGACACAGTGCACCCTTGGGAGCGGCTCGGGTCTGCTCTAGGCCAAATCCAGCGTCTATTCCGGGACGATGGTAAGGCTACCTAGAGGGGGAAGTCAAAGTCTTTCTGAAGTCATCCATCTATTCCAATAGAAGTAAGATGATTAAGGCACACCAGCTTGTGATATGGTCTACTAGGTTTTGCTTTTTGTTTTTTGTCATCTCTTGCGTTCATACTGTGACATGCAGTCTGTACAGTATTTTCTCTCTGTGTGTGTGTGTGTGTGTGTGTGTGTGTGTGTGTGTGTGTGTGTGTGTGTGTGTGTGTGTGTTAAAGAGCCCTACTTTGTTTACTGTCTGCAGAATCTGAGCTCTCATGCTTGGGAAGTATCTGGATTTTCATTAGAGCCTCTGTTCAAGGGATGGTTGAGAGCCATGACATTTCGCACCACCTTTGACTTTCTACCCAATTGCATCAGGTGTTAATATGTGGTTAGGGTACTTTTCACACAGAGGTTTTTTTCCACACTTGTTTCTTTTCCACACTTCCCCAAAAGACAGACATCTTTTCCTTGGAGCACCCTTGGGCAGGAAGTCAGCTGCACAGATCTTGCAGGGAGATCTTAGTACCCATTCACACAAGGAGTCTCTGTAGGAAAATAGGCAGCTCACAAGGAGAGTTTATATACATCCCTATATGGTTTCCGGTGGGGTTTAAAACATTTAAACTTGGCATTTGAGGAGAGAGGAACCTCCTAGGGACTCCTTTTTAATTTAATACCTATAGATCGTTGGTTGGTGTTTTTACACTTAATTTTATTGTGGTGTTGCTGTTTTTACATCTTTTAACTGTTCCAATATTGTTTTAATTTGTTTTATCATTTTTATCAATTGTATGTTTTATTGTGTTGCTGTACACTGCTTTGAGTGCTGGAAAAGCGGTATAAAAGTCTTTTAAATAAATAAATAAATCTTTTCTATGAATTCAGCTGTCTCTTAAGTCAGTGCTCTTACGATCTGCCATTAGTCAGTTTCTGAGAAGTAACATGAAACCAAAAGCATATTTTCCTCTTCCTGACTCCTTTGCTGCGATCCTTTCTAGAGAGTTGCTGAAGTTTCGGATCAATGGTGGTATTCCATGCTCATTCTCCCTCCTTTGCTGAAAGACAGTGTGGCTGCTCCTTTGCTGTCTGCGTACTACCCAGACTGTGTGGGCATGAGTCCAAGTTGTACCAGCACTCACCGGTTGCTTGGTGAGTCCAGTGCAGTAAAAATGGAGCACCTGAAGCCTCCACCTACTATACCTGGTAAGGTGTATTTTCTGCATGGCTTTTCTGTTCTCATCTGAACATTCTGCAGCATAATCCTATTCAACTTCCCCCACCGGTGTACCCAGCGGGGAGGGGAGGGCGGGAGGCTTTGGAGCGAAGGGGAGATTTAAATCCCCTTTGAATCTCCCTTTGGAGAGGATTTTAATCCTCTTTCCTTTCTGGGGCCTCCTGTTCTGCCCTCCCCCACTGGCTGCACCAGTGGGGGAAGTTGGATAGGATTGCGCTGTCAATCATCGCAAGGCTGCATGGGCAGCACTTTGCAGGTGTTCCATGTACCATCTTATTTAAAAGGTGCTTACCATGTGCACTGGCCTGGTCAATGGTTATATGCACTGTTAAAAAGCCAACAACAAATGAAAGTGCCTTTTAAAGAAGGTGGCAGCAGTGCTGAATGCCTACATGGTAAGTGCTTTCCATTCAGCTTCATCATGTTTAAATTGGGCTTCACAGCCCATAACTATTATGTTGTAATCTTGAAGACTCTGGATTCTTGCATTAGGAAGTCAGATGTCATGCTAAAACTCTGGTAACTGTAGTTTTTAATTAAATGAGCAGTGTGTTGGATTTCAAGAATTAGTTCTGGGCCTGATGATGGACAAATTCTGCAAGCTTCCATTGTGTATTGTCTCCATCGTGTGTTTCTCCCTCCTTTTGTGCTTGCATTGATCCTGACTCTGCACATTGATCATTGAAACTAATAAGAGAAGTATCTTGCTATTGCAACTACAGCCAAATTCAGGAATAATAATAATTATTATTGTTATATTACATTATTTGTGTATGTTAATGTGCGAGCATGATGTATGAGTGCATTACATCTATATGGAAGATATTGGTACGTTTGTTGTATGGCACCCCAACTATCTTTGGGCAGGGAAGAGACCTGTAAATACTGCGGATATTTGTCTGGTATAAGCAGTACAGAGAAACACAGGAAAAAAAGGGAGGGCCGCACAGCAGCAAAAGAAAGAGGCAAAGTGCAGAAAATAAGTGAATATTTCCATTTATACAGGGAAAATGGAATTGTTTATTAATTCCAATTTTCTGCACCTTCCTGGAATTCTCCTCTTGCTGGTATAAGCAGTAGCCAATGTCACTTTTATAAGCAAACAGTTGATCCTTCCTGCCTAATATAAGCAGCTGCTTGCAATAAGTTGGGTTCATGTGTCTTTGTGTACACCTGGATGTTTTATTGCAGTGAGAGCTCATGGAGGTGCTTGTGAACCTAATTACATGTGCTGTGCTTTTATTATCTTTCAGGGATGAACAAGTACTTCCAGCCTTTCTATCAGCCTAATGAATGTGGCAAAGCACTGTGTGTAAGACCTGATGTAATGGAATTAGATGAACTCTATGAGTTTCCAGAGTATTCACGTGACCCCACCATGTACCTGGCTTTGAGAAACCTCATTCTGGCTCTCTGGTACTCAAACTGCAAAGTAAGAACGCCTGATACACTTTCCAAGGATTGTCGTCGTCTTCTTCTACCACTTCTCCTTCTCCTCCCCCCAGTCCTCCAGCCAGCGAGACTAGGGGCTAGAGAGGCTCTGCACCAATTGTGCAGGTGCAGCCTCTCTAGGGACATCTCTGGCCAGCGAGTAGACAAGGCCAGAGATGTCGCCTGCCCAGCTGCACGACGAACGAAGGCCGGATAAGTGGTGCCGGCTTGTGCACACACACACCCGGCGTGTGCAGCCATGCGTTCCGGGGCGTCCACGAGCCGGGGGTGCATGATTCGTGCACCCCCTGGCTCGTGGACGCCCCTGAACGCATGGCCACACGCGCCTGGGGGCTGCAAAGCCACCGCATTGCTGCGGAAGTGGCGACTCATGCACCACACGCACCCTGCACCCGGGGGCCCACCGCCCCCGCTCCCCTATGACTCATAGGCAGGGAGCTCTAGGTCTGTATCCTTCAAGGTGAGCATGCTTCAGACATTTATTCAGCTGTGAGAAGAGTTTGTTATCCCTGCCCTCTCCCCTCCCCGATGCTCTTCTTCTGCCTCCCCCCAGCCCATCATGGATGGAGCCTCTCCAATCCATTTCCTGCTCACCTTTAGTGAGTGGGAAGGAGATTGGGAGACAGCAATCCAGCCCTCCACCCTCTTTTTTTTCAGTCCTTCCTCTCATGGTCCCTTTAAATAAAACAAGAATTTTAGGATGCCCTGGGAGCGATCTCAGTTCATTCCTCATGTCCTATTTTAAAGCAACCATGTGAGGAAGGAGTGAGGTTAAGGGGATATTTATTTATTTATTTATTCATTTATTTTTCACATTTTTATACCACCCTTCCTCCAAGGAGCTCAGAGTGGTGTACATATTTCCTCCTCTCCTTTGACAACAACCCTGTGAGGTAGGTGGGGCTGAGAGATAGTGACTGGCCCAAGGTCACCCAGGAAGCTTCGTGGCTGAGTGGGGATTTGAACCTGGATCTTCCAGGTCTAAGTCCGACTCCCAAACCACTACACCATCCTGGTCACTTTAGGGCAGTGCTTCTCAAATAGTGGGGCGCGCCCCCCCTGGGCTCCGTAAAGGGGGGCTCGTTGCTAAGGGAGGCCCCTCGTTTCCCTTCCTCTTATAATCGCCGGTCGCCTAGACAGCTGTCACTCATTTTCCTCCTCCCCTCCCGCCACGGGGCAACCGGACGTTACTCTTTGGCCGAGACGCGTCGCTCCTACAGTCCGCGGACGGCTCATGCCTTCCCACCCCGCACTGCTCCCTTGTGCTGCCTGCCTCTAATCCTGGAGCTTAAGCAGCTTACAGTGGCACAAACGGCTCCAAGCTGAAGGATGGCGCGTTGCGCTCCTGTCTGGAAAGGTGTGCTGTGCACCAGGCTCGTTCTCTATACTGTATTCGTAAGACAATTTGACAATTGCCAAACGGGACGATTTGGGGGGCTGGTGACTGGTTGGAATTTTGGGCAGCAACGTTCTGGTAGTTGCTTGGTGTCTGTTCTTTCCTACCCTCCCTCCCCCCCTCATTGTAGCCATTAATCCAGACATCACCTCTGATTAAAAAATCAGCTCAAATTATTTTATATATTTTTGTTTTGCAGGTTAAAGTTTTTTTTAATATTGTGCTCCTTTAAATCCTGTGCTCCTTTAAATCTTTTCTGCTACAGTTAATAAAGCTATTCTTTGTTGTAAATTGATCCACATTTCTTTCTTTTTTATTCTCATATACGTTAATAAGGATACAGTGTTATGCAGAGGTGTACTTATATCAATTTTATAGACAAATGATACTATTTACAGTCGCGCGGGGGGCGCGAAATTTTTTCTTCTTCCTAGGGGGGGCATGACAGAAAATAATTGAGAAGCACTGCTTTAGGGTCACTGCTGCCACCATGCCCCCCCCCAACCCATGTGGAAGGTGATGATTCATTTTACTACTACCTTCCTTGCGTGCACCCTTTGAATAAAACAGTAAGAGGAGAATGTGCTAGAATTGCTTCCAATATGTCTTACACTTCCTGTTTTTCAAAGGTTCTGCTTGAGGAAGATGGTTGGGAAGCGGATTGCCATTTTGTGTGGGGTTTTCAGGGGGTGCTGCTATTGCCTCTGGCACCACCACCCCCTGCTTGGAGGTAAGGGGATGGTGGTAGTGGTGGATGAGGTGGCAGAGGACAGCTAAGAATTTTTTGTGCATCAGGTGCCCAGGTCTTGCTTAGTGGATAAAATACACATGTTCTTCTTAAGTGATTGTGGAAAGTTATTGGAGGTATTTTTAGACTTTGTTCATTGGATTTGGAGATTTGCACGATTAGCAGCTAAGCCTTGTTATCTGAGTCACAGTTTGCTGTGTGGCTTGAATGAGGCCAGATTCTTGTCTGTGCTCACAGGGTCTCGTTCATTTTGTTTCCTCAATATACAGGAATCTCTAACCCCTCAGAAATGTACTCATCACATCATTGTCCGAGGCCTTGTGCGTATTCGCTGTGTACGGGAGACAGAGCGGATTCTTCATTTTATGACAAGGAAAGGTCTGATTAATACAGGGATTTTGTCAGTGAACCCTGACCAACCTCTTCTTCCCAAAGACTACCACAATGTAGGTATCTCAAGAGTCGGCAGCATAGTTATAAACTAGTCTTGGAGACAATTCTGATGGGATAAGGGGAGGGTGGGCCAAAGGAGAGAGGACTCCTTTGAGGGTAAGAGAGGTTGGGCATGAAGAAGCTTCCTATCCAGTGTCCAAACCTTTCTTCAGGTTGACTGCTTCTGAAGAATGATCAGATGATGATGCAGGCAACCCGTTTTGCTGATGCGAGGATCTTTCCTCTTTCTTCTCAGCGCACAAGATTCTCACACTCTACACTCCAATATCCCATATCTAGTTATGGTCATCTTCAGAGCCTCAGAAGTTGGGAAGTTCTGAAAATCTTTAGTGGCAAAATTCCATTCCTATTACTAAAAAAAGAGAAAAAGTTAGGGGTTCAGTTCAGATGGGACAAAATTCCTAGTTTGTATTTTTTTCTTCTTGCTTGCCACTACCCGTTAGGTACAAGACAGAACACCGTTAACTTTAAAATAGCATGTACAATGTCCAGTTGTTCTCTTTTGGTTGGAAACTAATGAGGGGCAATGGCAGCTGTGAATTAACTCATGTTACTTGCACAAACTGTCGAATTCCCAAACGTGAAACGTTTTGGATGTGATATTTACAAATAGCTATTAGAGCAATGTGACAGTCTTACACTTGTACTTACCTACGTATTGATGAGTGAGTTTTCAATAATTACCTTTTAAAATCAGATCATTACATTTGCTATGGCTGTCTAGCTTCGGACATGAAACATTTCCACCGTTATTAAATTGGCATGTAGTATTTGCTTATTTTCACTAAACAATTAATAATCTCTTCTTCCCTCAAGAAATCTGTAATTGTGGTTGGGGCTGGTCCAGCAGGATTAGCAGCTGCAAGGCAACTTCAAAACTTTGGAATTAAGGTAAAACCTGTTCAGATAAAAAAATAAAAGATGTAATATTTTTCTGTCGTCTTCTGACATGTCTCCATTCCATTCAGATTGCACTCCTGCTACCTGAGCATGGAATATCCTGTTTTCAGGGTCAAAGAAGAACATCTGTCCCTGACAGGGAACAGACCTTTAGTTGTTGAGATAAATGATGTAGAACTTGACTTGGAAGTGGTTATGGAGGATGTGGGAGGGGGGGCATTGTTGGATGACGTGTTATCACATGTTTGGGTGACATTGCAAACCTTGCTTTTCTGCAAACCGCTCCTTTGGGCAAGAATGTCAATATATGGACAATCTCTGCCCAATACTCCAAGGACCCCGGTTCAGAACATGTAATGGGTTTCAGGAAGTACAGTTTCCCCAGAAGCTTTGTATAACCTTAAGGATTCCAAGAGGGTTAAGGATAATATGCCATTCTGCTATCATGGTTGCCATTGAGTGTTTCTTACAGCTTCGGTTTGTGTGTTTCAGGTCCTAGTGCTTGAAGCGAAAGACAGAATTGGTGGGCGCGTTTGGGACGATAAAACTTTCAAGGGAATCACCGTGGGAAAAGGGGCACAGATTGTTAATGGCTCTGTCAACAATCCAGTAGCACTAATGTGTGAGCAAGTGGGTTTGCATTTTTATTGATGAGAACATTATGGTTATGAAAGTTGTGGATTGCTACATACTGATCCATGTAAACATAAATATCTATTCATTTCAGAGGGGTGGTTTTCAGGGTGCTGTGACTCAGTGGCGAGCCTGATGGACTCAGACCTGAGATGTCCAGGTCCAACTTATGGAATGGTTCCTTAGCGTTTACTTTATCATTTGTGACAGAGTAACATTTGGGGCCTGTGTCACAGGTTTGCAAGGAGGAATGAGATGAGGAAAAGTGGTTACCATCCTTGGGAGCAGGAGTTTGACAGATATATTTTAAAATACTGTTCGGTGATATCAGGCAGGCTCTCTGTTCCTAACGTTTCTTGTATAGTAGTACTGATTTAGATATACAACAGGTTCCCTATTGCATGAAGTTGACTCACAAATGCATGGAAGCTAGCAATTTGTTGCTAGATAGAACAGCATAGTCTTTTCAGACCAATAGTACTTGCTGTTTGGACTGGTGTTGTTCATAGTTTCAGGTTAGACTCATCACTTTGTTATTACAATCTATGAATTAATTCAGTGTAAAGTTCTCATTTAAGGCTTTTATCTCTAATTGAGAGCGCAATCCTCCGTAACTATCGAATGGCGGACCACGCGTTCCGCTGTTTGATAGTGTCACAAACGTGCTGTAAAGCACGTTTGCGACTACTTTGGAGTAAGGCCCGCTGGCGCACAGGCCAGCAGTCCTCACTTCGCCGCCCTCTGGACCCTGTGGCCAGCGGGGAAGGTAAGTTCCCACCGGTGGCCACGGGGGGCGGGCCAGGCGGTGAGGGAGGGAGGGCAGCCATTGGTTGAGCTGGCCCGGGAGGGGCGAGGATGGCGGTTGCCATATCCCTGTCCTATTCCCAGGCTGACGCAACACTTACAGTGCCTCCTCGGACTTACGCCAGCTCAATAGCTGGCGGAAATCTGAGGAGGCCCATTGGGTACCTTTTTAAATAACTGCCATACCCTAACCAGTTGCTGTTCAACAGAACCCAGAGCGGCATGGACATGATTTACATGTCTGTCTCCATATTTTTCCCTGATGATGTCTGCCATATTGGTGGACGAAACGTTGGAAAAAATACAATCTTTATTAAAATCACCATGGCCGGAAAACCCAGAAGCTTTTGTTTTTACTGGTAACTCTGATTCTGTCTCAAAAAACCAAATACCCCGCCCCTTTTTTATTTTTTAAAGCTTGGCATAAAAATGCATAAACTTGGAGAGAAGTGTGACTTGATCCAGGAAGGTGGAAGGATAACGGACCCTACTATAGATAAGCGCATGGACTTCCATTTCAATGCTATTCTTGACGTTGTAGCAGATTGGAGAAAAGACAAAAATCAACATCAGGATGTTCCTCTTGGAGGTAAGGCAAAACAATTTGGGGTAGTTAGGAACAAAAGGCTGCTGCAGCTGGAAAAATAGTACAAGACATTTGTACCAACTTGCCTTTCAATTCCTACATTATGTTGATTTTTCTACATGTTCTTCAATGCACACAGCTGAGCTTTTCAACCACCTTCTTCCTTCTAAAGTCTCCTGCAACACTGACCCTAAAGGTCAGAGACTTCCTGAGTGGTATTCAATTAGGCATGGGGAGTGTGCACAGAAACACTTGGGAGTATGTGCATGGGCCTCTCTAGATCCCAATCAATGTATCTAAATTCTAGATAAAATCCATGGAGAACTTCTCTTACTATTGAAAAGAGTGGGACCAGGGAAAGACTACAGACATTTTCTGAAAAAGTATGATTTTATATTTTCTACTGCTGTGTTAAATTGTGGTATTAAAATGCTGTTTTGTAATGGAGTTTATCTTGTTTTTATTGTACCGTTACTGTAGTTTCTTATTAATATTTTGGTAAGTCATCTTGTGTTGATTTGTAAAAAAAAAAAAAAAAAAAAAGAATAACCTAAGGTAAGCCTTGCTAGTGAACTGGCCATTAGGAGAAAAATGCTTCCCTTCAATGGGCCCTGTTTAGCCAAGGCAAAGCACTTTTAGCACTACTAATTTCAGTAGAAGATATTTTAAGCATGTGCTCGACTCTCTCATTAAAATTGAACTTTTAAAAGAGCTTAATTATGACTAGACTGTGCTGATATTTCCAAGAATCTTTTTGTGAATGAAAGCTCAGTTCTGGTAAAGTTTTAGTTTGACACGGATATATTGGGCAGCCCAATCCTGTCTAGGACCACCACAGCGTGCAAAAGCACGCTGTGCAGGATCCTATCCAGGATTGGGCCAGTGCTGGTGGAGACGTCCTCAGGGTAAAGGGACATTTGTCCCTTTACCCCAAGTAACAGCCCAGCCATCCCAATGGGTCTCCTCTGATGTGGGCCGGCAAAACGGCTGGCGCAAATCCAAGAGGCCTGTGTAACGCCAGCCAGATCCTTGAAGGGGGATAGGATTCGGTGGAGCATGCCGCCAATGATCCCTTCCCTGGCTCGGCCACCCAATCCCCCTCCCAGTCCACCCTCCACATGCCACCCAGCACAGGCCTTACCTGTGTCCACCGCCGGTGGTCTCAGTCCTGCAGAGAGCGAGTGGTGCCAGTGCCGCTTACTCTCTGGGTGTCAAAAATGTGCCTTATGGCATGTTTGCAGCACCTGGTGCTGGTGAAACGATAGCTCCACCGGTCCCAAATTGCACAGGATTGTGCTGTCAGTTTAACTAGAATGTGTTGTATACTTCAAAAGTAGTGTTTTTTTTTATTAATTAGGCAACTGAACAGGGTGAGATTCTAAAGCAAATGAGTTCTCATTCCTTACAATTGAATGTTCTCCCCCCCCCCCTTGCAGATAAGATCAAGGAGATCTATAAAGTTTTCATTCAAGAATCTGGTATCCAGTTCAGTGAACTGGAAGAAAAAGTCCTTCAGTTCCACCTCAGTAACCTTGAATATGCCTGTGGCAGCAATCTGCATGAGGTGAGCATGAGAATTTTTGTTCATGATGACAGAAAAATCTGGTTTAAAATATGTGTACTTTCAAGCACTATAAAACAGACCAGCCATACCATTATTTAAACTTGAGCTTACTCTGAGATAGAAGCACTTGTAACCTTGCATAAACCTGGAACTGCTATCAACATGGTTCTAGGTGTGAACTCTGGAAAAATATAGAATAACTGTTTATGGCCAACTGGAGGGCTCACTTCACTCAGCCAGTAAGCAGTGGGATCCGTCATGACATGTATACTAGCATATTCATTTCTGTTGCGACATTTTGCCTTAGAAACCTCTTGGGTCAACTGGGAGAGAGTAGGCATCTTGGAATGCTTAATATGTTAAGTCCTGGGCTACAAGTGAGAAGAGATCCCATAACTGTAACTTGAGATACATGCTAGCCATACACGCCATGCTAGCAATTTGAACTGCGAGCTCGAAGCTAGAAAACATGGTGGCCTCATGCACCAATAGGAAAGCTGTTCAGCTGCAAAGGCGCTTGGGAGATGTAGTATGGGACGAAGTAAGAGCGGTCTTTTCGATGGGGACTTATGTCAACAGGATTCATTCAAAACAGCTAAGGTGGCTTGCAACAACACTTCATCATCTTCAGATTCCTAGATGAAGCTAGAGGCATGCTAGAAAAGTCACTTCCTGCTACTTTCTACATGAAAAACAAACGCAGCCATAGTTTCTTGCCAATATCCCAGTTGGAAGAAGGGTGGAGCTTGGCCTGTATGCACAAGAGCTGAGCACTGACCACAGCAGAGGAAACCTATCAGCCTAGCTTAGTTTCAGAATGGCTCCCAGTATTAATATGTCAAGTGTTATGAGTGATGGGTGAAAAGAGTGATACTCTCCCTACAGGTTTCTGCACGCTCTTGGGATCACAATGAATTTTTTGCTCAGTTTGCTGGTGATCACACTCTTTTAAACTCAGGATACTCTGCCATAATTGAAAAAATGGCTGAAGGCCTGGACATTCGGTTAAAAGTTCCAGTGAGTATAACAAATGGAATAGTGACTGGTTCTCTTTGGTTTGCCTGGCATAAGCATTTCATCTTACTAGTGTCTGTTCTTTGCACACATGCAAGTGGACTTTTACTTTGAAAAGTTCAAGGCATTATTGCCGGTGTATCCACTTTCATTATTTGGCACATATGCGTATATCTTCCTATGGCTTATTAAGATCGATTCTGGCATTTCCCCTATCCTACCCTGTATGCTCAGGGTGTACTCCACATTACTTTACTGTATGATTTTATTCTCTCAACAATCCTGTGAGAGAGGTTAGGCTGAGAGATTTTCCTTCAGCCACTTCATGAGCTGTGTCTGATTTAACATGCTGGATGAACTGTCAGGATCAATGATGCACAAGAGCAATAGGATCAATCTGTTGCACAAACTCCACTACTTATTAGAAAAAAAAAAAAACACTTGTGGCAGATTGGTTTTTAGGCATATTTAATAGCCAGGCTTTTTTTTTCCCCCTAGCATGATTCCTTTCAGCGAGTCCCTTCACTTCTAAAAAGGCACCATTGGAAATAAAAGATCACAACTAATATTAGTATTACATATACACTTGTATTTTGCAACTATGGTTCCATGCTACTCTTATTTAAACAGGTGCGCAATGTTGACTATTCAGGGGAAGAGGTCCAGGTGACTGCAACAGATGGAACTCTGTGGACAGCAGATAAGGTGACATTTTTGCTACATTTTCAAGAGTCAAAGTAAAGGGGCCACGTCAAAGTGACCCATGCAGCTGGATTTTAAAAGACTTGTAGCCTGACCTTAAGAGGCTTCTCTGGCTGCAGCACCTAAACAAGAGGTGAAATTAAAGTGGTATCCTAAACTCATTGAGTGAGACACAACAATTTATTCTGTTTTAGTTGTCATTCATCAGCTAATCTCCCCATCTGTACATTTATAGTTGCTAATATGAATCTTTTACATATCCTTACACTAGTGATGATGAGAAGGTAATCAGCACGGAGGAATTTAAACATCCCTCATGCTTAATCCCTTCTAAACTTTGCCTGTCTGCATTTTTCATGGGGATGGGGGGGGGGGAAGTAGCCACGTTAGTCTGCTGAAATAAAAATTACATGGAATCTTGTGGCGTTTTAACGATCAACACATTTTTTGTGGAATAAGATAGCATAGGCAGAAGGCTGGCTTATCGTTTTACATGGGGGCTGATTTGTTTTAAACACTGTATTGAGTGTTTTCACAATTAGCATAATTATGGCTATTTTTCTCTGTCCAGGTTTTAGTGGCGATACCTCTGGCTATTCTTCAGAAAGGTGCTGTTCAGTTTAATCCACCCCTGCCAGAGAGAAAAATGAAAGCCATCAGTAGTTTAGGAGCAGGAGTAATTGAGAAGGTAAGATTAATGTGAAGTAGAATATGAATTGCTTTGGGCTGTAATTCTACTGGATTTGTGGGAAGCATCCTGCAGTTGACATTGTGGAGCAGCCAGTTTTCAGACGTCAGATCTGCATAGAAATAACTGGATTGCTAGGCTCAGATGCAGACCACCACCTTAACTGCTTGCTTGTTAAGATTTGTAGTCATCCCATCCTGCAAACTACACAAAACTGCAAACTACATCAAAACTACACTGAAGTCGTGTGGTGTAAAATCTTAGATCCCACCCAATCCAACTCTACACTAGCCTCAGCTCACTTTCAGGCTATGAGCTTTAGAGCTGTTGTGACATGACTGGATAGGTTCATTGCGACGAGGGAGTGTGCATGCATGCATCTGTGAGATTGTACCTATCATAGAAGGAAATTTATCTTCAAATTTATGCTCCATGAATTCCCCTTCCCTTGATTTGTGTTTGAAAATCTTGCCTCTGGGCTTATCTATATTACTAGGTTACCAAAGTTAGAGGCATGCTACAGTTAATTTAGCTCCTCGCAGTAAGTTCACTGCAAGTATCTTAGAATAGTAAATATGGCTTTGGAACTTCTAATAACCAAATTCTATGGGAGTCTACTAAGAATCCTTTGGAGTTCAGTGGAGCTAGTTCCTAACTAATGGCGCAATCCTGCTTAAAAATAGGTCGGTGTAGCGAGCGCTCCGCCAGCCTAAGGAATTGTAAACGTGCCGTAAAGCACGTTTGCGGCTCCTTTGGAGTAGTTGGCGCTAGTGTGGAGGCCAGTGCTTCTCAGTCTAGCACCTAGCTAGACCTGCGCCTGCCAATGCAGGTAAGGCCCATGCCAGTCAGCGCAGGGGCATGGGGAGGGAGGACGGGCAAGGGTAGCAAGGGAAGGGGCCATTGGCTGGCCTATCCTGGGAGGGGGCGGGAATATCAACGCTGGCTTGCGCCGATATCCTATGCCCCTTCCCAGGCCGAGCTGGTCTTACACGGCCTCCCCAGACACGCACCAGCTCCAGAGCTGGTGCACTTCCGAGGAGGTCCATTGGGACCCGCAGCGCTGACACAGGGGGAAGGGGAAGAACACCCCCTTCCCCTGAGGTGAGCCTGGGCTGCGGTGGCACAGCCCACAATCTGCCTTTAAGCCGGCTGCTGCATGTTAGGCAGGATCGGGCTGTCACAGCCCAATCCTACTTAAAGATCCAGTGCTCCACCGCAGGCTGCCTGCAGCAGGCAGCCCATGGCGGAGTCTACTTGAGGAAGGGGACACTTATCCCCTTCCCCGAGTATAACGGCGGCTGCAGCCGGTTGGTCTCCTCGGATTTCCACCAGCTATTTTGCTGGCGGAAGTTGGAGGAGGCTGTGTAACGGCCCAGCTGCCCGGCGGAGACCGGGATATGGCGGGCGCCATGTCCCCACCCCCTCCTGGAGCGGCTGGACCTATGGCTGCCCTCCCGCTAACGCCCGAAATGTCCCGCCTTCTGGATCCAACCTTACCTGGGTCTGCCGGCTGGTCGAGTCCTCAGCTGGCGGAGCAGGGCAGGCCGGCCTTGTACCAGCCTGCCCTGCTCTAAAGTAGTTCGCAAACGTGCTTTATGACACGTTTGTGACTACTTTGGGCTATTCCGGACGGTGGATTGCTAGGGCCACTGCCCACAAGGTAAGTAGGATTGAGCTCTGAGTGTGATAGGATTGCAGCATAAATCAGCAAAGAGTTTTTTGGTTTTTTTAATTATAAACATGGAAATGTACATAAAGTTTTGGAGCTTCATAAAGCCTTGCATTCTAATTCCTGCTCTCTTTTGCTAGATTGCACTACAATTTCCTTACAGATTCTGGGATAGCAAAATTCAAGGGGCTGATTTTTTTGGCCATATTCCACCTAGTGCCAGTAAACGTGGACTCTTTAGTGTTTTCTATGACATGGATCCACAGGTATTGTATGAAAGCTGAATATCTACCCTTCTGGTTCTTTATGTTAGAAAAAATAAATTATAATGTTTAAAATAATGGGCTTTAAAATAGCTCTTTCTAAATTGCCCCTTGAAAATCCTTTGAAAAATTCTTGAAGTGCTATCATCCAGCTGATTCATATGAGATTAGTGTTAGAAATGTCTGACAACTTCTGCTTTTCATGTTTTTTAACTTGTTGCTGTGTTATAACACAGTGTTTGAAAAAGTTTGATAGCAAGTTGTTCTATATACTCACACATACAGTATTTGATTTTTTTTCTGGTAAAGCTTCAGTTTGACAGGTGCAGTAAGTAATTCACATTTTATGGATTAGTTGGCATTCACTTAGGAGAACCTATTGAAGAGAGAAGCATTTGGCTAAGGAACTACAGTATCTAACTTGCAATTGCTTGTCTTGTTCTCAGCGTAAATGCAGTGTTCTAATGTCTGTGGTTACTGGTGATGCTGTGGCAACAATTAAGAACTTGGATGACAAGCAAGTGCTACAGCAGTGCATGGCTGTACTCCGTGAACTGTTTAAGGAACAGGTAGGATCTGTGTTCTGTTGACATCATTTAACTTTAAAACATGATATATAAGCAAGAAACTATGGTTTCACAAGGAACGTTAGGTCACTTTTTCTTCCCGTTCTGAAAAAGGCAACTGTGTTTGAATTGTAAACTGTGATGTAAATAGATTTTGATTGCATTCCTCTTAAAAAAAAACCCAAACTCTGCCTTTTAACAGCCCAATCCTATCCTGGGCTGGCCCAGAGCTTGCAGCAATGCTTACGCAGTGTGTGCTGCATGCTGTGGGCCGACCAGGCAGCCCAGGAGAGGTAAAGAACATTTTTACTTACCTCTCTGTAGGCTGCCTGGTCCCCAGTGGGTCTCCTCAGACTTAGCTATTTGACTGGCGTAAGTCTGAGGAGCCTCTGGGGGCAGGCCTTGGCCAGGAAAGGGGGGGGGGATAAGATCCGGTATGTGCTAGTGCCGCCAAGATCCACACACCCCACCTGCCCCTGTCCCAGCCTGATCCTTGCCCCCGGTCCACCCCCCCACTGCCAACTTACTGGTGATGACGGAGGTTCTGCAGGCCACTGTCGCCTGTGCACAGCCTTCTGGCCTTGTGCTGGCAGCAGCTCTCCATAGAACAGCAAAGTAGCTGCGGGCCAGCGGCCTGTGCGATATGCTGATGGATTGCGCCCATAGAATCGGGCCGAAAAGTTACTTGCTGGAGAGGACGGAACTGCATCTTCCATTTTTATGAATTTGTGAGTTTCTTCTTTCCTATTTCTCTAACCAAGAGGATACTGTGGGAAGAATGTTGGTTATAAGCTTTCCCCCGTACTTTCTTCTAGTGGTAACGGTGTTGAAGGAAAAAAAATCTTGGAAGTTGGATCTGATTGCTTTATGCTTTATTTATTAAATAAATAAATAAATAAAAGTGTCTCTATTTTGATTGACTTTTGCAATTTGCTTATTTTCCTAATGCAGGAAGTGCCTGACCCAATCAAGTACTTCGTTACACGATGGAACAAAGACCCTTGGATCCAAATGGCGTATACGTTTGTAAAGACGGGAGGTAGCGGTGAAGCTTATGATATCCTAGCAGAAGACGTACAAGGAACAATCTTCTTTGCTGGCGAGGTGAGCACCCTGATTATGTACGTGTTTTGACGGGAATTCAATCCTCTTTAAATAAGCTAGAAGTCAGAACAGAGCAGAAAGTACTGAAGCTCTGAGGCTGCCTAGGGAAATGGCAATGAAATCCCATAAATAACATGCTGGACTGGGATCTCATTTATGATCCTGTAAGAATATAAGAAACACAGAGATTGGACCATTCAGTGGCAGCAGCTTTCCAGGGTCTCGGAAAAAAAAACTTTCCTAGTTTCGCTATCCAGATTCTTTTGAGATATTGGGGATGATGGTATTATCTATATAGCGCTATTAGGGTACATGATGCTTTTACATAGAGTACCTTGGACCATATATAAACAGGTTTTGCTTCAGGCCTGGAGACTGAAACTGCCATGTTATACTGATTGATACTTTCACTAGGAAATAAATGGGCAGTGTGTTCCTGATAATTCTCCCGGACCTCTTTGTAGCGCTCAGTATAACTAAAAATCTTGTTTTCCTGGACTGCCTGAGAGAATTGGATATTGAATGCACTGCTTTGTAGCTGTTTCACTCCGATCTGACAAGTGGTTCAGAAGATGCTATTGGGGGACTGCTGCTCTGTGAGAATTAATCTGTGGAGTGTTGTAAGGTTTTATCTTGTGCCCCAAGCTCTTTAATATTTACATTAAGCTGCTGGGGAATGTTCTGTGAAAAGCTGGAATTTAATGCAAGTTTGTCTAATGACACTCTGGCATCTTCTTCCTCAAATCCTAGTGAGGCAATGGATTCTTTAAACTAGTTAGTAATGGGTTGGATAAGGATGTATAGGCTGAAGCTCAGTCCAGATAAGACTGCCAGTGCAATCCTATGCATGCCTACTCAGGAGTAAGTCCCATTGTGTTCAATAGGGCTTACTCCCAGGAACGTGTGCATAGGGTTGCAGCCTAAGTTGGGTGAATCAGTTGACCTAGGAGCAGATGAAAGGTATGTCCTGGAAAGAGTCACACTTCCCTGAAAGATGAGGTTTGGAATGCTCCTGGCCCTGGTTCTGCTGCTGGATTCACAGGTGGCATAGCCAATAAGTGCCTTTTTCCAGGTACAGTTGGCGCACCAGATTCATCCTTTCTTGGGAAATAGAGATCTGGACTAACCTTGCTAGCCTCTGGATCGGACTACTGTAGTGTACCCTTTGTGGGCTGCCTGAAGAGTGTTTAAGAACTACAGCTGGTCCTGAATGCTACAGTGAGGTTGCAAGCATCAGCCAAAGGGAGTTTATGCATGGATAAACATTATGCCCATTCTCAAAGGCTTGCCAGTGGGTTCCAGGCTCAATTCACTGGGTTTTACTATTAATTCATTCAATGGACTTGGTCTTGCCCATTCCACATAATTCTGTCCTCTTGCAAGTACCTGTAACAGGGACCTAAATAAATTACTGTTTTAATTGTTTATTGTATTGTACTTTAGTATGTATATTAACATGTTTTAATTGTAAGCCGCCTTGATTGCCCTTCTCGGGAGAAAGGTGGGGTAAAAATTCTTTAAATAAATAAATAAAATAAACAAATAACATCTGATGGGTGCAACTGGTCAGTACCAATTGAAGGTCTTCCTCCCTGTGGAACTTTCTACTTACGGAGACGTGGCTATAGGCTCCTTCTTATTGTTCCTTTCTTGTTAGGGTAGCGCTTACTCCTTAGACCAGCGCTTCCCAAACTGTGTGTTTTGGTCACGACCCACTTGGTGGGTCGTGGCCTGATGTGCGGTGCGTCACAGAGTTTGTCCCACCCACCCTTGCATCCGGTTGGCTCAAAATTGGTGCCCTCTGGACACAACTGGAGGCTGCTCCAAGGTCACACCAGGCCCGGGACACACTGCCTGGGTCTCTGCAGGCCTCAGAATCAAAGAATCCAGTCGCTTCTGGCAGTGCTCTAACAAAATTTGAAGCTTCCTGTGTGAGCCTCTGCAAGCATCGGGTACATGATCAGTGTGTTTCTATTTTCATATCTCTTTAATTTTGTAAGAAATAGGGAACACGGGTTTAGATGCCATGTTAGAAAATGTATTTAACAGAACACAAAACACACGTTTCACTCAACGTTAACACTCTTTAATTTACTTTTTTCTTTTTGAATAGGCCACCAACAGGCACTTTCCGCAAACAGTTACGGGAGCCTATTTGAGTGGTGTTCGAGAAGCAAGCAAAATAGCAGCATCTTGAATACAAAACTATTGTTTACACTTTTTTTTTTTTTTACAACTTTCTGGTTCAGACTTAATATTCAGGGTTCCTGTCATTGCCCCTAATTGTACTCAAGTCTGTGGTACCTGAAGAGGCAATCTTCATCATTTTTTTTTGTTCTACCTGAGGATGCAATGATGCTGAAGTTCTATCAGCAATGAATGCTACGGTAGCCTTTATTTATTTGCAATACTAACAGATGAACAAGCACATGTATCTCTAGACTTTGTGATCAGTTTGATAGATGTTCTGTATTTTGGAAGGCTGGAATGTAGAATAATGAATGGTGGCAGCGGCGGCAATTGGTGGACCACTAACCAGCTTGCACGTGAACAATGGCTGAACAACAAGATGTAAGGTGCCTCCATCATGTCTTGTGTTCCTTTCAAACCAAACTGCTAGAGGTGCTCATAAATACAATCATAGGGCTTGTTGGTGATGCCCAGTTTTTTTAATGAAAGAAAAATTTATAAAACTCTTCTTTAGAAACCTTCCTTTACTATTTACCCAAAGGAAATGTCATAGAAGTATGTGTATAATAGGATGGAACTATATAATTGCTGATCATGTACACAGATCAGCAAAAATGTTAATTTTGTGGCTCTTTTGTGCAGTGAAATTTCTAGATCATTATGAGCAATGTAGCTGAAATTGTTTTATAAATGTATAATTATAAAAACTTGATCAGGGTCAGGCAACTGAGACTTTAGTGAAGCATTCAGCTTTTGTGGGGGGGGGGCTAGGTCAATGGCTGCTTTTTTTTAATGAAGGGTTAAACTAAGATGGTATCCAGCCACAGTCCTGATTAAAATGGCAAAGATTTAAGCAGATGCTTTCCCCACTGAGATCAGTGGGACGCAGAAGTGCTTAACTTTGGTTGGGTTGTACCCTTTGTATACAAGTTTACCAGTGGTCAAAAAACCCACTGAAGAAAAACAATTTGCATTCTAATTAGGCAGTATGCTAATAGTTCAAATAAAGTGATTGAAAGGTATTCATGTATGCACACAGTCGTCTTTTCATGGCAGTGTTTTGCTTTTACTTTGGAAAAGTAATGGAAAGTCATGACAATTTTAGCATGGACTGCCATTTGCTATTACCGTCTGAAAAACCCTCAAAATGTGTAACTGAAAAGTGGTTATATTTTGCTATAATGCCAATACATAAAGCCCTGAATCGTAACTTGAATTCTAAAATGACAATGAAAAGTGATCTCCTGGTAAGAAATCATCAAGTTTTTCTTTAGAACTGAACTGCTGTTTTATTTGTTTCTAATTGGTGGAGTGTAACTATGAAAGCTTAGTACAAATGCAGGGTGCTGATTTTCCTGCATTTCTTCTCCTCCTTTAAAATTTGGTACAATGTTGAGAACATGATTATGAGAAAATGTCAGCTCATGGTTAGAACAAATTAACTGGGCCGTATCTAAAACTATTCTCCTTGGTACTTAGTAATCCTGCTTGTTGGCTAAAGTGCAATTTTTTTTGTAATTCATAAACAAATAGAAACTTGCATTAGGGAATAAGTGAAGAGGCAAATTTGAGCCCAGGTTCAGTAGAACAAACCTATTTGAAGCAAAGTACTTATGCACCTGGAACTAGGCATGATTGTAAGGATTTTCTACTAATTGGTATTAAGACAAGATGGAGAGTCATACTGTAAATGTGAAACCATTTTCTCTATAAATACCTGTAAATTATTGCTTGGTAGAAGTGCTTAAACAGTAGAAGCACCTGTTGTCAATATATATAAAAAAGCTGTGTTAAGATATGGAGACTGCTTTTTTTTAACATTTTATTTAAAATGTCATTCAGAAAGAGTTCAAGGGTTCACTTTTAACAATTGATCCCAAAGAACAAAAAACCCAATGTTGACGCTTATTTTTTAAGCATGCTCATTTTTATATTGTGTACATACAACTTATGCTTTGTATAATGTAGCAAAACATTAAAAAGCAGTCTTCTGACTGGAGCATGACATGCCAAATATATAGCTTGTGTGATTTAATTGTAACATCATAAAACTGGAACGTGCCCATTTAGTTTTGATAATCCCTGTTGAAATATGAAAGGGGGGGGGAACTGTACAGGCCCTTTGAATATGTTTTCTATTTAATCATGTATTCTCTCCAGAATTCAGGGGATGTCAGTCTTACAAAATGGAATCCGTAATAAGCTTGTATGAAAACCAATTAACCAACGAACCTCTTTAACAATACATATTGGGGGGAAAAAAACTTTCAAGCCACAAGAAAGGAATTTCCAAGCTGGTGAATAGACGTAGAAAATAGATCTCTGCTTTCTCTACTTTCTAGTTCTGACATGACCATTTTTAAGCTGCTATAGGGGGAAAATGTCTGCCCATATCATGTCCGGTAGGATAGCTCTAGTAGCCTGGCCTGAAGTCTACTTTAATTTGGAAAAACGTTCTGCTGACACAATGACTGCCCTTCCCTTTTTACTGTGTAGTGAAGAGGGAAACTGTTGGAAAGTGAGGGTATAAACGTCTTATAGATGGTTCATCTGCTACTGCTGGAGGATGACATTGTGTGGTTTGTTAGGATAATACCACCAGTCTCATCCCCCCCCCCCCGCCTTCACTTCCATGTTTGTCTCCTGCATAAAATCCTTGAAATTATTTTGAAGGCCACAATTCCACCATTTTCCTCCCTTATTTGTACACTTGGGCTCTGAATCTAAGTGGACTTGCTAAGAAGTCCCACTGAAATCAGTAAGGCATTCCTAAAACAGGCTTATCCGGCTTTCATAGACACTGTTCTCTACTATCAAGGCAGACACCCTTATCTACCCTGCAAATCAGGGTAATGTAGTAAGGGCAAGTGGGGTCCAGGTGTATTCTGCTGTCCTATTTTCTTATGAACCCTAAATATTATCAATTTAGTTTCATGGCATAGAAATAGATGGGCAAAACACGCAACATATAATTTTTATACCTAATTAACATTATCCTTTCAAATCCTAAAAGTTCAAAATCTGATTTAAATAAACAGGCTTCAATATTTGCAACTAACATTTCCTACCTAAGGAAGGCTACTTGCTTAGCGCTCATTGCAATTCAGGGGCTAGTTCACATGTATAACATAGATTCAGACACCATCCAACATGGGCTGGTATAGAAGAAATCATTGTGTAAACAGGCATAACTGGAATAGACTGTTGGCTATCTGTGCTTGTGTAGAGGAAAACTATGTCCACTGCATTATATTGTGTAGAGGAAAAGCATGTCCACTTCTGCCATCTAAGTCTATTGCTGTGCCCAATTTTCTTGGCATCTCCACTGAGGGCGCAATCCTGTGTAACTATTGCACTGGTGTAATAGTAGATCCCCTGGTACAAGAGCACTTATGCCAGTGTAAATTGCCATACACCAAAGGATGCAGGACAGGCACCAGTATAACCCCCCCAAGTGGTGTTGCCCTGCGGGTTGGTGCGGCCCCCCAACACCCCCAATAAACCTGTCAACATTGTTAGGTTTTTTTTTCTGGGGTTTAAGTGGTAATGGTATGTGTGCGCTTTTCCCCCACTTAGCTTGAATATGGGAAGCTTCCAGCGACGATCTTCTGCCTGTGCCCGGCACGAACTCTGTAAAGCGCCCAGCAGCGCTTTCCAGTTTGCGCAGGCGCAAGACGTCGATTGGAAACTTTGTCGTTCTGCGCTTGCGCAAGTCTTCTACAGAATGATGAAGTTTCCAATCTACGTTCTGCGCCTGCGCAAACTGTGGAAAGCACTGCTGGGGGCTTTACTGAGTTCACGCCAGGCACAGGCAGAAGATGTGCCTGGCGCAGGCAGAAGATAGTCGCTGGAAGCTTATATTCAAGCTAAGTGGGGGAAAAGCACACACACCTGCCCTGTTACCACTTAAAAACCCAGGAAAACAGTAAAAAAAGCAAAAAACCCAAAACCTAGGGAGCCCCGCCCCCCCTAGACATCAGCCGACACCTCTGCCCCCCCAGCCATCTCGCATGTGCAGAACAGACGTCGGCGGAGGCGCTACTCTGGGGGCATTCAGACACCCCTGGAATGCCGCAGGCATCCGTTTCTGCTACAGGTAAATATATTCAGTTCACATGTCTGTTCAAAGAGGGTTTGTTGTGCTTGCCTAACGTAGAGATTCTGTCTCAGCACTGGTATCTGGATTACATTTGTACCTTTAACAAGGGAAACTGAACATTTTCTTCCAGATGACACACAACAAGCACCTTTTGTTCTGTATTAAGTTTACTGTACATGTATTAAAATATCAAAATATACATTTTCCTTAAAGACATTTATTGGATACAAAACTTAGTTACATTCAGCCTTAATATAAAGGATTACATGCAAAGAAAGTGGTAAAAATGGTAGAGATCAGCTTTCTAACTGGCTGAATATTTTCAGAATGTAGTTCTTGACTTTGATTCCTCATCTACGCATTACTAGAACTATTTGACATCTGTAGTACTTGTAATCAATACAGTCATGGAGGGATTAGTTACATTTCACATTATGACACAAACTTGTTTGGCATCTGTTGAAGTTTTAATTCATGATTATAGGCATTCCTCTTCATACCAACAAAGCAAATAGTCTGAGCGGTAGAAACTTAATCTTCAATAAAACTTCATGTAGAATTGTGTACAGAACTGAGGATTTAATTTTTGATTACACTGAACCAAAGTGGTAGGCATCTACAGTTACTATCACAGCCAACATTTAACAACCTATCCTCCCAATTATAAAATACATGCTCATTCTGGATGAAGACAAGAATACTCAACTGGCCAGCTGAAGCCACAAAGATGGCAAGGTGTCTATCGTGAAATTATTCCTACACAAGAGTTTGATTTTCCAAAGAATCTGAGCTTGAATTACTCAAGAACAGTGAGATCACTACACAAACTGCACATAGACTTTGCTCAAATCTTTGCCCACCTCAGGGAAAATTACTTATTGCAAAGTCAAATCCATGTTTGGTCTTTTTTCCTATGTATTAGCGGCAGAGTAAGGACTGCTATATCTCACAGGTATATAGTGATATAGCTATATTATATCAAGCCTTTGAAACAAGAGTCAACTGTAGTCCCCTTTACAAAGTTAAACACTGGAAAAAGAGTGCAATCAGACTTTCCTCAAAGGCATACAACACTATCTTTTGTATGGTAATTATACTGTAGGGTCTCCGTTTCTGCAGGGGATACGTTCCAGCCCCCCCCCCCCCCGCGGATACATGAAAACCACAGATAGGGCAACCTCTGGTTTTTGGAGGGCCTCCCACGCCCTTATTTTTAGTGCAGCAATGTTGGCTTCTTCCTTCAATACGATAAGCAGCCTCCTGCTGCTTATTGCAGGCAAGTAGAGCGAGACTAAGTGCTAGAGAGGCTCAGGAAGTACTTCTGTTAAACTTGCTAAGCCTCTCTAGCACTCAGTCTACTTGCCTGCAACAAGCAGCAGGAGGCTGCTTAACGCATTTAAGGAACGAACGTTGCTGCACTGAAAGCCGGGGGCATGCGTGCACAGGGGGCCATCAACTATCCACAGATAAATGAATTAGTGGATAGCAGGGGCCCCTGTTCTTGCTTCCAAATTAATCTCAATTCTATTTCTGAACACTGACACTGGTCATAAATTCAATAAAATACACTGATTTTTAAAACACAGCCACCTGGGTTTAAGCAAAGACGACCGAATTTAAGCTTATATACAAACAGAACTCTTAAAAGTACAAAAATAACATCTATTTGCAAGTTACCATGCTTTGACAATTTTCAGGTGTATACATGCAAGACAGTATAATTATAGCATTTGTAGTCAAGGTTTGAAACAATCCTGATCAAAAGAACAAGTGTAGATATTCAAAATAATTGTAATGCCCAGTACTGCAATATTTGACAGTCTCTGCATGCGTATCTGCAGATACAACTTTCATATTTGATTTTTTTAAAAATTATCTACATTACAATGCACTAAAAACAGCTATAGTGAATTTTCTTGGACAAAGAAATGTCATGATGTACAAAGTAATAGAGGCAGTAAACATTGCCATGCAAAAATCTATGAACTGCATTAAACTTAAGTTTTAAAAAGTTAAAGCAATTTCCATTAACACTCATAACATATAAGCCAGTAGAACCATCCCTGACTAAATACTATGTTATACCAAAAAGGCAAAAGTAAAAACAAAAAAATCCACATTTGTGCTGGTGTTTATAAAATATTTAAATTCACGGGAACATGTCTGTAGCCTTTGTTTTCTCCCCATAAGATCATGAAATGAGCTAAAAAGAGAAGAGTTGTGTATTTTTAATCTTTTGTCTGTGTAAAATTCCCCTCTCCCCATATCCTCTCTCTCTCTCTCTCTCTCTCTCTCCCCCCTCTGGCTGTGCTGTTCTAACCACTTTATTGGAAGTATGTACCAGGGAAATTTAACAGGTTAGATGGGCTATGGGCATTTGATATAATATGAACCTTAACATCGAAAGTGCACTAACCTCATCACACAGATGAGGGAATTCATGATTTCCAAATGACTCGTTCTAAACGGCTGACTAATCAACACCTGCCATTACTAATTGGAACTGAAAAGAACACTTTGCTTTTCTTATTAACAGTACAATCCTATGCATGTCTACTCAGAAGTAAGTCCCATTGTGTTCAAGATTTACTCCCAGGAAAGTGTGTATAGAATTGTAGCCTAAATGTTCTGTTTGGACATTTGGAAAAAATTTAGGACTAAAACTTACACTTGGTATCACATAATTAAATTTGATCTTAATTATGAAAGCTACCCAATAGATCTCTCCACATTTCCATTTGAGAGGGCTCCATCTCAAGGTTTCAGCAGATGCCCTCTGTTGTTCCAATTGACAACTATAGGAATATTCCATTCAATCTGATGCTGTGAGTTTGTTGGGAGAATGACCTGACGTTTTACCTCGCTACTTGTTGACTTTCCCTCTCTCATTTATGTGACAACACATGTATTTAGAATTGCATTTCTGTAAAAATGGCTCATGGACTGAAAACTGAACTTTTCCTGGCTAACAGAAATGGGCAAATAAACGAAAAGGTAGCCTGTTTTGCTTTTGGTACGACACAGGTATGCCAACAGTTCTCTGAAAAGAATGTAGTGAATTGTTTTATTGTAAAATGATGGTCTAAAACAAGTAAAATGTACTTAAACAGTGCTATCCAATTCCTGTTTACTCAGAAGTAAGTCCCATTGTGTTCAACCAAGCTTACTTGCTACTGTAGTATGACTGTTCAAGATTGCAACTTAAAGTACTGAGCTGCAAAGCATCATTGCAAATCTAAGTGTACTAATGAGTAAAACTGTGATGCAATTTAAGGATCTGTGCTTAGTACTGGAAACTTTGCTCAGAATTTTCCAGTTTGTTTTTCTAAGCATAAATCATCATAGTCATCAAATGATATTTCACCCAATCAATTATTTACCTCTTTCACTGTCTCTTTGATGAAGTCTTTCCTGTCAGACAAGTCATAGCTGGGATAGCTTTCATATACCTATAACCATTTTAACACAAAAGGTGAGTAAAGCAGTACAATTAGAACATACTCTTGGGACAAACAAGAAGTGACATAACAAGATCTCTGAATTTTTTTTAAACGTTGGCAACAGCTGTGGGGTCAATTTGGACTGGAATTGCAGTGCTGGGGCGTGTGTGTGTGTGTGTGTGTGTGTTTAAACTCTTTACACAAATTTTCTGCTTGCAGCTGCTTCCCACAAATAGCCACAAAGCAAAGCCAATGTTTTCTACAGGTCCATTTGAATGTTAATTCCTCAATCCAAAGCAGATCTGGCTTTGTCAAGCCATAAGCAACCTCCTGGTTTTTAGAAGTGGGTTTTCTCTGTGCCAGGTGCAAGGGAGTGTTAACGGGAAACAGGTTATCTTGTTGTCTTGTGCTCCCTGAGGCATCTGGTGGGGCCACTGTGTGACACAGGAAGCTGGACTAGATGGGCTTTTGGCCTGATCCAGCAGGGTTCTTCTTATGTTCTTATTTGTCCAAGATTCCTCTCACCGTGTACACAGAAGTGAATTATCAAACATAGAGATCCCTTGTTTACTGGAAAGAAGCATCCCTGTTTACCTGGGTATTGGATAAGAGCTGGAGTGGACGGCATGCGGCCAGAGGCGTCTGATATGGGGCGGTGGTGCGGTGGGCCCCAGGGCGTAGGGGCGTAGAGGCTCCGGGGGGGGGAGCCTCCCCAAGTTCCGTGTTTTTTTCGTGTTTTTTTTTCTTTTTTCGGCGATTTTTTGCCGATTTTAAGTAAAAAAAAGCGGGTATTTTAAAAAGTATGTATGATTTGCCGGCACTTAACTTGTATAGGACGTTCCCTCGACGATGTTCTTCATGCTCCTGGGCGGAGCTCCTCCGTGCGCCCGGCCGCGGGACTCTGTACCGTTTGCGCATGCCCAGAACGTCCCTGGAGACTCCGGGGCTGCTGGGGGTGGTACAGAGCTGCGCGCCCGGGAGCAGGAAGAACATCGTCGAGGGAACGTCCTATACAAGTTAAGTGCCGGCAAATCATACATACTTTTTAAAATACCCGCTTTTTTTGACTTTAAATTGGCGAAAAAGAAAAAAAGAAAAAGGCAATAAAACTGTCAAAAATAGGTTTCGTTTTTTGACAGTTTTATCGGGGGGGGCTTTGCGTGTTCCGCCCCAGATGCGGGGGCGCCTGGCGACACCACTGCATGCGGCATAATAGCCAAACAGAGATTAGAGTGTTGTACTAGAACTGGTCGGGGAGAGCCAGGGTCAAATTTCTTATTAGTCACGAAGTTTACTGGGTCACCTTAGGTCATTCACTATCTTTCCCCTTACCTTCCTTATATATAGGGTTGTTGAAAGGGAAATCATTTATACCACTGCCTGCACAGCTTAGAAGTGCTAGATCTGGAGAGACCAGGGAATAAACTAACGGATCTTATACATGCAAAATATGTATGCTCAGACATTTATGGCTCACTATGTCAGATATGCACCTAAATATCTATTAGTACTCAAAGTAGAGCAATATATTGTGGCAATGGATTTACATTATCCTCAGTGTAAACAGAAGACATTAACTGAATTAATTTCAGTCTTTGGCTGCATCGAGAGGAGTGTACATGTTTCTGAAATATGCATGTATTTTATATTTGTTCTCTAAAGTCTCCCTATTGTACAACACAATATAACCAGCATATAAATTCAATGTCAAAACACTTACCTTTTTACAAATCTGTTTCATGGTAACTTCCTCTAAGTTTGCATTAGCTAACAGCTTCTTCACAGTTTCCTTCAGATCTTCATCTGTAGGTGGCTTTTTTAACTTTTTAATTAGAGGTTCATCATCTGAACTGTCCTCAGACTCACTTTCTAAATGTAAAGATATGTTATTAAAATGCAGTCGCTGACAGCGTTGCTTTTCTTTCCCAAAAGTCAATGTTTTGGCCTGGATCCAAAGAACTGCACAGCTAATTGTGTGTATTCTCAACTTTCAAAAGCAGAATGTGGCATGGTACAGAGGTCTACGCTTTCCCCTTCTCTGTCCTCATATCCTAATAAATCCCCAATGTGACCATTGATCCTTCAACTCTACCAACCCTCAGCTATCCAAAAGTCTGTGTTTTCTTACCGCTCCTTTGGCCCCCAAGCCCCTCCCAGGACACACCAGAACCATAGTGGCATTATATAGTCTTATTTTTATGTAAGCTGCCTTTGGCATCCATGTACGTGGAGGAAAGGCAGAGCAAAAAAATATATTAAATTTATCACCAGGACCCACTCTTTAAAACGACACTCTATTGGGACCCACCTAGCTTTACAAGCCTTGAGGGGCTTAGTAATGTGACCCAGCCTTCACCTGCCCCCGCTACATGTCATTGACAGACTTGGAAAAAAAAAAACACCATAAAAAAGACGCTCAAACATTTATCTCCTTATATTTACAGAAGCTTGCAAACTGCAGAAGCCCAGCTCTTTGCAGGGCAATCAGCAGCTGTCTGATTTTTGAATAGCCTCGGTGCTTGAGACTATTAGTTATCTGATCTTTCCATCACCTGTTTTTTCATTGGAGGCTCTGCTTGCAACCTACCAGAAATTGGGTCCCGACCCATAGTTTGGGAAATGCTGAGTTACAGTAACATCTTTTCACTACTACAGTCAGTATACAATGAATCTGACCAAACTGTACAGCAAACTACTCAATCTGAATTTTATTCAGTGGTTAGCTTCTCCCCATATGCCATCTGCCCTGCAAAAAAGAAAAACCCTACCTATCGAAATCTTAGGATTACAACATACTGTCGAGCCCTTGTGAGTGTAAAGACCAAAGTTCAGAAGAGCCCTAGCACCCTCCCAAGCCTTTCAGATGGTTTTAATTGAGTTACAGATGACAATGTTTAATATTTGAGCCCAATACTTCTCACCCATTCTGGGAATATTTCCATACCATTTCTAGGTGGATCCAACTCAGACTTTTTGCTGTAGGCACCAGCAGCGAACAACAAAAACCAGAATACAGAAAGGCTATATGGTAGTTGCAGGGGTTTGCAAAGTTGAAATCATTCTGCTCCACTGGAAGTTGGACTTTATTACTGTAAACGCAATCCTTTGTCTGTGAGACCACAAACACATTTCAAGGACAGATTATTTACCTTTCTTGGAACTGTTCTGGCTCTTCTTGGTTGTGCTGCTATCAGCTTTCTTAACATTAGCATTCTTTGTACCCTTTTTGCTTTTTGAAGCTGTCTTTTGCTTGGGTTTTTCTTTTTTTGATACTTTTTTAGGTCGCTGCAGGAGAAATACAAAGATTGTTAAGTTCCATTACAATATTTTGCCACTTCTACTACTACAATAATAATGATCTGCCAGAGTTTATGGTTAGAAAGTCCTCTCTCTGCAGCCAAAGACTAGAACACAGGGACTCCACCCAAACCATTTCATAACCGTAATTCTCACCCAGCCCACTCTGCAGCAACTTCTCCAACCGTCAGCACCGGCTGTTGGCACTATTGCTGGAGAGGAGCAGCATTCCAGGACTGTGAGCTAACATTTATTTACCTTTTTAGAACGGAAGCTTTCATGGCCAGCTATAATAGTACACAAAACAGGTTGTATGGGTAAAATAGCCATGTGTTTTAATATAGACCGAAAATCGCTGGTATACTGTACACTCCTGGATTTGACAGCCTTTTCCAACTACCCTTCTTGTTTTCCGGTTTTTCTGCACGTTAAGCACAGCAAGCATACAACCAAGAATACTTACTGACTCCATTTCTATCACAATCGCGTGAGGTTATTTGCGGTCATGACCTGTTTGCAACTCCATCGGCTTTTCCTGAGTTCCAGTTAATCTGCGCGCGCTTTCAACGGGTCTAACTACAGAATTACAGCGGTTTCGATCCATCTTCATTGCCATCCTCACAGCCTCGCTGTGTCTACCTTGACAAGGATCTCGGTCAAGAGGTCGAAACGTTGGTCTCTATTAACTCTGGACTTTTCTGATTTTAACTCGTTTAGAGGATTTGTAATGTGCTTGCTGTTACGGAGGCTCCGTTAGAGATTTTCTACGTGTTTTATCAGCGATTGCTGGTTGTTTACATTAAAACACATGGCTATTTTACCCATACAACCTGTTTCGTGTACTATTTATTTACCTCTTGGTCAGAGTTCTACAGATACAATCACCACCATATATTTCTCTTTTAAATGGATTTTATGTTTACAGTGTCATTCTGATTTCATTTAACTTATTTCCTGCAACTATTTACAGTATTTGATGAACTAGACTGTAGTCCACAAACATTTATGCTAAAATAAATGTGCCAAACATTAAGATTTCAAAGACTCTTTTTTCGAGGGGGGGGGGGAAAGAGTCTGAAATCTTAATGTTTGGCACATTTATATTAAAAATATATATATAAATAAATTTTATATAAAAAAATGTTCCAAGCTACTGAGCCTGTGGGATATAAATCAATCAAACACTGAAAGCCTTGTGTGTCCTCAAGTCATGCAGGGGCTGATGTGAAGACAAAACAGTCTGTGCGTACACAGAAAAAGAGCAGAAATGCTTAGCCTAGCTGAGGGAGAAAAGCCCCTTCTCCTTTCCAGGCTGTCCGTGAAGAAAAGGTGATTTTTCTTTCACACTAGGTTGGCTTTTGAGAAGAATAGATTTCCTCCTGTCTCCTAAAAATGTAGTCCTGGATTTTGCAACTCCCATACAGCAGCAGTGAGAGAATTTTTTCACTTGCCAGAGTCCCTCCTGTACACAGAGGAGGAGGCAACTGGAGTTTTGTAAGAGCCTGTATATGAACTTTGTGGCAATTCAGTCACTACTTCTGGGACACACTCTACTGTAAAGGAGAAGAGACCCACAACAAAATGTTGCAGCAGTGGTTTGTTTATATTTAATTGGGCATATAGGACAAAGTTGGTGTGTACTCCACCTTTCTGTGTATGTTTTTCTGCTCATTTCATCTTCCATTTTTTCTTCAATCTATCCCTTGCTTTTTCCTCTCTTCTTCCCCTTTTTTGTCTGTCTTCCCCTAGCTTTCCTGCTCCTGTAACTGTCCGTTTTCAGTGTTTCCTTATCATTAACTCTTTTGTCTAATTGCATTCCCCCCATCCCACTTCCCCTGTGTTTTTCTAATTTTTCCTTCCTTGTTTGTTCAATCTCTTCAGAGTAAACATACCCTGGATCAAAGAAACAGACTGAGGGGCTTAGTGGGAGCCTTTTCTCTCTTCTCTCCCCCACATTTTTCTTAGCTGCTTTCCACAATCTCAAAGTTCTACTAACCCAGTGTTTCCCAAACTTTTTTGACCTGCGGCTCCCTTGACCATTGGTTCCCCATGACATTGTTGATGCCTGCCAATTAGTGTTGTACTGTTTTCTGAGAGGATTCTGTGACACTCCGCGGCTCCCCTGACTGGTTTCCGCGGATCCTCTGGGAGCCACTGCACTAACCCTATGGGGCTTTCTTCAGAATAATTATGCTCTGATGACAATGCACTAGCTCGGCCTTGCTTCCTTTACATCTGTCTCCAATCTCCTTTCCCTCTCCTCCTGGGCTTCAAACAGATATGGCTACTCTGAAAATAATGGTTCTTCTTCTACCCGACCCCCTTGACAGGAAATGACTGTGTTCAACTGTGTTTAGCCTCTCTGGGAATCCTGTCTTTGTCTCCTTAACCCCTACATTCTCCAGATACAATGGGGTTGGAACACTGTTGCCCCTTAAAGGTCCTGGTTTTGTGGTGGTGTTTTTTTTTTTTTTGAGAAATAGTTGAATCTTTGCATACTTGAATAATCCATTTTCAGGTACTTCCCGGTTGCCGGTCCTGTTTTGTCTGCAGACCTACCAGCACCAAATCTAGAGCATAGCATTGTAGGAAAAGATTTTAAAGGTTATACTTTACAGATTTATAGGACTTTCTGTTGTAACCCTGCTGTTTAAGCAAATTTGAAAGACAACCAAGTATAGCTCAAGCTGTAGGCAGCTTTTACCTCCTCTTCACTTTCTTTATCTTCTTCAGACGATTCATCTTTTTCTTTCTTTGCTTCTTCTTCACTACTTGATTCATCTGACAGAATCTCCGGACATTTGGTATGTTTGGCTTTCCGTGCTGTTCCAGAGCTGCTGCGTTCTTTTTTACCACCTTTGCTGGGTGTTTTCTTTGATTTTGGCAGTGGCTTTAGACATTGAAAATTGAAGCAATTCAATAAATCTCTTATACCTCTCAATTTATATCATTCTGTAGAACAGCGGTCTTCAACTTGTAAATAGCTACAGCTCACCTCAAACTCTGACCTGCAATATGGGACACACCTTCAAGAGCCAGAGGCTAAGAGGTGCGGTTAAGCAAGTGGCCATAGTTCCTCCTCCTTTTTGCATCTGGTGATGGCCAATCAGTGTGCAGTGCTAACTGTGTTGTCCTGCCCCCTTTCCTTCCAGGCCAATTGGAAGGAAAGGTGAGTCACAGTAGCATGGTAACAATGCATACTCAATTTTGCAAAGCAGACAGAGAGAAAGTGAATGTGAGGCAAGACTAGGCAGAGAGCAGATGGAGGGCAGGGGACAGCGGGCAGGAGACTGAGGCAGCCCACTGACTACTTCATTTTCCAATTATTCAGAGTAGACTAGGCAATACTAGTCTACTACTGAAGGCAAGAAGTGTATAATTTATTTAGATTTGTACCCCAGGTTCAATGCCCTGCTTGCCTTAAAGCTCTTCTAGAAGAAACTGTAGTTTTCATAAACAGGGGCACTCATAGTGCAGCAAAAATGCTAAGATTTTTAAAATGCTTCAGCTGTAACAAATGCTCAAAAACGTTTTAGGCATGAACTCTGTGTAAACAACCTCAGGGAAAACACTAATGTGCAATCTAGTTTTAAGGCTGGGTGTAATTATTCTTGTAAGACAATGCTGCTCCTAGTTTTTCCCTTAAGCTCTGTCTTTAACTGCCTTCTTCCATTCTCTCCTTATTTTCAACCAGAAAAAAAACAAAGGAGACGTTCACCAATATCTCCCTAAGGCTGGTTACATATGTTCTGGAAAATCTGAGAACCTTTACTATAATAATTTCTGAGATTTCCAAGATAGTATAGCTCACTTATCTGTTAGGGAGAACAGAGGGGAGGGGGGAAGAGAATAGTATCCAATACTGCTAGATCACGTTTTACAAAATGATAGTAAATATTGGGGTTTGAAAAAAGGGAATATGCATTGTTTTTAAACGAGAGCATGTAGTGGAAAAAAAATAAGACACCAATGGTGTTTTAAGGGTTGTACCCCAAGTTTAGCCATGATCAACAGCACCACTCTTATGCACATCTACTCAGAAATAAGCTCCACTGACTTCAGTGGGACTCGCTCTCAGATAAGTGTGTATAGGACTGCAGCCTAAGTCCCACACAAATCAAATGACAGAATCATAACTAATTCCTTTAGGCAGCACTGCGCACCATGGCACCGCAGCAAACTCAAAAGGGGTAACGTGGGATAGTTTAAAGGCACTGCAGAATATTTAAAGGGAAACACAGTGAGGGTTGCCGTGAAAAAATTACAATTGACCTAGGGACACCATAAAAAGAGAAAGTTTGGGAACCACTGCTATACACACTTATCTGGGAACTGAATGGGTCTTACTTCTGAGTAGACATGCATAGGATTGCACTGTAAGTCATTAAATTTAGGATACAACCCTAAGGAACTAAGGCTTTCTGGTTATATGGGTCACTCCCGGCCACCTAGTAACCTTGCTGCTGGTCAAAATGTAGCCTACAAAACAGACATTATCCTCTGGTCCTTTTGGGACAATAACAAACAGCCCAAATTAAAAAGAACGATAACCATTACTGTTCTTGTCCCCACCCTATCCCAATTCAGATTACAAGAACGTTCTAATCATAGCTTTATTATGTTCTCACATTACCTTGCCTGAAGGTTTTGGATGCATTAAGAAGTTTAAGATTCTGGCAACCAGTTCACTATTCACTCCAGATCTTTCTAAATCAAGAACCTCGCATATACTTTTCAGCATTGCATTTCTGTACCTGCAGATAAACACATTTTATTAAACATAGTTTATATATGTGGTTTCCAATACAAAGAAAATAAATACACGTGTGATAGTCACATGGGCCAAGGTTATTAGGTGAATTAGGACTATTCATATCCAGAATTCCAAAGTGCTTGGAATTAACCTTTAAAAAAAACTAATCATGTATTTCTAGATTTTTCTAATCTGCCTTTTGGCAACCTCCATAGCAGCTTACAACCTGACTCAAATACCTGGCAGAATAAAAACATTTCAACCAAGTGGTGAAAAACCATGTGTGAGGGAGCCAAATGGGCCTCAGGCAGCAAGGACTTTCATAATCTGGGAACTGCAACAACAAAATAAGCCCGGTCGCAGGTCCCTGTCAAATGGACCTCTGACATCAGGGGAACACACAGCAGGACCAAAGCTGATCAGCAGATTCATCTGAGGAGTGACAGTCTTTCAAATAGCCTGGTCCCAACAGTTAAGGACTTTAATAACCAACACCTTAACAATAGAGCCTAGAAATGAGCTGGTAACCACTGCAGATGGAAGAAAAGAGGAGCGACATGCTCCCCTGAGCTCAGAGCCCAAGGACCAGCTGCCACGTTCTGTGCCAGCTGTTGCTTCCAAACACTTCAAGGGAGGTCTGATATAAAGTGCATTTGACAGTCCAATCAAAATGTAAGGCATGTGGAGCACTAGCCAAATCTTCCTTCCTCCCAAAAAAGGGCACAGTTGACGCATCAGCCAAAGCTGTGCAATGGTCCTCCTGGCACTGCCATCACTTGATATCTAAGATTGAATTTGGATCTTCAAGTACCCCCAGACTACAAATCAGATCCTTCAAGAGGAGCACAACTCTGTTCAGAACAGGTTTTACACACTCTCCTAGATCAGTTCACCTACTGACCAGTAACATCTCTGTCTTGGCTGGAGTAAGCCTTAGTTTGATAGCCCACATCCAATCCATCACCAAATTCAGACATCGATTAGAACCTCCACTGCCTCCCTAGGATCTGATGAAAAAAGAGACTGGTTTGGGTGTCATCAGCATATTGCTGACACCGCAATCCAAATATATTGTAAAATATAAGATCTTACACAATGTTCTTCTAGAACTACATCAATACGACATCTGCATGTTCAACTGTATCTTAAAAGTATTCAATTGAAGATTATAGAAATACAATCTATAGAAATTGTCTTCCAACAATTGATAATTTTTCTCCAACAGTTACATCCATCACTATAAAACTGTACCCATATGAAATTGTGCAATATCTCTGTAAAATTTAAAATACAGGCAGAGAGGTCATAATATATTCAAGGCAAAATTCAGTGCTCCTAAGTTCAAAAGGTTTCAGGATGTCTGTTTTTTAAAATATCACATTCTTAAATAATTGTCAGCAGGTTAGAATATTTCCTTTGTAGTTCACTCAAGGATCTAAGACTCAAAGTATGTGTATTTTAAATGGTCAAGAGTATAACAAGAACAGAACAGATCAGGGAAAAAACTGGCAAACTGAAGTTTGACTTCACTGGCAAACTCTCACAATCATTGAGAAACTTGTACATATCAGGAATAAATTCCACACTTTTAAAAAAGTAGTCTGCAGGTTGGTGGAAAGGCTACATCTGTGGATTGGCATTTTTACCAGCATCCAGCCCCCAAGTCCACCTAAATCTGCTTTGACCCTCTGGAGGAAAGAGCTGAAAACTGGAATATATCACCAATCTACCAGGAGTCAAACACTATCCTGTGTCTTTGATAACTTATATTGCAAATCTGTGAGTTATTTTAATTGTTATAAACCACTTAGACTAGTAACAAATAACGTAAAAATATACTAGTTTGGACTACAGTGTATATATTGCAAAAATATTAAGATAATTTCTTAACTTTTAATTGAAAATAAAGGGCATGATCCAGCCAACAAGTACTTTTAGGTGCTTAAATTTTTAATGAAAGAATTGAGCATGCTTAACTCTCCCAGTAAAATCAACTGCTGCTTAACGTTAACTAGATTATGCCCCAAGTCAGTTATGTATGAAACCATGAGATATAAAATATCTTATTGAAAACAAATCTTCACATAAGTACTGCAAGCAAGCAAAATTTTTAGTGCCAATAAACTACAGTAATTCATCTCAGATATAAGCATTCACGTGCACAATACAGGAGCAAATGTAAAGCTGATTTATTCTTAAATGAACCGACATACCACAGCCGTCATAAAATGAAAGACAGAAAAACTGACCAAGTTTCACATGCACATTACAAATGTTCAATGTGGGCACTTGCGTAGCTACAATGGGGCGGGGCAAACAGCCACGGTCTCCTCGTGATGAGACCACAGCTGTCACATTATAGCTACGCAAGTGCCCACATTGAACATTTATAATGTGCATGTGAAACTTGGACAGTTTTTCTTTCTTTTCAGGTCATGAAGGCCGTGGTATGTCAATTCATTTAAGAATAAATCAGCTTTACATTTGCGCCATCCTTTTTGAATAACCCTGTATAAAAACATCCTCAACGCCAGAAATACGGTCTCAAATAAAGTAATTGCATAATGAAGTCATTAAATTACATCCGGGGGTAAAAACAGAGTTCCAAGCAGTTGTTCTATCCAAGATTTAGAATGTGTGTATTCAACATAATCATGCTAAGAAATCTTAAAGGGTTACTTTTTTAACATTTCTTCTTTTTTCTTATACTGGTCACTTCCTTTTTCAAATGGAAACCCACTGAATTGGCCCACATTCTTCTTTAATGAAGCAACCTGAGAGACAAAATGCATTTTATATGAAACGTATACATAATCTCTCAACTAATTTTAGGTTTTATGACAACTTTAATGCACTCACGCACAGAGCTGTTAAGTGCAGAAACTTTGGCTGTTTAAACTAAGAAGTCTATTTTCATGTACTATATTTACAATACAACTACTTAATGATGTTTCAAAAAAGAAATAGAACAAGTGTTTTAAAGAGATTGAATAACTCCACTATTCTGAATTGCTGTAGCACTTCCCAATAAGGAAAAATTCAGAATCTCCTTCAGTTCTGATGAGAGGAAGAACTGCTATAGATTGCACACACATTTCTGAACAACAAATGTTATAGTAAGATTTGTTGTTGTAGACAACAGTAATGGAGAGGTTATGCAAAGTTAGTATAAGTGCCTAAGAAATAATTTGAGACAGTTGTGCATTTATTTGTTTTATGGGCTGTTTGTTTTAATTGTTTTAATTCTTGATTTTAAATGTATATATGTATTTTAATGTTTTTATTGTAAGCCGCCATGGTTGCCCTTGTGGAAGAAAGGCGGGGTAGAAATTCTATAAATAAATAAATAAATTTAGTAGTCAAGACAGGCTTAAGACGTCTAGACACAAAAATGTTAGGACTGTAATATAGACATCTTGCATGAGATGCATCGACATATCCCATCAAGTCAGCAAAAATCTCAGCCAAAACAAGAATAAGTGGTGGAACTAGAGTTTGATGTTGCTGGAAAACAAAACCACAAGATTTAGAGGCCTGAAGCAAGGTACGGTAGGATTGTGCTTAGAACTTGCAGTACAAGGGACCCCAAATCCTTTCAACAGCAGGATTTAAAAAAATCAACTGAAAATGAATAGATTGATGCCTTTATCTGTCCTAAAGAAAACTGTTGAAGATCCAACTAACTGACCTCATGAAGCAAGCTGATCAAGAGGTATGCGAATTCTCAAATAACATTCCCTAGCTCCAGAGATGTCACTTGGCCGATCAATTTTTTGAAATTGAAGCAAGTTGCAAACAGTTTGTGTGCATTCAAAATGTTCAAAGTGAAAAAAAAAAATCAAATATCCCAAAGAGCATAAGTAAAGCCTTGGGCATGCTTAAAGGAGATCTATAGAACCATGCCAACTATTGAAAGTCCTTTCTGCTGATTTCAAAGAAGCACATTTTCAACTTAGGAATCCTCAGGGCTACAGCCTTCAGAAGAAAAGCTATTCTATACTCCATGTCAATTTCACAGTAACCTGAATGAAGACTATATCTCAAGGTTGCTTACTGTGCCTGGTCTATTGTAAAGAAGTTTGTGCAGATTTCGAAGTTCGTCCGTTTTCTTCTTGCTTAAAAAGTACTGTATTCTTTCAATTTCACAAAGTTTTTGTCCCTTTCCTGAAAATCAAAGTGTACATTAAGTATCTAGTCATAATGGCAAAATATACGTTTAAATAATTACTATAACAAACCCATCAGGAATTGGGAGGTGGCCTGCTTATTATAGCTGTCAAATATTTAACTGATCACCTATTAAGAATAATAGTTATTTTGTTACTGACAAGGACAGCAAACTTGCATTAAAAATAATCACATTAAAAGCTGCAAAGGACATATAACATGCCTTTGCTTGAGAGGCAGTCAAGTGGTAATAAGTTCTATTCAAGAATGTGAACATTATGAAGTGATGATCACAATGCACAGCCACCTCCAAACTTATATGTAGGTGGCACCATTCATGTATAATACACAATATGCTTACGATAACTCACCTGGTGTAATTGTAAAAGGTTCCTTTTGTAATGAGGACACTTGCATGGTTAATCTTTCTACTTTTTTCTTTTCTCTTTTCCCTTCGACAATGAGGCTCTTTTCTGAAAGAGAAAATTAAGAAAGCATATTTTCATCAAAATTTAGGAAAGTGTTATTTAATCATACAGCAAGGGTCATACAGCTCCTATTCTAAAGACAATAACAAATACACAAACCCCGAGAGAAGTGTTTTACTCCAAGGGCGCAATCCGTTTTCTCCCATTGTTACCACACTTGCTTGCACACGTGTCTCTTATACACATGTGCACTTGTCTCTTATACACATGTTTCAGCATAGGGAATTACTTGGCTACTAGGAGAACATCTCTCTCCTGCTATCGTCTGATTAGCCAGGCAGGCCATTCAATAAAATGGGCACAGATTAATATTAAATCTGCAAGCACATGCAATTTTGGACCACTGGTCTGGAGCAGTAGAGCATCACTGTAAAATAACCTGAAAGGCAAATAGCCAAGAGGACAGAACTTTCCCAAAAACAGAGTTGAGAGAGTGAACAAGTCCAGCAATCAGTCAGTGATGAATGTGGGAACTGTGTCAGTGAAAGAGTGGAGAAAAATAGATGTTACAGCATCCCAATGGTTGGCGGTCTTGCTGTGCGCATGGCCCCACCTAGGCCTATATGTTTAGCACAGGTTCTAGTGTTCCTTTCTGTGGTTGAAACACTCACCTTTTTCTTCTTCTTCTTCTTCTTCTTCCTCCTCCTCCTCCTCTTCATCACTATCTTCAACTTTGTTTTCAGTTTCCAGTTCTCTTTCTTCTGTTTGCTCAGCAGACAGTGTATCATCTTTTTCAGAAACAGAAGACATGGCTGGTTCTGCTGCATGGGAATTTAGGGAAAAATAAATAGTGACAGAACCATATTGCAATAAACATGCAAAAATGGGCCAGTCAATCTTTTGTAGCATAAGAGTTGTAGATTTATTAGAGAGTGTTCAGTTATTTTACACTGGTTATTAAGTACACGCTAAAGAATTGCATGGATATTACACAAGCATAGTACTTTTTGTCTTGAGTATTAACTTCATTAGACAAAACAGATAGCTAATAAATATGCTTCTAAATAACCCATGAAGAAGAGTAGGGAATCAACAAATGCAAAATGATTTGCAAATGATTTGCAAAAGTTAGAATAAGCAATTGCTTGTTCCAAGGGGTGAATCTATATACATGCAGACAATGCACAGCATCTACCCTCTGCTATTCTGCATGTACACAGGTATTCTTGGTCACAGTGTTTTTGTTAAAGTAAAAGAATTTCAATTGTACTGATACATGTTGCATCTGAAGATGACAAGAATCAAGTTCCTGTTCTCCACATGGCTACCCATTTCTTCCTCATGGTTTTCAGTCACTTTTTCAAACTAATGATGACCTGCCACTCCCCTTCGCCATACTACTTTTCCAATTCTAATATTCCTTATTAAAAAATAAAAATGAAATTCTGCAATGTGTAAATATTGGGTTCAGAATAAAGCAGGCAAGTTGAACAAAACAAATTTACATACACTTTGCATAAATTATTTTGATCACACAATTCGTAATTCATTATAGAGTCCTGGCAATAAAGGGTTCTTCCACTGAAATTAGTTAGACTTAGAACTACTTAATATTGGTTGGATCATATCTCTCTCCTGTTCATATTTATGTATACACACACACAGATGGCATACTAGTCAAGATCACAGCCCCCAAAGACTTTTATTTTGGAAAATTCTGAGCTGGTGACATCAATCCTGCAGTAACAGAATTCACAAGATCAGTACAATAGTAGCCTTATTAGGACCCCAAAGTTCACAGTGCTGAGGCTCTTTCACTAGAGAAAGTAGCAGTTTCACTTCCAGTGTTTATACTATCTTTCATACTATGCTAACTATCCACCTGTGGTAGAGACTAGGTCACTCCCTCCTCAGTTTGGGATCTGCAGAAAAACAAGCCACATTTTACATCTTCCATTTCCTTGGCCTTTTATCCTACTATGCAACATTTTTTACACTTATGTGCACATAAATCCACCAATTTGGGAGACCACTTTATGCAGCTGCTTAAGGCTACAATAAGCCCAGTTGAACACAATGGACTTACGTCCTAGTAGACATGCATAGGCTTGTGCTGCTAGTTATGTCACAGGAAATGCTATGATCCTTAAAAGGCATCACAATACCAGTTTTTACTACAACACACACAGTTATTTCTCTGAAACGAAAGCTTTAGAACGTCACAGAACTGTTCTGTACTAGAACATTTTTTAATTGCTCTCCAATAGGTCTTCCGAATTGTAACACACCCTCAGTGATTACATGGGCTAGTCACCAGCATGCATTTCTCTCCCTCTCTTTTAACACGAATTCTATTCCCTTTTCCAGACACGTCTCTCATCACATCAGGAGTGGGGCGCTGGAATTTTCACGATCGTGAGAGAAGGCACAGAGCGGCGCACACGCTGAGGCTGACTTGTTGGCTGTCCCAGGGCAAGGGCAATGACAGACAACGGAGTTCTGGCGGGAAAGGGAGCTCGCCGCGTAGGAGGCGTCAGGCCTCGAGCCCGGAGTTCTGGGCGCGCGGAGGAGCGAGGAGAAGCACTGACAGGTATGGGAGAGGGCGGGGAAGCGCCTGCCTCTCGCGCCCTCTGCTACAGAACGCGGCGCGTGACCCACGTCCAGCTTTCGGACGGTTTGTACGATGCAAAATCCAGGGGTCCATTCCGGCCCGTTGAAACCTCCGCTTCTTTTCAACCGGTTATTAAAGGAGTAACGGAGCACCCACCTTCTTGCCGGACAGACACCTCAGGCGCTTCTAAGAAAGTAGCGGGGACGACAACCACAACACCCCAATCAGGAAATAATAACAGTGACTAACAGAGAAGGGGGCGGGACTAGGCGCGAGCTTGGCGTGACACACTCTCTCTTGCTCGTGAAAAATCAACAACGTTTCAAAATGGCGGGTTGTCAAAGGGGAAGAAGGAAGCGGGAAATCGTCATCCAATCAACGCCCAGAAAGTTTCCCAGTAAGGTGGGGTTTGGAAAGTGATGGACAGGAAGGAAGGGGAGACAGTGAGAGTGAAAGGGGGCGTGATTTGGAGGAGGCTCTGAAGAGCATGCGCGCAAGAGAGCTCGGTGCTTGGCAAGGTGTCTGTCTGTTTTTCTTGCAGCTGTAAGTGAAAAACGCCTTTTCAGCGCTCGCCGAGGTAATCGATCGGCTCCTCGCCACTGTGTCCCTGCTGTAAACTCGACTTGTAACCAAGTCTGCGCAGTGGCTCTGTGCGCACTGAGGAAACCCCATTAATTATTATTAAATAATAATTTTTATTAAATAATAATTTAAGTTTTCACGACTAGACTATTTAATTATTAAAAAATTACTTCCGAGTAAATATGAAGAGGAGCCGTCTGCACGGCTGCAATCGTGTGCACACTTACTTGGGAGTAAGATCCATTGAAATCAGTGATGCTTGCTTCCGAGTAGGCATGCATAGACTCGAGATGTAATTATACTTTTAAAAGATGGATAACGCTGTGGGTTCTTGATACTCCTATTGGTGGTGGGCAGTCTGTATCAATGCTGTTCTTGCAGTCCTAGGACGACCCGTTTTTTGACTAAAATCCATAAAGCGGCTCATAACATTGATAAAATGCAGTAAGTTCACTGAAAACGTTGCAATTAAAAAATAAATAAATGGACTCATGAGGAGAGAGGGGTTAGAAGCAGAGAACATGCTTAAAAACAAAAAGTTCAAGCAAAATGACAAAATAAAGATCCCAAAGCCTGAGTAGAGTATATGTAGTATGTAATAAAGAACCCAAAGGCTCAAAGTGATGATGATGAGCAAACTCCTCTTGGCTTGCTTTGGAATCTGCTCAATATTTACAAGAGTTCTCCCGAAACATTTGCATGATTCAGTCTTTGCCTCTTGTTAGGAAGTGCCAAATGTATTTTTTTTTCTCTAGGCCTTCCCTAATCTGCTGTAATTGTAGATTATCAGTTTGGGCTCTCTTCTTCCACTGTTTCCTTACTTCCTCTTGTTTCCTTAGTTTGTCTTTTTTTTAGATTATAAGTTTACAGCCAGAGACTTGTTAATTTTATGCATGTTTGTACAGTGTCTTGTTTTTTTTTTTTAAGTGTCTTGCTTAAGAAATAGTTTCATTCTTGGAAAAAGCTTGTCTGTTTTCTTCTGCAAGTTTTCTCCCATCTCATAATGTTTGTGCATGTGCTTATCATTGTCCCCTAGGAACTGGAGTTTGGCTCACTAGGCCCTACTGCATTTTCACTCTGTAATGCCAGCCATACTGGGGAGACAAATTAACAGCCCATTCCAACCCAACTCCTCTCCAAGTCAGACATAAGTGTGGCCTAAGTGCAGCCTAAGTTAGGCAGAAGTTATGTCTGAGTTAGGTCAGAGGTATGCCTGAGTTATGCAGGCTGCAGTTTCTGTGGCCCAGCACCACCCCAGGATCCAGGCAACACTTACCTCCCAGGCAGGCAGGCTCTCCAGGCTCGGTGTCTGGCTCGGGCATGTGCAGGCCTGTGTGTCTGCACGTGTCAGCGTCCATCCATGGCAGCTGCTGCAGTGTCTGTCTCAGCCCAGTCGCAAAGGGGCTGACCGCAGGCAGGGGGGTTGCGCCAGTCATGTGGTGGACGCAGGGCAGGTGACAGGTGAGCAAGGTGCCCGAGCCAGCTGCCACAGGGCACCCTGTGCATCAGCCACCTGCTGCAGGGGAGAGTGGCTGTCCCCCCTCCTGCAGAAGGCGATGCCACCCCCATGCCACGTTGAGTCTGCACGTGGGAGTCATGGGGGGAGCGGGGGAGGGAAGGGAAGGAGGGGGGTGGGAACGTCACACACAAGGGGGGGCTCATGATGTCTGGAACTGCGTCTGACATGACTTGCCCGTGCGCTGCCTGAAGCCCTGGACCTCCAGGGCCAGGGCAATGCCCACAAAGAAGGCATCCCGGCGTGTGTTCTGCTCTGTGCCCCGGCCAAGACCGAGAGATGCCTTGGGCTTGTCTGCTGCGAGCGTGAAGGGCTCACGCAGCTCATCACACCCCCAGATGGGGCGACGACGGCGCCTCTCGGCAGGTGCTCTGGCAGGGTGGGGGGTGGCCAGCAGCCATCATCAGGGAGTGGGAGGGGAGGCAGACACACAGGCAGGCAGACAGTGGGTGCTGGGGAGGGGCACGGGTGGGTCAGAGACAGACAGACAGACAGACAGACAACAAGGCTGGTGGGAGAGAGATTCCAAGAGAGGGGTCTGCAGAGACCAATAGGGACACAGGGGTTGCTCCGCAGATGAAGGCAATGCAGAAACAGGCGCCTCTTATGCAGACGGACTGTGGGCGGAAGCGGCTGCATTACGGGCGGACCTTCGACGGAAGCGGCTGCATTACGGGTGGACGCCCTGGCTGGCGAGATCCCCGGTTGCTGAGCAGCCACTACACAGATGCAGCAGCCACAAGCGGCCCCGCTATGGGCTCCGTGGCGCCTGTCACTGTTTGCCTGCCTGAGAGGCCCCCCCAACTCCCCCTCCCCTCTATCCCATGGGGGTCCGGCAGCCTCCCTGCTGTGTTCTCCCTGGGAAGGAAGTGGCAGTCCCTGGAAGGGATTCATGCAGGGGCTTCAGTGCTGGGGGCTGTTTGTGTGTGGAGGGCAATGCTTGTGTAACACTGGGCACATATGTTTCAAGGAGGCTCTGCCCGAGGGGCATCTTTATTGTTCTGGAACGTTAGCAGAGATGGCCAGGCAAGGCTGCCAGGGGTAGTCACAGCAGCCAGTCTGAAAGCAGCAGCAGCAGCACACATGCCCCATGGACCTGGAGACGCAGGCTTTGCCCCTGTGGAACCATAGCCTGCTCCATAGAAAGGGGAGGGACAGCAAGACAGCCAGGGAGGTGGAGCAGCAGCAGCGCCAGCAGCTGAGGAGGGTTGCAGGGCTGGGTCTCTGACCTCTGGCAGGAGCGAGGCAGAGGACCGTGGGGCAACCAGACTGCGGGCCCAGGGGTGCTCCCAGGAAGGTAGGTGGTAGTGGACGTTCCTGGGGAGACAAAAAACAAGGGGGTATTACATGGCAGCTGGTGTGTGGTAGCAATCGCCAGTGAAGACAAGCCAGTGTGTAGGTTGCAAAAGCCTGCAGGGAGAGAAATAACACAGCTGATAGGTGTGACACACATAGCATGGTCTGAGCTGCTTACCTGGGTGTAAGGCGAGCATGGTCCTGTAAGGGAAAAGGGTCAAAGAGAGAGAAGACAACACATATATTGGTCACAACCATGGCAATCCTAGCAATACTGACCTGTCAGTTGACCCTGTGGAGAAAAAGGGGGGGGGGGACAGCTGGTGTCTACAGACGGTTAACAGCACCACCACACTCGTGGTGTTGTATGCTCACATGACAACAGGCGGCAATCCAACACAATAATGGTAAAGCGACATGTATCCTATATATCATAGCAGGCATTGCAGGCAGGCATCTGACTACTCATTGGTAAAGAGGCATTTCAGAGAAGGCACTGCAGGCAGACATGAGAGGGCACATTGTTAAAGAGGCATATCATGGCAGGCTATGCAGGCAGCTATGAGACAAGACATTGGTATAGAGGCATGTATCCTACCTATATTTCTTTATGCAAAGAGGCAGATGTCAGAACACATGTCAGCACAACCCCTGCTCTTACCTGCACTTACCTGCTGGTGTTGTTGCCTGTGTGTGTGTGTGGGGGGGAGAGGCTGGGGAGAAAGACATGGGTTAGCAAATGGTAGCATGGAGACAGCTGCCCAGGCACAGCTGTAAACAGTTTGGCCAAAGCCAGAACAGCCCTCTCTGCCCTTGAGGGGGGCAGAGAGGAGAGAGGAGAAGAGAAGGGAGAAGTGGGGTGTTTGTGAATTTTGTCCTCCACCGACAAAGTCCCACTTTGTGGCTGTGGGGGACAGAGCCGCACGCCACGTGCTCAGAGAGAGAGAGAGAGACTGGGGGCCTGGGGCTGGGCTTTTGTGGGAAAGAGGCTGGGTGCTGATAGGCTCCCTATCTGAGGCATAACTCTGTCGGTTTCCAGACCTAGCAGGCCCAACTCCGTCCTAACTCTGACCTAACTCAGGAGTAGGGTGTTAGAAATTTTCAGGAGAGGGCTGGCTTGGGTAAGGTAAAATGGCTCCTATGGGTCTCCTCGAATTTGGGTCCACCTTTTTGGTCGACCTAAAATTTGTGTCAGCATTTGTGTTGGAGGGGGCGTGTCTGTGCTTGCCAGGGTCTGGAATCCAACGTTAATTGGTTGCCGCCCCCGTTACACCCACGGTCCGCCCATGGTCCGCCCACTTTTAGGTCAACTTTAGGTCTGACTTGTGCTGCTTAGCCCTTGGGTTGGAACGGGCTGTTCTTAGTCCGTCGGTCGTAACTTCGACCTAACTTTGACCTAACTTTGCCCTAAATGGTTGCGTTCCAGACCTAAAGTCGCCCTAAACGACTTAGGCTGACTTTAGGTCTGACTTGGGCTGCTTGGCCCTTGGGTTGGAATGGGCTGAAAGTCTCCCTAAACGACTTAGGCTGACTTTAGGTCTGACTTGGGCTGCTTGGCCCTTGGGTTGGAATGGGCTGAAAGTCTCCCTAAATGACTTAGGCTGACTTTAGGTCTGACTTGGGCTGCTTGGCCCTTGGGTTGGAATGGGCTGAAAGTCTCCCTAAACGACTTAGGCTGACTTTAGGTCTGACTTGGGCTGCTTGGCCCTTGGGTTGGAATGGGCTGTCAGATGCCTTCCCCCCCCTCAAAAAAAAACCAAACCCAAATACTCTGGAGTGGTGGTAACAACCATATTGAATGTTGCAAAAAAAAAATAATAATCAAGATAATTGACTGAAGCCAACAGAGAAGATGATTGCTAAATAAAAGGGGGGGGGGGTTCTAGCCAGATAGTTCACACAGAAATTAACAGGAGTTTAATCGTACATGATGAGTGGTTAATATAAAAGAATTTCTGCACATGCCAACAAAACAGCTAGCTGTTTAGTTCATATAACTGATCAGTGAGAGTTTCATCAAGACCTAATATTAAATAACTTTTGTTCATATGCCCAGAAAGCAGTTTGATTAGCCTGAATGTTGACTGCTCTTGTGTAGAATTTCATTTTACATTCTGAGCTAGAAAGGAATTTCTGGAGCAAACAATGCTCAATTTGTCATGCATCCAAGTATTACAAGCTGGACAAATTCATATAATAAACCAGGCAATTACATACAGTATCTTGCTGACACATATCTACTCAAAACCTCCGTATGCCTATGTGAGAGAGGGACTTAACAGAACAGGACAGTTATTAGGGACAGGATGAAGGTATGTTTTTAAGGTTCAATCCTATGCATGTCTACTCAGAAGTAATATCAATTGAACTCAATGGGACGTACTCCTAGGTAACAGTGCATAGCATTGCAGCCTGAGCATCTGGAGAACATAAGAAGAGCCCTGCTGGATAAAACCAAGGGCCCATCCAATCCAGCTTCCTGTATCGCGCAGTGATCCACCAGATACCTTAGGGAGCACTCAAGATAACAAGATACCCATATCCTGTTGCTACTCCCTTGCATCTGGGATTCAGAGATAGACTACCTCTAAAACCTGGAGGTTGCATATAGTCATCATGGCTTGTAACTTGTGGTGGACTTTTCTTCCATAAATCTGTCCAATCCTCTTTTAAAGGCATCCAGGTAAGGAGTTCCACAGATTAATTATTCGCTGGGTAAAAAAAGATTTTCTTTTGTTTGTTCTAACTCTCCCGCTGGCACTTGTAATAAATTTGTTTTGTTTCCCTTGGGTCTCACTAAGTGTACACAACTGTAATTTGAAGTCAATTATTACCTGCCCATTGACCGACAAAGCAGACACTGACAAAGCTCTCTTTGACATGACCTCCCAGTCCAAAGGGCAAAATACATACATGCATCATACTTCGTGTGAAACACCAAGCTGAAAATGAAAAGTGTAAACAAGACCAGATGTACACGCATTGGGTTATGGTGAACAACAACATTCGACTCTGTAAACTGAGCTCTGATTAGAATCTAGACAGATATAGCAGGTAATACCTGAGGTATAATGGCTTCTGTTGAGATAAAAAACTAAATTAATAATTAGGCCATCACATTTTTTAAAAACTGGAGAGTGCTGTGATGTAAATGTTAACAATAAAGAGTAAGACCAGGTTTCCATTACAGATATGGAAGAGAAACAGCTTGTGCACGCATAGCATAGGGACCCTTATCAGTCCACAAATAGCAATGAGGAAGCCTATGAGGCTTGTGGACAAATCATCCTGTGTAAGTTTTATAGGCGTACATTTTCAGTATTTTGAAAACAATCTAAACTGCATAATCAAGAGAGATCTTTGCTGAGCTCTGCTTCTAATTCTCCAGGCTATTATCGTGTTGATCGCACATAATAAGATACTAAGAGCAGGCTAAGATTTTATTTCTTAATTTGATCAACTTTGATGGACAATGACACTCTCTCCCAGCTTTTGGATTCACCCTTCAACCATAATATTTTGCAATTAATTATGTATGTAGTCAACACCTGTGCAAGCACATTGTAAATTGTACTAAAAATGAAAGGCCCCTGTTGTATTAAATTTCATGCAAGCTTGTGCACTGAATTGTGGAAAAGTGGTCCATAAGTAAATAAATAAATGTAATGGCTGGCTCTGTAAACATTTACCAGTACTTGTATCCAGCAAATTTCTGTTTATGTCTATATTTATAATAAGTTCAGCAGGTCTGATATACACTTAGTCTATAGGCTACACACCAGTATACACCAGATGTCTTGTCTTTTTATTGCCAAACTGAGATAAATATATCCTACGCTAAACAAATTAGCCACAACTTTTGTGCAGATCTGCTATGCTGTTTTTTAGGAATATACTCATATAATAAATATTTGGTTGCTGATAATACAGTATACAGTATATGTGCTTACATCATCCTCTAGTGAGTACACAGGAGTCCTTTCTTTTCAGGGTGAGCTTTCTTATTCCCCACCCCAGCAGGCAGTAGCTGTGGGAATCCTTAGAGACAGACTCTTTCTAGCACTGTATTCCTGAAATGTAGAATGAATTTGCCCTTTGTAGGAAGAGGAGGAGAAGGAGGAGGAGGTGGTGCCTTCAGACACAAACTGCCTGTATCAATTGCCGTGAGCAGACGGTTGCAGTTGTAAAGCCCCTTTTCAGGCTAGGCCAGATTTTAGAGGAGCATTTGCCTCATTGTCAGCCCATGCAGAAGATGACCGTATATGTGGCAAAGAAGTACTTATAAAAAGTTGCCCAACACTGCTGGGACATGGAGATTCTGAACGACTGCAGCTCCTATCCATGTGAAAAATGTGGAAGGACAGTAAGTTAGGAATTATTAAAGGGAGTGAGGTGGAGAACGAAGAGGAGTAACAAAAGACTAGCTACAAAAGGACTTGTTACCTGAAGCTGTCATTAGTTTCTTTATCGGCTGCTCTGAAGACACGGTTGCAGTTACAAGAGAACAAGCAAGCTGTATCCAGCAGAAACAGCGCCCAGCCTGTTTGCGGCTCTCTCTTAACTGCTAAGCGAGACGAGAAAGGTGAGACCCTTCTGTCTAAGCAGCTGGACAATGGTAAATATTGGACTTTTCCCAGATCTTGTCATGCATGCTGTGGATTGAATTGCTCCCTGTACCCCTGCCCTGATCTTTTCTGTGTCTGTAAGTCTCCCTTTACAGACTGTCAGCTTTACACAGTTATGGCAAGGAATTGCAGTCATACTTGTGGCGAAGCCTGCATGTGTGTGTGTGGTGTGTGTGTGTTGGGCACGATGCCTTCTCGAGGATCAGTTACTTTAACCACAATTTTCTTGAAGCAACTACACCCACTAGCATAGCATTGCCAATCTGTACACACAGAGGAAACTTGTGGTCCAGTTGAAGTTATGGAAATTTGCCACTGAATTCAAGGGAACCAGAAAGTTGCCCACACAAGCTTAATCAGGTCATGAAGGATACTCATACAGTTTTGATCATTTTCAAAATATAGCCATCTCCATGCAAAAAATTAGCGTACTCTTGACACTGGACAGAGTAAAATAGACATATTTGTGTGAAATATGATAAGTTCATATTGTGATGCTAAATGAACTATTTCTCTCACGGTTCCTTGAAACGGTTGCAAAAGAATTTGTGAAATATTAAGTTCAAAAGATAAATTCCTTCCATCACCCAAAAGCATATTTTTCCATTTAACTGTTTATTTTTGTTGTCAGTATCCAGGTCCCAAACTACTAACATTTTCAGAATGTTGGAGACATAAGTGAGGAAATTTGTGAGATCTAGTTTCCGAAAAGGCAGACCCTACGCATGCCAACAACATGAGCACAGCTGAGACAAATTCAGTTCAAAGTAGCAACTTGTAAAAAAGGGAAACTTCAGTATGGTTATTAGAGGAAATACAGTATATTAATAGTAACAAATCTAACTCCCTAAACTTGTGTACAAAAGTCCTGGTTACCAGAGTCACTGAGCACCTAGGGGAGGGACAATGTGATAAGGACCCAGCCAGTAAAAAGGCTCTGTTCATGACAACACTGTGCTCCATGAAGAGCATCAGACTTCTTGAGAGTCAGTGTGCTTCTCTGCCACTCAATAGCTTAATAAAGAATGCACACATATGCTACAGAGTAATAGGTAAAGGTAAAGGTGACCCCTTCATTGTCCGAAGACGCCTCCGTGGTCATGGGGCCGGCACGACTCTCCTTGCCGCAGCGTGTAGTATGCAGCTGGAACACGGAGCGCTGTTTACCTTCCCGCAAGCGGTACCTATTTATCTACTCGCATTAACATGCTTTGGAACTGCTAGGTTGGCAGGAGCTGGCCAAGCAACGAGAGCTCACCCTGTCGCAGATTCGAACTGCCAACCTTTCGATCGACAGCTCATGGTTCAGCGGTTTAACCCACTCCGCCACCTGCTGGCATAGAGTAATATGGCTGCCCAGTTTCCCCAAAAAGTAAGGGGAGAGCATCCAGTCCCTTCCACTGGGTGGAGGGGGAAAAGGAGCAAGCGTGTCTGGTCCAGGCATGCTCTGATGACTGTTGAACCCATATACTTATAAGCAAAATGCATTATTCACATCCACAACAACAACAACTGGTTCGATCATATCACAATGTCTTATCCATAATTCATTGGTATGGCGGTCACAAAATTGATTAGGCAAAATCTAATTACCACCCATTTGTTCATATGAACATGTCTTATACTGTTAGGCCATTGGCTGATCTAGTCCAGTATTGTCTATTCTGACTGGCAATATGATTCCAAGGTTGCAAACTGAGGACTATTCCAGCCCTGCTACTTGAGACCCTTCAGCTAGAGATGCCAGGGGGATGAATTTGGAACCCTCTGTATTTAAAGCATGTTTAGTACCACTGTGCTGTAGGCCCTCCCTTAATCAGTGCAAAATTATGAATTAAAGTCACTTTCTGTCGTTTGCTATCATTTTGGGTTAGATAGAGGTTGTGTGTTGGGCAGCGCAATCCTCCCTAACTTTAGACCAATGGAGCTTTTGCATCGCAAACGTGCATCGCAAACATGCCATAAAGCATGTTTGCGACAGCATAGGTGTAAGTGGTGCTGGCGCGGAGGCTGGCATCGCTCACATTCCCAGTGGCCTGGACCTACGCCAGACAACCCAGGTAAGGCCTAGGCCGCTCAGCACAGGGGCAGGGACAGGCGGGATGGGACGGCAAGGGGGGGGATTGGCTGGCCCAGACTGAGGGGGTCGGGATATTGGTGGTGTGCTCTGCAGATATCCTAAGTTTCTTCCCAGCCTGGGTCAGCCTTACACGGCCTCCCCGGATATACGCCAGCTTCAGAGCCGGTGTACATCCGAAGAGAGGCCCCGGGCTTACCAACACCCAGGGAAGTCTCCCATGGTGCATAGGATACAACAGCTTGCCCTTTAGGTTGGCCATGTATCCTTACACAGGATTGCACTGTTTGTAACCTACATCCAAACCTTTTCTTTGCAGTCCCACATCTTATGTACTCTGAACATGTTTGAATGGCCACTTCACTGTACCAGCAGACATGATTAGCAGAGAGAGTATTACCGTATTGTCCTGAGTATAAGACGCACCTGATTATAAGACGCACCCTTAAAGTTTGGTGCTATTAAAAAAAATTAATTAAATCACTGGCATTAAATTGCAACAGCCTGATTATAAGACGCACCCCTAGTTTAAAAACTTAAATTAGGAGAAAAAAAGTGAGTCTTATACTCAGACCAATACGGTAATTCCTGAAACAGCTGGGATCAAACGGAAGCTCAATATGGTTTCACTGGGTGACCTTGTGCAAGTTTGTCAGCCATAAGCTACATACACACCAGTGATGCTTCACATTCTCTTCTATCATGGTAGTCTGTCAGAGCAAGGAAATCTTTTCCTGCTCTCTGCTGCACTTCAAAATTCTCTGTGAGAAGGGAATTATTGCAACTACTGGCTCAAGTGAGGTCAGTTGACACAAGGGGTGCAGAGATATACATGTGGCTGCTTGGGACTTGTTCTTGTGAGCACCTATGTTAGAGGGCAAACTGACTCTGACTCCAATGAAGTCTGCCCCCAGGGGAAAGGGACCAAACTGGTTGCGCAGGCCCCAGTTTCCCAAGAGTGGACTCTTTTGTTCCTGGATGGGAAACACTCTGGGGCAGTTTTACCAATGATAAACAAGCTTTATTGAATACAGATCTCAACAAAGAAAATGGCAAGCTGAGCTATTCATAAAACTCTACCCTAGCACCCCATTCATTCACTCAGCTTATATGTACCTCCCAGCCAGACAATCACCATTGCAGTGCTGAGATGATCATTATTAATATTTATTATTAACAGGTATTTATATACCGCTTTTCCACAAAAAGTTCACAAATTGGTTTACTGACAAAATGAAATGATTAAATGGCTCCCTGTCCCAAAAGGGCTCACAATCTAAAAAAGATGCAGAACACCAGCAGCAAACAGCCACCAGAAAGACACTGTGCTGGGGTGAAAGGGGGGGCAGTTACTCTTCCCTGCTCTGCTAAATATAAGAAGAGCACCAACTGGAAAAGTGCCTCTTGCCCAGTTAGCAGGGGTGATCATGCAACTTAAGTATGGAGAACAACAGCATGGAAAAGAGATTCATCCACTCTCTCTTTCTCAATCATATTTACCGAGGCCAGCCAATTATTGTTTCATGAATGATGGGAAATTGCTGTCCCAGGAGAGGGCCAGCTAGTTTCCATCTCTGCCAGCTTCCTTCAATACCTTATCTTTGAAACCTTTTGATGATGCCTTTTGCTGTAACCAACTCTCATTGGTTTGCTCCTCTGGCCTTGTCATACTGGTCTTCTAGGGATGATGTCATTAGGACTGGTCAAAACTGGATCTCTTCCACAATATCACAAAGAGAAGGTTGTGGGTCTTGCTTTTTCAGCCATCCCTTGCCTCCTCCTATCTCCTGACCTCATGCCTGCTGGGCTTGCAGCATTTATTTTGCAACTTGAGAGTCTGATGTTTTTGCAACACCAGACTCTCAAGATCTTCCAGTTTCCTCCTATTGCTTCCTCTTTGGCTCTCCCTACAGTCTGGAAATGTATTCCTGGCATGGCCTCTCTCACTCACTCAAACTGGGGCCAATCCTATCCAACTTTCAAGCACTGATGCAGCTGGGCCAATGAGGTGTGCGCTGCATCTTGCAGTGTGGGGGGATTCATGGTGACATCCTCAAGGTAAGGGAACGTTTGTTCCCTTACCTTGGGGCCGCGTTGCAGCTGCATCGGCACTGGAAAGTTGGATAGGATTGAGCCCTAAGTGATACAGTTCTTCTGATGTGCTATGGAAGTGGTTTGTTTTGGAGCACAGAACCTCCACTTTGTCTGTTGATAGATCATGCTGAACTGATGTTCTTATGAAACAGACCTGTCAAAGTCGAGCCCACACATGGCATGCAATCTTTCAGTGGCTACTAGTCATGATGGCTATGCACTTCCTCCAGGTTCAGTGGTAGTATGTCTCTGAATACTAGTTGCAGGGAAACGGCAGAGAAGTATATCTTTCTTTCCTATTTTGGGGCTTCCCATTGGTGGGTAGCCCACAGGAATTTGGATTAAATGGGCCTTGACCTGATCCAGCAGGACATTTCTTATGTTCAGCTTTAAACAAGGGTTGTGATAGTCAAAGCCTGGCAGGGCTCAAGTGATAGCTGGCAATATTGTACACATACAGTACACATACGCAGAGAGAGAGAGAGAGAGAGAGAGAGAGAGAGAGAGAGAGAGAGAGAGAGAGAGAGAGAGAGAGAGAGATGGTCAATCCGATCCAGTGTAAGTTTAGAGCAGTGGAGTATGCACTCTGCCGCTCTAAGCCGGTCCTGGGCTTTCCGTAAAAAGGTAAAAAGTACCCTTTTTCCGGGCGCTGCCATCTTGGATCTCGCAAAATCTTGCGAAAGTACTTTTTACCTTTGAAGCAGCGGCGGCGGCTGTGGGGGCACTACGGGCGGCTGTGGGGGCACGACGGGTGGCAATGGCAGCGACGACATGTGGCAATAGTGGCGGCGGGCAGCAATGATGGCATGACAGGCGGCAATGGCGGTGGTGGGCGGCGGCAATGGTGGCGATGACGGGCGGCAATGGCAGCACGACGGGCAGCAATGATGGTGACGACAAGCGGCGCGATGGGTGGCGGCAAAGGTGTCTTCAGCGAATCAGCGGGGGCATGATGAAGATTATGAGAATGGCGGCGGTGGGACAGGCAAGACAATTAATTAATGAATTAATTGTCTAACTAAAATAAATAAATAAATAAAATTTCAGCCACCCTTCGGGTGGCAAAAGGGCACTTCACACCCACCCCCCCAAAGAAAAATATTTTAAAATCTATATTAATTTAATTAATTAATTAATTAATTGTTGGGGGTTGTCCCGGTTTAGAAAATCTGGTAAGCCTATGTAAAGCATGTTTGCAACAAACAGTAGAGAAACACTTATTCCGCCGCCCTCCAGACCTGGCGCCGGCCGTCAGAGATAAGTGGCCTGCACTGGTCGGTGCCGGGGCGGGGGAGAGGACGGGCAGGGGCATGGAGGGAGGGGGCATATTGGCCGGGCCGGCCCGGGAGGGGGGGCAGAGATATTGGTGGCATGCTCCGCCAATATCCTAGGCCTGATCTCGGCCTGGCCAGCCTTACATGGCCTCCTCAAATGTATGTCAGGCCTGGACCTGGCATACATCCGAGGAAGCCCATAGGGCCCCGGCTGCTCTACACACGGGGAAGGAGACGAGTGTCCCTTCTCTTGAGGTGCTCCGGGGCTGTCCCGGGGCAGCCCAGGAGCAGGCCTTTAGGCCAATTGCCGCATCGTACACAGGATTGCACTGTAACAGGCTTGCAATAAAATTAGTATTTGAAAATCCTGTATAGTTGTCTTTTGTGGCCTGAGGTCAGCTACCTTCATGGAACCACAAAATATTTTCCTCTTGAAATTCATGACACCCCTCAAGTCTAATATTCTATTAGAATTAAGCAAATAGATCATATTTTCCTGCTATGTTAAGTTGCATCTGACCTTTAAGAGAAAACCCCAACCTTGATCCCATCAATGTGATTTCAGTTCTAAAGGCATGTGGCCTGGATTGACTTGGGTCTGGCTCAGCAGAGCATGTGCCAAAAGGACTTGGCTTTCCTCTTCTACAAACAGTGTCTTGATTTTTATTTTTTTGCAACTTTTCAGCTTCATTTACAGGCCCACAAAAAGTGCAACTGTATTACGGCGCAATCCTGTCTAAAGAAGCGCCGGCATAATGCCGGCTCTGCCAGTCCTGGGTGTTGTAAATGTACCGTAAGGAACGTTTTCGACACCTGGAGAGTAAGTGGCACCGATGGAGAGGTCAGCGTCTCTCACTCTCCACCAGACCTGGAGCTGCACCTGCCGGGGAAGGTAAATTTTCTGCTGTTCGGGGTAGAGGCAGGGGGAGGGCTGAATTGGCCCGCTGGGCCCAGGAGGGGGGAGGGTTCATTGGCGGCACGCTCCACCAAACCCTATCCCCTGTCCCGGGTCTGGCTGGTCTTACACAGTCTCCTCGGATTTACGCCAGCCATTTTGCCAGTACACATCCGAGGAGGCCCATTGAACCTGCTGGGGCTCTACCCGGGGGAAAGGGACAAATGTCCCTTTCTCCCGAGGAGCGCTCCAGCTCTGCCAGCACAGGCCCAATCTTGCCTAGGATGCAGTGGCCGTGTTAGGTGTGCCGTCGCTGCATTCTATACAAGATTGAGCTGCCCGTGTCCGAGGCTTACTGAGGCATGGGCAGGGCTAGCTATACCAGGGTCTGGGAGAAGATTTTGGACTTTGTGCATTGCGGCAGATGGGAGCAACTGAACAGGATTTGATGGTGAGCATCGGCTACTATACCAGGAGGTGGTTGTGGAAAAAGGCCTTTAGTCTCACAGCATTTGTATGTTTACTGTGGGGCTGAAATGCTGAGGAGATTCATTGGTTAGATTAATCAATTAAAAACATTTTAACTGAAGGTTGTTCCTCAATGTAGCTTACAAAATGAGAGCAAAATGGAGATGTGTAAGTCACCAATAGTACAATCCTGTGCATTTTTACTCAGAAGTAAGCCTCCCTGTATTTTATGAGGCTCACTCTCAGGTAAGCTTGCATAGGCTTGCAGCCTAACTTGTATATCCTCGCCTCATCCCTTAAAAATCATGTAGAAAATGTCAACGTTTGCAATCTGAATATAAGAGCCAAATTGGTTAGGATATATATATGACCAATTTTAAAAGGCCCTCTTCTTCTACTTTCTGTGTTGTATTAATCATACGGCTTGGAGACTAAAAAGTATTTTTGGTGTCACTTATGAATGTGCTCTTATTCTCATTTTGAGCACCTCAGAACTAATATGTCTTAAGTAGAAATATTTTAGTTCGGAAATGGATGACCATCTTTACATTACATCGTTCTTAAACCGTGATTTTGCTGTTCCGGTGATGTGCTATCTTTGTTTTATCTAGTTACTTTAGAGGCCAAGTATGTAGTAAGGGCAAGTTTTGTTCTGCTGCAACTGCCTGCCATATTTGCAAATGGTACAGAGCTACACAAAGACACTACTGAGGGACTAGCAACCTTTCAGACCACTTACTGCAGGTCTGATATCAAGGCATGGAAAAGCAAACATTAAGCAAACAAAGTTAATCTGTGTCCAGAAGATCATAATCAACAATTTTTGTAGCACATCAAAAATTGTTGGCTGACAGTGCTGATTAGTGCATTTAGTATTGTACAACAGAAGTTTGTGCTTGCTTTGATTCTTTTTCAAGGCCCTGCATAGACAACCCAAACCACTTGTGGTAAGGGAATACCACTGGTGGCATTTTAAAAAGAGATTTTGGTCTTGTAAACAGTTCTAGGCATGCAAAGAGCAGTGATATGCAATGGGGAAATTTGTGTACTGGTCATATTTATGGCTGAGTTTTCCTTCCAATTGGCAGAGTTTGCGATCCTTGCATCTCTTTCCAGGGAACAAAGTTTTTTATTTGGCTCCCCATGAAACCAAGGGGCAGGAAGGGAGGGAATTCTATAATGAATTATATTCAATGGGACAAAAATTGTTCATAAAGCCATATTAGGGCTTTATATGTGCAAAACATTTTTAATAGTTGTTCTAGCAACACTGTTGGTATACCAGTTTGCTGTTCAGAAATCCTGCCAGGGATGTTTGAATGACCAAGCATGGCATGGCAACAAGGTCAATAATTGGTATGATACACAGGAAAATATATCCATGACTACAGGTGCCCTACCATGACCATGGTTGGATCAGCCCCTTGGTCTTTGCTAGGTTGTGACCCTCACATTTATTTTCTTAATTTCCCAAAATTTAGATAATCTGCTATTGTATTCTTATTTACTGGTTAGAGCAGCCCTTTAGAGTAGCTATCCACACAGTATATTTCGTTTTAAATCATAGGATGTAATACTTTTGGTTATAATGAAAAAATGTTTATATTAATCTTTTTCCAGGGTATTAGTTAAAGATGTATTTTGAATTACCGTAGTAGTCTGAACTGGATTCCAGTTGGTCATTTTCATTCATTGGAGAAAATCTGTATGTGAACGCTAGGGGGCTCTTTATATTATAATACAGTTGTAGTGACAGGATAATGTGGCTTGAGCAGAAAAAAAAATCTCAAATGCATTTAGGATTGTAGCTGAACTGGGAGCAGGCCTTACTGCATTTGGTGGAATTTATATCAGCGCAGCGGGTTAAACCGCTGAACCATAAGCTGTCGATCGAAAGGTCGGCAGTTCGATTCCCGCGACAGGGTGAGCGCTCGTTGCTTGGTCAGCTCCTGCCAACCTAGCAGTTCCAAAGCATGTCAATGCGAGTAGATAAATAGGTACCGCTTGCAGGAAGGTAAACAGCGCTCCGTGTTCCAGCTGCATGCTGCGCGCTGCGGCAAGGAGAGTCATGCCGGCCACATGACCACAGAGGCGTCTTCGGACAACGCTGGCTCTTCGGCTTTGAAATGGGGATGAGCACCACACCCTAGAGTCGGACACGACTGGATTTAATTGTCAGGGGATACCTTTACCTTTTTATACCTTTTTATATCAGCGTAACCAAGGTTAGGATGTGAATTAAGTCGTACCCTTTTGCTATACACAAAGATTTAACAAATAACTGTTTATATTGGAATATGTACATTTTATATTTACCTTTTTGTAACAATTTCGATTTAAAAGAAATCAACAAAATTAGAATGGATTTTGTTTTTCTTGAAACAAATATATTTCAGGAGAAGTTACTAGATATTCTAGTCTCAGTACGTTAATTCAGTACTTTCATGTCATTTCTTGGTTACTGTTGCTTTAAGTATATTCTTCACATCCCAATTTCAAGCTTCAAGCAGCCTGAAGCATTGATGGGCCATGTTTGTTGACTCACCTATTGGTTATGATAGATAGATAATATGATCATTAAGACAAGCTCAGTTTCTCACCCATTCTTTTCAGGGTGTGGAACGTTTTTTTCCAGCTGCTGTGTGGTCTGTTCCCTATCCTGACTCTCATCCTGCAAATAATACATAATAATGAGGTTTTGGCCAGCAGCTTCAATAGGTATAGTGGATAGATAGTTATCCACTGGTATTTTTCCATACAGATTACTGTGTGATCTCTCTGTGTTGCCTTTGATGCATGTGGTAGGAATTTACCTACATTTTTAGAGTGTGTGACTAACAGGGACTTCCTATTGGCTATCACTAGTGCATATTTACCTGTTACACTGCTACAACCTTTTGAGTTGTAAGCCAATTCTCGAGATTGCTAAATTCTCTGGCTATAGTTGCTTTTGTGCTCTGGGTCCAGGGAGAAGGGGGAGTTGTTTAACAGTGCACGCCTGTTTGTTTACTCAGAGGTAAGTCTCACTATGTTCAGTGGGACTTACTCCCTTGTAATTGTGTTTAGGATTGCAACCTTACAGTCATACTTTGAGAAGTAGACTACTCCTCCCCCTTTTCTGTTGGGGGTGCTTTGCCTTTGCACCCCAAGTTTCAGGCATGGAGTTGTATTGAGTTTTTGATGGGTGTCTGTGCCTAGAGTCCTGAGGCAGAATGCTTGTAATATGATATTACTAATATCAATATGTCTTTCCTACTTTGTTGTTCTCCTTGGCTGTTTGGTGTACAAAATGAATGATCCATCATCATCATCATCATCAAGTTCTTACTTGTGTGCTTAGGGGTAGGAACAGAGTAATGTAGCCCCATATGCCATACCAAATATACGCTGTATGGTTAGGGCTTATATATTGTTTATGACTATCCCATAACAGAAGTCCATACGTACAACTAACAGCGCAATCCGACTTAACTTTTTTGCCGGTTTTAACCAGCGGCCTAGCGAGAACGGGAGGCCCCAGAACGGAAAAGGGATTCAAATCCCTTCCAAAAGAGGAATTCAAAGGGGATTTGAATCGCTGGGCCGCTGTTTAAACCGGCACAAAAGTTAAGTCGGATTGCGCTGTAAAATTAAAAAGATCACTGTGTATACTTGCTCCTGCCCTTTAATGGAGGGGGGGAACCTTCACAATTGGGTAATAATAATCACACACATTGGTGATGTTGACCAATCAATGCCTTATATCGGCATAGAGATCTCAGATGGCAAGGCTTGTTGTGAAAAACCAATCAGGAAAGCCTATTAAAAGATGAGTTTTCCATTCTCCATGCTATGAAAGTCAAATTAAGCATGCATTGGTGGTGCAAGAAAGCAAGGAATATTTAATGTACACTTCTTTGGGCCAGACTAGACTGTTCCTTGTAGAACAATTAAGGCTACACTAGTTTCAGTGGGCTTTAGGTGCATCTAACTCTGCACAGAACTGAACTGTTAACATACTTAAGAACAAATTACTGTATTTCTTCAATTCTAGGACGCATGTTTTTTTCCCAATTAAGCATTTCAAAAAATGGGGTGCGTCTTAGAATCGAAGGTCTCCAAAAAGCACCCCAAAATGCTATCTTCTTACTTACTGGGGCTTGGGGGAGCTTCAGGGAGGCCTGCGCAACCCTCTGCAGGCCTCCCTGATCTTCAGTTCGGCAAAAAACGGTGATTTTCAGCCATTTCCGGTTTTCGCGAAAACCAGAAATGGCCAAGAATCGCTGTTTTTCGCCAAACTGAAGATCAGGGTGGCCTGCAGAGGGTTGCGCAGGCCTCCCTGAAGCTTCCCCAAGCCCAGGAAATGGCACTTTCTGACGGGGCCAGAAATGCTATGCAAAGGCAGTGCACTCAGTCATCCTCAGCTGCAGGAGACATGCTGGGGAGAGTTGGTGCTGAGCAGGTAGATTTAATGAAGGGAGGCGAGTCTTACAATTGATGGATTTTTTTTCCCCTGCTGGTGGTACTGAAAGTAAAGGTGCGCCTTAGAATTGATGGCGCCTTAGACTCGAAGAAATACGGTAGCAATAAGCTATTTGTTATAAATAGGCTGAAAGGGGGGACAAACTGTCACTTGAGTTTTTTCTACCAGAGCAAATAGAAGCTAATGGGGAGGGATTTTCATTGGGAAAGAAGTCTGGGTAGGAGGGAGAAAGGATTAAAAGCCCCTTGGTAAGGTCTCACCCTGACTCTGGCTGCTGTATGCAAATATTTAAAGAGACAGAATGTCCTGCTAAATTCCCTGGTCCTAGGTAAGCAGACAGAGACCTGCAGTCTGTCTTTTTTCTTTGAAAGTCCAGTGCAGCAGTCCTGTTGAACCTAGGCTGCAATCCTATGCATGCTTACGAGGGAGAAAGCCTCAGTGAACACAATGGGACTTTTGATAAAACATGCAACAATTATTGAGCCATGTAGTGTGGTCCTATGTGTTTTTCTAGGGATGCACAGGGTCGTACCAACATAGTTTCTTCAGTCATTCTTCCTATGAGACTGGCCTTCTAACAACTTGAACCTTTGTGTTCAGTGGGTTTATTCCTAGGTAGGTAAATGTATTTATAAGATGGCAACCTATGATCTTTTTTTTCATTCTTGTTGAGCTTCTCTGCATCCTTTTAACTTTTTGTTTGAATTAAAGTACCAGGCTAAAAACATTCCTAGCACTCCCAACAAGTTCTTCCTCTTGAGGTAGTTTTGTTTTCTGTGCTGAGTTCCTGCTGCAGACAGTGGCCTAATTTGCCTAATGGGTGGGCTGCTCCTTTTAGTGCATGTCCTGGACTCTGGAACCCAGTAATTACATTCAGCTGATTGTTACATTTTAAATTAATGAACCTTCTGTGCACAAATTATTTATCATGCATTAGTTAATGAGCTGCTGCCCAGTATGGGGAAAACAGAGACCTTGTTGCCTTGCGCCTTCCCTCCCTGCAATCCCATAATATGGTAGACAGATGAGCTGATCCTACTCCAGGTGTGTGGTCCATTACATGGTCAATATTGTATTTCCTTTAATTCAAAGCATGCAGGAGACATGGACCTAAACCTGTGTAGTCAGTGCTAGGTACCTGCTTGGAAAGCAAAGGGCCAGACCAATAATGTGCCTGTTTACAGGACTGATGGCAAGAGGCAACAGATCCATAGGCCAGGAAGGCAATTCTTTTCATTGAACTGTGTCCTTACCCCCCCCCCCACCTTTCCTTAATTGATCCATGATGATGCCTAACGGTTCAAATCTGAATGGAGTCTTGCTTACCTCTTAAATTCAAATTGAATTTTCATGCCTCCAAAATTCAGATGAAGCTTTCCAGCTCCAAATTCGCAAAGTGCACTCTTGGGAGCGGCTCGGGTCCGCTCTAGGCCAAAGGCAGCCTCGATTCTGGGACGATGGTAAGCCTAATGATGTTTGTTCCCTGATCTGTTTGTTGCATCCTGCCTTGCTGTCAGCTTATGGAACTTTAACCTGCTGGAGCTGTGTCAAGTCATCTCCATTCCAGCCTCCAATTTATTTATTTATTTATTCACATTTTTATACCGCCCTTCCTCCAAGGAGCTCAGAGTGGTGTACATATTTCCTCCCCTCCTTTTGTCCTCACAACAGCCCTGTGAGGTAGGTGGGGCTGAGAGATAGTGACTGGCCCAAGGTCACCCAGGAAGCTTCGTGGCTGAGCGGGGATTTGAACCTGAATCTTCCAGGTCTAAGTCCGACTCCCAAACCACTACACCATCCTGGCTCCATCTGGGAACAAGTGTGCCAGCTGGCACCCAATATGGTAACACCCCACTTTCCTTTCCAGTCTTCTCTCCTTCTACCCCCCTGAGCACTACCGAAACTGCTGAACCAGTGTGGACTGGTCAGCTAACCTTGTGGGCCGCTTCTCTCTCTCTCTCTCTCTCTCTCTCTCTCTCTCTCTCTCTCTTTCCCCAGCATCCCTTCCAAGACAGGCAGCTTGGCTCTCTTACCCTGCTCACTTCATGTGCACATGCTTGCTTCATAACCCTCTTTCTGTCTTTGAGAGCCCTCGCTGCGAGCCGCGTCTTCTTCAGTGGCTCAGCCACTTCTAACAAGGCCAGGCAAGGCTGGAAGCGGCATGCGCACAATGCCGCTTGAAGCCTTGCTCTCAGAAGGGCCGAATGAAGACCCAGTTGCGTCTTCATTCGGCCCTTCTGAGGGCAAGGCTTCAAGTGGCGTTGTGCACATGCACCGTTTTCAACCTTGCCTGTCCTTGTTAGATGTGGTCGAGCCACCGAAGAAGATGCGGCTCACCGAGTGGGCCTCAGGTGCGTCACCCTCCCGGTGCGTCATCCCCTCCTGGCGCAAGAGGTGAGTAACAGGGTGTGTGTGTGTGTGTTGCCGCGGCAGTGGGGGGGTAGGGGGTGACGTGGCAATAGGGGGGTTGACATGCTGAGCCAGCTGACCTCACACTGGGGTGACGCGCCGGCTCGTGACGCCACTGCTTAGAGCATCAGTCAAGGCTGTTTATTCAGTGGGAGAATACTAGCTCTCCCACAGCAAGTGGGCAAAGTACATTCACAGTCTTTTCCTAGGGTCACCCCTTGCTTGTAGCCTGAACTGAAGGTTACAGAGAGCTGTTCCCAGCCACAGCCTTTTGCTGTTGTCTGAACTGCCAGATCCTTTCTCCTTTTTCTCCTACTAATTTTTCCCATTTTCCTTCTCCCCTCTTTCTCCCTTGCACCTCAAAATCTTCCCTTTCCCCAGGTTCCTCTGGGAAGGCCACCTAATCTTGCTATGTCCCTTCCTCCTACATCCCCCCCTCTAAGGAGTTCCTCTCTCCTCCACCTAACTGCTTTCCACAGGGCTCTGTTGTGGTATGAAAGTTCCCAATCCTAACTAACTATCCGGCGGGTGGCCCAGGGCCACCTGCCAGATCCTATCCCCAAATTCGTGGCCACTCTGGAGTGGCCTGGAGGTCTACTCGGGGTTGTCCCCTTCCCCGGTGTCGAACGGAGAAGGCCCAATGGGCCTCCTCAGATTTCCGCCAACTATTAAGCTGGCGGAAGTAAGAGGAGGCCGTGTAATGGCCGAGTTGGCCCGGAGGGAAATGGGGATATGGCAGCAGCCATCTCTGCCCCCCCCCCTGAGCTGGCTTGGTCAATGGTTCCCCTCCCTTGCTGCCCGGACTGCCCCCACGCCCGCCAGAGCTGGACTTACCTCCTCCAACAGCCGCAGGGGCGATCCGACGGCCGACAGAGGACATATGGAGGGGAGGAGAATCCTGAGCTAGAACATTGGAAAGTGGGAAGAGCAGAGGCTGGCACTTCATCGGGTAAGGAGGGGCAGTATTTGGCATGCTGCCACAGGCATCAGGAGGTCTTGGGCCCTCCCTGTCCATGGGTGCATATTACATGTGTTTTAAAAAGCACTACCAGTAACATCGTGTCAGCTGTCAGCACGCCGCTGACAAGCTGCAGAGTCAAGTGGGAGTCAAGGTTGCCTGTCAGTCGATGCGTGGTGAGACGAACGCCAGAGAGAGAGGCTGGACTGTCAAGGAAACTACTAATATGAAGGGTTCTATGCAAGATTAGAATATATTGTATTGTAAAAACCCCTTGGGGTTTAGAAAGCCTGCCTGTGTAAACCACCTTTGAATTAAAGTCAGAGGAGAAATCCGATGACCAAAGACAAAGTAGTATATAAATACTGGTTATTATTAATAACAACATCCATTACTTTCATAAACAGTGAGAAGTTTGTTTTCCTGCCACTCGTGTCCTAACCTGTATGCTGGGTGGAGAGTTGCCAACCCTTCAGGATGGGCCTGGAGTCTCCAGGATTCAGCATCAATCTCCAGGTGACTCCTGAAAGTAATTCTGGAGATTTTAACAGGGCCTCCAGGAACCCCAACTTTACATCATGCTGGAAAAAAAAATCTCCTGGCATAACTTCAGTCAGAATTATCAATCTTAGCTGGGTGTGTAGGAGCACAATGCACTCACTAATCATATCATCCCATATACAGAAACATGAGAAAGGCAGTAAGAAATTGTTCAGGATATCGTATGATGTGTTATTGTTAGCAGGGACTGTAACTTTGTATAGCCTGACTGCCATGGAAGTGTTTGCTTTTATTATTGACAGTACATTTAAAAATAAACACTGGTTCAAGCGTAAACTCATAGAATGAGCTCTGCGGAACATTGCTTGCCTCTGCATTTGAGATTTTCTTGTTCGGAGAGTGAGTACAGCCTCTGGTTTAGCAACCCTGGGCATCCTGTGCAATGAATTACATGTAGTATTTCTCAGGACCTCCTCCAGATACTATAGAATGACATCTAAAAAAAATGTCAATTTCTAGAATTGATTTGACTACTAAAAACGTTCATCAATTTAAAATTTAAATGATGTATTGATGGTGTAATGCTATTCTATCAGTAGGATGTGATCACTTCTAAATTCCCTTATGCTGATGGAACAAGCTATTACACCAGTATAGAAAATTTATGTCAGCGGAAATCCTCTGTGTGATACTATTGTGGTAGTGGTACATTAAACTGGTATAACCTGTATACTGCAGTACACCATTGGGACAAAGGGGCAAAACCAACTTCTGGGGTGTGGCAGGGAAGGAATGGGACATACAGTAGTCTGAATAACATTATGCCAACAAATAACAAAATACATGATGTAAATAAGAACGTGCGTCCTATTGGAGTCAGTAGAGAGCTCCCATGCTGCTCTGGGGAAGGCAGCGAAGAGCCCTGCAACTGTTCCTGTACACAATTAAAACTATCTGGGTTCTCTGACCATGTTCTAGTAAGTTCCTGCTTCCCTGACGTTTCGCCCAATCAAGAACTTACTAGGGAAGCAAGAACTTACTAGAACGTAGTCTGAGAACACAAATAGTTTTAAATGTGTACAGAAATATACTGACCATGAAAGCCTGAGTACCTACATACTGCAGCTGTTGTTGGTGAATATCAAGCACTAGGACTATTGTTCCTGTAATGTTAACAGTATTTTTTCTGAGAAATGAACTTTATTTTAAGAAGGGAGGTGATATTCTTTACATAGGCTTACCAGATCTCCAACCGGGACAGAGTGCTAGATCTTTAGGAGAAGGAATGTGGGCAGGTGTCGCTTGTTAAACCCTTAGAGCACAATCCTAGGCATGTCTACTCAGAAGCAAGCCCCACTGAACACAGTGGGGATTGTGTAGAAAATACAAGTAGAAAATAGGCTCAGGGTGAGGGGATCTTGGAGTTGTTTCATTTACAGGACAATGTGTTCGACTAGAGTCCTCCTGACAGTTTGCCAATAATGCTGGAAGTATCTGTCAAAAATATTTCCACTTTTATATTTGTCAGCAAGAGCAGAAAGGTTAAATGGGTTGCACAATTTTCATGTCGTTCATCAAACGAATTGGTATTCACCGATCAGAAGAACAGCAATTATTAACACTAACCTCTGAAAAAGTACAGTTTCAGGGAGGCTTCAAAGGAATTCTTGAGTCTTTGTGCAAGGATTACTGATTTTGCTCTCCGTCCATCTCATAGTCTAAAGTAGGGATGGCCAACAACTTTGTTCTTGGTGGTGCTACTATTAATCTGGAGGCGGCAATCATGTTTTGATATACAGTGCAACCAACCTCCTTATTGGTTGTTAGGCTCTATTATTCTTTTAATAGCTAATGACCAAGGTATCTTTGGGCCAGTTCTGTTGATCATTGCCTGGCTAGTTTCCCAGCATGCAATACATGTACAACTCCCCCCCCCACCAGTATAGAATGTCCAAATTGCACCTAACCATACAATTAGATGTGATTTGGCCATTCTACCCGCCTCCAACACACACAAGACTGTGTGGGAGCTGTGCACCAGGAGAGTGGGAGATGCACATGCATGCACTCACTCCTTACTGCACATTGGGCTGTTGGTTGCGCAATGATTGTCCAAACTGGCCCACATATGACATCCAAACAGAGACATGAAAGTGTGGACTGCCTCTCTCATAACCTTTGAAAACAAAACAAGCTCTTTTTTCACCCTTAAGTGTGATACTGTGGACAAAACTTCTTACTACAGCTTGATTTTAAAAATTTAAAGGTTTGCACAGTGCCAAATGGAATGTTTTGTGCATCACATCAGGCTTACCTAGTGCCAGCTGTATTCTTGGCCTTAAGAATACAAATCAGTAAAGGCACAAGCACTTGATTTCTAGCCCAGGTAACAATACTGAGCAATTTGGTGGGAATCTCTAAATATCATACAAGTGTAATTTAACTCTCCTCCACCTCTAAATATGTAGGGCTATACAGATGCTTTCAATTCAAAGGGCGAAGTAGATTTGGGAGCCAATTTTCTGCTCTTATTCCTTCCCGTTCCCTTCTAAAAGATTAAAAGACACCAAGCAGACTGGATCAATTTTCTTTTTAAAGATTCTTCTCTTTCTTTCAGATATAAGGAATTTCAGCATTTTTTCCCAGTCAACAACCATTGGAAGAAGGTACTGTACTTCAAAGACAACATTTCACCTGTGTTCTTTTTCAAGTATTTGTTTAGGAATCTTTATAGCAAGTACGAATGTGTTTGATCTTGTTCTTGTTTGACGGGCTTCATGGTGAAACCAGTTTGAGTAGTTTTTTCTTCTTCAAATATTTGTTGCCTGTTTGTTAACAGTGCAATCCTCTGCATGTCTACTCAGAAGTAAGCCTTATTTTGTTCACTGGAGCTTACTCATATGTAACTGTGTTTAGGAATGCAGCCTACATCTAGCTTTACAAATAATATAGCAGAATTGACCATCTTAGACTTTTCCTTATTATACTGTATATCAGAGGCAATGGATTATTTTTTCTGTCACAGGCTAGAGGAAAGCCGGGTCCTCTGAGCACTGTGTGAGCACAGCAAGAGGAGAATAAAAGTTGACAAGTGGGGGATGGGTGCAAAGGGAACAGAACTGACGGCATGCTGACTGAAAATACCCTAGCCCAGCGTTTGTCAGGTTGCGACCCACCATGCCAGCTGGAAGCAGTTGCTTTCCCCTTAACATTGCTGCACATCACCACACTCCTTAAGGTCCTTAAGGTATGTGGTGCCATGCGGCAATGTCAGCAGCAGCACTTCTGGGGTCCTGTCGCTGCTGCGGAAAAAATCCTCGGCAAAAATATTTGGCGAAAACCGAAAGTAGCTTCCAAGTGCGATTGGAAGCTCTTCTGAGGTGCAGGAGGCCTGTAGAGAGAGCCGCAGCCCCTCCCACAAGGCCGACATAACCCCAAATAAGTGAAAAAAACCCTGTCTTTCTATGGTGGCAGGACCCCATAAGTGCTGTTGCCGACAAGTCCACAATGACTTACAGGTTCCCTTACTCACCTGTAAGAGGCAGAAAGGTCGCCCAGGGGGTGGGGGGGCGGTGAGCCTCCGGGCGATGAGCAGGGGTTTGACAAAGTAGCAGGTGTGGGCGACAACCACGCCGTTTCGGCGGCAGGAACAGCAGGCGGCGACGGTGATGGGGTTGGCCCACCCTCCTGCCTTGTGCTTCCGAAGGGATTTGCAGTGGCGGCGGCAGTGATGTCACTTCCAGTGGTGATGTCACGGGGGGCCACATCGCGATGCTACTGGTAAGTGTTTGAGAACCACTGTCTTAGCCAAAGTGCTATCCAGTCCCCTTTGGTACGTAACATACAGTGGAAATTGCCCATGTATTTCAGCACTCTTTGGCATAACACGCCTAGAAATAATTTTAAAGAAATTCAGATTCTTAAGTGCCAAACTACATGTTACACTGTCATTAAAGGCCGACCCACACACCACGATTTCCGTCGTGGAGGCGAGCGAGCGTAGGTGCCTGGCTGCTCGCCTCTGCTCGCTGGCTTCGTCTTCACGAGTGTCTTCCAACAAATAGTCCCTACTGTTGTCCCGCCTTCTTAGAAAGTGCAGCAGTGATTCGCTAAGCACAAGTGCAGTCCGATACACAAGAGAAGAGAGAGAGGGGCAGGAAGGAGAGAAAACTAACAAAACAATTTGTGCCGGGAATAGAATTCATCTTGCTAACTTTTGTGAGAAGGAGAAATGGATCCAAGGGAATCGGAGACTCAAGTGAGTTCCGATTGATTGACATCCCCTTTCATCCCGCCCTCTCATCCGATTGGTGGCTGCAGTAGCTCCGCGTACCTGCCCCCAAAAATCATGGGCAACAAACCATTTTGTTTGTGCCAAAACTTGGGAGAGCACAGCTGCTCCGTGTTCAGCTGCTCTCTTCCAGAATGCTGACCACACAGCTCAACACAGCTCCGTGCGCGTCTGGGACGCGCCGGAAATCATGCTGTGTGGGTCGGCCTTAAGGCTTACAGGCTTGTATTTTGCTATATAGTCATGGATGGTGGTAGTAGTTGCTCTGGATTGGGACTGTGGCATGGGGGGGAAGGGGGAGCTTAAACGTTTGTCTCCACAGCACCAAACAGATCACCCCACCTCACAGCTGCTGTCTACTTAGTAAAGTACAAGCCTGTCAGCCCTAAATATGGATGTAATGTAATGTTTAGCCCTAACTAAATCCTAACTAAGGATTTAGTTAGATGTGCATGCATGCAAATATGTGCAGTTTTAGCACACTCCCTATCATGAACTCTTTGTTTGTTTACTACTGGGCAGTTGCGGGAGCAATTCCGGTCAGGACCAGAATGTGAAGGAAAGTGGAGGTTAACTCTTTGCCCACGCACTCCCCAGTAAACACGTACAGCCAGGTAGAGCCTGAGTCGCCCCGCCCCCCTGTAGCCCAGCCCCCCAGGTGGATCGTCATCTCTGAGCTCAACCTTCTCCTTCCTTCCAGTGTTTCCAGAGAGGCTGTGGCAAATTCGCACCTGGCGCTATTGGCGCCGGTCCGGGATTCCTCCCAGCCCCATAACATTTTAATGGCAAAAATTTGCCCACCTGTAGGGGATATTTGCCTCTGAAGTGGTGATTTGCTGTACTGGGGTCCTCCTACATGGAAGTTATTTCCATACAAGAAAGTTGTCATATCTAAACTATCTCCATATCCCAGTTATAAAACTGACTTTTTGAATGGATATTGCTTACTTACAACTAGTATTGACTGCAAAGAAGTTATTCACCACCAGTAAGATTTTGGGATTATGGTTTGTGATTCTTTCCTGTGTTTTGAAAGGGAAGAGGTGAAAATTGCATAAATGGCATTTAAAGAACGTTTACTTATTGCTGAACAAAAACAGCTCCTCAGAGAATACACGCAATCTTTTTTTATTTTTTTGGCAACCATATACAAACAGATAACATAACAGCTGTGTGTGCTTAAGTAGCTAGAAATCTTCTTAATTCCCCCTCCCACGCAAACCACAGCCCAAACAGTACAGCTTCATTCAGACTGCTGGTCTGTGGCCTGTGAAACTTGCTCCTGCTCCAGGCAAGTCTGGCCTGTGCAGAAGGGCTCAGCTTGCTGAATTCCTGGTTGCGGACCAGGTGGTCCTTGTCTTGTCACACTGACAGCGGGGCAGACTATTGTACTACATCTGAACTGCCCTGTCTTGGCTCAGAGTAAACATAAAGGTAAAGGTAGCCCTTGACAATTAAGTCCAGTCGTGTCCGATTCTAGGGAGCGGTGCTCATCTCCGTTTCAAAGCCGAAGAGCCAGCGCTGTCTGAAGACGTTTCCATGGTCATGTGGCTAGCATGACTCAACACCGAGGCGCATGGAACGCTGTTACCGTCCCGCTGACTTGCAATTTCTACTTGCAATTTCTTGCTTTCGAACTGCTAGGTTGGCAGGAGCCGTCACACGGATTCGAACTGCCGACCTTTCGATCGACAGCTCATGGTTCAGTGGTTTATAGGCAGGTGCAAACCCCATGAACTTTGCCTCCCTCTGTGCACTTAGTGCAGGATCATGCCACCACAGAGGAAGGAGCCATTTGGCTTTTCTGCCTCTGGTACAAACTTGTCTGAGGCGTAGTGGATGCAATTCACTACGCTTAGACTGTATGTGTTGCTGCAAACTCTTTAATCTAAAGTAGTATGTACAGTGGTGCCTCGCAAGACAAAATTAATTCGTTCCGTGAGTCATGTTGTCTTGCGAATAATTTTGTCTTGCGAGTCACCTCCCCTGCCGTGCTATTTACTTTTAAGTATTTACAGTACTCACAGTTCCCAGAGCTCCGCTCTAGTAATGCACACCGTTTCTGGAAGGGAAGGGAAGTTTTATCTCTGCTTTGCCTTTATCTCTGCTGGTATTAGCTATTTGTGATAGCTAATAATCGGTGTGGCCGATTATTAAAAAGCAGCTTTCTCCGCACGGGAATGGCTCCGACAGTGAGGGGGCGGGGCCGCCTCCTGCTCGCTCGGTAACCGGGACTGGGACAGAGCGAAACTTATGGCCCCGCCCTTACCGGAGCGACGCCTCTGGCGGAGGTTTTAAAGTTTTTGCTTGCCTACCCTGCATAATCTTTCTCAAGTCGCCGCATACATCGTGGCAGAAACGTTTGAAGAAGATTTTCTACAGGCAAGTTTAAAATCAACTTTATTTCCTCAATAAAGAACGATACATGGCTGGAAATCCCATAAGAATTGTCTCACTTTCTTTTTAATCTGGTTATTCTGAGCCTGAGGTGGATGTTTTAAATTTAAGCAATAGTCTGCCAGAGCCCATAGGCCCAATGATTACTGATTACCCAGTTTAGTAAGCAGGTGCCAAGAATAAGTCTATGATTAAAAATGGTTCTTCAAAAAAGAGATGCTGTGTGCATCTGTTACAGTGTTTTATCTCAGCTTGATGGAAAGGCCCACATTACTTCAGTGTAAGTGAACATATTCTTACTCCACCCTGCTTGTTTTGAATCTACTGTGCTAATCTCAGGAATGCAGCAGTCAGGTAGTGGGTGTGAGGTGCAGCATTCCAAAAGGGTTATTCTCATTATGCCTCATCCCTTGCTCTGAACTAGGGAGAAGAGTGTTTGGCACCAACCATATGTGGAACAGGGCACTGAGAAGTACCTCTGTGGTGAGTGAATTTCCATGCAGAGTGGAAGCTGGGAGTTTTCTAAAACAGTAAGCAAATATGTATATGTGATGTAATAATAGAGTGTGATGTAGGGAAGGCCATTGATGTCCACTGAGGTAAATGGCCTACTTTTTAACTAACAAGTTAGAAGAGTACTGGGGAGGACGTGAGGGAGAGCAGTAAAATACACACAGTGGACGAACGTTGGGCCTTATCCACAGTGGACTCTGTGCCTTACACATAGGGAATGTCAGGTGTGGGGATTCAGTCTGTGCCTCATCCCTAGGTCTTCTCAGATAAAGAAACCAGCCAGATAGCAAGGAAGCTTCTCAACATCGATAGGCTGGGGGTCGGTCATGTGAAACTATAGCCCTATGAAAGCTTCCAGAGCAGGCTTGCTTGCTGGTTTAAGTAACGGTGAGATTCTGCTACTGCCTTGATCCCACCCAACTCAGATCTAAGTCTAATGATCTAAGCCTAATGAATAAGCCTAGGCTGAATGATATGGGTAAATCTGTAAGTGTAGGTGATTAATACATGGTGTAGTTGCAGCTTGATGTGTGGTGGATCCTGTTTTGCAGCAGGTGTTGGACTCAGTGGCGTCGCTGGAGGTGGGGTGGAACACTAAGTTCCCCACTGCACTGACCTCCCGCATGAGTTGGCCCCACCCCCTTGCCTTCTCCTGCGTGTTGCCTTCGCCCCACTGAATGGCTCCGAAGGCGAGGGGGCGGGGCGAACTCATGCCGGTGAGTAACGGAGGTCAGCGCAGTGCGGAACTTAGTGTTCCACCTCCAGCAACGCCACTGAGTCCACTGGACAATCTTCATGTGCCTCCAAACCACTCCAAACCACTCTGATTCTAGGACTAATGAACAGGGCAGCAGTCATATACAAAACTTGCAGGAAACCAATGTGATCACAATAGGACTGATTATAAAGATTGATTATAGCTGATTCATACATCTGTTAGGTGCATTGAAACATGGCTGCCCAGTGACTATTTAGTCTTTATAGTGAAGTGTGTGTGTTTGTGCTTGTGTTTGTGTGAGATTAGATTGCAGCTTATCATACATTATTGAATGAATAAATGATGACACACCACCATTATGATAGGAAATGTATGGTGAGTTCTGATCCAGGTGTGCACACTTTGACGCAATTACTCATTGAGCTGCTTCACAGTGGACTGAATGGAGATGGGATTCTCTCTCTTTGCCCTGGTGGGTGTAAGGGTGACTATTTTTAATGGCTTCCAACAAGGTCTGTGGGACAAAAGTCACAGTCTGCAACCTTGAACACAGTTAAGATGGGGACAAAACCTGCCTCTCCCTCAAGTCTCTGGGCTCATCAGGGGTAGATTTAGCTGCTACCCCAGTAGTGGCCTATAGCATCTCCTTTTACTTTCCTCAAATAGCTGATATTGGCTTATATGGGGAGGAAAAACAACAACATTGTACCCGGTCAGTGCTTTATTGACTAAAATCCATCCAAACAATGGAGGGCCATGTTTTCATTGACAGGGACTCTATAAAGTGCACAGAAATGCCTTTGCACCTTCTTCCCCAGAGGCACTGCACTGTACAGGAACTCCCTCTTCTAGATGCACCCAGTCTGTCATAATCAGGCTTATCTGGTAAGCCTGGTCATAATGACAAGTATTTTGCTAGTTGTGTATATGACTGAAAGGCTCAACAGTATGTACTGTACGATATCGCACTGTATAATGGTGGAGAGGTGCAGGTGTGTGCTATTTGAACCTGAAGAAGGTATAGGCTGAAATACGACTCTAATCTAAATCTAGTTTTGAAGCCCCTCATTGAGATGAAGAACACACATGCTTTAGTTAATAACTTGATTTCTGTAATAAAGGGATAGCAAAAAATATGGGAAGGAATGAGCCCCAAGAAGCCTAAGGCTCTGGTCTGTTGGGTGTTTCCCCTATCCCCCGACTACAGGGTTTTGTGTGTTTGATCTTTATTACAGTGAAAATGATCCGTTTGCCAGCAATGTCTATGTTTTTGATCTTCCAGTTTTCAGTGCAGTGAAACTTGACTGCCTAGAATTGTTGCAACATTAGGTAGGTCATCAGGATATGTAATAAAAGATAGTATTACTTCTGGCACACAGTCAAATCCAGAAAGATGTATGCATACAAATCACAGGCCATTTAAATATCTGAACATGGCAAATGACCTGTTACTGTTAAATTATATAATAAACTCTGTCTTAAATTGCCTTGACAGGATGGACTTGGGCAGTCTATTTGCACATGTATACTGAGAAGTAAGTACCTCTGTGTTCATTGGGTCTTACTCCCACGTAAGTGTGTATCAGATTGTAGCCTAATTGTGTTGCTTGCAGTACAGCTCTTGCATAGGTACCGTAGGTTAGCAGTCCTAAATTTAAAACAAAACAAAATGTTAAATGCTTCCATATTGCACTTAGTGAGTGATACTCTGAATAAATTATGAAGCTGCCTAGTGGAGGCTTATAAACTCTCTTCATGTATTACATTGAACATGTGACAGGGAGGGTTCAATCTCCCTCCTTCCTTTCATTCATTTATTTTATTTCAGCATTTGTGCTTCATCTTTCTATGATGAATTGTATTCAAGAAGGCCTATAAATATCTCTCTCTCTCTCTCTCTCTCTCTCTCACACACACACACACACACACACACACACACACAAATAAAACAAACAGCAATAAAACCAGCATCAATATAATTTTAAAAAATCTGATATTGAAAAAGAGCAAGTTAAAACTGTGCATCATCCCACTCTAGCTAAAAACCTCTGTCGTGTATGCCGCTGACTGTAGTAGTAGGTTAGGTCTGCTTTCTCCCGGAAAGGGTGCAGCTAGCAAATCAAACAAGCTTGTTAAAGGTACATCTTCTGTCCACTACTATCAGTTGCACATCCATAAGTAGGGACAGTTCTAGAGTACAGAAGCCCCAAGCTGCAGCTGCAACCCCCAAGCTGATCTAAAAAAATAAATCACTCCAGAACAAAATAGTTTTAAGAGCTTGTTTAAAAGCGAGCAAAGTCTTCCTTGGAGACTATTCCATAGTTTTGTCGCAGCAACTAAAAAGGCCTCTCTCTTGTTGGTGAAAGAACAACGAAGGGGGCTGCAGAAACTAACTCATTGCAAATTCCAATTAGGTTCATATGGGAGAAAGTGATTTCAGAAATGCATGGGACCATTTAGGGCTGTAAAGGCCAAAGTCAGTGCCTTGAATTGAGCCTAGAACCAAATTTATCTGAAGCCAATATAGATGGAATAAAATTGGACTAATGTGGTCCGTCCTGCCAAGACCACAGTCTGGTCATCACATTCTGAACTAATAGAAGTTTCCAGAATGCCTTTAAGACGAGCAGTATCCCATAGAATGCATTACAGAAATACAAGCTGCAAGGGTCTAAGACATGAACAATTAAGGGCCCAATCCTATCCAACTTTCCAGCCCCGATGCAGCCGCAATGCAGCCTCGAGGTAAGGGAACAAATATTCCCTTACCTTGAGAAGGCCTCTGTGACTGCCACTCTACCGCAGGATGCAGCGTGTGCCCTGTTGGCACAGCTGCATCAGCGCTGGAAAGTTGGATACAATTGGGCCCTAAGACATTTGTTTATGATAAATGTTATATACCACTTTTCTGCTTTCAAAAAGGAAATCAAAGCATATTACAATTATAAGAAAAACCAAATACCCATAAAACCAAATCAAAACACATAAATGAAACCTAAGTGTCTCAACAGATCCTACACTGCCAAATGCTTGATGGAAAAGGTACTTTTTAAGCAGCTTTCAAAAGGCAGTTGCAGTAGTCTATGATAGTAGATTAGGGCCACTTTCTGCTGAAAAGGGTGCAGCTGGCGAATCAAATGGATTTGTCAGAGGGACTTCTTAGGGCCACCACTGTCAGCTGCGCATCCATAAGCAGGGACAGTTCCAGAGACAGTTCCAGAGAGTATCCCAAACTGCGAACCTCAAAGAGAGTGCAACCCCATCTATGATAGGCTGAACACCTCTTCCAAGATCATCAGTATCACCAACAAACAGTACTTCCATCCTTATTGGATAGCTGAAAGACACTTGCCTGTCTGCATAACGCCTTTTCCATTTTAAACCTTTCCCATTACTGTACAATTTTAACCAGTCAATTAGACTGCAGTCCTCCACACACTTACATGGGAGTAAATCCCATTGAACACAGTGGGTTTGATTTTTAAATAAACATACATAGGATTGCACTGCTAGTCCGTTAAAAGACAGATTACACTGGTTAACACACTTTTTCTGGCTTAAGGTATTCCAACGGTTTTAAGGTAATTTTGGGGCGCTGATTCCAAATCTGGCATCAGTTTTTGTCTATCACATCAGGTTTTTGAGATACCAGATATTGCATTTGATAAAATCAATGAAAAATTTACACTGGTCTACAATTTTTTTTGCTGGCCTGGACTTTTGCAGCTGTTTAGACTAATTTCAGGGCGCTGATTCCAAATCTGATCTTAGCCTAGGAAATACCTACAATAATAGTTGCTCACAGTTCCAGGCCTTTGACTTGCTATCTGATATACAGCGCAATCCTGTGTAACTCTTGCACTGGTATAACAGTAGATCCACTGGTGTAAGTGCACTTATGCCAGTGTAACTTGCCGTACGCCGATAGATGCAAACCGGAAACCAGCGTAACTCCTCTCGGACGTCGTGCACGCGCAGTTTGGATGCAGGACAGATGCCAGCGCAACTCCGCCGGTGCAGGGGGCATTCTGGGGGTGTCTGAACGCCTCCAGAGTGCTCCCTGCACCGGTGGAGTTGTGCTGGCATCTGTCCTGCATCTGAACTGTGCATGCACGGCGTCCAAGAGGGGTTACGCTGGTGTCCATCCTGCGTTCATTGACATATGGCAAGTTACACTGGCATAAGTGCACTTGCATGGGTGGATCTACTGTTACACCAGTGCAAGAGTTGCACAGGATTGCGCTGATAAATGGGCACAGTGGTGGTGTTGGGGTCAGCCAGGTTAGGTTACCTGGCCAGGCTGACCCCTGAATCTTCAGTACTGGTGGCAGTGGTAGCACTTGATGTGCCACCAGGGGGCAGATGAAAAACGCCATGGAGAACTCAGTGCAGGGTTCTTCTTCAGGGCCCATAGCAACCTTGCACCAGCATGCCAAGGCTATGTAAGGCATAAGCATTCCTTCTCTAGTTCACATCATGTTTCACATTCTGTGCTGTTGAAAACTTGCCTCTTGAGAATTACTGTAGGAGCAACTTCATACCAAATAAGTGCTCATAAATTTCTTCCTATGGAAAGAAAGCCCACTATTCTAATATCAGCTGCAATAGCAAGTGGCATATTTGTATAGCAAGTGGCATATAAATACCAATAGCATCTCTGGACTTTTCTTTCATGCACTCGTATGTGCAGTCATCGGTTCTTGACTGATGGATGTGAATACCTTTCCTTGAACTCGGCAACTTCATGCAACTTCGCCGAGTTCAAGGAAAGGTATTCACAAGTTGCAAAATGACTTCATTTTAGCTATAGTTTCCTACTGTGCATTTGATCAATAACAACAGATTATATCTGATTAACTTTTAAAACCTTACTATTTTATTGCACCTAAGATACTTGGTTAGGAGGACTGTAGAAAGAATCTGTATCTGGTAGCATCAGTTGTTTGGGAAGCTACATGACTACATTATAAGTATGCAATGACCAAAAGACTAGCATCTCTTAAGCCAAATTGGATGAAGTTTTGCCTATAAGGGTTTGCCAAGACCAGTTTTGTGCTGTTTTCCCTCCTCTTGATCTTGTTGCAGACTCATCAGAATGGCTGTGAGGGATGGGCTTTTCTTAAACTATGACCAATCACTTTCATTGTGCAAAGTGTTTACAAATTTTCATGTACATCCTTGCAATGATCATGTGAAATGGAACACTACTGTTCTCATATTACAGATGAACAACAGAGACTGAGAGATTAGCCAGGTTGCATAGTACTTCCAAAAGTTTGTTCGGCAAACCTTGTGGGCTCCTCTTTACTGGTTGACTATTCATATCTGTCAAGCACCAGGCCTCCATTTAACACATGTGGTTAGTCATATCATATGAGACAAAACAGGCTTTAGCTTAAGGGCTGTGTTGAGCCAATTTAGCTCAAGGTAGGTGGAGCTATTTACATTCTTTCCTGGTGTACACTGTGCCCACATTAACAATATCAAATTGTTCATTTTGTCCAGATCAACCATATCAGATGGATCAAATGTTCAGAAGGAAATACACCAATAACTTCTGTACTACGCTGTTTTTGGAATGAGAGAATGTGGACATTTGGTGACATGGCTTTTCACTTACTTTTCCCTCCCACGTTCAAGAGCCCACATTATTGCCGAAGCTTATTACTATAGAGTTTTTATTAAATTATTCACTGTGATAGGCTATACTTCACAGCTAAACACCTTATATAAGAAAGCTTAATTATGTTTTAGCTCAAGGGGATCATTAAAGTTTCAGGTCTACAGAGCAACAGTGATATTCAGAGGATGGTTTTGATTCTTCTGGTAACAAACTGAAATGAACTCCTTATTTGTCAGGAGGTAGCAAGGAGAGTCACGCCGGCCACATGACCACGGAGGCGTCTTCGGACAACGCTGGCTCTTCGGCTTTGAAATGGAGATGAGCACCACACCCTAGAGTCGGACACGACTGGACTTAATTGTCAGGGGATACCTTTACCTTTTTAACAAAGAGCTACATACAAAAATTTCTATACTGTTGAGAGTCGCAACAGACAATACCCACTTAATCTTCATTCCTTATGAAAAGTCCTCTGCCTCCCTTCCCTACTCGCCACATCTCCTTTTCTTACAACACATTTATATACAGCCTTCCCCCATATCCTCTGATTCAGCATCTGCAGATTCATTTATCCACGGATGCCGAATCCCCCCATGCATGGGGGGGGTCTCACAGAAAACCGTGGATATAGTGTTCGCCCCTATCTTTTCATGTATCTGCGGGAGGGGGGGGCTGGAACGTATCCCCCGCAGATACGGGGGCCCAATTGTACTTTTCCCTTGCCAGTTCCCAGACAGTTTTCTCCCAACCTAACCTACGTTCCTCAGGAATTCCCAGCATACAGATTTTTAACCTTACAAATAGTTCTGCTATGGCTTGAACTCTTGCTTCTTTTTGCTCTTGGACTCACTTAGGACCCAATCCTATCCAACTTTCCAGTGCCAATGCAGCTGTGCTAATGGGGTATATGCTGCATCCTGCTTGGGGGGGGGGTGCAGTCATGGAGGCCTCCTCAACATAAGGGGACATTTGTTCCCTTACCTCGAGGTTGCATTGGCGCTGGAAAGTTGGATAGGATTGGGCTCTTAATAAAGCATGTTGCACGCTGGGGAGTCAGAGGATGAGAGTTTTTATTCAAAACACCAGAAAGTAGCTTCGGTATGTTCTTATGCTGGTGTGCAACCTGCAAATACTGTATTGTTAATCCAGGTTACAATGAAGAAGATAGATCAAGCATAGTTTTTACATTCACGTTGGAAAGGGATTTGAGCACCAACTCAACAATGTGTGAAAACATTGCTCTTTCAGTCTGCTATCTGTATGGCTGTTGCATACTCTGTAGTAGTAACCAGTGCCGTGAGTGTGAGAGAAGGCAGGCAGAAGCAACCTGCTTAGGTCCCTTCTTACCCCTCCCCTCCTATGGGCTCCCTCAATGCCACCGAGTAGAAGTACTTTTTGTTTATGTGGCTGCCTCTGCTAACACAGTCCTTTCTGACTTGAGAAACCTTTGCCTTGCATCCAGCCACCTTTACTTATATTGGGCAGAGTGGAGCAGTTCTGAACCAAAAATTCAGAAACTAAGGTAGAGGAACAACAAGAATCATTTTTTACTAGGGAGTTAAAAAAATTAATAAAATTCAAGGGAAAACAGTTTTACAGTAGCTTTAAAAGCAGCAGCAACAACAACAACATAACAGCATATGGAATAAGAACTTAATTAGGGACAAACACATCCAGCTAAACTGGTTCCCTGCCATAGCCAAGTTCCAAACTAATGCAATATTTGTCAGAGTATATGTATTCCAGTTTTCAGTTGGTGAGTGTCCTGGGATGTAGGGGGAAGGGGGATACTCGGAAGGGAAACAGCTATGTAGGGGGAAGGGGGATACTCGGAAGGGGAACAGCTACAGCTGTCAGTGACTCTTTGTGGGGCTTAGGGACTTTGGTTGGGGAAGTGGGGGAATGTAGCTTGTGTTTGCGCAAATGTTACCTCAAGATGCTACGCCACAGCTTAGTGCAGTTTCTAGATTTTTGGTGTGCTTGATAAGTCATAACAAACAGCCTTTTGGCACCTCAAGACTAACAATAATAATAATAATAGCAGTAGTAGCAGCAGCAGTAGCATAAGGGTTTCTAGACTGCTACAGTCCACTCAGATGCATAGAATGTTATCCTCGGGGTGAAACAGAACATGATGTTAAATGTGTCATCATCTAGTTTGAGGTTTGCTTTGGAGTAACGATAGCAACCATGTGGAAGTCTGATCCAGACTTGGATTGTGGTGCAAAGGCTGGGGGTGCAATATCATTTTCCTGTCTAAAATCCTGCGTGAAGGTGCCATTGAACAAACAGTACGTTCAGGGACCTATAGTAGCTTGGAGTGGAGGGGATTTTTGGTGGGAAGATGGCATGGAAATAAAAGGGTTAAACAGCCCCTACTTCTATGTTGTGGCCTTGATCTGGATTGCATCAAGACCATGCAGGTGCAAAAGTACACAATGATGCATTTAAGGTCACAACTAATTTCACCATTGGTTGACCAGAGTATTTATATACATGCTTGCTTATAGAGAAAAAGAAAGAAAACCTCTCTGCTTCTTGCCACCTCTGGAATGTATAAATAGCAGAAATATTGATTATTCTTTCTACCACACTCTAGTTCTCAAATGCACATATGTTTTTTTTTTTTCCATGTCCCTGGATAGGGCTGCCCTTTTCTTTTTTGGCAGTGTGTCTGTGCCTTTAACAGATGCATGACACGCAGAAATTCAATAGCTGCAACCCTTCCTGGTATGGAAATAGAGGAAACATCCCCTGTTGGATTTCTGCCTGTCAGCCATCAACCCTAAGTAGGGTGTTCTTATTGGCCATATTAAATTTTTGAGGCATCTATTAGAATTTGTTCACCACACCTATCTGGGGTGTCTTGATAACCCTACTGGGTTAGGGTTCAGAAATAAGTCATTTTGATTTTTTCCCCCCTCAACAGAGCAAGTTCTAGCTAAGCTCGGGGAGGGTTAAAAATAATCACCTGCAGTTGAAATGAGACTAGGGAAGTAGGAAGTGCTGTGGCTCAAGCTTCCTGTATAAATAAGTGCAGCTTTCCCACAGCTACTGCATATGTGTGATGACGTGCTTTTTAAAAGATAATAGCAACATACTCTTAATAGCAGGGAGGAGATTATTTCTGAGAGTGACGAGAGGCTTGGGAGATGAGTCTTGTTCCAGACCTCTAACGTGCAAAGCTTTCAGACACTGTGAGAAGAAATGAAAGAAAGAAATGAAATCTGTTTCCTTCAGATTCTGAGCATTTGCTGGCTGTGACATGAGTCTCGGAAGCACTGAAGAGTGAGTGAAGCTATTGAAAAGTCAAACATCTGGCAATAAATCCTTCTCTGGTCTGGCAAGGTATGTTGGAGTGACCTGTGTTTCTTGATGACAGGAGATGCTAAATGAGGGCTATGGAATTTTTGTGTTCAGTTCTTAAAGGGGAAAGGGAGGTAAAGCAGAAATCTTTTTGAGTTCATAATTTTAATGTAAGCTGCCAGCATTATAGTTCTTAGAAAATCATTGAAACAGAAACAGGATCCTTGCATATTAAATGCCACAAAGCATTCACTATGTATTGATTTCTTCTTTGGGGGGGGGGGAAACTATGCTATTTTTTATTAGCTCATCATTGCACTAATACTGAGATTTGACTGAAAATGCTCATTGTAATTGACTGGCAGTAAAAGAAATTCAAATGGCATAATATCATTATAAACGTACCTGCTCCGGATGGAAACTTACAGCACAATCCTATGCATGTCTACTCAGAAATAAGGCCCATTGAATTCAGTGGGACTTACTTCTAGGTAAGTATGTGTAGGATTGTAGCCTTGGATTCTATTCTGTATGTAAAAGGATGATCTGTAGGTGCCAAAGAGAGGATCTGCTAGAAATATATACATTTATTGTACTTGTGTCACTTCTACCTTTTGTTACACTGTAGCAAAATGTGTGTACCTTGTGGGAGAGAAATAATCACTAAAGTATTCTTTGTTTCTCAAAGGAATATTTTTATGTATTTATTCATTTCTTACCTCCTGTTTAGGCAAATAATGTTATGCTCGCATATATTGAATGTGTAATATAAATATTTTTGGTTCATAATGTCCATTATTTTATTATCAGAAAAACAAAGCCATATATGTTTGTGTGTCTGCATATTTATAGACATCTTGTATACAGTAACGTCAATACAAAGTAGTCTCTGCTCTTTGCCTGTGAGTAATGTTCTGCTTTAAGGCTTGTTCTTAAAGTGCAAGTCAGTTCTAAGATCCAGAACTCCTGTTAAATATTCTGGAAGATTTTAAAAAATGGTGTAGTAGCATGATTTCTCAGGCTTATTAATAAATGTGCCAGAGATATTTCTGAAGATGCGCCTTCAGTGTCAATGCTTGTGGAGCCTTGGCTTGTGGCATAGAGCAGAACAGAAATCTTGCAGACACGTTAGCTCTTACATGATCAAATTGGGTAGAATTGTATATGTGAATGGGCAGGATTGGGATAATGTCTCCTGGGCTTATTCTTAAGCTGTGTGGTTGTAACTTCTGCACGGAGGTCAATGCATGTAGGTTCTGAAGATCTATACCATCCATTTCTGCAGGGTACAGACTGTCCAGAGCCTATGCTCCCTGGCATACTCACGACCATACAGAAGTTACTACCTGTACTTGGGAATCGGTAGCAGCATCAACAGGTGTGATTCCACCTTTTCCATGTGTACTTTTCTACCTAATTTGATCATCCACATCAACATTTTGAATAGACTGTCTGAGTGGATTGTTGTTTTAATAAGAATATTTATATACCATTTTTCAACAAAAAGTTCACAAGCTGTTTTACATAGCTAAATAAATGGTTCCAAGTCTCAAAAGGACTTGGACTCTAAGAAGATGCAGGAGTGCTCCTTGTTTAATGGGCCTTAAGCTGAAAGTTGGGAGCTTGAGGAGCTGTGATTTAGAGCTGCAGTTTTCAGTGAGTGATTGGAAGGGGGCAGTGTGTGGCAAACTTTTTTTTTGCCATTTCATCTTCGGTTATATTGGAGAGCTTTTCTATTAATGGTCACTTTATTCTGCAGCTTCCATCCCTCCAACCAACAGATTGTTGGGCATGATTTCTCTGATTACCAGACAAATTAGGACTCTTGAGTGATGAAGACCCCAGTTCTCTGAGCTGGTTTTTACTTCTCATGGTGCTGGGAGTAGAAGGGAAAACGGACTATATGTTTCTGTTCCTTTAATAATCTCTACTTTGCTGATAATTGAAATGAGGGGATTCCCCTTTTCATTTTAATCAAACTATAGGCAGCATGTTTCATTTTTTAACTTCCTAAGATGCCAAACTGAGCAGGTCTTATCTTCTTGTGAATGTGTCACTTGCAATGCAATCCTACCCAGCTCCTCCACCGGTGCAACCAGTGGAGGAGGGCAGAATGGAAGTCTTTAGAGGGGAAAGAGGATTTAAATCTCCTTTGAATCCCCCTTTAGAGGGGATTTGGATTCCCTTTCCTTTCCAGGGCCTCCAGTTCTCGCTGCACCAGTGCGGAGCAGGATAGGATTGTGCTGTTAGTGGGTTCTGCTACTAACTTCCTGAGATCAGTAGCAACCTTGGACCTTGTGTATCTGGTTTCCTTTGCAGAAACTACTGGTTTCCTTGAGCCGTGATCATTGTGCAACTGTTTTTCAGTGAAAGATAGCCAGAATTAGTCAGGAAGTTCCATACCGCATGGTGACCAGAGGTAAAATCACAAGGTGAAATCTGTCATTTAGTTTATGGCAACATTAAGGGTGTTAGCATGTTCAGACTCGAGAAACTCTCTCACATTCCTGGTGAGCTACAGACTGATGCATGGGGTGCAAAATGTCCAACCGGCAAATCTGAATGAGCTGATCTGGTTCCAGATCAAGGCTATATGACCCAGAACTGAGATAAGATCAGATTTGTCAGTTGCATCTATCACTGATGCCTTTTTTTTCTTCCAGAGTTTGGGTTTTTCTTTTTGTTTTTTGCAGAACTAAGAGAGTGGAGGGATAGGTAAGCAGGGGCATAAGAGATAGGCTTACCAGATTTCTTCCCGGGACAGAATGTAGCCCTTTAGGAGAAGGAATGTGGGCAGGTGTAGCTTGTTAAACCTTAGAGCACAATCCTAGGCATGTCTACTCAGAAGCAAGCCCCAGTGGTGCTCTAAGGTTTAACAAGCTACACCTGCCCACATTCCTTCTCCTAAAGGGCTACATTCTGTCCCAGGAAGAAATCTGGTAAGCCTAGCCATGAGGATTAGAAACTTGGTGGCCTATTTATTTTTCTAAAACCTACCATGTTCTACACTCGAGTTCTACACTCGAGTTTGCTGTAATTCTGATTCACAGATCTTTCTGTTTGCTTAAAGAGTTCCTGTACACTGAGCAGTGGACTTTGGTGTGATGAGGAGAACAGGATACTTTGCCCTTTCTTTTTGAAAATGAGCGTAATAGGCAAATAAAGAGTCTGCCCTGATCGTTCACAACAGGGCAGATATTCTTAACAGTGATAAAATCCAGAGGCAACAAGATCTGATTCTATTCTGTTCTGACTTAGTTGAGCACAACACTAGAATTTCTGCCCCTAGAGTCTGACTTGCATTAAAAATGCAATTTGAGTGCTGCTGAAGTACAGGTTACGTTTGCAGCATTCACAAATGTTTACTTAGTTGCCTGTGCCAAATAGCTTTGTGCTGAGTGTTCCATTGTCTTTGTCTTGCACATACAAGGTATTGGTTCAAGAGAGACTATCTGGGCCTTATAGTAACAAGGAATATTACTTTAGTACTGTATAATCAAAGTTTAATTTAAAATGGTACAGCCAAGACCTCCAAACATACATATGACACGATTCTTTTGGACAGAGGCCCAAGCCTGGACAAACATGCTTGTTTGTGTGCCAAAGCTCACAATTTCTGTGGTTTCAGAGAAATCACTTGGAGTGTGCCACGTTACTTCAAGCTTTTACTTGATCAGGGCCCTAGGCTATAGTGACCGCAATAAAAGCAAATACTTGCCTACCACTGAGGAATGCAGAAATGGAGCATATGAATAAACAAACATCTTTTGTTCTTTGAGTCCAGATTCTGTAAATACTTGGGCCTCTTTAACTTTAATTGCATAGTCCTTCGTCCAGAGACATCAACATATGCTGATATAGCATTAGCATCGGCAAGGTCAGCCATTGCACTCCCCTCTTTTCCAACACCAGTGTGTGTCTGGCTTTCACACAAGCATTTGACAAGGTTTGGTCCATGTTGAATGCAAATTTTGTGTCAAATGTTCCTCCATTTACTGCACTTCTGATCCCAATAAAGTGAATGGAATGCCTTCCACTAAACTTGGCGAAAGAAGAAATTAAGCTACAGCAGCTTTGGTCACTTGAAGGGTTGGGGAGTCAGGTTACCTTTGCTCTTTTGGTTTATTATCTCTGAGGTTTGAAGGAGCGTGTTAGGAGCGTGTTAGAGTTCTATGGTCAATTGCAAGGTTCTCTACAATACTTCGAATTGTTAAGCAGGGTCTTCTGTGCCTTCAAGGAAGGAGGTGATTGTGATCAGAGAGAGGCATCATCACATTGCAGCCTTGTTTTCTCAAGCTAAAAAAAAAAATCTCCTGAGCTATTGTGCCCACACTCACTCCCACTTAACAGTATTGACTTTTCAGTATTGGGAAGCTCAGGCCTGGTTTAATGCTTTCTCTCTATTCCTCTGCTGTAGTCATGGGAATAACGAAGAAGCATTTAGAAGTGCATGAGCTGAGTCATTCATAAAGGAGAGAGTCTCCCTGGATAAGTGGCAGAAGTATGTCCTTGGGGTCGGTATTTAACCTGCTCTGGAGGGGGGGGGGTCATACTCTCCCTTAAGGATCAGGTTAGTGACTTGGGAGGGCTTTGGAGCCAGTCCTGCTGCTGGATGCCCTAGTGGCAGTTGTGGCGAAAAATGCTTCTTAACAGTTTAGGCTTGTATGCCATCTGTGTCCTTTCCTGGCAGAAGGATCTGGCCACTGTAATTCATGCCCTGGTTTTGTTTTGTTTTTTGTTTTTTTCAGATTAGGCTCTTGCAATGCTCTCTGCATGCCTTTGAAAAAACATTTGGGAACCACTGATGCAGACTGCAGCAGTTAGAGTTTTTCACCAGCTTTAATGCACAGAGCAAATTTCTCTGGAATTTAACCACTGTTCTGGCTCCCAGTAGGACCCTAGACCCAATTCAAAGTGCTGGTAATATCCTTGCAAGCCATAACCAGTCTGGGTTCATGATATCGCAAGGACTATCTACTTTCATGAACCTTCCCAATTGCTTTGAAAATCCTTGGGGGGCCTTGCTCCAGATATTTTCCACCAACAGTAGTATGGCAGGCAACTACCAGAGACATGAACCTTCTTACTAGAGAATCTCAATCTGTGGAGCCTCTTCCCAGGGAAACTCATCTGGCCTCTTTACTGTTTTCAGGAGAAAGGTAATCAAGACCCTCTTTTACAGAGGCTTTTGAGGAGACCGAGGGCTCTGGGTTTGACTTTCTGCAGCTTTTTACTGAGCCTGCTGCTCTGTTGTTAATTCTTGCTCCTGTTGTTTTTGTCTTCTGTGGGTTATCTTCATCATATAAGCTGCCATGTTGATTTTTTTAAAAACTAAAAAGCAGCATGTACATGTGTTAAATAAAAACATTTAGATACTTGTGGTGAATGCTTTTTTGTAGCAGAGTATTTCATAGCTATGAAAAAAAAATGTGCTTAACATACTGTAGGCCATTTCACACCAATGGTCCCAGGGTTTGAACGGTCTGTCATTACTGACACTGAATTTCAGATATAGCAACTCCATGTTCTCGAGCAGAGATCTTTATCAAACCTTCAGTCTTTGATAGCTGGGTTAGACTCCTGCACCACCTTTGTGCATAGTGTTTTGCGTGTGTTTCAAACTATAAAGGGGCATGGAGGAGGTCATGTTACAGGAATGGCCACACAACAGGAGGAGATTGAGACCTTTGAGTAGAGGGCCCAAGGTGACTTTTGGATGTGAAGGCAAGAAAGCAAGTCTCAGACATCTATTGGAAGCAGTCAATTAGCAGGATTATTGTAGCAGCGGAGATGATGTATCAAAAGTGAAGAAGTACCACTTCAGTATTGCCCATAGTGCCCAAATGCATAAAGGAATTGGTACTATGACCCTCAAAAAGTTGAATAAACAAATTGAGAAATTGTACACAAGCATTAATAGTAATTTAGGTTTCTCGTTATGCCCTGTGATCTGAATTTATATGGTTCAAGCCTAATTTTTGCCTTTTCTTATTCAGCTCTACAGAAAACGGTTAGTACAGTGGATGTACCGGTACTTAAGTGAAGTGAGTAGAGTATATTGCAGAAGACATCTCTATTTTTCTTTTTTCAGTAGAAAAAAAGACCACAGAACAACAAACATGGAAAGCCATGGCTTAAATATTAAGAGTAATATTAAGCCAGTTTGGACAATACTTTCTGAACTGACCTCTCCTTGCAACCCTGGCATGGCTTTCACCTTTTGCTAATTGCTTTGGGAAGGGCCGGGATAATCTAAAATGCCCCCTTCACAAGTGATCCAATGCTACTTTAGTATGTGAATCTAAATACTAGATTTAGATCTACACATACTACGTTCACTTTAGTACGTGAATTGCATTTGAGGGGGCATTTCAGATGAGCCCTCCTCCCACACGATTTTAGCAAAAGGAGGAAAGCATGATGAAAGGAGAAGCAGGATGTGTGTGTTGCTGATCATGTGAACAAGCAACCTAGGATAGTGGCACTGTCAAATAATGCATTCCACGTAAATCATTTACTGGGGATCCTCTAGGTGTCTATTACTGAATCCCTGAGCATTGAATGAAAATGGTTCTGGGACACGTACACACCAAGTACAATGGGGTTTGAGCCAGGCCTCTTGGACCTCTCATTTGCTCCTATAAACAGCTCCCATTGTATCTCTGTAGCTGAACATAGCAGGAGAAGAAGAATAGTGGTCAGCAAGCTGTTTTTTCTTTTCTTTTCCATGAAGGTTGTCTTCCATTGGTACTCTTATTGAGGAACATTTAATAAACTCTGGAGTTTTCCAGAGCCTAATATGAAAACCACAGTGTCAAATTGTGCTGTGAAATGCTGTCATACCTATGTTATGGAACATTATTGCTCTCTTCAGTTGACCTGGAGTTGAAGCAGTATGCCCTGTATTTTGGCTTTGTGTTTAATGTTATGTGGCTGCATCACAACTGTCAATAAATAATTTTTATAAGAACCCATTGTAGTTTAACATTAACAAACATTCATTCAGTTTGCCAAGCAGCAGTTTAGCTTTTCTTATTAAATTTTAATCTTACAGTTATGATCTGTCTTCAAATGACTGTGTCTTTTATTGTGTCTTGTTGAAAACATTGGGAAAGTGTTAAACGTGCATTGATGCCAAGTGGGGGGTTTCTCCTGTCTCATTTGAAAGTGACAGAGGTTATTCCATCAGGGAAGCGAAACAGAACTAAAGGAAGGAGCATTTATGTGAAACTCTCGTTACCGATATTGGAAGTTAAACTCAATTTTGTTTTAACTGAAATGGCAGCAGGGTTGTATTCCTAATTTTTCCTGTGTTGATTTTTCTGCTCTTTATTAACCTGAAGCAGATAGCATCGATTACAAAAAAACACACACACAACTGTCCTCTGTAATAAGTAATGGGAGATGGCTTTAGATGTGGTATTGACTCCTGGCTTGTTAGTGTGAGGAGATGTGGGAACAAACTACATATTACATTAAATGTATCCTTAGAAGTACCACTGGCATGAGATATATAGTGCTAGGATGGATGGGAGTTCGTTCCAGGGATGGTGTTGGAGGTCAGCCAGGTGGGACACAATCATCAGAGGGACCACTTGGCCAGGCTGGCTTTGAACCCTCGGTACTGAGGACAGTGGTAGTGCCAAGTGCACCAACAGGCACCATAGTGGCCCAGTACAGGGTTTTGCCCCAGGTCCTCCAGTAAGTATCCTGAAGCTAGTACTGATTAGTTCTCTTGAAATGACATGGCCCAGGAACGAAGTCTATAAATGCATATCATTATTTTTATTTATTTTTCACATTTTTATACCACCCTTCCTCCAAGGAGCTCAGAGTGGTGTACATATTTCCTCCCAGTGGCGTAGTAACACCTGGGGCCCTGATGTACAGGGCCCCAGGCGCCAAGCTTCCGGGGGGCGCTCACCTCGGACTCAAAGCTGGAGCGCGGCGCCCGCCCGCAGCCATAAGGAGCAGGCGGCGCTCCAGCTTTTGAGTCCGAGGAGAGCGTCCTCGTCGTCGTCTAGGCAACGCGCACAGTGCGCGCCCGCAGCCACAGGGTCTGGGCGCGCGCTGCGCGTTGCCTAGACGACGATGCTGTTGCTCACCTGGGACTCGAAAGCTGGAGCGCCGCCTGCCCCTTATGGCTGCGGGCGGGCGCCGCGCTCCAGCTTTCGAGCGACAGCGTCGTTTGACATCACGTGACGTTCGGGGGGCGCTTGGCCAGCCCCTGCCCTCCTAGCCCCAGGCGGCAGGAGGGCTGAAGACACCACTGTTTCCTCCCCTCCTTTTTGTCCTCACAACAACCCTGTGAGGTAGGTGGGGCTGAGAGATAGTGACTGGCCCATGGTCACCCAGGAAACTTCATGGCTGAGCGGGGATTTGAACCTGGATCTTCCAGGTCTAAGTCCGACTCCCAAACCACTACACCATCATTAGCATTTAAAGACCTTCTGAATCCTTAATTAAACATTTAAACTTAGGATTTAGGATAATAACTGTAAAATGTAAATGTTTATGATAACGACCCCCCCTCCTTGTCTTGCATCATAGTTTCTCACCCACTTCATTCTTTTTTCAAGTTACTTGAGTTTTATTGGTTGCCAGCGATATTAGTGAAAAACCAGTAACTCTGTACATTTGATGCTTTTAAACAGATGAAGCATTTCTTTATCATTCCTCCCCCTGCCACCCTGCCAATGTATTGTACGTTATTTGGCCAGATTATCATCTTAAAGAGTACACAAAACAATTATGAAAGATTAGAAAACTGCTTGTGGCTTCGTGCTGTAGACAGACAAGAGAACTTTCCAAAGCCAGGAAAAGACAGGTTCTTTAGCACGTATAGTGTGCTTGCATGCTCTCCAAAGGTTCCCAGACTAATGGATTTTAAAGGTTAAGTAAATGTAAGTCTTGTAGTTTAACTCGGGTTTTCACTTGGCATAATAAGTCTTAAAATCAGTTTTCTCTTGCAGGTTGCGTACATCTGTAATGGCATTTATTTTTGAAGCCCACCCAGACACTACTTTGCAGGTCCCTCATGCAGTGCTGTCTCTGAATATAAGCAAGTTTGGGACTAGCCGGTCCTGAATCGAAGCCCACCCATGAACACCATGTTTTCTTGGAGAAAGACTGGGATATAAATGTAACTGCAATGGGAAAATCTAGTCCAAGGCCTCTTTCTGAGTTAGAAAATATATATTGTTGACAATCTCTAATCTCATAATTAGGCCACAACATTTAGTAACCACGAATTAATGTCTGAAATTAATCCTGAATGTAAATTCCATTGTGTGTGGAAGTAGAACAAGGAAGAATATACGCCCTTCCGTTCTGTTATGTTACTGGAAAAGGGCTTTGGGGATGAGACATCACTCAGCTGGGTGTTAATTAAAGTGCAAGAAAGTGTATGGATTTGCACTGACACAAAGTAGGACAACTTCAGGTTCAGTGATGATTGAAGTGTGCTGAACACTCACTTTGAATTTGTACGACTTTTACGACCCTTCGGGGTCCTTACGCTAGAAATTGTAGCGAATACGTAGTACAGCATTTCAAGTAAACTGCATGAACTTCTTTCAAGTTATTACAGAGAGAAACAGATCAGCCACTTCACTGGCAATTTGTTGGTGGCAAACATTGACTCTATAGTATCTTAGCAATAAATTCTTGTTTGTTTGAAGCAGCTACTCTCAGCATGCAACCTGAACTTTGTCTAGGGTTGCCAACTCTGACTGAAGCTGATCCTGGAGATTCCCCCCCCCCCAATATGATGTAATGATGGGAATTTCTGGAAGGTCTGTTAAAATCTCTAGGATTGCTTCTCCAGTAACCCCCTGGAGCTTGATGCTGATTCTTGGAGATTCAGGGCCAACCCTGGAGGGCTGGTCATCTAATTTTGCAGGGTGGGGAGGGAAGAGAGAAAAGCATAATCTTTTTTAGAAGATTGTGCGATGAAGTATCGGGGACCCCCCCACACACACAGGGAAGATACAGGGAGTGAGAACTGATATTTTGAGGGAATATTCTTGTTTCTTTTTAGTATAAATTGCCCTTGCCTGATTTCCCTCTTCAGATGCAGTTGCTATTCCTTGAAAGTGTGGGTGTGCACTCAATTAACTGCAAAAACAAGCAAAAAAGCTGTATAATACGAGACTTGGGCCAGGATTGAAAAGAACTATGCAGCAGCAATCCTCCATGTGGTACTCTGCAAGCTCTTTTTGAAACTGAGGGAGCTTTCAAAAGCAGCCTCGGCTGACAACATCCAAGTCAGTGGACAAAGTCTGAACCCCTTTGGGTTTGCATAAAGTAGCTCTTTGGCTCTGAGCTTTACTGGGGGGGGGCAGCAGGGGGCTCGCAAAGGGCAAGGCATCCTGGTGTTGGGGAACCCAAGGCAATAACATGTTTATGATCTCTGACATAATTACTGCTCAATGGGGGCTCATTCATTCTGAGTGACCTCCCTTCCCGTAGGCCCCATTTACGTTTTACTTCTTATATGTGATGCATTAAGTCACTTCAGCTGTGCCAGAGATCACCAAGACAAAGCAACAGAAGAATTGTCTGCTGAACAAAATAGACAGAAATGCTGATGTTGCTGTGTCCATTGCTGAGAGCCTGCAAAATGAATTCGTGACAACTCTGCTGTATACCTCACCCCAAGGCTGACTCTATCTTCTCTTGAAAAGTCTGTTTACATTGATTAAAATCTCTTGGACATTCCACTCTGTCATATGGCCCCAGTTCTATTATTATAAAGTCCCTGCAGTGCAGTGATAATGGAAATAGGAGAATAACCCCTCTTCTGCAGCAGTCCCACAGCCTAGGGCAAAATATAAGTCAAGAAATAGGTTTGAGAAGAACAAATATTGCTTCAGAACTTCATATATTCTTCAAAGAAAATTTACTATGAAAGTTGTGTGTTGTGATATAGTAGTACACAAGAGATCAAATTAACACCTGGTTTTGAACATCAATATCTTTTCAGTAAGGATTAGACCAGGGGTGTTAATTCATTTCATATAGTGGGCTGAATAGCATTCATGGCACCTACTGAGGGCCGGAGGTGACATAGTTAAGCAGGAAGTGATGTCATTAAGCAGATGATGGCCAGAAATAAGCGCTTTGTTCTCACATAGAAACTCATTAGTTGCAAATGACGGAAGAAAAAATGTGCAGATCTCATACATTGTTTGATGTGATCAGGTGATGGCGTTGGACGGCAGGAGAAGTTTTTGCAAGTGCTTTTTGTTGGGGCGGAGAGGAAGCTATCTCTGAGGGCGACAACATTCCAATGAGTTTTCTTCCAGGCAGTCTGAGAATGAGGTGTGGAGAGGTTCCGTAGGTGGCTCTATAGCTTTCAGTTTTGATTTTGTGTTAGCTAAGCTATGCTAGCTTTTGGAGTCCTTTTATGGTAAAATGTGGTGAAGTGACATTGTTTAAAGTCTAGTGGTATTTTCCGCCTTCCTCTTTGCAAACATTGAGTTGGCATTTTGTGAGACAACTGGCTGAGGAGGGAAAATATCTGTGTTGTTAGGGGAAGGCTTTCTCATATGATATAGACAAATTCTGCTAATTATTTAGCTGTCAGTGGGCTGTTGTCAGAGTTTGACAAGGTCTGTCACTGGCAGAGGGCCCGTGTTCCATGAAAGGATTGACCAGTTGGCCCCTGAAGCCGCCCCCCTCCAACTTGGGCGGTGATGAAACCTCTTTCCCTTGGTTGCTCCCCAAGCCAGCATGCAAGTATGATTGGCTGGGCTGGACAGGGGGAGAATGAGGAATATGCAAAGTTTCGGGGAACGATCCACCACCCACCTGCTTGCTCACCCCAGCCAGGCAGGCTGAGGAAAGAATAGGAGAGCACAGAGTATGCAAGAATGGGAAGAAATGGTGCAGGAGGAGGAGAGTCTGGCTATGGGGAGGTTGTACAAGCACCCTTCCCCATGCCAACCTGCCACCATCTCTGCTACAGATTTCTGGGCCTACATAGGGCCTAGGTAGACATAACAAACAGTAGCCATACTTGTTTGATCATGAGTCTTCCCATTCACAAATCTAGTAAGGTGTTTTGAAAAGGGGTGTGCAAGGAGCTAAACGCGCTCCTGCCTTACGTTCCTATATCCTATTGCACATTGGCACTTTTCTCCCAATGTGGGACATTTCTGCTATATATGATTGGTTGTAGGGCTGGAGAGAGTCCTTTGGACAATAGACTACAGGTAGGTGAGGGGACCAGTTTCAGCTAATCTCAACCTCATTTGATTAAATTAGATGTCCTCCAACCCCACTTATGTATATGACAGTCATGTGAACATTACAAACATGACTGGTGCTCTCCTGTATATTTTGCCCCCTACATTCTACTAAACTAAACTTACACCCACGTAAGTGTGCATAAAAAAGTCTGTAGCAAAAACGTCTGTGCCTTAAACGCTCCATTTTGATATTTGAAGGAATTCCCTATCAGTTTAATTTTCAATCAAATCTGTGTTATACAGTGAACCCTTGCCTTACAATGGTAATCTGTTCCAGAGACACCATTGTATTGTGAAAATATTGTAATGTGACACAGTTTTATTTATTTATTTATTTATTTATTTATTTATTTATTTATTTATTTTATAGAATTTATACCCCACCTTTCTCTCACAGGGCAACCAAGGTGGCTTACAATAAAAACATTAAAATACATATATACATTTAAAATCAAGAATTAAAACAATTAAAACGAACAGCCCCAGTGGGTCATCCACATTTACATTTGTTAAAAGCCATTTGTTAAAAAGCCAGCCAGCCATGTCAGACATCAAATGCTGATCTAAATAAAAATGCTGATCTCAATAAAAATGTCTTAAGGCCCTTCCGAAAGGTCTCTAAGGAGGGAGCCGTTCTCAATTCCAGGGGGAGGGAATTCCACAGTTGGGGCGCCAATGCCAAGAAGGCCCTATTCCGCACCGCCATCCCCCTCACCTTCGTCAGTGGCGGCACGGTTAACAGGGGCCCCCCTGATGACCTCAGAGTACAGGAAGGCTATAAAACACAGATTACAAGACTGTATCGTTCCCTCCATACACATAGCTACAATGTTGAAGATGCTGCTATTGACTGAGAAGCTACCAAACACTTGTATTTACATCACTGATTGGTTTATCTATCACTCATGAGGTCCTTTTAATGGCAGTTGTGAGCCCATTGTAAAGTGAATAACTTATTGCAGTGGTTCTCAAACTGTGGGTCGCGACTCACCATTGGAACCAAAAGCTGCCCCCTGCCGCCTTAAAGGGGCAGAGACAGCATGGCAGCAGTGGCTGCGATCCCGGGGATAGCTGCTGAAAAAGCCCCCGAAACAGCTGTTTTTGTACTTACTGGGGCTTGGGGGGCTTAAGGGAGACCTGAGTGACCCTCTGCAGGCTTCCCCGATCTTCAGCTTGCCAAAAAACGGTGATTTTCGGGCGCTTCCAGTTTTCACAAAAAAAATGCAAAAAAGGAAGCTCCTGTAAATCGTCGTTTTTTGGTGAGCCGAAGATCGGGGAGGCCTGCAGAGGGTTGCGCAGGCCTCCCCGAAGTCCCCCCCCAAGGCCCGGTAAGTACAAAAACAGCTGTTTTGGGGGCTTTTTCGGTGTCAATCCCCAGGATCACCGCTGCTGCTGGCCATGCCCCTGCAAACACTCAGCGTTCTCCCCACCTCGCGGGGAGAACTTTGAGAAATGCTGACTTATTGTATAATAAACATTGTTTTACTATCGAGAATCCATTGTGATTTGGTTATAAAGTGATCCCAACGTGAGGGTCCATTGTATCCTACTAACTCCAAGTGATGACATGCTAAACCTTAACTTCTTTGGTTCCATATTTTGCTGTGGGCACCAAATGCAAAACTACATGTAAGAAATACTGTGACACTTCACAATATGGTGGTACTTCTGACATGTGGTAGTAGCAGGACTTTGTAATAGTAAAACTCCCAAAAATATGTATTTTCTTGCTGGAGGCATCGGATTAAGCAGAAAGTTTAAATGCAAGTAAAGGTAGCCCTTGATGCATCATTGTATTGTGGATGATTCACTGATAATGATTGTTGCAGCAATTACAGAACAGTGGATCCTGACTTGGATAAGAGGTATTGTTCCCAAAGCTTCTGGTAAGAGCTGCTATTCCAGTTCTACCCATAAGAAATTAGTTGTTTCTAATGGCATGTAAAAGCATGCAGGGGTGGTTTATAAGTATGTAGAGGCTGAGGGTTACTTTCCCAGGAACAAACTGTGTAATGCAATAACCTTTTGCTGTGGAATTCATTTAATAAAAAGATGTACCTTTGCTAATTGAAGCTCATACCTCCTTCTGATAGTCATACCAGACAAAAAAACAAATAACCATTTGCTGATCCCATCAGTAATGAAGAGCCATTTTAAATGCACATTTTGCCTACCGGTACATGAAAATAGTCTATGTGTAGAAAACATGTTTACACAGGCAATTGTGATGTGTTCTTATTTAGCCTTGGGTGAAGAAGTGATGTCTGTTGGCTTTCCAATATTCTTCATGTAGGAGAAATACCTGTGAAGCAGTCCTGAGATAATAGGTACAGAAGTAAGTCCCACTGAATTAAATGGAACTTACTCCCCAGTAAGCATGTATAGGATTGTTCCCTAACCCACGGACATTGAACAAAATGAATTTACACTTATGTATCCTGCATAGAACCATAAATGATGTCTTAATTAAGTCACATTAATATAAATTATTTTTGTCCAACAACATCAACTATCTAGACCCCCATTTTGTTGTTCAAAGAAGCCCTGTTTTTTTCCATCCATAGAAGCCAACATACATAAGTGAAGGTATTGTGTCTGAATGTGTCTGGAGCTGACTTATAGGCAGGCCTGTAAAATCCTGAACTTCAAAATTGATTTGGAGTTAGATTAGTTTGGGTATTAGCTCTTCATTTCAGGCTTACAAATGTGTGCAGGCATAGGAGTAATTGTAGTGTCTCTCTCCAAAATGTCAACTACCTGAATTAGCTATTTGCTGAACTTTCAGCCTCCGATGTCCCTGAATTAAAATTTCCCTTCAGTTCTCTCCTGCTAGAGCTGCTTCTTGTAATTCACTGGGCTACCTGCTCAGCTGTATGCAACTCTTTCTCCGGTGGACTGAGGCAGCAAAACGTGCCTTTCACCAATGAGATGATTGATTATGGCAATGGCACTTCTGACACCACTCTGACCCAGATATAGGTCATACCTGTACTAAGCAACATGCTGAAGCCTATTGTGATCACACCTATGATCAGTCATCCAGATCTTGACAACTAACCATATATGATTGGTGAGTTGTGTATCATGCTGCTGGTGGTTTTGAGATATAAAGTACCTGTACCTTTCAACATCCTTACTGCTGCCTCTGTTGTGATCTATTCTTATGGTTAGAAAAACTCTTCCTAAAATTTAATCCAAATCTACCTTCCTGTAGCTTAAACCCCTTGTTTGTTGTCAGTGAATAAAATAATGGGGTTGGTTGGCCCTTCTTTCAGATGTCTTTTGTAACTGAGAGTGTTGTCAACACTTCCTAATACCCCCCTCCCCCGTTAAATAAACTTAGTTCCTTCAACCTAGCCCTAGGTCCACAAACACAGTTGCTAGGTCAGCTGTGATGACCATAACTGTTGGGGACCACTTGTCACTGAGCCAACACAAAGTGAGAGACACCATCCCTTCTCTGAGTTTTCTGCATGGCACACAACTTGGGGGTGGGAAGTGTCTCTCATTTCATGCTTGGAAAGTGGCGGGAGAGAGAGAGATGTAATATCTATGTAATATCTGTGTGTGCCAGAGGGATAGGGTAGGGAGACTTGTCTCTGATCTTGTTTGGGGCTTTGGTGGCACTTGGAAGCAACAAGAATTCTAGTGTTTACAAACACCGCTGTTAGTGCAAGAATCAGAGATGAGACCCTTGCCTTCCTGAGTTTTCCATGTAGGCCAAAGGACATTGTGTGGGAGGGACAGAATCAGTAGTGACTACAAATAATGACTGGCTGCTAAAACCAGGCAAAATGTATAGACTGCTCCTTATCCTTTGAGTTCTTACCTGATTCCTCTTCTGTTTGTCAACATTGTGTTGTTTGAACCTGTGGTTCCCAGACTTGCACGCAAGGCTTCTGAAAAGGGCATTTACCTGTGCTGATTCTTGATCAGATTTCCGGTCAATACATCAAAAACTTGACTGGAGTTTATGCTGTAGAATTAAAGCTCAAGTTTTCCATCTCGCCTCCTAAAATGCAGGATTCACAATATCAGAAATGCTATTGCTTTGCTAACTCTTCCTTCACCTGGACCGAATCTGGAACTTGTGCATGGTGATTTTTCAGTGGAACGTGTTGGTTCTTGTAGTATTTCATCTTGTTTCTTTCTGTCTAGTTTGATACCTTGCATTTTGTAATCAGAAGTCTGTCTTAATGAGTAAATACAATGTAGATTAGAAGCTTGAGCTGTTGTAATGCAGCTAGGTTAAATACTGATCCTTGGAATTATCCTTGTAGCTTATGCTCTTATTTACACCTTTGTAGAATTGGTGGACCTGGTTGAATTGATGGCCTTTGCTGGTAAGATCTGCTATCACGCTATGATGACTGGAATATCTGAAGCTGGAGAATTATCCTTGGAGCCTTTGGTGACTTGCAAACTGTGCCTATGTGAATATTCCTTGGATAAGATGACCACTCTCCATGCTTGCAACTGCATCTTTTGTACATCGGTAAGTGTTGACAGTGCCTTAACTAATGTACAAAGAAAACAATAGGCTGAATTCAAGAAACAACTTGATTATGTGTCTTAATAGATTAGTATACTGACTGAAAATATGAAGTCATCTTTGATGTGCTAACACACTCTCATGTGATACAATCTAAAACTGGTCATGTTTTGAAGAACCATCAAAAGCTAGAAATGTTCTGGAATCCATATACTTATACTGAGTATATATATTGTATATATATACTTATACTGAGTCAGATCACTAGACTAACTAGACCAGTACCATCTACTCTGCCTGGCCCCAGCTCTCCAACATGTCAAACGGATAATTTTACCAGAAATTCTTTCAACTGCAGATGCCAGGGGTTGAACCTAGGACTTCTTTATATAAAGCATGTACTGGACTATTGAGCTATGGATCCCCTCCCACTTTCAGATCTTTCATCAAAGAAGTGCTTCTATTGTTGAAATGATGCATTTGCAACATTCACTGCTAATGACATCTGTTGTAGTAGTGAATGCATGTGGAATGTAGTGAATGCTTGTGGCATGTATTTGCACGTACGTACGTATGTATGTAGAATGTAGTAGTGAATGCATGAGGAATGTATTTGCACAAATATCATGGGTTCTTATTAGGTGTGTCCCTGACATCATTAGTGACAAATGACCTATCCTATGTGATCTCTATCTGGCATAGGAATAAGCACAATGATGCCGTTTTTTAAAAGTGGAAGTTGTATACCGCAATATCTTGAATAGCATGGGGGATATGTTCCCTGACGTTGAGCATTGCATGAAACAGTGCTATTGGAGACATTGACAATCCTAATAGGCAAGAAATGGGCACTAATTGGCACAGAATGCACTGCTGCCATTGGTTACAGAGGCTGTCAATCGCACCAGAACAAAAAGCTCTTAATTCTTGCTTTTAAAAAAAGCAGCACTATCCAAGGTTTGACTATACTATATAGTGAAAATTGCCTCCGGCACTTAAGCAAGAAAGAGGCAAGATATAAATAAATATAGATCTTTAAAATGGCAAATGCCAGGAAGTCTACCACTTCATAAACCTTTTTGGAGGCTCGTTGGTCTCTATTTGGAATACTGGAGTAAATCTCTGTCCCGCCCTTCTCTCTTGTTGAAGAGCTGGAAATAAGCAATTCCCCTTACATGGGTGGTGGTGGATTGGAGCTTAAGAGTTTTAGCACTAAGGGAAAGTCTAATGTTTTAATTGTTCGGAAAACCTCCAGGACTTATGGTGCAATCCTATCTAACTATATGGTGGGTGGCCAAGGGCTGCCCGCCGGATCCTATCCCCGTTCCGGGTTGCTCTGCAGCGGTCCGGAGGTCTACTTGGGGGAAGGGGATGTTCATCCCTTTCCCCCGGTGTAAACCAGGGAAGGCCCAATGGGCCTTCTCGGATTTCCGCCAGCTATTTAGCTGGCAGAAGTCAGAGGATGCCGTTTAATGGCTGCGCCGGTCGGATGGGGACGGGGATATGATGGACGCCATCCCCACCCCCTCCCAGGCCGGCATGGCCAATGGGCCCCCTACCTTGCCACCCGGACTGCCCATGCGGCCGCCGGGGATCCCTTACCATCCTCCGGCGGCTGCATGGCCATCCGGCAGCAGAGTAAGGTACTGCATTATAGGTACTGCAAATTCCTCAGAGAAAGTCTGCATCAACATACAACATTCCTCTGTGATTCACAGCCAGCAACAATGTGGTTACGTACAGTATATTCTTTTTTGAGATTCAGGACAGGTATCAACTGCTTTAGAAAGGTGACTTCACAGTTACTAGTTCAATGTTGTCTCTGTTCCACAAAGATGATCCTTAGAAGAAAGTAAAACATGTTTCACATGTTAGGCAAACTGATTTTATGAATCCTTCTATATTTAAGGATTCTCTGGACTCTCTCAGTATTCTCTATTCTCGGCCCTTCCCTTCAGGTAGAATTCAACAAGCAGATTTATATACCACGTTACACAAGAATGGGGGTAAATCCTACACTGGAGTCTTCTGCATGGCAGGTGTGGGGATTGGGCCTAAATGAGGTCCCTGGCCTAGATGACTTTAAAAGGGAATTGGACAAATTGATGGAGAAAACGTCCATCACAGGTTACAAGTCATGATGACTGTATGCAGCCTCCAGGTTTTAGAGGTGACCTACCTCTGAATGCCAGTTGCAAGGGAATGGCAACAGTATACAGGTATCTTGTTTGGTTCTTGAGGCATCTGGTAGCCACTGTAAAATACAGGAAACTGGACTAGATGAACCCTTGACCTAACCCAGCAAGGCTTTTCTTATGTTCTTATGCAATGCCTTGATCTGGTTGCCATATCAGTGTAATAGGTTCTCATCTCTCTTGCTCATTGTACTAATTATCAGCAGTGGTGTGGTGCAAGACCCCAGTCCATAAAATATAGTTATGACTTTAGTTTGCCTGTTCATGGTAACATGAGAAATCCAGATAAAAAGAAAGCTGTGTTAACATTTTGAAGTCACTATCTTGGAACTTTCTCACATATTTCTCAAAATTCAGGAGAAGCCCTTAGGCTTCTGCAAAGAACTCGTTATTTACCTGAATTGCACTGGAGAGTCTCTCTAGAGTAATTCTGCAAACAGGGCTTATGCAGAATCTTAACTGTTGGCAGATTTTCAAGTCTTGAGGAGTCTGTTGGCATCTTTAAAAAGAAACTTCCAGTTACTGGTGGAGAATTTTTGAGGGAATGAGAATGTGGTTAGAAAAACATGGCTGGAAGCATGTCTGGAGGGAGAATATATGAGGGCATAGATCTTTAGTTAAAGCTTACTTTTGTTTTTGATTAAAAAACACCATTGGAACCTACTCAAATGCCTTGGAATAGAACAGGATAATACATCTAAATAAACTGACATATTGAATTTAAAGCTGCCAACTCAAAGTCAGGAACATCTGAAGTTGACACTAAGTTTAGGCCTAGTTGAAGAATGGCGCCTGGGACATGCCAAATTCTGCCAGTCCCATTTTGTGTGTAGCATGTGTGCTTCCATGCGCACTCAAGATCCTAGCCCTTTGCTGCCAGCTCCTCCTTATCTTTCCCACCTGTATTTCTTCAAAACTGGTAGGGTGGGGAGCAGAGGCGGAAGGAGGATGGAGCGCGCGGAGCAGACGCGCTGGGCGGGGGCGCGGGGGTGGGGTGCGCAGTCAACGTTGGGGGCGTACTTACCCGCGCGATGGTTTGGCCCTCCCACCCTCCCTGGAGCTCATTCAGCTCCCAAAAAGTGGCAAAATTGGCGGGGGGCATGTTCGTCGTCGCGCTGGGCGCGACGACGTTGCATCACTTAGGCCCTGCCCCCTTGGACCGGGCGCTGGGAGGGCTAGTGGCATTACTGGTGGGGAGTGTCCTGGGAGCAGAAGAAATTCCTCTCCCATTCCCCAAATCCTCCATGCCTGGCCTGTTTTGAAGTGTAGGCAGCAGCAGGGAGGTAGGGAGGTGGCAATTCTCTTGCTGATGGTTTTCTTTAGAGAGTCATTGGGAACAGCAACTCTTGCTTCCTCCTTCAGCATTGCTGCTGTGATTTTTGGCAGCAGCATTGGAGGAGGAAGTAATCCACCTCATCCCATCCTCTTCTTCCTTGCTCAAAAGTAGGTGTGACATGCCATGTCTCTCCATGGCACGGGACAAGCTGCCACCGTCTGAGGCTTGCTGTGAGAACTCCATGGAGACACTTGGTGATGATGCGCCTCCCCAACACGGCCAGCTGACAGCTCACTGGTTGCCCATCAACAACAAGTGATGGGAGCTGGTAGAAGCCCTCAAAAGGGACTGTGGGGGGGGGGGAGAGATGGAGACAAGGAAGGTGGCAGGAGCCTGTCAAGAAAGGGGTGAGAAGAAGAGAGAAGGAAAAGTCTGGAGTACTTTGGGGAGGGGAGAGGAATGAAGTGACCAGGAGGTAGACAGGGGGAAAGGAACAGGGAAAGGGAACCAGGAGGACTGAGCAGAAGGTGGGAAAAGAGCAGTCCCTTCCCTGTGGAGACCAAAGCATCCCCCAAGCACAGGAAATCGCCAAGGGCAGGGTCCAAGAGGAAGGAATAGAGGAGTGCCTTTTTATAAAGGCACTGCTTCTTAACCATCACATCTACACAACAGCTTACAAAATTTTAAAACACAATTTAAAGTACTTTTCCAGTGCTAATGTAGGGATGAGCCAAATGCATTTCTGTTTGAGGTGCCTTCTGTCTTATAGTTGACCTTTTTACAGTGCAAATACTGAAGTACTGGGATGCTTGTCTGACCATTCAGCAATTTCCACTTTATTTTAGAAATGAATGGCAGGAAATGGGGGGCTGTGAAAATAGAAACCCCCCATTCATTGCCTTTTCTTCTCAGGGTTGTTGTGGAGTGAATGGAACTGGGTACAACTGGGGCCCATTCATATTCCATTCTGAATTCATTCAGAATATGTATTCACATTAATTCTGAATATGAATACACATGCCTAGCATTTGAGAAACTAGAACACAAATGCAAATCCCAACAGCTCTTGTTTCACATTGCCGCGTCCAATAGCGAGGACAAACAAGGGGGATTTCAGCAAACCAGATCACATGTTACTGCAGCAGTTCTGCTTCTGTAAAAGCATATTCCTTAGAGGAGGCACACCTCAGAAAGGAAACGGGTAAATGGACTTTCCCCAAATAGTCGTAAAAATACATGATCCACAACACCGAAACAGAATGTAGATAAGGTAACTGAACTGTGCATGAAACACAGCAAACTGAAAAGCTCTTAGTTGTGAGTAGGATTTATTTTCATTTCTTACTTAGAGGAAAATCCAAAGTTTGATGGGCATGTCCCAAGCAAGTGGAGAAATGCCAGGTGTTACTCCTTTTCGAAACCAGACCTCCAAATGCTTCCAACACACAAGATTTACATTCTACCTTACCATGGTAGACAGGAGAAGCTAACACTAACTTGCACCAGGATGAGGGTGATTCCATATAGATGGGTTGTGGACAGTAGTAAAACTGATCCAACAAGTGAACCTGGCATGATGAGATGTGTGCTCTGTGACTGTGTAGCTTGTACAGTAATTCCCCATTTGTCAATATTTTTCCATTGCCTACTACTGGTTATAGGCATGAATTGTTCCTATAATACCTGAAGTTAGAAACTGCTACAATAAATACAGTGCAATCCTAACCAACTTTCCAGCGCTGATGCAACTGCAGTGCAATGCAACTGCAAAGGAACAAACGTTTGCTTACTTTGAGGAGGCCTCTGTGACTGCCCCCTCATCGCAGGATGCAGAGTGCGCCTTGTTGGCACAGCTGCATCGGCCCTGGAAAGTTGGTTAGGATTGGGCTGATACTCTGTTCTGTGAAACTGGTGTCTCAGTCAAAGTAAGGGAATTACATCTAAGGTTGTGAATGAACGTTTACAGTTCGAGGTTTCATCTAGATGTAAGCTAGCTGTTACTATGTTCAGTGAAAATGGTACAGGTTCAGTTTGGCTTCACTAAAAGCCATGCAAGTTTTACCATTGGCTTCAATGGAGTTATGTGTTCGACTGTGTGGCATGGTAGATTGCTAAAATAGCCTTTTCAAATCTGAGTGACAAGGGGGAGAAGAAACCTACATGCCTTTTTGTGCTCTAAACAGGCACCTGGAATCCAATTGTTAATTTAGGTTATGCTTCAAAGGGACTGCGGCTGGATTAACACAGATATTGCAAGTTAGAGTGTGCAATTAACCCTGGAGGCACATGATTCTTTTCCAGCTGTGGTGGTCATGACGATTAGACAGAAGGCTACAGCTTTGGGAAACCATCCTTCTGGCAGGAAAGAACCAGCACCGCTCAAGTCTTGGAAGTAGTACAATCCAGCCTAAAGCAGCATTGGTCTTTTTTGTCACAAATGTATACTGTTTTCATTCATTGTAATCCATACATCTTTCTCAGAATTTCTCTCAGTTCCTCAAATTGCTGCTTCATTGCAGCAATTCCAGGGGGGGGGGGGGATTTTTGGCCTCAAAATGGTATGCAGGGGAAGAGTGAAACTCTTCCTTCCCACACATCTCACTCCTGACTGGGATTTCCCCCTCTTGGGAATCTTTTTTTACCAATAAGAGGCTGTTTTGGTTGGATGCGTACTTCTGTACACATTTGTAAGCATGTCTGACTTGGCCTTGAAATGTTCAAGGTGGCTTGCAAATTACCATTTAAAACATAGCAAACATTGATCAGAAATAGTTGAGGTAGTGAAAGTGCTAAATTGGTGTCTGGGATCAGTAATGGTCTGGATGAGGACCAATAAACTGAAGCACACAGTCCCGACAAGATGAAGGTACTATTGGTAGGTAGTTCATCGGCCTGGATGGGTGATGATGATCACGTTTTTTGGGGACAGGGTTGCTCTCCCTTATGGCAATGGGAGAAGCCAGCGACCTTCTCGATACTGGCACCCCATCTATGTCTTTTCAGCAGCAAGCGAAGACTTCCTTGTTTTCTAAGGCTTTTAATCTGAGGTTTTTAACACCCATGGCCATGATGGTTTGATGCCTTTTAGTCTGCTGTTTTAATATGTGTTTTTACTGGTGTTTTAAATTTCTGTTACATTTTTTTGTTATAATGGTGGTTAACCATGCTGATAGCTACTAAAGGGCAATGTAAACCTTAAATAAATTAATAAATCAAACAATAAAAATCTTAAAGCCAGCATTAGCATCTTATAAAAATACTATATAGCCACTTAAACGTTAATTGCTATTAAAAGTGTCACCAAAGAGGATGGACTTGGCCTGATGCCTAAATGATGGTCCCAGTAGAGCTCTCTGGCGAAGGAATTTCGGTGCCAGGGAACCACCACAGAGAAGGCTCTCAAATAGACATGCAGTCACAATACAGTAGTACCAGTACATTTTCTAGTTCCTGTTTCAGATCAATGGTGCTCTTCAATGGGTCAGTGAGCCGAACTGTAAACAGTAAGAAATCTCTATCGCATATTATTTACTTGTACAGTATTGCTGAAACAGTGTTTGTACTGCCTCTCATCATGCACAAAATAATAGGCCAGTCTCACATGGACACAATTTTATCACTAAACAAGTAGGCTGCTGATGCATAGCTCTGTATTATGAATGGTGGCATCAGATTTCAGAAGCGTGCAAAGTAATTGTGATAGGAATTGTAGCAAAGAGGCAACACAGGCCAATTTGTTGATATACCCCTGTAAACACAAACAGGATTTTTCCATTTTAAAGAATTTGACTATTTTAATAGGCCTTATGGGGTAAACTTGAACAAATAGGAACCTATGCAGTGCAATCCATGCCACTTATTTAACTGTATTGGGGGAATCGGTTATGTAAAAAGTATGAGCTCACTTAAATATTTTGAGCTGCAGTGTTGCTCCTAACTAATGTAGCAAATGTCAAACTGTAGCTGGTGGGATGTTGCATAACATCTTACAAACATCCAGTGTAGGTTTCCTGAAGAGTTCCAGAATTTTTGAATAATCAATTTGAGCCAATATGTGTTTGCTCTAAAACTCACAGAAATAAATTAGTAATACCCTGAAGAGTTCAATCTCAAATGTGCTTTCTCAGAAGCAGGTCTTCCCGAGTTCATCATAGACTGGCTCACACCATAGAAACCATGCTTAGGATTTCAGCCTGTGCTTTATGTAAACACTGGTTCCTTGTGACTTCAAATAAATTGCAGCCGCAAGATATCCCTGTTCAGACCCACTTAGACTTCAGAACAGATCAGCTAAGACTTCAAGAGAGTTGTTACAGGCAGAGAGGTCAGACAGGGGCTGGAGAGATCTTATGGAAGAATAAAAATATAGACCCTCATTGTGATGCACCATGTGCTGGTGTTCTAGATAATAGTTTTTCAGAGAATTGGAAGGTGGTTTGAAAGAGGAATTGATGCTCAATGCTATATACTCTCAGAATGAGGGTTTTTCTCCCCCTCTCTGCAAAAGCTGGTTTGACCAGAAGTCAGAGGGGGACAAAATTAACATGTTTGTATACCATAGGAAAAGGTGTCTCTCCAATCACTTTCAACCCTTAAAAAAAAGAAAACCCCTGTTGTACATCTCCAGACTCATTTTAACTTCAAATATATACCTTAAGGCAGCCCTTGACAAATCTTTGATCTAACAGGTGTAGAAATCATGAGACTTTCAATTTGTGCTGAATTTGAGCTTCTTTTGACCTCCCTCACAGCTTGAGAATAGTATTCTTTGTAACTTAATTTTCCATGGGTACTAAAAGCCTTTTTACAAGGTTCAATTGCAAATTTTCAAATACCACAAAAAGTGCTTTGGGTGCTGCAGGCAGCTGATAAATCATTTGTTTCCCACCTTGATCCTAAAGTGAGAACAGGTCATCTGCTTCATATTTGTAAAGGTAGAACTGAGATTTGGTATGTACAGTTGGACCTTTTTATCCACGGTTTTTCCATCTATGGATTTGACTCAACACGGGTGGCAAAATAGTGGAAGAGGGAGTCCAACCGCACCACAATACCTCTTTTTTCAGTTTTGTTGGGGGTCTGCCAGTCACTTCCCGCCTCCTATGCGTGTCCAAACTGCTGAAAAAAGGAAAAAACAGAACCGGGAATCTGTCAGGGGCCTGCCAGCCACTTACTGGTGTGCTTAAACTGCCGGAAAAAGAAAAAAAAATGCAACCGGAAGTCTCTGGCGCCACCTACAGGTTGCTTCTGGTAGTGGTTTTTCTTTTTTCAGTCAGTTTAAACAAACTCAGGATGAGGGAAGCACCAAAGATGCTGGAAAAAGGTAATGTGGCACCGCTCTCCACCCCACACCCTGCTTTTCCTATGACACTAATTTTTTATCCACTGGGGTTCCGGGAACAGAACCTCAGTGGATAAAAAGGTCTGACTGTACTCACTTATTCCAGAACCCAGATGTACAGTAATTGTTCTAATACGGTAAGTGTGTGGTCTGGAATTTATCCTGGTAGTGATGGACAGCCTGATTTGGGGAAAAAAGCTGTATCACGGAAGAAGCATGCTATTATCTTGTGCAGGTGCCTCGCTGCTGCATGTGGAGGGAAGCTCCGGGTTCTTAGATCCGTGTAGTGGAAGTCCAAGGGATAACACAAAGAGCAAGCAAGCATTGTGCTGGATACCCTAGCCACTGTTTGTTAAATTGCTTGCAAGGCATTCTGGAGAACTAAACCAATCATTCCTTTGTTTAGAAACTGCAGTTTCCTTTGAACACAATAGCTTCTTTATCCTTTCTTATTTAAAGAAAGATCAATATCTACAAGGCTTTATTCCTTTTCCACCCACCCTTATATGCTTAATATTTTAAAAATCTACTGCCTCACACTATCAACACAATCCTGTGTAAGGATCCAGCCAGTGGCCCAGGGCTGCCCGCCGGATCCCGTGCACTGGCGGACATGCTGCCACCAGGCCAGAGGTCTCCTTGGGGAAGGTGACGTTCATCCCCTTCCCCGAGTGTAAACTGGGGCAGGCCCTATCGGCCTCCTCGGATTTCTGCCAGCAAAATTGCTGGCGGAAGTCTGAGGAGGCCGTGTAACAGCCCAGCCGGGCATCCCCCGCCCCCTCCCGGGCCGGCTGGGCCAATGACCCCCCTCCCTGGCCCGGCGAACTGCCCCACCGCCTGCCTGATCCCGGCTTATCTGGTCCGGCGGCTGCTGGGGCACTCCGGTGCTGGAGCAAGGGAGGCCGGCCTCTGCGCTGGCATCCCTTGCTCGAGAGTTGTCGCGAACGTGCTTTATGGCACGTTTGCGACGTTCCCCGGCGATGGAACGCTTGTTCCGTCGGCTGGGGGCTTCTTCAGGATTGCGCAGCCATTTATACAATATTGTGTGCTGTGTACTGCAGCTTCTAAACTCATGTGATCTTGCTGCAATACTCTCTCTCTCTGGGTGGGTGGGTGGGTGGGTGGGCCAGGCAGTCACATATAACCCTTTTGTCCTCACAACAATCCTATGAGGTAGGTTAGGCTGAGAGGGGGGGATTTGAACCTGGATCTTCGAGGTCTCAGTCCAACCCCAGAACCACTACTCTATCCTGGCTCTCTCTTATTACACATGTGTAATGCCACACATCTTTACTCTCTTCTACCTTGTATATTATTTCACATTTGTATAGATACCTTTTTTTGTCTGCTTTCCCAGTAACTTCCATGCAGGTTTTCAAAAATTCATGTGCTTTTCTAGCACATAATACCGAGGCCCCTAGTATTTCTGTTTATAGCATGTACTGTATTCATATTCTCTTCTTGCCTAGTGTGTTATCCTAACCCTTTCTACCTTTCCGGGTTAAAAAATAGACGTTAAAGTATGTCCCATGCTGCATTTCTGGGTTTTCTTTTGTCATTCACTTTCTAAAAATAATAAGGATTGCAATTAGTCAGCAGGAAACCATTTAAAGTGTTGAAGTAGAGAAAGTTAATGGAACATGTTGAATGTTCTGCGTGTACTTCAGAAAGCTGTGTGGTGCACTAATATCAGTGCTGTTTTGTTTGTGAATATCAGGGAGTACTATAAGTGGACTTGCATAATAAAATAGATTTGTCGAGGGGTACAAGAGCATTGTTGAGCCATCGCCTAGCAACGTGAGAGCAGAGCATACTGCCTGATGGGCAAACTACATGTTACACAAAAATGGGTGTAATGAAGCCTCAACTATTTTCAAAAAAAGTGAAAATTCTAAGTAGACGATTAGTGGCCTGCTGAGTGGTTTGAACTCTTTCATTGCCGGCCATTTTTCTTCTTAATAACCCCAAAGCTGCTTCCCACTTCACTAGGGCCCTAGATGTGTAACCAGGGCTGGCTCATCCATGAGGCCAACTGATTGATGGGGATGCTCTTCCCTGTCCACCTTCTTGCCTCTACTGCTCCTCCTGGCTGTGGCGTAGCTAGACTGGAGCGGAGGCAAGTAGTTCTGCAAGACTCTGTTACACCGGAGTCAACGGCCCCTCCCCCTTGCTGTTGGAGCCATTCTGGCGGCAATGGCAACACGCAGGACACTCCCCTGTCGCTGCCGGAATGGCTCCAACAGCAAAGGGGAGGGGCCACTGACTCCGGTGTAACGAAGTCTTGCAGAACTATTTGCCTCCGCTCCAGTCTAGTTTCACCTCTGCCGTGGTCCTTCTACTCCCTGGACTGGAAAAGGAAGAAGGGAACAGAGAGGAAAAGGACATGTGGAGGGGAATGCTGAGCTAGAACATTGGAGGGTGGGAGAGGTTGGCACATCATCGGGTAAGGAGGGGCAGCATTTGGCATGCCCTCTCAGGTGTCAGGAGGTTTTGGGCCAGCTCTGTGTGTAACTAAATTATCCTTGTAAATATACATCAGGAACCCACAGGAGAAGACACTCCTGGAGACGGGAATTGTAAACAGAAAAACAGCGGTGGGGAAAGGGTTAAGCTCTCCCCCCCCCCCCCAACTGCTTCTTTGCCTGATAACAAAAACTCCTTCAGGCTGTTCTTAACTTAAAAAAAAATAGCAAACTGCCAGGGCTGTGTTACACATTGTGTTTTGCCCCCAGATAACTTTAAAAACAACAACTAGAAGTCCTATGTCAAACTATTTTATGATCAAATACCAGATGAGGAAAAGGAACAGTTCTCTCAGAACACCTTAAAGGCTTAGATTACTTAAACATAAGTGGCATCAGTGTGGCTTCCAGAAACACAAGTATTGTCAAAATCTTGAGAGTTAGACTTGGCACTGCAAATACACTTTAACACTGGGTGGAAGTTTAGCTTTAATATTACTGATTTCTCAGGAAAGTGGCAGACATTTTGTTGTATCAACAGAGTATGTAAACTTTCTCTCTTTATCCCTCCCCCCTCAACTGTGCAATAGCTTTCTGTTATATTGTGTGTGTGTGTGTATGTATGTATGTATGTATGTATGTTATATGTAACTGCACATATGCTTTTCTAGACTTTGGAGTGTTTGCCACTCTTTGTGATTCTGTTCCATGTTGCACTGGTAACATCTGAAACCAGGTTATCCGGTGGAGACTGATGAAATAGCTACTTTCCTTACATAATATTCTGCCAATACAAACAGTGGTAACTAGCTCCTTTTCATTTGAAGCTATGCATACCACCCTTGCACCTTTGCAGGCACTCAGGGCAATGGACAACATAATCATAATCAATGAAAACAAACCAGTTTAAAATAGATACAAGCAGAAACCACAAAGCTCGGCAAGGCAAACCAATGAGTAATGGCAGTCACAAAATAACCCTCAATAGTAACCCTCAATCATAGGCAGTACAGAAGAGTTCCTTTTACAGTTCTCCAAAAGGTGATAATGAAGTTGGTGATAATGAAGTCTGGTCACAGAGAGGCCCTGTCCCAAGTGGTAGGGTGAGCAGTTTAAGCTGAAGCTGATGCAAAGGTTTGGCAGAAGCGTGTGCGCCCGTGCGCATACGGTATATCTTGCTGACATGCAGGGGAGAGGAGACATTGCCTCATTTTGGAATACACCACTTGTTCTGGTATTTTGGTCAGGGTTTATGCTTTGATTTTGGTGTCTACAGTTTCATGTCTGCTTTACTGCAGCATAAATCAATTCATTTCTATAGACCTGCGAAGGTTGAGTGGTGAATTGGTATTTTGGAAATCCCCTTTTACAATTGACTTTGTCGGATGGAATGTTCTGGGTTTTGTTTATTTTAAACACTACAGCACTAATGACTCTTTTGGTAATGAAATGATGTGGACATGGGCTAGTGACGATAAACTCTTTGAATGTTTGCATCAGAGACTGATGGCAATTTGTGAAAACTGCATGTTCTTTTTTTGGGGGGGAAGGGGGGTATTTATAATCTTTGTACTTCCAAAGGACTTTCCTGCTAAATCATAGTAACTGCTTACATTGTAGTTTGCTGAGAAATGTGTGCCTTGAAGGAAACAAAGACAGTATGCTCCTAGTTATTAGGTGAGAGAGATTAAACTAAGAATGCACAAAGGGAGACTAGAGAAGAAGAAGAAAAACAAACACAAAAACAAGACAAAACCCACCACACACCATTTTAATTAGAGGAGAATGTAGCCTGATGCTTTCCAAAGCTGTTGACAGAAAAAAAAATATTAGCAGGGAAGGATTTGACTTCCTGACTTAATGAATTTTTCTTGTTTTGAATTCTTAAAAAATATTCTGAAAATTCAGTTAAAGAAGTGCAGGTATACTGTGCAATGCAGCTACTGTAAGAGTTTCTATTACTGAAAAGTGGTTTGTAACTAATCGTATCTGTTCCTTTTCTTCCCTCCTCTTTAGTGCCTAAAGCAGTATATGCAGCTGGCAATCCGGGAAGGATGCGGTTCTCCCATCACTTGTCCAGACATGGTGTGCTTAAACCGTGGGACTCTGCAAGAAGTAGAGGTATCAACCCTGGCCATCCCTCTTCTTTCTTTTAATCTGCTTGGTTCATTTACATAATGAATATATTAGATTGTTTCCTCCCCTTAATTACCTCTAATGACTACTTGGCAGGAGGCCCAATTGACAGGAGAAACTAGAAACAAGCAGATGGTTTTCCCCTTGTTTTCCCTTTCCTGGGGAAATGTTTACTTGGCATCCAGACGGTCTCAGAATTGCCTGCTTAAAAGCCAGAACATCCCCAGTCTGAATGTCACCACTGCTCCTCCTTTAGCAATGGATGCTGGGATGTGTCTGGCATCCTGGGTTGTGTCGAATACACAGTGCCAAAAGTCTGACATGTCACCTGCTGCTTAAATGGTTGTGCAGCTTAATGGGACTAGAATGCGAGAAGCGACAGTCATGGTGTTTGCATGTACCGTACACAAAGGGTCTGTGTACTGGACACAGATTGCTAAGGTTACTATCTTGCAATTGCAAAAATTCTATTGAACACCTGCACACGCGAAAAAACTGGAGGTGAAGTCAAATAGCAGTGCCTGGATACCTCATGCACACATGTCCTTTAAGCAATCTGTAAATATCTCACCTGCTATTCCTGCCTTATGTTCCTTTCTGTGCATCCTATACTCCATCTGTGTACTCTCTGTGACATTCCAGCATTTTTTTTTCTTATGCTAGACAGAAGAACATTGTATTTCAGATGTGGAGCCAATTTACCACAAGCACAACTTGTAGCTCAACCTCCCACAACTACTGTGCAGAACTGTGAGGCAAGTTTGTACAGTGGCAGGGTACAAGTGTCCATGAAGCAACCATGTGAACCAAAGATACATTCGCCCTACATTTCTCCACATGCCCGTCTTGGATGTATGAATTGGCCCTTAAGGAGGACCAACCCCACAGTGCCAACGCATTTAGTACCAACCATTGTTCCTGCTAAGCTGTGTGGTCGTGCAGCTCTAAGCCAAGGCCCTTGGAGCTCAGCTTCCTGGAAGTCGGCGAGGACTGTGACCTCCTTGTGAGTGTTCCAGAGCTACCACCGTGTAGTCACGGTATGGCTCCGTTTACCGGCGGATAACGATATTTCTGATCCTACCTTTTTTTTAGAACTAGCAGCAGATTGGAAGCAGAGTCCTGAGTTTCTGTGAAATAGCAGACAATATGAGCTCCGAGATAGCAGTAGTGCTTGTGGGTCTCTTCCCTGCTTCATCTAGGAATGAATTAATAGAGCTTTGATAGGCTGGCTGGTGCCCTTCACCCTGGCATAATGGAAAATGTAGAACTTGTGGATGACCAAGGCATATAATGTTTTGGTGAGATCTGGACTGCAACAGTGATATTGCTAGGAGGAAAGTAACAGATAGGGAGGAGTGGCAAAGATCCATGCTGCCCAAATACTTATGTATTTTTCACTTAGGAAAAGACACACAAAGTGGAAAATGCATACATGTTGGGGGGTAATGATGGCTCAAAGTCCTCGAAATCCATTCCTGGTTATGTCCTTTGGAATGAAGAATATTATGTCCTGGGGTGGAAGGGGGGGCATTCTGAATTGTTGCTGAATGTTAGTTTGGAATAGGTTTACAAGTTGGTAGGTAATGGAGGGTGCTGCAGTCAGAGAGAGAGAGAGAGAGAGAGAGAGAGAGAGAGAGAGAGAGAGAGAGAGAGGTTCAATTGCCTGAAGGATATGGGGTAACTGATGGCATAAGGGTGTCCCTGCTCACATATCTTCCCCCTATTATATAGTCTTCTCCTTGATCCATTCAAGCAAATAGAATGAAAGCAGTATAGTATTTGAAAATACCTCACCAAATTTATGTCACGCAAGTGAAACTACATAAGATGTACATGATTTTTAAGACTTGAATCTGCAAGCCAGGCATTCAATTTAGATTCCTCAGTTTGCAAATTTTGTGCAGGTTGTTTGGTCTCATGGATACCAGAGCTATTGTTCTAACATGGATCTAAACTATTAATAGGCCTTCACTTCTCTAACATTTCACCAGTCTTGAAAATGGAGAGTGTGTGGTTTCAAAGTTTGCAGGAAAAATACAAAACTATTATTGATGTTGGAATGTGATTGTGTTTGTAAAGCTCCTGAAATCTAAACATCTATTTCAATTAGATAAGCAAGAGGGTACTTGAGGGTATGCATTAATGGGCCATTAACGTTTTCTTCAGTACTCTGTGAGGCTATGGATTGAATGAATAAACAACCGAAGAATGTATTTAATGGCCCATGAATGATGGAATGTACTGTATTATGTTCAGGCTTATTATTCTTCATGTATTTATGGTCTTCACTGAGCATGTGTTATAGTAAGGAACAATAACTCCTGGAAGAATAGGAGCAAAAAGTGAAGTTCATTGCGATTATGTCTCTTATAATTAACACACAATGTAACTTCCCTGACCTCCAGAATGCTGCTTTATTGTAACTCTGTCTACCAGTTCTGATCATATCTCCATGTCCATCTCCTTGGGACACTCTTTCACTATCTTTTATTTTTTTAAACATCCTTCCTCTTAACTATCTTGATCAACCTACAACTTCCTACCAGGATGGTGTAGTGGTTTGGGAGTCGGACGTAGACCTGGAAGATCCAGGTTCAAATCCCCGCTCAGCCATGAAGCTTCCTGGGTGACCTTGGGCCAGTCACTATCTCTCAGCCCCACCTACCTCACAGGGTTGTTGTGAGGACAAAAGGAGGGGAGGAAATATGTACACCACTCTGAGCTCCTTGGAGGAAGGGCGGTATAAAAATGTGAAAAATAAAAATAATAATAAATAAGAGCCAGCCAGTGATTTTTGGTGTTTACCTTCTCTGCATATTCCCTTTTGATGCCTGATATTAAACTAAAAGTGAGACATGTATATGCACATCCCTATGTTGCCACCATGTAGCTATGTGGTTAATGCAGTTGGGAAGAAAAATGAGATATAAGTGAATTAATAAAAGAGGTGCTCTCTCTCACCCTCTGCTGGTAGGGCAGGAAGCTATGTTTTCAACTATATATAAATCTGCCGTGATATCGTGTCATGTTTTGGTTCCAAGAAGCTTGAGGCATGTTCTTTTTAAAAAGAACAAGTAATACTTCAAGAATGACTAAGACTGCAGCACTTCCATGGCAACTGAAATTAGCAGCATTTGAATGGTCTCCATTGACTAAAGATAGCAACATGTTGCTGTTTTAATTACACTGTTGCATATTTTAGGCTTCTCCCAAGTACAGGACATTCTTTTCAACTGAAGTGGAATGGAAGGAATTACAGGTGTGTTAAGGACAATCATGGCACTGTCTAACTGAGGCAGATTGTGACAGTTTCCTCAAGCCTGATATCGGATGCCTCAAGATGACATTGGAACGACAAGCTTTGTCACATATAAATGACACAATTGATGTCACATAAACGACGTTTTATATTATATTTATATGCATTTTATTGTTGTAAGCTGCTTTGAGTCCTCCCTATGGGGGGGGGGGGAGAAAGCGGGATAGAAATCAAATAAATAAATATAAATAAAACCCCAAGTATTTGCCCATCATGCTGGGGAGTGGTTGAAAAGTGCCTCCAATGTGGTGCCATTGTAGTCGTCATGCATTGTGCAATATGCCTGGTGCCATTTTAGCGGAGTTGTGGAGGATGAAACGGTACCAACCTGGCTGGTGTGCATGAGGGGGGGCACAACAATGGGACTTGGGTTACCAGAATGGTGTGACTGTCACTTCCTAGTGGCTCCATCCCATGGCACTCCAGTAACACCTGTATTCAAGAAACTGTGTAGGACTGACAGATGTATTTAATCACCAGTGCGAGGTGGGAGTGCGAGGTGGCTGATGGCAAAAAGTCTACATTCTGATACTGAAAGGAAAAAGCAGGGCAAATGGCAAGCTTTAGGAGAAGACAGTGTTTTCACTGATACACTGACTGAAGCATTCGTTGGACAAATTATGGAAAGTCAACTAATAAATGCTCAGTACTGCCAAATTGGTAACAGTTGGTAATCTGAATTCCAGGTAATACACTCAGATGGAAAGCTTGGTCAGAGTTATACCTGGGAATTGCTACAAAGCAACCCTTGGGGCATTTGCCACTTCCTGGGTGATGTTCCCTTCCCAGTTGCTGCATTTATTTAAGCAACCAAGCCTAGGAGCTGATTATTTTTTTAGATGGTGAGCCTGTTGTTCGGCTTGATAGAATTCATTTGCACCATGGCAAAAGTTATAGACTCAGTGGTGTCGCTGGAGGTGGGGCAGAATGTTAAGTTCCGCACCGCGCTGACCTCCATTACTCACCGGCACGAGGCTGCCCCACCTCCTCACCTTTGGAGCCATTCAGTGGGGCAAAGGCAACGCACAGGAGACTCCCTACGCATTGCCTTCGCCCCACTGAATGGCTCTGGAGGCGAGGGGGCTGGTCCGCCTCGTGTGAGTGTGCGTGCATGCTGGGGGGCTGCCATGCTGCCTGTGTGAACTTGCCCACAATCTGCTATCTGAAGCAGGCCACTTCATTCTGATTCATGGTAGGGCCGGCCTTGAATCCAGTAACGCAAACATCATTTTTCCTTGACTTCCATAAAGTCTTGTGTAATGCAGCTTCATTGTTTTTAACGGAGACAAATCTCTACCTTTGGTACATATGTTGTTGTCAACAAATTTGTCTCTTGTGTGGTGTCTCTCCTAAATTCATCACATATTCTTTTTTGTAATCAGCAACAAAGACGCGATGCCCTAAGATGTTTACTTTTGTATACCCATTTATTTTGTTTCTCTCTTAACATACATTACTGCTTCTAATAAACCCACAAAGGCTTGTTCTAAATGGCAAGGGAGCTCTTTAATGGAACAAATGAATATTTTATGATGAAAGTAATGCACAGTTTCTTGTTAAAGCAAAGGTAGTAATAATCTGACATACAGTGAATACCAAAAGTAGTGGTGGTGATATTGGAGGGAAGGCAAATTAATTATTTGGTCTTGATTTATAGATATATGTCTTCTGAAACTACAACGTCAATAGCAATCTTCTATTACTTGGATTGAAATATTACTGGCACTTAAATATTTATGATATGAACTGGTGAATTATCTGTATATCCACATAATATATACAGGGCAACTTGTATAGCTTGAGAAATAATTTTGAATGTAGAACAATAAAAAAAATGTTGCTCCTAATAGCAATTTATGTCTTAGAAGTTGTAAATTGCTAAGGCACTTCTGTAAAATAGTTTTTTTTTCTTTGTCATAAAATTAACACCATTGGGGTTCGTCTAGTGCACCTAGAAAGCAAAAATTCATAAGCTGGCTATGTTTATCTTATTACTGACCTGGGTTATCTCTACGGACAGCGGAAGAGGCTACCAGAGGCTGTAGTGATGGTTGGATGATTAGGAATGGAAGTGATAATATATTGGCCATTTTTATAATGTTCTTATATACAGGAAGTCCTCAACTTACAAACAGACCATTTTCCAGAAGTTTATGTTAGTTGTTTGGAACTTGAAATCCATTTTCAATGTTATAAATATTGTTCTCAGGCTAACCCACAAAAGCCTATTTAAGCCAGCATTTTCCACTTTTCCGCTGTCTTTTCCACTATCTGTCTCCTCCTCCTCCTCCTTTGTCTCTCATTTACCCTCTTCCCCCCTCTTGTCTTCTACCTCTGCCTATCTCATCATCACAAATCACCATGGATCGTGGTGCACCCTTGTTCACATGTGCAGACATACAGATGTCTGCTGCTGCTGATAAAAGAATTATTATTACTATTATTATTAAGAATATTTATTTACCACTTTTCAACAAAAAGTCGCTCATAATGCAGCTTACGTAGCAAAACAAAATAGGACAATTGTTCATAAGTTGGACGTTCATAATATGCCACCACATCTGGAATATTGTGTACTGTTCTGGTTGCCCCATCTCAAAAAGGACATCCTAGAGCTGGAAAGGGTGCAGGAAATAGCAGCCAAAATCATCAAGGGGTTGAAATGCCTTGAGCATTTGGAGATCTTTCGCTCAGAGAAAAGGTGACTCGGGGGATATGGCAGAGGTGAATAAAATTATCTACACAGCATGGAGAGAGTGGGTATATCCTTTCTCTTAGCACTAGAATTTAAGTTCATGCTGGGAACTTGTTTGGGAGTAGATTCAGGAGAGACAAACAAAAGTAGTTCTTCAGACACATTTTTGGTTGGCATCACGGGCAGGCAATATGGCAATTGTTTGTTTCAGAGGAAAGGAACAAGTATTAATATAGGACAGTGGCTCTCAAAGGAACTCCTATGCAACTGACACTCTGCTGCTAAATTTGCACAATCCTTTGCATGTCTACTCAGAAGTAAGTACCATTGTGTTCAGTAGGGCGTACTCCCAGGAAAGTGTGGATAGGATATTGGAGCCTTGATGTGGCAATACATCAATGATATACGTTATAATATAGCAAGTATATTTATATTTATATTATAAATATAAATGGTTTCTCCCTATATGAATGCCAGCACCGATTCACATTTTACCAGGCCTTGCTCCATTTGCCTTCATTACAGGTGTATAAAAATCACAAATTACTAGGCAAGGCTTTTTCTACAATTCCCCTGAGGAATCCAGAATGACTTCCCTATAGAGGTCAGGTCCAGCTCCTCCCTTGTGGGCTGCAAGAGCCACCTGTTCATCTGGTTTTTGGAGACTGACTTGAATCAGCTGCTCTGAATTGTTATAGCACTTACTGTAACTGTAGTTTTATATGATATTGCATTTGTATGTAAGCAGCCTCGAACTTGGGAAGGTAGCATATCAATAAAACCGTGTTGTGTTGCACAAGGTTATGTCTTTAAAAATTACTATGTTGTAATTTTTGTATTTCGTCCGCCTTTAACTGAATATAAAAGCAAAATTGCCCTTAAACCTTTAATGGTAAAGGTAAGAATGCACCTGCTAAATACTTCCTAGTGTTTAAAAGTATGCCATCAAACCTTTGCTGCTTTCGCTCAATTCTAAACATTTTAAACATCCTTGGAACACTCAAACCTATTTTTGTTACATGGGTTCACATCCAGTAAGCAATCCATACATCAGCTTTTTGCAATAATTTTAGACTCTGAGCAGGCTGAGTCACTTTAAAAAAGCACATGATTTTCTACTCTTGTTGTTTAAACCTATGGTGTATTTTGTTTTTCCCTCTGACTCTCGGAAGGCAATCACTGTGCCCAAGGAGGATGGCAGGCTTGGGATGGCTTTTCTTCTATTTGTTACAACCCAGGACAAAACCCACATGTGACAGATTCCTGTTTCCATGACAGCAGAATCAAAGTTCAAATGATTAATATCTAAAGGAGATGCTAAAGGCAACCACTTTGTCTCAAGATAATTCGTTTATGTCTAGGGGTGTTTTTTGCTCAGTTGATAAATAGTTTGGTGATGGAATTATTAGCATCTTCTGGCAGAGACTGTGAGTGGACTCAGGAGGTGATAATTCATGTAATTTTGATAATTAGCACATGATAGCATGGTCATTTGAACCTTCCATCACACATACTGACTTGCTGCCAGTCTTTGTCTTAAAGCAGTCACTGTCAACAAGAGGAAAGCCTACACATTAGTATACAGTATTTGCCATGAAAATGGATAAAGAGGTTTTCTGAACCCACCTTCCAAAGCCCCCATCAACTGTTCCAGTTGGAGCCAGTGGCGTAGCCAGAGGGAGGGTGATGCTGCTCTCCCACTCATCATCGCAGCCATTCCAGGGAGCGATGGCAACACGCAGCATGCGCCTCACAGCACAGCTTCTCTCCCCTAATGACTCTGACGGTGAGTGGGAGGGGACGCCGCTTACACGCATGTTACAGCGTCTTGCGCTACTTACAGCATCGCCCTCCCTCTGGCTATGCCACTGGTTGGAGTCAGTCCTTAAATAGAGAAAATGAGCGCAGTATCATTATTGCTGCTACCTACCACAGAGCATTCCTTGGAGCCCCTCACCTCGGGCAATTTGGATCACCTTACATTTCTTCAACGCTGGCGTCCCTACAGTTTCAGCTTTCAGTTGCACTACTGTGCACCAGGTGAGTATAGCTTCCATTGGCCCAATCCTATCTAGGATTAGACTGGCATGTGCAGGGCTGTACGACAGCAGAACACAATTCCTTTGTTGTAAAATGGCTGCTGACAGAGCGCAGAGTGCTCCATTGGAGGTTATTTTGGCAGTGCTGCCACGTGAGGCAGCAGCACTCTCAGTCTGTCGATGGAGCTGCCCACACTGCCAGAGCAGCTAAGGCAGCGGTGGGGGTTAGAATGGGGCAAAGCAGGGCCGGGAGGGGGCATAACGGGAGGGAGTGGATGCGGTGACGATTGTGTATGCTGGATCCTATCCCCCCCTTTCTGCAGCCTCCTCCACCCCTTTCTTTCCTTGCACTTGCGCTAGCAAAATCGCTAACGCAGGTCTGAGGAGATCCATTGCGGAGCAGGAGCGGGACCTTATTACTCGGAAATAGGTCCCATTGTGTTCAGTGAGGCTTACTCCCAGGAAAGTGTTATAGGATTGCAGCCTGTGTGTGTGTGGGGGGGGGAGGGAGCAATGTCAAACTATTTTATCAAATATCCTTATTTGGTTAACATTTGGGATGATTCCCCTCTTAAATTCCTAAAATTTGTCTTGTTCTTGTGCTTCTTGTTCCAGATCTCTAGTTTGGTGCCTGTTGATCAATTTCAACTATACCAGCGATTAAAATTTGAAAGAGGTATGGTTTGCTAAATTTACATGCCTTTTTATGGGGTTTGAAGCTGAATATCTCAGTATAACTAAGATTAGGAAAGTAGTTATGACAACAGGCAAAGAACTAGTAGGAAGACTTAGCAGGCTAAACAAATGTCTTTGTTAAATGAGGTGTTACTGTTAAGTATTGGCTATGTTCATACTTTGCTGTTTCCATTTTAAATTGTGGAATCCTGAATGAATTGATGTCCTTGGTAGAATGTGCCCAGTGAAGCTATAGACATCGACCAGCAAAGATGGCTATGCCACCTGGATAAGCAAGACATTTTGTCTTGCCTAGCATTCATATCTTGTTGGAATCACCCTGCTAGCCAATGATAGTGTGGAAAAGGAGACAAGAAAATGCAGATTTCAACTTTCTATCTTCTAGAATGTTATAGCTATACCAGGGGTGGCCAACCTTTCAACATGAATGTTCCTGCCCCTTTAATGATTGTATAGGGGAGGGCATTTCAGCAGGTGCAGCTGCTTTAGCAGCACCATCAGCAATTGCAGCTGCCAAGATTCTTTCTTTTACACAACTCTTAAGAACGCAGAGGCCCTATAGCTATAGAACTAGGTAATACAATGCATCATGCTCATGATCTCAAGAAAAAGTCAACCCATCACAAGATCTCATGAGTCTGAAGCCTACCATTTGATTGAAGTCGATATTCTTTTGACATAGAACCCATACAAATGCAATCAATGATTTGACTTGTGAAGGCACTGAAGACCGAGGCTGAATAAGCATAGGGAAATGGGAAATAAAGCACACAGGTTAAAATGGTTGCTTTGGATTTTTAATGTAGAAGTCCATTTGGATCCACTGAGGACATGGTGCCCCTCTGCTGACTGTCAGACTGTGTGCCAAATTGAACCAAGTGAGTCTGGACAACCAGTGCCTGTAAAATGCCAGGCTTGCTCCTTGACATTCTGTTCATCATGCAAAGAACCTTGGCATTTGGAGAGAGCATGCCTGGAAAGCCACCTGATTGTGGTACCAAGTGAGCAAGGGTAAGAGATGGATGTACTAACAAAATGGTGCAAGTTTTCCATATTGTTGTAATTGCAATAAATTGCATTTTTTCCTTAGTTAGAAACAATTTTTTTAGATGCAGATTAACAGCGTAATCCTCTTGATTCACCCGGTGCTGGAACGAGCGTTCCGGTGCTGGGAGACATCGCAAACTTGCCGGAAAGCATGTTTGCGATGACTCGTGAGCAAGGAAGGCCAGCCTCCCTTGCTCCAGTGGCAGAGCACCCCTGCGGCCGACGACGAACCCAGATCCGGATCTGGCGGGGACGGTTCGGCGGTAGAGGGAGGGGGCCATTGGCCCAGGAGGGGGCAGGGGATGGCTTCAGCCATGTCCTGGACCCTGCCGGGTGGCTTGGCCGTTACACGGCCTCCTCCAACTTCCGCCAGCAATTTCGCTGTCAGAAATCCGAGGAGGCCGGTTGGGCCAGCCAGCATTTATACTCGGGGAAGGGGACGAGTGTCCCCTTCCCCGAGTAGACCTCTGGCCCAGCGGCAGCCTGGCCCACCGGTGCTCAGGATCTGGTGGGTGGCCCTGGGCCACCAGCCGGATCCTTACATAGGATTGTGCTGCCCATCTGTTAGGCTAATTTATGATATGACCAATTTGAAAGAGAATGTCGGGGATCTATTCCGGCAGATTTAGCTCAGGGGGCTGAAGTGTTGTTACAGCATTCTTGATCACTGAAGTCTAGTTGCATGAGTGCCTCGGAGTCGGACCATGTTGCTTTTTCTGTTGTTTCATATAGCAGACATGCTTGACCTGCTGTGTAGATGTGCAGTTTATGTGGCTGACATCCTGTGGCGAGTGCCGTGCGTGTTTCAGTTGTATCCTGCAGCACTCTCTGGTAATGTGTGGGAAGTTGCTGTTTTGACACAGAACCCATACAAATGCAGTATGACAGTAATGGAGAATATAAGAGCCACTTGTATATCCTCTTGTATTTTTTAGCTATCTTGCTAAAGGGTGGCGGGGGGGGGGAGACAGGAGAGATGCATGTCGAGATCCCACATTAATTCAACAGAAGGTGTGTGTGGCTTTCTCTTTGCAGAACGGTTTTGTGTGTGGAGAGAGGAGACAGAATGCATGAATGATTTGCGCATCCTCTGTTGATGCTTCCTAGTTACTAGTATTGTAATGTGTGAAGTCTCACCTGGAGGCTATAGTTGAATCAAAAATCAAGGAAGTTATGATTCCCAGCATCTTCAGGAAAGTACCCTTTTTCAGTTTAAGGGACATCAGCAGCCAAATCTTATGGACATGCTGTGCTGTTGGAACTTGTGTTCTGCCAGCTCAGTGTGTTTTATGCCTGTAATAAATGGCAACATGCCATTTTGTGCAGCTGGCCTGCTGCCACAAGTGGCCATCCCACAAGCCCCGGCACGGGTAAATCAGTGCAGGGGGTGGGTTGGAGGCGAGGGTATGGGAGGAACAGGGTGGGGAAGGGAGACTGAGGCAGGGAGGAGGTTGGATCGAGGCTGGGAAAGGGCAGTAGCAGCACAACCGATACTCTATCCCCCTTCCTGGCCTTGATCTGCCTTCCCGGGTCCACTCAGACTTGTGCCAGCTAAATTGCTGGTGAAAATCTGAATAGACCAATTTTGAAAACAGAGGCTTAGCCCCTGGGCAAGGGAACAAATGTTCTGTTACCCAGAGGAGACCTCTGGGACTGCTCTCCCCCCCCCCCCCCCCGCACAGGGTGACCAGATACAATGGAGGACAAAGTACCTATACCTTTAACCATTGTATAGAAGAGGGAATTTTGGCAGGTGCAGCTCATCATGGAAGAGTGCAAAAAATAATAAATCTCTGTTCTCTATGGTTAAGGGTATAGGCCCTTTGTCCTTCATTGTATCTAGTCACCCTGCCTCTGCAGTGCACATAGCACGGCCGCGTCAATAGGGGTGGTGGTTTTGATAGGATTGGGCTGCAAGTGTATGAAAGGTTTATTGTCTCCATTTTTGCTTCCAATATGGATTCCATTCTGAGGTGATAAAATGCCATTGTTCTTGGTGACTGATCACAACAGAACCGATTACAGCAAGTCCTCACTTAAAGTCATTTCGCTTAAAGTCATTTCTTTTTAAAGTTGTTGGCAATATACCATAGGAACGTTTACATTTATTAATTAATCTATGGTAAAATTGGTTTCATTATAAGTCGTTTCAGTTAAAGTCACAGTTTCCAAGATGAACCTATTGACAACTTTAAGTGAGGACTTGCTGTACAGCTGTTTCACATTTTCAGGTTAACTAAGTGACAAATGCAGTTCACCTGTGGATTTAGCCAAATATTCTATGGAACTATTGTGTTGCATCCTAAGTGGCTCTTGCACAAAAGCAAGCCACTACCATTCTTGCAAGATGGAGGGGGGTGTTGTTGCTTACACCCTTTCCTCTACAGCCCTCTATCACCCTTCCCTGGAGCATCCGCTGACCTGGATTGAGAATGGTCAGGGGGCTGCTGGAGAGAGTGGTGCAGGGGGCTGCTGCGGCAAAGAGGGAGTAAGTTTGTTGGCAAGAGCTTCCTTCTACTTATGTTCCTCCGGATCCAGCCCTTTTACTATGAAATAAGCATGGCACTCTTACCGTAAGTTCTTATGTTGAAACTATCATCTTTTCTAAGTCCTTGTTCTCCCTTTTCTAGAGCACTTATCAGAACTGACACAGAAGCTCCAGTCAAACAGTGCCCAGTCTGCCGGATATATATTGAGCGGAATGAAGGGTGTGCTCAAATGATGTGTAAGAATTGCAAGCATACATTTTGCTGGTACTGTCTACAGAATTTGGACGTAAGTGATGTGTGGAAAAGGCTTCGGGGTTGAGCTTTTTACCCTCCAATTCCTTAACGTTTGTTGTAACCAGAATAACAAGTATTCAACCTGATCTGAACTGTCCCCTCCTCCCATGAAGGTACACTATCTTGACTAAAGTAAATTCCTCTCTGACTGAGTGGGTTCATTGGTTGCACCACAGTCACCCATTTAAGTGATCAGATGACTAGCTATCATTGCCCAACCATGATCTTTTTACATTGAGCAATAGGCTATGGTGTATTGTACAACAGCTATCTCTTAAACAAAATGCATGAGCTAGTCCTGATGGTCTTAATAGCAAACAAAACTGGAAGAATCAAAAGGTTACTATACAAATACATTAATCTGACAATAAATGTAATATTTGATATATTTTGAGATAACTTTGGGTTTTCAAAATCCCCCCCCCCCCCCCGGTAACACTATTTCCAAGTTGTCTTTCTAGAGTTGGAAGTACAGTCATATAAACAGCACGCAGAATATCGTTATGTTACTGCTAATTATAAGGCTTTTTCATAGTAGGTAATTTATGTGGAGTCTGTCAACAGATATAGGTGCAGACCTGATCAGATATTCCACAGTGATCACACAATCTGTCACTGACTGCTGCTGTTTAGTACTCCATTTGCTATCTCCCTGCAAAATTTGGGTTTTGCTTCTGGACAAACATCTCTCACATCTTCTTTTACTCAACACTTCCTTCTGATTTTTGTAGCCCTTCACCATCACCTCATTTTTGTGTGTGGAGGAAAGTGTTTCTGTTACATGATTACATCTCATGCCTCTTTGCACCTCTGCTGTATCAGTCATGGCTACACATGGGACACGTTGTCATGTTTAGTGGCGGTTTGCTGCACCCATTAGCACATGATATACCTTCCTTTTTTCAGTTCTGGTACCTGATTTGTCACACACGCAAGTATGTTTTCTCTACTCTCAATCCATGTTCCTGGTAATTAATTCCATAGTTCACATGATAAATTATTGCTGTGTAGGATGAGCACCACACCCTAGAGTCGGACACGACTGGACTTAATTGTCAGGGGTCACCTTTACCTTTTAGAAGTGTCATATTTCTGTGGCATTCACACATGTGAAGTTCAGATTTGTTGCAGTATGAGGCTGCAGCGGTTGGAGGAAAAGTCTTAATGGAGCAGATATTATTATTAATAATAATATTAATAATAATAACAACTGTATTTATATACCACTTTTCAACAAAAAGTTCACAAAGCGGTTTATAGACAAAATCAAATGATTAAATGGCTCCCTGTTCCAAAAGGGCTCACAATCTAAAAAGATGCAGAACACCACCAGCAAACAGCCACCAGAAAAGACACTGTGCTGGGGTGAAAGGGGGGCAGTTACTCTCCCCCTGCTAAATATAAGGGGAGCACCAATTGAAAAAGTGCCTCTTGCCCAGTTAGCCTACAGACCTTATGTTGTTGCCACTTGGGGCACCTCAGGCAGCAGATTGGTGGGGGGCATCCACCTTCATCTGCCCACGTGCCTCCACTGCTCCTCCTTCTCCTCCTCCCACTCCCTGGACAAGGAAGAGAGTGGCAGAATAGAAGAGGACGTATGGAGGAGAGGAGTGTGGTGGGCTAGGGCACTCTAGTCCACCACTCTCTTCTCCACACTTCCTCTTGGATTCCATTGCCCTCTTCCTTTTCCAATCCAGGAAGTGGAAGAAGTAGAGGCTGGAGCAGAAGGAGCAGGGGCATCTCCAGGTAAGGAGGGGGGGGGGGGAGAAAGCATTTGGCAAGCCACCTCAGCTGCCAGGATGTCTTGGGCCAGCCCTGTACCCAAAAGCATGGTCTGGCATATTCATGTAAACTACTCAGCATGCTCTTTCCCTTCTGTCTTTCAGAATGATATCTTCCTAAGACATTATGACAAAGGCCCCTGCCGAAACAAACTGGGCCACTCCCGTGCCTCAGTTATGTGGAACCGGACACAGGTAGGCTTAACCCCGAGCTTGTGTTTTGTATTGGGGTTTTCAGTGTGGATATTTTGCATGTGCACACACTCGCAATGTTCCTCTTTCTTAGCACGTTTCTCCTTTAAACTTTTCAGATTGTCGGAATTCTGGTGGGCCTGGGTATCATTGCCCTGGTAACATCTCCTTTGCTACTCCTAGCCTCACCGTGTATTATCTGCTGTGTCTGCAAATCTTGTCGAGGCAAGAAAAAGAAACATGATCCACCAACCACCTAAAGCTCTCTGCCTGTTGGGTGTGAATGCCTACACTGCGTATGTGAGAAGACACGAAGGCCGACCTCTGGCCCCGATGCTTTACCAAATAATTCACCTTCTCTTTGCCAACTTCTGCAAAAAGTGCCTACTGTTTCACAGGACACATTGTTTGCAAGTTGCATTCCAAGCAATGGGCTGTTTTGTGCCGGATCAAAATCCTTTCTCCCCCTTCTTTTAAAGAGACAGGACTTGTCAAATGACCCACCTCCTCAAACTATGTTTTCCCCAGATTCTGAATGTGTATTAGTTTTTGAGCACTTTAATTTTGCATCTCCTGAATCAGTCATACAGAAGTGAAGGAATATGGGTGAATTAATCAGCCCTTTTTTTCTTTTTTCTTTTTCTTTTTTTTTACAAAATCTTTGTATCTTGTGTTAGCTTTTCAGGAGCAGAGTGAGAGGAAAAAATTCATTGTTACTAGAAGTTAATGATTTTTTTAATGTTGTACCTGAAACAGTTTGTCTTGTACATCTGTGGGCTCTCCCTCATTGGGGTTTTTCAAGCATTGCCTGCACTGAGCAGGGGGTTGGATTAGATGGCCTGTGAGGTCCCTTCCAACTCTATGATTCTGAGAAGAAAATAGGAGAAATTAAGGACTAAATATAATGGATATGAGATCTTGGTAATGTGCATTTGCAGCAAATGCAAATGATTTGCTAAAACCCCGGTTGAGACCCTGCACCAAGAAAAGGAACTGAAATCTGCACTAGTGCAGCATTGCCAACAATGATATGAAGCTGCTATTGCAGGAATGCACTATAACATACCAAGAAAATACCTCAATACCAACAGTTAGGAGGACTGTGGTGTAAATCATTGTCAAGCATTGTGTAAACCATGGTTGGGCCCACATATGCCACTATGTGGGCACATATAGGTGGAGATTTGCAGTATAGAATGCCAAAGGACCTGCTGACCCAGCTATGGCATAGAGTCAGACTCCTGTTCTTGCTTCTCCCTCTCAAATTGTGCTGCTGCTGCTGCTGCTGCCCTGCTCCTCTGGACCAGCTCAGTGAATGAGTCGAGATTCTCATGAGGCTTGCATATATGCTACAGTAGCACTAGAGTGCTGCACCGATTTTGGGCTTCACTTCTGACAACTTGCAGTCCACTTGCCAAACAGGTTGGCTGTCATTGGTGCAAACAATACTTTCAGTGAAAAAAAAATAGATACCGGTATTTATTTACATGCACACTTAAAAAAAATGCTGCACCAGTGATTTGCTGTTTAGGTATGTTTTCATACTGGTGAAATATTGCAACAACAAATACAGCTGTGCTGCATTATTTCACTGAGTTAGTCAGATACCGTGAAAATAACATCAGCAAGTGTATTGCAAAGCAAGCCCTATCTATGTATAAACATAGTTGATGGCTGCAAACTCTAGACAAATTGGTCACCTCCCATTTATGGCAAGAGCCATAGTTCCAAAAGTAAGGCCTTGTGACGGAGCAGTTGCTTCATCCAGATCAAAACAACTTTGTGTGTGTGTGGAGGGGAACAAACCCATTGTTTGTCTTCCCCTGGCTATATATCTGCATATGAACAATCATACTATGCTCCATCAACATAAGGGCCACATTAGATGTGTGTGCAAATGTATGCAATTTACAGCCCAATCCTAACTAACTTTCCAGTGCCGGTGTAGCCGCAATGCAGCCCCGAGGTAAGGGAACAAATGTTTCCTCACCTTGAAGAGGCCTCCATGACTGCCCCTGCACTGCAAAATGCAGTATGCACCCTGTTGGCACAGCTACACTGACAGTAGCGTAGCTGGCGGTTTTCCAAGGGGGCGATGGGCGGGACGACGCGTCTTCGCCCCGCCACCGGAATGGTACACTGTACACACTGGCGCTGGAAAGTTGGTTAGGATTGTGCTGTTAATCACACTTCCTACTGGAAGCTTTTTTTTTTTTTTTTGTTTTATTAATAAAAGTGGTAAGTTGGATGGGACGACTCTGGCCAGGGACCAGACCATATAGGGAAAGGGAGGTATTTCCCTCACATTGTTTTAAAGATGAAAACTGCCCCTGATTTACCTTGGATGGAGCAATTGAGAAAATTGTGGCTTTCAAGGCAAATTGCCACTTTGGGGACCTAGTTTTTTTCCCTTTATGTGGACTCCCCACATGGCAGAGTCTCTGACCAGGTTCACCCTTCCAATCAGTCAATTTTATTTTTTAAAAAGAAAAATCTTCCGGTTAGAAGCACGATTTACACTGCACACGTTTGGTGCATATCTAATGTGGCCCTAAGCTATTTTTGAAATTCAAAGGTAAAAGCAGGGACGCGTGGTGCAGTTAAGGCAGGTGAGGCAACCCCACCCCCTTACTTGAGTACAAGCGGGTAGCGCGCATGCGCAATCCCCCCCCCAGTTAAGCTGCTGTGCTTCACCGGGAACTACGAGGGGGCGGGGTTGCCTCACCTGCTGCGCCCACACCTCACGTCCCTGGGTAAAAGGTGGTATTGTGTAAGTAAGGCATAGCAGGTCTTTCCAGTAGGCCTTGCATATGCCATTGCCTGCAGCTTCTGGCGGGCTGCTGTACCTAAGTGTAGCCTCATTTTGTTCTGTACTGAGTAACTTAGAGGTAGAGTTCTAATGTAAATAAATCTAAGACTTCAAGGAAAGCCATGTTATGTCTCATAGTCTCTCTCTCTCTCTCTCTCTCTCTCTCTCTCTCTGTACATATACAAAGCAAATATAGCTCTAATTTTGTATTTGAGAATGTACTGTAGTATATATGACCTAGATTTTAGCTTAAGAAGTTCACTCAACAAAAACAAATTACCAGACCATCTATTTTTTGTCATTTTGACAAGATACTAAAAAAAAAAAACAACTGTTGGAAATTACCCCTCTGACTATCTCTCCCAGCCCTCATTAATAGCAGTCTCTGGTCCAAAGTTGACGTGACTGACATGCAGTCATGTGTATCTTTGCCCTGATCTGTTCTTTTACACCAAAAACAGCCGCAGGAGGCTGTACGTTTGAGCAAACTGACACTGGGTTTCCTTATCCTTTCCCCCTCTGGTGGTTTTTCAACTCAAAATTCCCCTTCTCCTGAAACGGGGAAAGATATGGCTTCCCCCTCTGGTTACTGAAGCAGAAGTGCTAACTATATTAAATTGAAGGAAGTATTGTTCATATCTCAGGCCAAGCTATCAGAATTTAAGCTTGAAGTTCTTAAAACTAGTTGTTTCTACGTTTCTGAACTTAGTTTCATTCTGAACAAACCTGGGGAATGGCCAGGACACTTCAATTTATACAAAATAGACAAAAGTGATTTATTATAGTATACTGAGGATATTTGGTCTTAATCTGTGAACTGAACTGTATCAAGACTACATCTACACTACAAAGTTCTTTAGACTGTTACAACTTTCTGTGAGGAGCCGTGGGAATTATAGTTTCATGCAGGTGCTGAAAAATCACTTATTAGAGATGCGTAACATTTCACCGGACTAAAGTGCCAAGTGCAGTTTGGGTACAATTAGAGTGGGGTAGAAAGTTGTCTCAATTGAGGGTCAAACTAGATGTGCCTATAAAAGTGTGTGTTTGGCCCACTTTTTTTTCTTTGTTGACAAATGTTACAGGGTGGGTTATGCAAAATGAGGCTTTAGTCCCAAGCAGAACAATTGTGATCACACCACCCCATGCTATTTATAGTAAACAATAATGGAAGCTTTTTGTTTACTATAAATAGCATGTGGGGTTATGTGTGTGATTGTAACTGAAGTGGAGGCTGCTAAAGCCCTCCTACCCCCTGGCCATGGTTTTGGGTTATTTTGCATGCCCCCACCCCTGCAATATTTGACAACAAAGGAAAAAAAGAGAGAGAGGCCAAACACACACATTTATGTATGCGTGTCTCATTTGACCCTTAGCTTACTCAGCAGTGTAACTATGTCCTAACACCAATACTATGTACATTGTCGCTAAATAGCTGGCTAGTTTAGGTGGGTCTGCAAAATGTCTCATCCTAGAAATACCCGTATTGTCCCGAGTATAAGACGCACCTGATTATAAGACACACCCTTAAAGTTTGGTGCTATTAAAAAAATTTAATTAAATCACTGGCATTAAATTGCAACAGCCTGTTTATAAGACGCACCCCTAGTTTAAAAATTTAAATTAGGAGAAAAAAGTGAGTCTTATACTCAGACCAATACGGTATTACAAAAAATGTAATATAGTCTACTATAGGACACCATAGCTAGCCTTTTCTGTGCGTGAGTGAATCAGTTTCATAGTGACAGGCGCCGCCTAAACCTACCTCTATTTGTTTCAACATTTGAAACCAGTAGTGTAGTTAAAGGGGGGCTGCGGGCAGGACCACGCATCTTTGTCCCACCCTTGCCTCCAGAATGGCTTGTATCAGGGCCAAACCCGAGCCATTCCGGAGGTGGGGGGGGGGAGAAGGTGATGATGCATCGTCCTGCCCGCGGTCCCCCTCTAGCTATGTTACTGTGTGGAACAAATCTATGCTCATAGATAATTCTGCATGTGATCTTGTGACCTCTTTTCATTCATTTTTTTTTTAAATTGAAGCTCTTAACAGCAGTTTTTGGCAGATACATTGAACAAGGACACCTTTTCATTGCAGGTTCTACCTGTTGATCTTCTGTTGGTACTGAAGTTATTTCAAGGCACAGGAGTCACATTTGGGAAAAGGAGTTGATAGCTCTAGCTCTTAAGAGCAAGCCACTGTTTATATTTGTGGCAGATGTTCCAGCCAGCAACAGAGAACTGCATACCGTTCTCCCACTCCTCCATCTCATAGTTAGATACTACTTATAGAGAGCTAATAATAATGATAATAATATACAGTATTTATATACCACTTTTCTTGGTCATTGGATTTCTCCTCTGACTTTAATCCAAGGTGGTTTACATGGGCAGGCTTTCCCAACCCCCCTAATTTTTTTTTAATTTTTTTTTTACAATTATATAAATGTTCAATCTTTCATGAACAACTTCATTCCAGATGGTATCCTTTGCAGTCTGGCCTCTCACTAAGGCAGAACAAATGCTCCTGGTTCATAGAATAATTGGATTTATTTTGGAGAATGAGAAAAAAAATCTACAGCGCAAGCCTATACATGTCTATTCAGAAGTAAGCCCTATTGAGTTTGATGGAACCTATGCCCAGATAAGCGTATAGGATTGCAGCCCTAGACATTTAATCTATCCCAGATACATCTTCACAATTATATTGATGTAAGCATCCAAGAGAAGATATTGTTTACTAGTACTTTTTAGTTCCTTGGACTTAATTGTTTTCAGCAAATAATCTTTTATTCACCATTCTTAGCATGGTGAAAAGCCAAAGCTGTGATCTTTGGAAGATTCATTAGAAACTATTATTCTGTGTGTGTTTTGAAAGAAAACAGATGTGTGTGAAGAAGCTGCAAGTGGTGATTTAAGATTTATGATTCAGCATTTGGAATTTTTAAATATGGAAATTACTTCACTGTCCCTCTCTCAGCGTACATTCATACAATACATCTTTTCAGCTGCTGAGGTTTTCTGCTCTTTCCCCCCTCTCATCTAATGTCACAATATGCAACATGTGCGAAATTAAAAATTTAGCAAAACCAGTTTGTCTCTGCCTCAGTCTTCAACAAGCTGCTTTTAAAGCAGATTATGTGAACATTTAGTAAAGTTTTGTTACCAACAGAGGACACTTCAAAGCCATCTGTCACATTTTTAAGATCATTGTGGGGGATGTGCAGAATAGGCAGTCAGAAAAACGTCTGCTGTAACTGTTCTTGAATCTTGGTAGATTTATCAGCAGAGTATATCTATGACAATCTTGTAGCCTACATTTCTTCCAAGGAGCTCAGTGTGAAAGACATGAGTCTATTTCATTGTATCTGCCTGCTGAACAGGGATTTGAACCCCGGTCTCCCAGCCCAAGTCCAGTGCTCAATCCACTATACCAGTAGTTCTCAAAGTGGTGGGTCGTGACCCATCATGAAAAACGGAAGCAGTTGCTACCCCATTAAGGGGTGTGGCGACATTGGCGACGGCACTTTCGGGGTCCCAATACTTACCATATTTCGGCGACGGCACTTTCGGGGTCCCAATACTTTACAGCAGTCAGCACCAGTCACAAAAGGCGCTCTGACAGCGTGTAACTTACTGGTAGCACACTGCTGGCAGCACTGGCAGGAATGTCTGTGCCTTCCCACCTGCTTCAGTGCTTCTGTCAATTGCTGATGAAGGTAAGTCAGTGGGAGAGGCAAGAAGGGGTGGCAGGAAGGCGGAACAAGGGGCAGGGAGGAAGCAAAATGGGGCAGGGGGTGGCGACGGGCGAGGGATGCCTGGTCAGGACCAGGAGGGGGACGAGATAGGTGCCACTGGTGCCACCAATATCCTATCCCCCTTCCCGGACCCAATCCTGTGGCGTGGGTCCACGCAGACCTGCACCAGCTATTTAGCTATCGCAGGTCCAAGTATTCCCGTCCGCACCACGGAGGCTTACCCCCTTAACCAGAGGAGACCTCCTGGACTGCCCCCCACACCATAGGATGCAGCAGTCGCTATTTTGGTGCCGCTGCATTGACTGGGGGGGATGGATACAATTGGGCTGTTAGACCTCCCCCTGGTCAGATGGTCCCCCTAGTTGTGGATGTTTCCTGAATGGGCAATTTCATCTGCATCTGATGGGATCTCAGACCAGGGCTCTAAAGTGTGTGTGTGAAAGTGAGAGTGAGAGTGAGAGTGAGAGAGAGAGAGAGAGAACAGCAGCAACAATAGTTAAACTTTAGCAGAAAAGAAACTGAGTGCTGAGGGTTTCTAGCTGAAGCTAGGGATGCAGTCTCAGGGGTGGAGAGTCTACACAGCTTGCTCTTTGCTCTGCTGCTTGCTGAAGGAGCATCAGTTTGTCTCTACTTGGAGCATATTTGTAAATGGATCGTGTATTACAAAGATGCTCAAAGCCTCCATTGCATTCTCATCCCAAGAAGCAAATCCTGGGTTTTGAAGCCCTAGAACTTCTGCCCATTCAGGAATGTAAGGAGCACAGGCCAATGTATTACACTGGTCTACAATTTTTTTTTCTGGCCTGGACGTTTGCAGCTGTTTTAGACTAATTTCAGGGTGCTGATTCCAAATCTGGCATCAGTTTTTGTCTATCGCATCAGGTTTTTGAGATATCAAATATTGCATTTGATAACATCAATGAAAAACAGCAAATTTATACTGGTCTACAATTTTCTTTTTCTGGCCTGGACTTTTGCAGCTGTTTTAGACTAATTTCAGGGTGCTGATTCCAAATCTGATCTTAGATTTGCTCTATCACATCTCATTTTTTTGCTATCGGCATACCCCATTTTCATTGATTTTACCCAAAATTAACTCTTTGTCACTTATGATTGCAAGTTGTTGCGAGTCAGTGACTGCTTTAGTGTTAAAATATGGTGCTGTATTTTTAGAATAGTGTGTTTATAATATTTAATGTAGATATCCACATTTATTTAATATTTTCCTTCTGCAGGGCATGATCTAACACAGGTTCTCAACCTGTGGTACGGGTACCCCTCGGGGTATGCAGACCTCTTGCTGCGGGTACACCAAGCCCTGCCCCTTATCTGCCCCATCAGCAGCTAATTAAGTGTTAATTAACATGGATTTTAAATTGTAATTATTTTCGGAGCCCTTCTGTCTCTCTGATTTTGGTTTTGGGCTTATTTTTGTACTTTGGAAAATGTACTTTGGTGGGGTGGGGGAGGGAGGAGCTGATTTTGGGAAGTGTGACTTGGAGAAAAAAAGAGATCCTTGCATCTCTCTCTCTCTCTCTCTCTCTCTCTCTCTCTCACACACACACACACACACACACACACACACACACACACACACACACAGTTAAATAAGACATTTTTCACATTTAAAATTGTGTTAGTACTTTTTTACTTAATGATTAATTACCTAATTAATTGATTGATTAATCCAATTAATTAGCAGTTATTTAGCAGGGGGTACTTCAGAAAATTGGACCATGATGGGGGGGTACCTGGTCAATGCACTTTTTCTGGCATAAGGTATTCCAATGGTTTTAAGGTAATTTTGGGGCGCTGATTCCAAATCTGGCATCAGGTTTGGCATCATGAAAATGGGGTATACCGATAGCATAAAAACGAGATGTGATAGAGCAAATCTGAGATCAGATTTGGAATCAGCACCCTGAAATTAGTCTAAAACAGCTGCAAAAGTCCAGGCCAGAATTTTTTTTTTTTGTAGACCAGTGTAAATTTGCTGTTTTTCATTGATTTTATCAAATGCAATATTTGATATCTCAAAAACCTGATGTGATAGACAAAAACTGATGCCAGATTTGGAATCAACGCCCCAAAATTACCTTAAAACCATTGGAATACCTTATGCCAGAAAAAGTGTGTTGACCATTGTTGTTGTTGTTAACAGTATTTATATACCACTTTTCAACAAAAAGTTCACAAAGCGGTTTACAGACAAAATCAAAAGAGTAAATGGCTCCCTGTCCCAAAAGGGCTCACAATCTAAAAACGATGCAGAAGAACACCAGCAACAGCCACCAGAAAAGACACTGTGCTGGGGTGAAAGGGGGGCAGTTATACTCTCCCCTTCTACTGGTATTACAGTAGACACCCTCTACAGTTACTCTCCCCCTCTACTCTCCCCCTCTATTCTGCTACTGTTGGAAAAACAAGCCAAGTACCATCAGCCCAGCCTGAGTTCAGCTGGGGGCAAGAGAGGAGGGTTGGTGGTGATAGTTTATGGGTACAGTATTTCTATATTAAATAAGTACACTGAGTGGAAAGCTTCATGGTATACACAAGATGCTTTGCCAACCTCCCCAGAGCTCTGGGCATTTAGCAAAAATTTGAAGACATATTATTAGCAGCACAATGTTTACTTATAGTTTTAGATAGCTAAAAGCCTGTTATTAATTTTAATGGTTGCCATTTATATTTCATCTGGCATTTTTAAAATGACCGTGACAATAAGGTTCTTGGTTGCTCTCAAGAGATTGTTTTTCATCATGACAGAATCCTAGTCCAGACCAACAGCGGGGGCAGAAGAAGGAAGAAGATGAAATAAAATACGACACAATATTCATCATGCTTCTGAATCCTCAGCTGCTAGTCCTTTGTAAAACCTTTTCTAACCCACAGCTAATTTTAAATCCAAGGACACTGAGGTTTTTTTTATTGTTGACATGCAGATTTCATTTCAAAACACTTTGGAGGGGATAATTGGCTCTTTAGCAAGTTTGATTCATGGAAAGAGTCTTCTGTCCAAAGAGGCAACAACAGAAGCCTGGTGCTGGGTGTGCGTGTGCGTCACTTGTGTGCGTGTGCGTCACGTGTGTCTCAATGACAGCCTCATTCTCCACTAGGACTATTGTGAGGGACTGAGACTGCAATCCTATATGCACTTACCTGGGAGTAAGACCCACTGAACAGGATGGAACTTACTCTGAGTTGACATGCATAGGATTGCACTGTGATTTCAAATTATGTTGCCTTTTTTCTTCTAAGGGTAATAGACAGTGTAGTGTAGTGGTTAAGGAAATGAGCTTGTGAGATGGAAATCTCAGACTTAGGCCAGTGAAAATTATTTGGAACACGGCTGTTGCGGCTCCAGGAGAAACAGGAGGGAGGGGGCTGGGAGCCAAAATATAACCCCTCTGGCTTCGCCCACATCCCCCCCTCTAGCTGATTCAAGGGGGTGGTACCGCCCCTCCCATGTGTCTCAGGAGTCACATATAATGTGACTCAAATAATGGAATCGAGTGAAGTGATCATGTTTTATAACGAGGATCCAAAGTGATATTATTTAGACGGCAGCCTGTTAGTGGACAACAATACTCTAGTTAGGTTATTGGTCTCTTTTTCCTTTTGTGTACCTGTGGTTTTGGCAGAATGACAGAACTACATGCCAGGAATTTAAAGCAGTCATGATATGAAAAATAACACAAAATAGCATCCTGTGTGGTGTCGTGATGGTAGGTTGAGTGATTTGGTGAGTCAGTTCAGAGCCTCCTGTCCAGCCACTGTTCCTCCCACATTGATTATCATTACTGCTATTCTTACCTCAAAAGTATTTAATGTTGAGCATGATACACTAGAGAGTCATGAAAAAAACAACCCAAGTATAATTATAGGAAGGACAGGGTGCCAACATCCTCCTAAATGTGGAATGGGAATATGAAATGTTTCAGCCCACTCACCATCTTTTGAGGAGTCCCTATCACAGTTGTTACAAATTCCCTAGCAGGCTGGTGGCTGGAGTAACGTTGGTCTGACTCCACTGGCTTGAAACCATTTAAAGCAGGGGTTTTTAACCAGTGGTACTAGTACCACCAGTGGTACTTCAGCCGACTGCTGGTGGTACTTGGACCACCGGAACCCTGCTCCAATGTGGCACTATCGGCCACATTTTTGACCACATTTTTGGTTCTGAGAGGCTCCTGCCTTTGGCCAAGCCTCTCAGGAACACTGAGAAGGGCTCCCCCCTTCCCCGAACCTCCTAGCTGTATTTTCTGGCCTCCAGAAACCTGGAAACCTGGAAGTAACTGGTGATGATGTCATCGCCAGTCACTTCCAGTGGTACACAGCATGAGAGTGGTGCCGGAGGTGGTACTTGGCTGGGAAGGGGTTGAGAACCCCTGGTATAAAGCATGGTTATAGACTGTCATACATGGTTATTGATTGTTATTGTTCCATTACTTCAGTGCTCATGGGCAGTTTTATGGGCAACCTAACTCCTTGTTCAGATTGGGGAAAGAACACAAACTTTCGCCCAAGCAAGTTTGATCTTCAACATTAGTAGGAAGGTTTCTGTGTGCCAAAAGGCAGCATTTCCACCCCAACCTTTAGCGCAAAGTTACACTAAACCATAAAAATGTGGACTATTGTTAAAATGGGTTTGGGGTCATTCTACTGATAAAATATTTTCAAATACACTCCCCAGTGCATACAGCTCATTGTTCACGTCTCTATTTGTAGTAGTGTGTATCTTGCTGCAGCACATGATAATCTGTGGATCAGGACAACCTGGGTTCAATGTTGATGGTAGGCATGGTCAGATATCTGCCAAGACCTAGTAGATGGTCTACTATGTAGACTAGAACCCCCTGATGTTACTAGTACTAAATGTTACCACCCACCCACTTGCTTGTCTATCTTCTCTCTCTGAGCCAACTGCTACCCAGGGAGAGAGTGAGTGAACAAATGGGTGGGACCAACAGTGGATCTCAATCGTTACAAGGGTTGTTTGGAAGCACGGGGAGGCCCGCAGAGCGGTCTACACCCCTCAACTTTAGGGGGCTTACTGAGTCTTCTTGTTCAAGGTCTCCCTAAAACCAGTAGATGGAACTGGAGCAAATTGATAATAAAGATTATTTTACCAGGCATGCTACTCTTCTTCTGATGTTCTATCAGTCTCTTGCCTGGGAACAGGCAGCGGCTGGCTGCTCTGGGCCATGACATAAAGGAACAAAATAGAGCAACTCCAGTTGCATATAACATTGGCATAACAGTCTGAATTCACCGGCTTTGGCAGTCACTACCTGGGGACATCTGCACCAGTTGAATTTTGGCCTATTGCACAGCATGATCTGCATGGAGCCTCTGTTAAGAGAAAACCTTCAGATTTTCTAAACCCTACTATTGTTTGGAAAAGCAGTGTCAGATCAATTCCACATTGTCATGCTTTTTAAAAATAGCACCATCCTTGTTTCTATTTGTGGTCCTGGATGGGATGTGCAGAATGCATTGGTTGAGAAATGGTACATATGATGGCTCTCAGCTGCTGTGATGTAACCTTCACCAATCTCCAAAGCAAATTGCTAACTGTGTATACTGTTTGGAAGTAGGCTTGTAATCCATTGTGTTTCCCAAATCACCAAATGCAGTAGAAAGTAAACTCCCTAATTGGTTCTCTCTGCTTTGGGGTGTACAAGATCCTATGGAGTTTTCACTGTGCATGACTCAGAAAGCCTATTTGGTTTTATTCCGTGAGAAAATCTAACTTTCTTGCTGTGGTCCTTGATTGAACAACAATCCTGGATCCTGAAAAACAGCATTTGGGTGAAGATATGAACATAGAAACATTGGAGGGCAGAATATAAATATCTTAAGTAAAATATGAATGACACATACATTGATAAATGTAAACATGTTACTTTTATGGGTCATGGGGAAAAGTAACATGTGAGACTAACAATTACTAAAAACTTAACTGCCCCCCAAAGAATAGGAAAGCTTTGTATTATAGCTTTTAATAGCTATATGGCAGGAAGGGAGAGGATTGGTGGATACAGTGCCCCTGTCTCAACTGTGCCCCCCCCCCAAAGCAGTAATAAGTGATACTGCCAGAGCATCAGAGTATAAGCACTGGCATCCCTAACAAGGGATCACTGACAAGCAACTAAAGAATGAGATGACATGAACAGTGAAGAAATACAAAATGTAGAAATGAAGACCTGATTGGTTACTACTCACTCTAGAATGTCTGCACTGGTTAGCTTAACTGTTACATAGACCAAGTTCAGATAGAATGTTAAACCATGATTGAGAACACTGTCTACAAGCGAGTGTGAGCGTCATGCTCCCCCCTCCCTCACACACACGAGGACAGGACATTTCATGTTTCCTTTTGTGTTTTGGACAAATTGCTGTTTCCTGTTTCATCTCAATACAGGAAACTCTGCATTGTTCAAACTGCAGTTAGCTAACAAATCAGGATATCAAAGTAAGTTTGATCATTATTTGATATTCTGGTTTGTTAAGTTAAGTAACTGTGGTTTTTTTTACAAACCACGTTTTTTTTTTGATTGGGATGAAACAGGAAACTGCAGTTTGTTCCAAACCCCAAACAGAAGAGTTACATGTCCTCCTTCACTGCAAATGCAAAGGAGGGAGAGGGAGAGTGCTTCCAAAAGAGGAAGAGGGAGAGTGCTTGAGACCAAAGCTTTTGCCTGCTTGTACTCCTAATGCTAAACCATGGTTTAACATTGCATGTGAGCCTAGCCTATGTGTTTAACTGTTAGCCAGTGTTAAACTTTAACTAACCTGGGTATTTGCATACACAGGTGAATTGGGCTTGTGTTTGAATGTACAACTGCAACTAGCCTGTGTGATGTACTACTACACAAATGAGCATTGTTCATCATGCCAGTGGCCGCCCTGGCCTACTGAAATACAGGATTTAAATAGCAATTTATAGTGCAATCCTATCCAACTAACACCACCGGTGTAACCAGTGGGGGAGGGCAGGGCAGGAGACTTGGGAGGGGAGGGGAGATTTAAATCCCCTTTGAATCCCCCTTTGGAGGGGATTTGAATCCCCTTTCCGTTCTGGGATCTCCTGTTCTCGCTGCACTGCTGGTTACACTGGTGGTATAAGTTGGATAGGATTGCGCTGTCAATCAGTTAATTGGTTTAATTAATCAATTAATTCTGGTCTAATTTTATATCCTATTTTAAGCTTAACATTAGATCACTGTAATTTTTTTCTCAAAATCCTACAAGGGCGTTCCCCTGTAAGTCTTTGCAGGGGCAGGGCAATGTCAGAGGCAGCGCTACAGGATCGCGGCCACTGCCGACCCCAAAACATTTTTTAACGTACCTGGTTGTCCTGCCAGCTCCCCAAAGGGTCGCCAAAAACCGGAAGTGGGCTTTGGAACACGATCACTGCTGTTTAGAGCCTTGGGGATGCCATTTAGGCCGGCTGCTGCAACTTGCGCAGGATTGCGCTGTAAGTCTTGTACTGTTACACTGAGGGTTGATCTATCCTTGCATGTGAATTACTTGATGCTTTACCTCTTAGTGATTCATCACCAGATAACTCCATAAATAAGCACATGGCTGTCTCTGTTGAAATTGCTTTGAGTTGATATGAAAGTTCCATGTATGCTGTTTGGTCTGCAATGGCTGCTTCACACATGCAAGTCATCATCACTTGGTAATGTAGTCATCAGGAACTGAACATATAGGAACTCACCATGAAAGCAGATTTACAGTATGGAAGGAGCAGGAGTATATATAGTATTCCTTTTTCAATATGAGTAATACCTGAACTCCTGCACTGTTTACTTGCATAAACTGCAGAAAGCAGGTCTTACAGTTTCTGTTCCTAGTAGGGTCAGTATGAGACACTCAACCTGAGATGGTGGACCAGATGGTGGCAGATATTCACTGATTTGTTTATACTATATTTACCAGCAGGGGGAGTCAATGTGTTGTTTTTCCACAGAGTGCACAAAAATATTTCTGCTTCCCATAGTGTCTCTGTCCTTCACAGCAAATATGGCTATATATACACCATAAATATGGATATTTATGAAGTACTCAGAGATATCTTCTGGTAGGATTCACTGGGGGAAAGTCCTGTTTATATTAATAAGAATATTATAGCATCAGTGGTCCCTTTGTGTTGCGTTTGTGATAGAACCGCTCCTTGGTCGAGGCCAATATTTGAGTGTCCTGGGCTGATCACAGAGTAGCAGTCCATTCCAGGACTTATACTGGGCCCAAGAGGCAAGGAGGAGCCCAAAACAGGAGGGGACAGCAATGCATGTGTGGCCATCTGCAGAGAAAGAACGTCGAGAATAAACTCTACACTTTGTTAAAACTGTTCTGCTTCTCTCACCTCATTTTCAAGGCTTCCTGGCTGGCACACTGCTAACACCGTGTTGCTTGCAAGAAGCCATCTCTACCGCCTGTGCAGCACTTGCTATTCTTGCTGTCAGTACTTGTGTTAGCTGTGTGAACTGGCAGGGGTCTGGCATTGGTTTGGAGCCCTTGCAGGTTTGGATCAGGGGATCAGAAGTGAACATAAGAAAAGCCCTGCTGCATCAGGGCAAAGGTCCATCTCATCCAACATCCCGTTTCCCAAATTGGCCCACCGGCTGCCTCTAGGAGAGAAAGGCATACCACTTTCCCACCAGTGCTCCCCTGTAACGGGTATTCAGAGGCATACTTCAGCTGAACCTAGGGGGAAGCACATACTATAGCAGCCATTGATAGACCCGCCCTCTATAAGTCTGTCTTATCCACTTTTCAAGTCATCCAAGTGGCCACCACCACATCTTGCCGCAATGAATTCTACAGACTAATTATGCACCGTGTGAAGAAGTACCTTCTTGAAAGTACTTTTTCTCTGTCCTAAATATCTTGTCAATCAGTTTCATTGGATGACTCCAGGTTCTGGTACTGTGAGAGGGAGAAGAACTCTACTCTCTCCACACCATGCATAATGTTAGAAGTCTCAATCATAGAAACGTCGTCAGGGGGGGGCGGGGGGCCCAGGGCCCCCGGGCGGAGGGCGCAGAGGCTCCTGGGGGGGCGGGGGCCTACTTAGGTTTCGGTTTGCTTTTCTGTTTTTTAACGGTTTTTTCGGGGGGTTACGGGCTTTTTTACTGTAATCTACATGTGTGTATGCTTTGTCCCACTTAGCTTGTGTATCCCGGAGCCGCAACATGCCTGTTCGCGCATGCGCAGAACGATTGGATTTTTTTGTCGTTCTGCGCCTGCGCAAACTGTGAAGACATGCGCAAGCGCAGAACGGTGGAGTGCCCTGCTGGGCGCTTTTCCGGAGTTCTGCCGCCCGGTCGCAGGCAGAACGAAAGGCAGGCAGGTCGCGGCTCTGGGATACACAAGCTAGGTGCACTGCATACACTGCATACACACATGTAGATTGCAGTAAAAAAAGCCCGTAAACCCCCGAAAACCCCCGGGGGGGTCAATTTATTTTATTTTGTTTTATTTTTCATTTTTATTGGCGAAATCTGGGGCCCCCCAGGGGGCGCAGGATCGTCTCTGATGCCCCCTTTCCCCATTCAATGCCTTTTTCCCCATGCCCCTTTTTGAGGTGCGGCAATCAGATCTGTACACAGTATTCCAAATGTGGTTGCACCATTGACTTATATAGGGGAAATATAATAGTAGCAGTTTTTTTCTTGATCCCTTTCCTAATGACCAATGTTAATCATTTTATATCACTTATAAGTGCCAGTACAGCATGTCTGATCCCCAAAATTAGAACTGACCAGAGGCACCTTTAGACATCACTGAATGCAGATTGACACCGATGTTGCAATTGGGGAGAAAAATAATTTCTGTAGTGGATCAATCTGACTGGTTCACAACCCCCAATTCTGCATTCTCACTGGAAACTTTGTTTGCACCTATTTCCAGCTTTTTCAATATAGACACAGCAGTGAGTTAGTTTCAACAAGTTTCCAGTGAGAATGCAGAATTGGGGGTTGTGAACCAGTCAGATTGATCCACTACAGAAATTATAACTTCTTTTGGTACTTATTTTGTGTTCTACATGTCAGCAACACATAACTGCAAATTAAGCTGAGTCTATGGTGAAAACATATGTTTGTTAGCCTTAGGTAACTTCCTACAGAGACCACTGAATCCTGAAGCATAGTATCTTTGCACCCCCTGGTGGTTTCACAGTATAGTTGCAAGCAACTTTTCTCCACCTATTTCAGTGTAATCCAAGTGGTAAGAAAAATACTAGTACTGTACTGTAGTAGGTTCTCTGAATGGATTCAATATGGATTCAATATCATCTAGGTCAATTTATGTGCTATTTCAGATAACTGAAGCATCCATATATCATTTTTTGCTACTGTTTTCATGACAGGAAAACCCAAACGCCAATCACCCAGACTTACATCTAATGATGATGATGATGATGATGATGCTATCATCATCATCATCATCATCATCATCATCATCATCATCATCATCATTATTATTATTATTATTATTATTGATACTTGGTCTTATTTTGATGTAATCCTTACAACAAACCTTTAATTACATCTTATTCCCATATTGCAGCTGGGGAAAGTGATTTGCCAACAGCCACTGAGTGAATTCATGGCAGAGATTTGAACTAGGGAAGTCCCAATTCACTGCTCAGTCTCTTTGTAGTGCTCTTATGACACTGATATGCACCAGAGGTGAATCTCACTGGCAGCTCAATCCTATCCCCCATCAACCCGTAGCACGCAGCACCACTGATGGAGCACAGCCTGCATACTGGGTGTGTGTTATGTGTGTGACCAGATGACCCAGGAGAGGGTTAGGGTTAAAATATTTTTTACTTAGCTCGCTGTAGGCTGCCTGGCCTCCAATAGGTCTCCTTGGGCCCATACCAGCTCTTTTACTGGTGTAAGTGCAAGGAGACTCCTGGGGGTGGGTTTGGTTCAGGAAGGGGAGATAAGATCTCGGTTTGTGCTGCTGCTGAGATCCCCCTCCTCCGAACCACCCCCGGCCTGGCCTGCTTTCTGCCCTGAACTGCCCATGCTCCTCCTCCCAAATTGCCCCCCCCACCAACTTACCACTGGTAGCAGAAGATGGCAGAGGTTCAGTGGGCTGCTGTTGGCCATGCGCAGCCTCCAGCCATTTGCGCTGCTGGCTGTGACCCGCCAAATGGCGGAGGAGCAGCTGTGCAACCAGCCTTGGACTTACGGTGTTGGATCGCGGGATCCGCGACTGTAAACCCAGCATAGGATTGGGCCGTAACTGTGCTATCCTTTCTCCTTATGGGAAGATTTACTCTTGTAAATGGTCAGTGCTTCTATTATGGTGTTTCCCCTCATAATTCACTCTTCCTACAATCTAACTCAGCTTGGGCAGAGATCACAAGGTGCATTGCGGCACAATGCCTTATTTTGCCATCACATTGCAAGGAGGGGTTTAAAACAAGGTTAATGACTTGTTGCAAAGAACAAATGTGTAATTTCTCCTGGCAAAATATGGAGATGTAGGATTTTTTTTTCTCTTTGTAGAAAATCAATGGTAGTCCCTTTAGAGAACTGGGCACTGGAGACTACTCTTTCACATATGCTGGAGACATGCATGTTTCATGGGGGAATTTATAAGACACTTCAGTGGAACTGGGAGCCATGTATCAGGGATGTTCTTGAGAAGATAGCCTCATAATAAGGCTGTAAAGCAATACTGAGTGTCTCTAAAGGTGTATCCATCTTCTCTGTGAAAGGCTACTGGCACCTTTTGAATGCTGGGAGGATGCAAAGCTTGAATGCAGTCTCAAAGTCAAAAAGTTCCTGTATGTTTTTCCAACGACCCTCAGGAGGGTAAAGTCAAAGAGAGTTTGCTACAGAGCATAGTCTCTAAAGGCTAATACTCTTCCCTCATGGTGAATAGTTTTCATATTACTCTTTGTTCATGACTCCTTTGCAGTTATAACTTCTGGTTAAAACTTGCCATTAACTGTCAGGCTCTCCTTGTCACCTCCAGTGGGTACCCAATCATGATAATACACAAGGCCATCCTTGCTTGATGAATTCCTCCTATGTCCTGGATTTTTTTTATTTGTCTCTTTTTTTAGAAACAGAAATAAGTGCTCCATCCCTTATATTCTGTCTATAATGTCTGAGTGTATAAAGCTCACAATATCAGCCACCAGGGACTCAAAGCTGGAAAAGAAAACCCACAGTTAAACTTGAACATCTCCCTAAAGTGTTTGGACAGCTCTTCCATCAAACTCAGGGCATTTTAAAAAACAACAACATTGACATTATTAAGCATAGGAGTAAAAAAACCAACTTTACTGGGTCAGAATGGCAGCCTCTGTAGCTGAGTTTCCCATATCTGACAATAGCCTCTCTTGGTGTAGAGGGGATTGAATTCACAGTGATGCAATTAATTTAATATATGTACATTGTCATTTGTTAATATGGATCATTATTCAAAAGGTTAAACAAATATAGAGAAGAACTTTTTGCTCTATGTGAAAAAGATCTGTGTTGATTTATTTGGAAAATCAACCTTCTTTTTCACTAGTAACAGCTTGGGCTGAAATATATTTTAAATGCAAACTTAAGATGCAGAAAACAAAATGAGACTGTTCAGAAAATTTAATGAGGTAGGTATCCATCTGGAATAAATAAGTCTTATTTGTCTGCTTACTTATACAGTTGAGTAGCTTTGAAAATCTAAGCAAGTTTTAGATGTAAATGGTAAAAAAAACACACCCCAGGAATTCTAACTGGCATAAAGCCTAGTGACTTTGAGTCCAAGGACTTAACAGCTGTAGCAACATTAATACACATCATCATGGTTATGAAGGTGACTTATTTGGAACAGTGATAGCTCAGCCCAAAGTGGCTGTGCCTGATGAGTCTGTCTGTATGCAAATGTTCACAGTGCTGACATGTGATGAGTTCAGGATTGATTTGGGGAAGGATCCAGACAGTTCCTTTTTAGAATCCTTATCATTCAACTGAGGGTGAAAACTACCAAAATGGGGCTTGCAGTTTTTTCAAGAGCAACTTTTTTTGGCAACGCATCTGCCTTTTGCCAGCTCAGAGTTGTATAACATGATAACAGGGTTGCATCAAACACACCCTACCCATGTGCCTACCCAGGCACATGTGGTGGCCCACTGAGGGCTCAATAAAGCAAGCTGAACTTCAGTTTTCTTGCAGAGAGATAGGAGGAAAAGGTGAATGATGGGACCTGAAAAGAAACGTAGTTGACAATCCAGTACCAACAACGTTTCCTTTGGCTTATGTATTGTTAGAAGTGTGAGGGCGCAATCCAAACCTACTTAGGCTGCCGTTGTAACCAGCGGCCCAGCGAAAACGGGAGGCCCCAGAACGGAAAGGGGATTCAAATCCCCTCCAAAAGGGGAATTCAAAGGGGATTTGAATCCCCTTTCCGTTCTGGGGCCTCCCGTTTTCGCTGGGCCGCTGGTTACAACGGCGGCCTAAGTAGGTTTGGATTGCGCCCACAGTGTCATCTCAGGGTTGTAACCTGGCAACAGGGGAGGGACTCTTAGAACCTCCCTCCTCTTCTTTCCCTACCATCCCATGCTACCATATATGAAAAACATTTTCCCGGGTAACCTGGTAAGGCATAGATGTGGGAGTGATCACACAACCTGGTTATTAAACTGAACCAACAAAACAAACTTTACGTATGAAAATAATAAACAAGTTGCTCTATTTGCTTAGATATTCTATTACTTAGAGAAGGTTTCTCTAGTACCAGCTCTCAAGAATGACCAGATGCTGTGGCTAGTTCCATTCCCTAAATAATGTAGATAGCAAATTGCCCCTTCTTGTCTCCACTCCAGTCTCTCTCTCCTCCCACAGGAGGGCTCCCCTGGATTCATGCAGGCTGACTCCACACCTCAGAAAGACTCAGGACTCTGGAAGCTCCTCCCAGAAGTCTTCCTTCAGGTTCTCACATCGCAGGCCCCAGGACACTCAAACCTGTGTGAATTGCCACCTGAAGTCACCACCACCTAGTCAGCTCCTGTCTCTCTTTGTTTGGAAGCAGCTTCTGGGAAGATTCCCTTCTTAAGCTCTCTCCCCCCAATTTCTTTAGCGGTTATAAGTCACAAGGTCCTCTTCATGTCTTCTGCCTCTTGAATCCAAGCAACAACCAAGCAACATCTCTCACTGGCTCTGTCACCTCTTATAAATAAAAGTTTTCCCCTTTATTTTGTCCTTTTCAGCCTCTGTCACCAAATGTAAGACACTCTTACAAAGTTATGGGCCACTGGAACATGGTTCAAAGCTAATGAGAACTTTTGGCTATGCAAAGTTCTGCAAAGGCATCTCTGGCCATATTTGTTACCTATCCAGGAGTAAAGCTGGATCCAGGAGGAGCACCACAGTGCAAACCACCTAATGGTTCAAGGGGAGTGCTACTCTATCTAGAGCAAGCTGTAAACTGTTCCCATAGTATATCACTTGGATGTTTATGTATATCAATTAGCCGACAGTAAAATTGGTTTCGTTAGAAGTCATTTTGCTTAAAATTGCAGTTTCCAAGAACCTATTGACAACGTTGCAACGAACATGAAAATGAGCGAACTCAGGAAGATAGTGGAGGACAGGAAGGCCTGGCGGGATATGGTTCATGGGATCACGAAGGGTCGGACACGACTTAACGACTGAACAACAACAACAATCGACAACGTTGAGGACTTGCTGTATGTGCAACTCACGCATCCCGCTATAAACCACAGTCTTTTCCTTTTGCCTGTTTCCCACCTTCATTATCTTTCTTCCCATCTGTCACTATATTCTATAACATGCCATGGTCATGAATGGCATTTCCAATTCTGAATATTAGCGGTAATAGTAGTGGAAGTAGGCAAAACACCTTGCTAATTAGGTAGAGGTGGTTGGCAAAATGTCACCCATCCTGTATCCTGCATCTCCTTATGGCACTTCTTCAGTGGCCTCTGCAGAGGAAGAACAAAGCTCTTCCACCTTGCACAGGAAGGAGCTCATTACTCCTTATTAATTAGGCTTTCAGTCCCTAATCTGTTTATGTGTGTCTCCAACAACTGTTTACAGATAAGTGTTGTAGGATCTAATTGATGGGAGATAATTAGCTCCTCCCTAATTAGAGTGAAGTATGTTCCCTTCACTCTGTGGATTATCACTTACGGATGAAGGGCCACAGAGGGAAAGCCAAGGATGTACGATACCGCTGATCTTAATTTGTTTAACCTATTTTCAAAGGCATATTAAATGACAAGTAAAATACCAAGCTTGGACATGAATCGGGTTTTTCCCTCACTGTATTCCTCAGCCAGATCTAACAAGTATTTTTCCATGATTTGCATAGCAGAATATGGAATGACCTGTTCTATAATAACCTGGTATTGAATGACGTGGCATTTGTCTAGACTCTCCAGCAATTTTGAACTGCAGGGCATTAGAAACGAGGGTCGCTTGATCAAAATCAGAAAAATGAGAGGCTGCAGAACTGAGATAGTTCTGTGTGCATAGATTTGGTTTGACATGAACAGGTCTGAATTGGACTATTCAAATTCACCTCCAACTATCTTACCTTGATCTCTGGTGCTGCTGCTAATATTTTAAAATGAAATATGCATTGTGGTTTTAAACTGGCTGCCCTGTAACAACTTAAGATGGGCCCTTTAAAAATGCTCAGCTTTTTAAACACCTGCTACACAGAAGCTGATGCAGTAGCATCCTTGAGAGGACCACTGAATCCTCTAAACAAGGGAGCAATGATCATGGTAGCTACAGTACAACAACCATTAAAAACATATGGAGATTGCAAATACATAATGCTTAAGATGTCAGGGATGAGAGAAGATGGCAGCTGCACTGAGAGTCACCAAGAAGGTCAGGGGCTACAGCATCCCAGGTGGATGGAAGAATTTCCAGTACATGATGATGGCATCAGTGCTGTAGTGGTTTGAGAATTGGATTTAGACCTGGAAGATCCAGGTTCAAATCCCCGCACAGCCATGAAGCTTCCTGGGTGACCTTGGGCCAGTCACTATCTCTCAGCCTCACCTATCTCACAAGGTTGTTGTGAGGACAAAAGGAGGGGAGGAACGATGTACACTACCCTGAGCTCCTTGGAGGAAAGGTGGCATAAAAATGTGAAAAATAAATAAACAAGCAAACATAGCTCCTTGTGAAGAAGCCGTAAGTGTCAAAATATGGTGCAGACTCCAGTAAATAGATTCAAGCTGTCTTACCCCTCCATAAGCCTCCTGCTCTGCAATGGGTTTTCTTGGACCTGTGCTAGCTCTGTAGCTGACACAAGTCTGAGGAGAAGAAAGGGGGCAGGAGAAGGCTTGAAAAAGATGGGAGAGGATCTAACCAGTGCCACCGCTGCCGGATCCACTCCCTCCTGCTGCCTCCCTGCCCCCATTCCTCCCCCTCCCTGCTCACCCCCCCCACCAGCATGCATATTTTCTTCCTTTGAACAGCCAGTCTCACAAAGACATACCTTGAATTCTGTTTTTATTATGTTCCCTTATATTGATAATACCAATTAAACATCTTTCTTAAAGAGTCAGTCACCTGGATGATACAGTCAATACTACACTTGTATATTTCCTTCTTGAACATTGTTAGCAGAGATGAGGTAAACATTCCAGTTGCATACTGGGGAAAAAAACCTGTCCTATTTTTATTTCTGACCCAAAGTTTCCCCTCAGTTACTTGGCCCCCTGCGTCGTGACACACAGTTCAGCCTTCCATAACTTATAAGGATGTAGGTTTCCAGAAACAAGATATGCCAACAGGGATAATAACATAAATTTCCCGTCTCCCTCATGCCATTAAAAAGAGAAACACTTTTCCCTCACAGGTTTCTCTTGGCTCATGAACACAAATCATACCATAAACAAGAGAAAAACCCAAGTGGGGATTCTTTTTTCTTTTCTTTTGGTGTGTATTGAATAACTTATAACTTCTTCAGAGAACCTTTGGGAGTCTCTGAAGTGAAAGGTAACACCTTTCTGTACTTTTATTCATCCCCTGTCACACTGGAGAAAGCTATTTTCTTAGCCTGCTGACTTCTTGATGTCGATGTAACCATACTAATTGGAAAAGGTTGTGAACTTGGCCACCATTGTTAATTTTTTTTCTTTTTCCTCCACCACAGTTGAGGAACTTTATGTGCAGGAAAAACAAAACAATTTCTTAGATTGAAACTGCAGAGCTGGTGGACAATCAATTCTTTTTAATTTCCGTAATTAAAAAAAAGTTACATCTCCTTTGTTTGCTATGAGCTTCTCTGATCTACATGGATCAGACTCTCCTCCCATTTCGATTTTGTAAATATTCACCTTTTTCAGTCTTGTGGCATCATTGTTTCCTCTCTCAATGACTGCTCGAGCTTCATTCACCCACCCTGGCAACAACTGCTTCTTTCTCCAGCCTGCAGCAGTCCCACCTGATCAAGAAATCACATAGCAACCTCACAATGCCACACATAGGAATGTTGCTGCTCAGGACAAGGACACTTGAGAGTGGGAGCCAGGAAAAGCAATGAAAATGAACAAACATTGTAGTGTGGAATAATGCTAGAAAATGGCAATAGCATTTTTGATACTGTCCAAAACGTTCAGAAAAAAATAAGCAGTGTTGGTTCAACATTTATTTATGCTTAACTGTCAACTTTTAAATAAAGGCCATGAAAGGAAAGGGTGACGTCAAAAACTTGCTATAATAATGAAAATAATGCTGATTTCAAGCTTACAATGCTCCGATCTCATGTTGCCAACTTTTCGTCCTGTGCCCAGGCTGCATATGCAGCGATATAAAAAGTTTCACATCTGAATTTTCTCTTGTCACAAATCTGTTAAAAGCACAGGAGTACTGCCAGAATAAAAAGTTTGCAATCCAACCAATTATTTCCAAATAAAGCATTTGTAAGACCATGAAAACTCAATAAACAATGTGTTAACCAACAACCAAAATGCCTCCCAAAGAAATATTTTAAATTTGTGTGTTTGGGTAGGCTTACCATTCGTCCTGGTTTGGCTGGGACAGTACCGGTATTTTGGGGTTTGCCTTGGGCAGGTCCCGGGAGACCCCCAGTAGCCATTACAAAATTAAAATTTAAAACATTTTTTTTAAAAAAAATGGTGGCCGCTATGTAAAAAACATGGCCGCTGCCATTTCTTCCTGGAAGCCCTTCATTCTGAAGGGCTCCCGGGCCGCTTGTGCACATGTGTGCGGCTTTTGCGAGCCGCACGCATGCGCACAAGCAGGAGGCGAGACGGCAGCGGCAAGGAGGCGGCGAGCGGCAACAGTGAGGCTGCGAGCAGGCCGGTGCCGGCCCTGCTCTATGAGCCAGCTTGCCGGTTCTCGCTGCTCGGAGCGACGAAAGCCGGCGAGCCGGTGAGCGGCGGCTCGCCTCTCGCCGCTCTTGCTCTCGGAGCGGCAAAAGCGGGTGATCCGGCTCAGAGGGTGAGCTGCTGCTCTCACCGGCGAGCTGGCTCTCGTCGCTCCAAGCTCGGAGCGACGAGAGCCGGTGAGAGTGGCGGCTCGCCCTCAGATCGCCCGTTCTCGCGACTCCGAGAGTGAGAGTGGACGTGCTGGGTGAGCGCGGCCCGGCCCGGCCGGCGGAGGAGCAGCAGCAGCAGTGCGGCGATGATGACGACTGCGACCGTCATTATTTATTTTAATGTTAAAATAATGTTAAAATAAATAAATAATTAAAAAATGCAGGTGCACTTCGTTTTTGAAATTACATTTATTTATTTATTTATTTAGTTCATAGATTAAATAAATAAATAAAAAATTGTGGGCGTGCTTTACTTGGCAATAGGGGGTGCCCCCTATTCACTTTTTAATATTAAATTGATTTTTATTTTTTATTTTTTTAAATTAATTAATTCTAAATTATTTTTAATTAATTAATTTAATTAATTAATAAATTAATTAATTGTGGGGGTGTCCCGGTTGAAGGGGGAAAAAATATGGTAAGCCTATGTTTGGGGAGATGTTACTACGCTCTCTTTCAATGTGGCTTTAATTAGAAAATGTCCAGATAGCAAAATAGTTTGAACTGCAGTGATTTTTCACAAGATCCTCCTTGCAGGATTCCGCAAAGTCAGGTGGCGACATGGCTCTCTTTGGTCTTCACAAGATAATTGGCTTTCATTTATTTGCCTCTGAAGCTTTGCTTTGAAACATGCAGGCTGCAACACCGAAAGCCAAGAGTGTGGTCAGGTGTTGTAGTCTTGGATAATTAACAGCTGGAAGTCATTACCTGATGCCCATAACAGAAATGATGGCTGCAAGCAAGGAGCAGCTGCTCAGAGCCCAGAGGACACTTTGGCTGAACTGAAGGTAGAATAAATAGAATGGCAAATGCTATGAGTAAATATCCACAGAGCTTCGTCGCTGGTCTAGTAGTGGAAAGGGCCTTGCCTATGCTCTGGGTCACACAAATGGTTTTGTAGGTTAATCAGAGGAGCAAATGTCTAGAATAACGTCTGTAGCAGGATGATGATTCCAAAGATCTGCTTGTGGAAACCTTTTGAAATTAGTTTTTAAAAAGTCAGAAACTTGCCTAGTTATTTCAAACAAGAATGTCTATTTTGCAATGAATGCAAGTAAATACTGTGACTTCTACTCCTATATTAGTCTTACAGGGAAACTACAAAATCAATTGCTCATCTTCTCATACCTTGGATAATGTCAGTTTAAGGTGCTACAGTAGAATTTGGCATGCGTAATGCACAGTTTTGTGTTATGCTTTGGATAGCAACACTAGATTTGGAAGGGAATTGCACTGGTGGGCTTCTATATGCAAAATAGACACAGTGCAGATTTACTGGATTGCTCAATCAATGTGCATAAATGCAGGGGCGATCCTAGGGTTTGCGTCACCCGGTGTAGGGGGTCAGTGTGTCACATCACCCCCATGATGGACCTCCTCTCATGAAGTGGGCAGGGCAACACATCATCACCCCACCTCTTTACAGATAAAGAAAGGTAATGAGTGGGCCCCCCCCACCGGCCAACCATGGATAAACGGATCTGCAGATAGCGGATACATGGCCCTCCTGTATTTGCAAATAATTCTTAAGCCAATACTTTGCTAAATTCATCACATGACCAACCAATTCTGCCTAACTGAGGAAACCAGGGAACACCTCTGGCTTATTTGCCAAAACTTATGACTTGGGTGAAATTTTGTCCTCATTCATGAAGTGGGCATCACCATTGCCTAATTTGTAGGTTAAGTAGAATTCTGCCTAGTTTGTTGACATCTATGACCATGTGTACAAAGAGCAAAGCTTGTTATGAAGCTCAGAATATCATGAATTACGCAGACTTTTCATAATTTTACAGGACATGTGTCATAAATATGGCTAGTGCCTATTTCACTAATTAGGCAGAGGCATTGTTTAATTCATGGGTCAGACAAGTGTACACATTGCATAAACTTGGCAGGGGCTTCTTTGATTCAGTGAGCTGAGCTGAGCTAAGCAGTGAGCTAATTCAGTGAGGATGGCATTTAGCATGGCACACACAAGTCATTTAGATTTTACAATTTAACAAAAAGCAAATACTAGATGAGATTGGGGTTGCCAGCTTTTTTTTTTTACTCACTTTTTTTACTCACTGTTCTGTGCCTTTAATAGCATTTATGTGCAGATATTTGCAAAGATCACGCTCCATGCTGTGAAAAACATCCTTTGCTGATTCCTACTTACCAAGCTGCTGTTAGAGAGACAATTTCCAGCAAGGCCAATTCATTTCTGGCCAGTTTGGAAGCATTACCTGTGGTATATTTTGAGAGGGGTGGGATTTGATTACTACAAGAAACTGGGCTTTGTATTTCCTTCATTTAGGCTGAAATATTATGCATATTTAGGCTTACCAGATCTCCAACCGGGACAGAATGTAGCCCTTTAGGAGAAGGAATGTGGGCAGGTGTAGCTTGTTAAACCTTAGAGCACAATCCTAGGCATGTCTACTCAGAAGCAAGCCCCACTGAACACAATGGGGCTTGCTTCTGAGTAGACATGCCTAGGATTGTGCTCTAAGGTTTAACAAGCTACACCTGTCCACATTCCTTCTCCTAAAGGTCTAGCACTTTGTTGATCTGGTAAGCCTATGCATATTTACTTGGCAGTACCCCAGGGCCAACCCATCCATGGAGCAAAAGATGCAGCTTGCACTGAGTGGTGGTGGTGGAAGCAGCAGATTCAGGGAGGCCCTCACCCTGAGTCTGCTGCCATCTTCCCCCAGCCCTGCAAACAGAACCACATTGGTCCACTTTCTTACCTTGCTTGTACTTTGTGTGGTTCTTTTCCAAAAACAGGAAGTGTGGGGGTTTCCTGTTTTATTTAAAGGGGCCATGCGAGGAAGGAGTATGGTGAGGAGGCAAGGGACTGTTTTTGGAGGGGTATGTATGAATACAAGTTTGTGCCCTGGCAAAGGAGGCAGTGGCACATCAGGAACAGCTTTGGGTGGTGGACCTGGTTGGCCACCCTTGCAGTAACCCTATTGAAATCAGTGGGGCTTTCATCTGAGTAAATACATGTAGGACCAGGCTGCAAAGCTCTAGTCCTCAACTTGTGCCATTAGGCACTGTTGGCAGACTAACATTTGAAAAAGAAAAAAAGCGAGAGGGACAATGAAGAATGAGGTCTGTTTCATAACTGATGCCACTGGGTGTTCTGTAATAAGAGACATTCTCTTAAATATGAAATGCTCCTCAGGTCCTTCAATAAGAGAATTTCTTCTATAGCAACTCATTCACCCTACTTCAAGAAGGCATTCAATATTAGGGTTGCCAAGTTTGTGCTTGGAAGAGCTCCTGTGCTTGTAACTTGTGCTGTGCTGGATAGCAATCAGCAGATGTTTTCTTTTCTTGTCACTGACTCTCTACCCCAGAAAAAGCCTCTTCTGATTTCTACCTGCAGCTGAAGACACAGGAGTCCTGCCAGGTGAAAAGCTGACAATGCTAGTTCAAAGTACTTTTGAGCTATCATTTTCTGAAACGAAATGCAGTCTGTTATAATCAATGGAGCTGGCATGTCCTGTAATAAGGAACATTCCCTAATATATGGACTATCTTGTATAGCCTTTAAAGTTAAGATACCACTACCACCACTTCCACCTTCACCCACTCTATCTTCATTGGGATGAATGACTTCAAGCCTCCAACAGCAGTTTGACCTGCAGACATTAGCAAATGATAGTGCTTATCTCTATGCTGTGAAAAATGTAATCAGCTGATTTCTACAAATCAACCTGCTATTAAAGGCACAAGAGCAGGGCCAGGCAGTGAGTAGCGCAAGGGTTTGAAGGGCTGGGCCTGCAAACTTAGTCAAGGGAAGATTTACTTCTAAACACATGCCTCAGCTAATCTATTTTCCCCCCTCATAACTGTTTCTTGAAAAGGAATGTGGGAGTGGGAGAAAAAAGGGGGATTGTATTCTCCCCAAATACAGGAATTTCCCTAACCAGGCGGCCAGTGATGATCCCAGGAAATGGTCCCCCTTAAATAGTTAAACGTCTGCCTCTTGGCTTGCACAATGTCACATTGAATTTGAAACAGGGAACTTTTTATATCTCCCCTCCCCCTTCCCGATTGTGCTGGCACCTGGCAGATGCCTATTTACCACAGGCATCAATACACATAGTAATCAAAGGAAATCAGAGGCACAGATTAGCAACAGCTGCAAGTCATTAGTGGCAGACATGGGAAAGCACAGCTCCGCACCCAACTTTGAAATAACTAATATGAGTGTTGCAGAGCACAAGGGTTACCGCAGGGCACATCTGAACATGAGAGGCGGGAAACAATTGCTTGGCTTGTCTCATGCAAGAGCCCCCCTCCATCCCCCCAAAAGCGCTTCGATTCACTCTCTGTGGTGGGATTGCCAGATCAACTTCTCAAAAACAAGGGCACTGCGGAGTCGGTGGGAATCTGGTCTTTGGTGTTCTGTGTACTTAAATAGAGAGGTCCTGCAAATCAGTCGGTCAAACTGTGTGGTTAACACTGGTGTGCTAGTTAAAGGACAATCTCCCTGTAAGTAACAGGCATTCTTGAGGGCCCTGGAGAAGGAAGCAAGGAAGCAAAGGCACCTGTCCTCCACTGTCTAGGCCTTGGCTAAGCTCCTCCCAGGCACTTGTGAGTTTCTTCTAGACTGGTCCAAATTTTGCAGATCATGAAAAACAAGTGGGTGATGTACCTTTGAAACTGAGCAAACACAAACAAGAGTAGCTGTCACCTCAGCAGTAGATTGGTGGTGGTGGGGGGGTGCCCATCTCTCCCTACTTGCTTGCCTCCATTGCTCCTCCTTGTGCTCCCTCCCAGGACGGGAAAAGGAAGAGGGGGGACAGAGACAGAGGGAATGATGAAATGTGTGTGTGTGTGGGGGGGGGGGAAAGCAGAGACTGCTGAGCTAGAACAGGAGAGTGGGAGGAGCAGAGGCTGGTACATCATTGGGTAAGGGAGGTGAGATTTGGTATGCCGTATCAGGTGGCCTTGGTCCCGCCCTGGTGTTGGCTTCAGTGAGTTGGAGAGGGGACAATGGAGCTGAGGCTGCTTTAAGGCATTTTTACCCAAGAGTGTATATATGCAACAGGAGTTGCATATACAACATTAGTACACCTGTGGGCTGGGAGGAAATATACTTTTAATACTTTTAATAAAGGGACAGAGCAAGACCCTGGGCTGCAACCTGGTGATCCAGCTAGCTGCATATATAGCTATCCCCTCCACTGAGTCCCAGCTAGAGCTATTTTGGGGTGTCATCGTAGTCACAGCCTTCTCTTTCTTCTTCTTAAGTGTTTTCCTTCCTCCTTTAGTTGGCTGCTTGTTCTAAGGACTCAACAAAGTCAAGGATTAGAAATGAAAACCTCTGTTTATGGCAGAATGAAGCCAGTCATATAGGCACAAAGATGCATTCTGTTCCTTGACAAAAAGTGGAAGTGGAGCTGTAGTTGCTAGAAGTGTTGGACACCATACAGTTTATTGAAGGATCATTCCCATGGGCAGTGTTATTTTTAACTATAGCAACTAAACTCTGTAGGGGTACACCTCTGGATAGGCATGTGAATGAGAATGATACAATACAGACATATCATACCATTAATACGATGACATGATAACTAGACCTCAGTGGTGTATAAAGTTCCACATTTTACCACACATTGGTCACATACCGTGTTTCCCTGAAAATAAGACAGCGTCTTATATTAATTTTGGCTCCAAAAAAATGCAGTAGGTCTTATTTTCAGGGAGGTCTTATTTTCCCAACCTGTGGCGCATGATGGAGGAGACGACATGCTAGAGAGACTCTGCAAGGTTGCAGCCTCCTTGCAGGCCTTGCTGGCCTCTCTAGCACGTCTTCTCTATGGTGGAGGACTCAAGTGCAGGCCTTGCAGAGCCTTGCACCCTCAGGAAAGAATGAAGCTTCAATCAGTCAAAGTAAGTGCTGGGGGGGGGGTGTCGCGGGGGGTTGGTGTCTGTCTGTCTGATGATTCTAGCTGGGTCTTATTTTCAGGGAAGGTCTTATATTTATGAGTGCCAGCAAAAATCACACAAAAATGACGGTATGTCTTACTTTCGGCGGAGGTCTTATTTTCAGGGAAACAGGGTAGGTGACTCCATTTTGGTATCTCTTCAGCAGTTGAGATTCCATGATGTCCTGCATGAATCTTTGTCAGGAACCCCAGGAATGAAAAATCTTAGTGATGACTTCTTTGTATATAGTGGAGTTCAATAGGAACATGATTCTTGATTAAAAGCAGCATTTCTGTCCATGGACTTGGATTCATTTTGAAGGTTGGCACAGCTGAATATGCATAGGGCTCCCTCCACACAGTCAGGAACCTTGAAAAGCAAAGATCTGGATTGCATGCAGTGCTATCTGTGTATGCTTGTAGGATCTATGCAGGCCTTCAAAATGAACAAGCATAGGTCAGAGGTAGCAAATGCCACTGCAATTCTGCTGTCCCTTTCTCTTACATTCATTGAATGATTGAAAGAGGCTCAACTGATGTGGTGAAGAATGTGCAATGGAGAGAGAATACTGTACATCACACCTATACACAATGACAGCATCCTGCAAAAAGATGTTATCCCCAAAATACTTGAGGTATTAGGGGTTTTCATATGTTCCCCCTCCCATGTTTTCACTAACCACGTGGAGGGGGGGGGATTGGGACTGTACCCACTGGCCTCTCCCCCTAACATTTGCACATTTGGTGCAATGTTTGAAAGGGGAGCACTTGCATGTACAGTTGTATGTGTGTAACCTCTTTACACAATCAAGAGCCCTGAGTGGTTGGGCCCCAGGATCTGTTTTTCTAGAAATTAAGCATTGCAGAAGCCTTAGCCACTGGCCAGTCCTAAAGCACAGAGATCACTTAACTGAGTTCTGGCAGCTGCACAAGTGAATTGCTTCCAGTCCCATTCATGGTGTGGTCCCATCATGCTCCTTTGTGCCCACCATATTTGGCAGTGGTAGCTGTTCCTGGCTTAATGCTGTCAACTTATGCTGCTATGTCAAAATGATGTTTCTGTGTCACCTTGAATTACCAGTGAAGGCACAGAAGTCATTGTGTCCCAGGTGAGAACATTTAGATGCATAACTGAGTTCTCTCAATGCAGCCTGGTGAAAGATGGAGGGTAGTAGCTCAATGCCTAGCAAGCAGCGCCACAACTCTGCCCCATCTCACCTGTTAGACTGGATTTGTTGGGATGATAGTTGCTGCCACCACCCAGAGCTAGGGAGTTCCAGGCAGAAGGATGCTGCTTTGGGAATTCCTCCCTCTGAAGTTAGCAGGGAGTCCCAAAATTCAGGGGTCACTGACAGTAGCTGAATGCGGGTGATCTGGGAGACCAGGCAACCAGTACCCTTCTGAGAGAATGGAGACCAGGTGAGTAAAACAGTAAAATGAAGAAGTTTTATTAAAAGGGGGTTGGAAATGCACCAGAACAACAAAAAGGGAATACATGGGGGGAAAAAACACCACAGTACACTTGGAAGGATGAGGGCAAAATCACAGAGGTTAAAAGGCAAGTGAGAAAAAAATCCAAAGTACTAATGCATTTTTCTGAGCACTTTCCTTCTTCTAAGTACTCATGCATCCGATCCAGGATCTTGGACTTCATGTAGCTGAGCAGGCAGATGATCCCCAGTGATGTTCCAGATGAGAGACCAGAGCAGATGTGCAAAGGGGTGTGCAAACTCTGTGTGTGTGTGTGTGTGTGTGTGCGCGCGCGCGCGTGTGTGTGCGTGCGTGCATGTGTATAGAGAGAGTGAGAACTCTGCTGCATATAACATCTACGGGTTACTTTACCTTACTGGTGGGGTTGGATACTTGGGATCACCTGAACCTCTTGAATTTCCTTCTCCTGGGAATTGGATGGGCTTCACAGTCTAATGAACTGGCTCAAGACCGAGTCCTTTCTTACCAGTCAGTTGGGGGAGAAGGAAGAGGTCAACAGGCAACAGCAACAACAGAGCAAACATGACTACTGCATCTGAATGACTTGGCCAGCTCTTCAGGATGCAGTCCCACTCAGGAGTCTCCTTAGGTATTAAGAACAGGGAAAATTAGGGATTTTCATTGCACTAGTGGTCTCCTGTGTTCAATAGATTTTAACCACAACGTCATGCTTACAGGCAAGATTATTAAGAAGTGGTGGAAAGGTCAGGTTTTCCTCTCTGCCCCTTTTTTTAATACCTGTTTAGGGACGAAGTGGGAACTTGAATCCACACTGGTGATGACTGCAAAAAAATCAAAGTGGTAACTATTCAGTGTCAACTACAAGGGTGTCTTCTCATGTACACGTGCCACTATTTGCAGATCGATGCATTGGTTCTTAGACAGGGTTGCCAAGGAGCTGGACATTCTTGTGGAAATCGTCTTTTGGCTGTGTTTAAGGCTGTGGGGCACTCTGGAAGTCACACACTGTTCAAAATCAGGGTTTGTGTGTCATTAGAAAGAAGCAATATTTCTAGCAGCCCTGGAGGCCTCATTAAATTGTGATGTGCGGTGTCACATTTCAAGCCTTGGCAATTTCTGGTGTCCCTTGTTTATCATGAGATATACATTTGCCTGAAGAATGGCCCAAAAGCTGTTTTGATGCTGCATGAAAACAACACCCAAAATTATCAGCAAATTTCAAACAATTGTTTCTATAACACTTTCTGCCTGGATGTTTAAAGGAGCTGAACATGCTTTCCCCCACCATTTCACTCATTTCTATTTTTAATTCTTAACAACAACAACAACAGTTTTATTTATTTATTTATGTACTTATTTACTTGTTTATTTATTTAAGAATTTATACACTGCCTTTCTCCTGACAGGGCAACCAAGGCGGCTTACAAACATATTAAAATACAAATACAATAAAAAGATAAAAAAACAAGGCAATTAAAACAATTAAAAACAAACAAACACCAGTGGGTCAGCTTCAGATTACATTTGGTTAAAAAAAAGGGTTCTAAATTTATAGGCACACAAATCCTTAGCTTTCAACAAATGTTCTTAGGAGTGAACCTAATTCCATATTATCAAAGTTTGCCATATTTGTGTCAGACCCCAAAAAGAAGAAATATATTGGATCAGATTCAACAATGTGTGTAGGTCTAACCCAGTGAAATCTTTGGTTTCTTTCTTTGGTGTGACCCATTCTTCTGCCATGTCGCCAACTGTTTTTCAAACTTTCCCCACTGTTTGAAAGCAGGTTGTGATGTGGCCTGGGGATCTATTACTCAAAAGGAAGAAGTCAAAGATTCCACTGGTCAGGCCCATGCACATCTTTGGATACAAACCAAGATCTGGATCCATCCCAGCGTGTCTGTAGTTCTAATTTAAGGTGAACAATTTGATTAAACAGTTACAACAATGTTAAAATATGTTTTCGATCCAAGAAAACGTGTTCAGTGAGTAGCTGATTTCATTTCCCACGTCCCCTCTTTGGTTATGAACTTTGCCCAACATTCAAGTATGCACACGTCTCTTCATTAATAAAATAATCGGATTTGTGTTGTGGATACAGCAGTCAGAACAGCCTCACCTTCTGAGTTGAGAGTATAGTTGGAAACATGGTGGGAAGGAGGACGGATGGAGTCAAATGCACTGGCGTCGCTTCGGTTGGGGCGGGGCTGTAAGTATCGCTCCGTTGTAGTCTCTTTACTGAGCGAGCAGGAGGCAGCCCCGCCCCCTCACTGTCGGAGCCTTTCCCGTGCGGAGAAAGCAGCAGGCAAGAGACCCTGCCTGCTGCTTTCTCCGCAGGGGAATGGCTCCAACAGTGAGGGGGCGGGGCTGCCTCCTGCTTGCTCAGTAAAGAGACTACGACAGAGCGATACTTACAGCCCCGCCCCTACCGAAGCGACGCCACTGGAATGGGTGCAGCAGCAGCTAGCAGTTAACAATGGCCCTTTTTTCCTCGCCCTCTTTCACCCACTGGTCAGAATGGGAGGTATGTGGAAAATTGATAGCTTTTCCTGCGACCACTCAAGTCTGAGAGAAAAACTGCCCCCCCCACCCCGGTGAGAAAAACAACAGCCACTGGAAAAGGCACCATAATGGGGTGAAGAGGGACAATCACTCTGCCTCTGCTAAATATAATAGTACACCACTTTAAAAGGTGCCTCTTTGCCCAGTTAGGTGATGTGCGAAAAGGGTGAATTATGCTCTGTCATTAGCAACAAATTATAGCAGCAAATTATGCTGTGTTATTAGCAATTATGCTTTGTTATAACCGTGGTTTGTTAGGTCATAAACATGGCTTTGAACACTTTTTGTGTCCATATGCATCCTTCGCTGTTCTCCCTGGTCTCCCTACCTTCTTCACTTGCATGCCAGGGCAATTCTGATTTGACAGACCACAGCTTTGCAGTTGAACAATCAATGATTGGGATGTCAAAACTCTGCACCAGGACTCCAGGGATAAGGGAAGGAAACACACAAACAGCCCAATCCTATGCTTCCCTGCCAATGCAGGCACGCCAAAATGGCTCACACTGCATCCTGCATGCATGGGGGGGGGGAGTCCCGGAGGTCTCCTCTGGGTAAGGCAACATTCATTCCCTTAGCCGGGGGGGGGGAACCTCCACAGTACAGAAGGGTCTACTCAGACCTGTGCCAGTGAAATTGCTGGCACAGGTCCATGTTGACCCAGGCCACGGGACTGGGTCTGGGAAGAAAGGGGTAGGTTAACTGTCACTGAACTCACCCCTTTCGCAGACCCGATCCGCCCTCCTCCCTGCCCCCATTCTTGCATGTACTGCCGAAAGCCTTTTTGCGACTTCCCATAAGGCAATTTATGCTGGCGTAATGCTCGTCCCACTAGCATTAGGACTTTATAGGATTGGGCTGTTAGGCCAAATCTGATTGGTGCCTAATGCTACTCAAATGAGCATTCCAGAGGTGTAAGGCACTTTGCAGCTGTCGCAAAATATGACATGCCAGAGACCTGGCTACCACCGCAAGCAGTGAGTGGGTGGCTCCATGCGCCAGTGGACAACGGACTCCCACCGGCATCACTAAGTTCATGCAGGGGGTGAGAGGGAGGTGTGGGATGCACAGAATAGAGCAGGGGTGGGTGGAATGGGGTGGCGACAGGCAGAGGCGTAACTGCCTCTGTTGGCGCCCGGAGCAAGGGGGGTTGGCGCCCCTATCGGCGGCGCGCTCCGGAGGGGCAGGGCGGCGCGCTCCGGAGGGGCGGGGTGGCACCCCCCCTCTCCCTCAATCGGGAGAGCCGGCTCGGGGACGTCTTCCCCGGCCGGCTGCCCGGGCCGCCCTCAGTAACAGTCTGAGCATGCCTTTTCCCCTCAGTAACAGTCTGAGCATGCGCAAAAAGAACGGTATAAATACCGTTCTCGCAGCGGGCCTTCCTTAGAAGGCCCTGGGCAGCCGGCCGGGGAAGACGTCCCTGAGCCGGCTCTCCCGATTGAGGGGGCGGAGACTCGAGTCGGACTCGGAGGCTCGAGTCTCCGAGTCGGACTCGGACTCGAGTCTCCGAGTCGGACTCGCGGGCGGGGCGCCCTTCGGGAGATGGCGCCCGGAGCGGGTGCTCCACTTGCTCCACCCTAGATTCGCCTCTGGCGACAGGGAGAGTGGATCGTGACTGGGAAGGGGGCAGTTTCAGTGACAGTGGTGCACACCGAAGCCTAAATCCCTTTCGTGGCCTCGACCCAGGTCCATGCAGACTTGCGCTAGCTGGTGATATCGCTGGCGCAGGTCTGAGTAGACCAGCAGGCATGCACGGGCTTACCCTGAGGGAAGGGAACAAATGTTTCCTTATCTCAAGGAGGCCACCGGAGGCTGAAACTCCCCCATGGGATGCAACACATATACCAACCATGTTGGTGCTGCTGCATCACCGTGCGGGGAGTTATGGTGGACTGGGCTGTCCATCATATTTAGGATCCAACAAACCATGGTTATTAGGGTAATCTCAACTGACCCTAAGTAAATCTGAAGAGACAATTGGTTTGTCATTGATATTCCTACAACAGATCCAATTATATGTATTGGGTAGAACGGGTAGATCACAAGAAGGACAGCATTGCACAAGTCTTACAGCACAATCCTATGTATGTTTACTCAGATGTAAGCCCCTTTGAGTTCAGTGGGCTTACTCCTACGAACGTATAAACAGCCTTCATTACTTTAAAAGATATTAGATGTTTATAAATTATGTCTGGAGCCTTTTCATTATGCTTTTTTAAAAAACTTAGAATTCACTAGGTAGTGAATTTCTCTTTCCTCCAGAACTTTGCTGTGATGAGACTGCCAAAGGATGGGATCTTTCTCATTAGCCCACTAAAATCCCAGCTCTTGAGAATCACTGCTAATTGATACTTTTTCCATTTTAATTACATATAATTTTTCTGTTTTGCTATTCAGGGAACAAGGAGAAGAAAATAATACTCTGCATGCAAATATTCCAATCAACAGTTTAAAACCTTTTTGCTCTTGAATTTTTTTTTTCTGAAATGAAAATGAAGTGTTTATATGTGCCCTTTATAAGTTTTCAGCATTTGGGAAATCTTTGCAATGAAATGTAGGAAACTATTTCAAAATGGAAAACCCATCTTCCTCCTCTGTCTGCTTAATAAGAAAACTCAAATCTACAAAAGTTGTTAAATGTCTGAACATTTCCTTTATCTACTAAGATTGCTTAGTCCTGATCTTTTTTACAGGCCAAATCAGCTCTCTTCTCTATCTTGCCAATCTAAATATCCTCACTATCACACAAATCTCTTTCTCTATGGGTCACCAACATCCATTTCAACTCTTCCATGTGGGCCACAAATGCTGACAAACGGGAAAATCCATACTGTATTCTACTCTGCTTTGCCTCAATACACACTTTCCCATTCTCTATTCTTGTTGACTCTTATTGAGTCTAGACCTTTTCCAGTGGTCTGGCAAATAGATTGGGGAGGGATGGGGAGGAGTTGGGATCGTGGCTGTCAGCTGTATCTGCTATCTACCGTATGTGCATTCAGTTCACCTTGTGAGCACAGCCTACACGTCTATCATTTGCACATGTCTACCATATATTCACAATGTCAATTGAACATGCACAGGTTGGGGGCAGAGGCAGTGGGTGAAATCCTGACCTCCCCTCTATTTACTCTACATGCCCTGTCACCTGAAAGAGTCTCATTTAATGGAAATGGTGAGAGAAACTGACGCTGAGTCACGCAAAAGCAACCCTTTGCCCTAGCAAGGGCATCATTTTTTAGACCTGAAATCTCAGTTCACCCATTTTTGAGGGGTGTGGGGAGGGTGCTGCAGGCCACACTGAGGACCTCAGAATAATACCAAATAAGATCCATGGGTCATATGCCTTAATATATGATCATTGTACCAAAATAAATCAGTGGGCCCCTGCCTGAAAGACTCACAATCGAAAGAGATACAAGGGAGATAACAGAAGAAGGGAAGGGAAGTGGATGAAGGGAAAGCCTGGGGAAGAATATGCAATTATTTCATGTCCACTTACTTAGACCTATGGCCCAATCCTAAGGGCGCTGCCACTGCCAGAAGAACTAGTGTTCCAGCAGTGACTAACACTTTATGGCCATTGCAAAACGCTATCTGGAAGTGCGTGGAGCCACATACTTCTGGGCCGCCACTGCAGATGGCAGGGAAGACCTTGCACATGTTGGCGGCAAGAAGTCCCACTGACGTCGGTAAGTCAGCAATGTGGGCAGAACAGGGAGGGGGTGGGAGGATTGGAGTGGCATGGGGAGAGCCAGGGGCATGTCGGAGGCAGGAGCGGGTAGCATCCGGTGCAGGTGACTTGCACCAGATGCTATTCCCTCCGGAGCAAGCCAACATACCTCCTTTGTCTCCTTGGACTTGCTCCAGCTAAAGTGCTGGTCCATGGAAACCCATTGGCAGTTGAGAGCCAACCCCACCTTAGCATACAGTGCAGCCTGTTTTGGCTGCATAGGAATGGCCTGTTAATTACAGAAAAGTAAGGGGATTTGGGAGCTGGACCAAAGGCTGAATGGAAAATTACAAAGGTTGGAAGATGGCAAACCAACTGTGGCTTACCTGTATTAGCTGTTGGAATTGAAGCTGTATGCTACAGGCACAAAGAGGCTTCTTTTGGTAATAATGTATATGAGCCAGGCTTCAACCACCTGCTAAATTTCCAGGTTCGTAAAAGCTGAACTTCACGTGAACTGAACACTGTGTTGATGTGAGATGTATTTTCAGAATTTCTGTGCTTATGAGGTTGATGCTTTCTGTATGAAATGGATTAATAGACTAGCCTCCTGCTGAGACTCTGGAATTGACTTGCAATGGGATTATCATTATTGGTTAAAGAGCTTGATTCCACTTTCTGAAACTTCACAACTGATTGCAATCCCGATTGTAAGTATAGGATTTCCAGGCAGTTTGCAACTTTTTGAGGGGCCTAACAGCTGAGACCATAGAACAATTGCATAAATACATGCACCCATGGAAATACACGCTTTTTCTTCCTCTGATCTCAGTTAAGAACAAAACATTCCCATTCTATTCATATAGCCAGCGCAGCTGTCCAGCTGGTTGAAGCTGAAATGTTAATGTCAGTGAGTGGATGAGTCACTCTGTAGAAGGAGTTTTCCATCTCCCTTTGGGCGCATCCAATTCTGTAGCTTCTTGTTGTCTGCAGCTTCCTGCCAGCACAGAATGTGGGGCTTTCAGCATGTCAAGCTTTCAGGAAGTTCTGCAAGTAAATCATATTGTACGTTTTGAACTCTTGGCCTGTGGGGTTAAATTTGGGAAGATTCTACATCTCTTAAAAATGCCTGCGCTATATGTCATTTGCTTTTCTAAAAAGTCAAATCTGCTTGGTAAAGCTGCTGGTCAGGATGGAGAAAGGGTAGCTGAAGAAATGTTGCTTCAACCTCTTTCATTCCAGTCATTTTTTTCAGTTCAGAATACCTCTTCCCAAGCTGTTCTTTCATGCATTTCATAGGAAAATACAGTACATATATGCATGCAGCTCTCCTATCTTCCTGGTATAATCTTCATTCCTATGAGTGAAAAAGCAGCTTGGTGGTTTTTGAGCTAAAAAATGACCAGCATGGACAAGGTTAAGCAGCATCTCTCCATCTGACTTTCTTCTGTCCTGAAGGTCACAGCTTGCCCAACAATGTCACTTAAAAAAATGCTGAGAACCCCCTACACAGAACTTCATGTAACGTAGTTTGAACTTTAGTTGCTCCACGATCCTGGATGTTTATTTCCAGTCTGTGTCCCATCTGTGTACCACAGTTAGCAGCATGAACTGGGTGTAAATCAAGGAGATTTGTGACAAGCCTGGAAGCCTTATGAAGGGCAAATCATCCTAGACATGTTAGAATTTATGGTTTCCAAAAGCATCTCAAGACCTATTGGAAATTCCATTAAGCAGCGAGTGGTTTGGATGGAGTGCCTTTTGCATACAAAGTTTAAAATATACCTTTGAACCTCTCTAATACTATTTGTGCCCTTTCTGGTGGTTGCGAATGAAGGATAGATTGAAGAGACAAAGCTGAATGTACATGGTCACCATTGTGAGTTTTACATTAGTGGAAATTTAAGGAAAACCTTATGTGTGAAACTGCCTTGAGGAGGAGGAAAAAATAAAAAAGTGGACCTTTTTAAAAGTACACTATGTGTCATGTTCAGAGGCAATATTGTTCTGAGTTCCAGATGTTGGAATTGAACAAAAGGGAACGATCACTCTCTTCTTGCTTGGCTTGTGAGCTTCCAGAGTCTTCTGGCCAGCCACAGTTGGAAATGGAATTCTAGACCAGATGGATCTTGGTCTCTCCAGTAAGGCAGTTCTTATGATTTTCATGATGTAGGTATGACCGGAGAAGTTGCATTGGGTTGAAGTTTGTGATGGCACTGTCCAGTAGATTTCCATGAAATGTATATGATTTCAAACCACACAATAGCTACAGAAGCATTGGCTGTTGAAAAAGTGGCATCTTTCTTGCTGGCATTTGCTATCCAAGTGCTGGGAATATGCACTCTTTGGCAGATCATTCCCTAGAGATGCCAAGGGGACCTGAAATTAGTCCTGGAGATTTTTTTTTTCCGTGACACAATATCTTTAAGCCAAGGAGACCCTGTTGAAATCTCCAGGATTGCTTTTTGTCTTCTTAATCACCTGGAAATCAATACTGATTCTGGGAGATTCCAGGCCTATCCTGGAAGGCGGGCAATCCTATCTTTTCTCAGTGATTCCAGTTTCAGGAAACAACCAAGCAACAGGTAGAGGCCATGTGAAACACCAGCTGTTGTAATACATGGGTATTTGTTCCACTCTTGTGACCTCTATTACTGCCTTGCCAGTTGTAAGAACAAATACTTGCTAATAATCAGTATGAATATATTCAGCAGTAAATCTGTTCTCTCTGGGCTGCCCTTTGGCAATGTAGACAACATATTTAAATGTCACCATCACCCCTCCTCTCAAGTGGCCATTCAGACACACTCTACACATTTTGTAATCAGCACAGCTTGTTTACAATTAACTGGATCTGGCTGAACAACAACTAGTTAGAGACATTGGTCCATCGCCGTACTGCATATCGCCTATTCGACATGTCTCACTTCCCATCCTATTTGTTGCAATCGTATCCCCTCCCTCCTGCCCTAAACAAGTTTGAGCAGAGTTGTAGCTTTACAATAAGCATCTGAGTTTGGCTAGGCTGACAGACAGGGATTACTCAAGACTGCCCTGTGAACTTCATAGTTGAGGAGGAGTTTGGACCTGGGTTTCCCCATGCCTAAGTCCAGTCACTCTAACTCTAGCCACTGCACTACATCCACTTTGAAAAATGTTCTGGAATGCTTCATGTATTTTAAACACCATTGTGTAGAGTAGGAGGACATGCACGGGAGGTGCAGGTGGAGGGCAAAATAGGTGGAGGAAACATCTAACAATTACTGACAGCCCTCCCACTCCTGTCTTCCCCCCCCCTTCCCTCTCTGGAGGTATCTGGGGGTTTGGTAGGCTTCCACTGCCATCACCAACATGGAGAAAACCAGATGGAGAGAAGCCACCATCGAAACCTCCCTCACTGCTCTGTAACAGGGTTCCCAAATCCAGGGAATTCCCCCTTCTCCAAAAGCTGACACAAACAGTAGCAAGAAGAGGCTGGTCCGGGAAAGCTGACTGACCCGCTCACCCCCTCGTACACAGAGGCCAGACAGATGATCAGTTAAAAAGAAAAGGTGTTTATTGAAAGGACGGACTAAACAAGACAAAGGGAAGAGGATGCAGAAGATTACAAATAAACACGAGACAGACCAAAAGGAAAGCAGGGCTGTCTCAAAATGGTGTTGTAAGCACCCAGGGGTGCAAGTGATTTCAGCTCGTTTTGGTCCGGTGAGCAGACACCAAGCTCCAAGGCAGGAGAAAGCACCCAAGAGAGAGAAAGAGAGTGAGAAAGAAAAATAGAGAGATCTGCGTTTTGTGAAGGCGCCAAAAATAGAGCTCTGACAGACCAGCGCTGGAGCAAAAAGAAGATCTTTACTTTGCTAGCAAAGGACACAGAATTCAGGGCACAATGTGTAACATACATAAGGGATACAAGGGTTTATATAAACTTCATTATTTCATTTAGAACCATGGAGTACATTGTTCAAAGAATACATAAGAAAGAGGCACCAATACAAGGCAGGATCCAAGAAGTTACACTTTGATACAGCCAATAGGATGTTGGATTCAAGTTTTTACACCAATGAGATGCAGCAGCAACATTTGTAAACAGTAAACCAATAAAAAGACAGATTTTATTAAGAAACCAATGAAAAGTGTGATGCTTTGTGTTACTGGGAACCAATGGGGTGATGGGTCTGGGGCTATTGTGTGGCAGAGGTAATGGGATTAGGTCCCCACCCAAGGTGTCTTGCCTAAGGTGAAGTGAGGTTTTCCTGTGTGTTATGAATGGGACCTTTTGTGAAGCTAGCTTGACACAAAAGCAGTAATTTCCATCTTGATTGCCCATGGGTGCCAGACAAAGGACCCCGGCCCCATGGCACCCTGCACCAGGAGGTAACATGTTGACAGACATTTGAATAATAGTGACAAAATAAGGTAGAGACAATGATTCCAGGGTGGGAGAGATGGGGGGTGATTGAGAGAGAAGGCACATAGAGATAGAATTGAACCCAAGGAAATGGTAGCAGTCCGAGTCCTCACTATGCTTCTGGGATTCCCCTTTTTCCCTGCCCCCAGCTGGTGCCCAGGTAGAAGGCAGCCAAGTGGAGACATCACAGAATAGGAGCCGTTGTTAACAGGCATAAGTTATGTTTTGAAATGGTCATTCCCCTACTCCCTGCAGCACAGATTATGGCAGGAGGTGAACCCCCAGTGTCACCTTCGTTTAACCTCTTGTGTCCGGGCCAAAGGGGGTGAAGGGACTTTCTCACACACTCACCCAAGCTTCTCCGGGACCCCAAGCAGGATGCCTGGACTCGAACCAGGCTTTTTAACGGCTGCAAACCTATTGCGCTGCTACCAGGAGCCTCTCCGCAGTACCAGAGACTAGCCTCAGTAGAGCGGGAGGATCGGGACCCTTCTGTGTAGGGACCCCTCCCTGAGGAGACCCCGATGATCCTCTGTGAGGACCCGGCAACATAACTCCTGAGGGAACCCCAAAAGCACAGTGATTTCTACAGAAAAGCTTCACTTCCAAGAATTAGAGTACTGCGGCTTTAAATGGCTGTATCTCAGTGATTCCTGGTCCGATTTGGATGGGGTAAAAGGCAGGGGGTTCAGGGGAGGGCGCTCTGTGAAATAAAAATATTTGGGGAGGGGTCCCTTGCATACAACAATGGAGTTTGGAAAAATGTTGGCACAGATCTTAAAAAGAGAAGCAGAAACAAAATAAAATCCCTGAGTGCAAGTTGCTAAGTATTTTCTTATCTTAGGGTTGCATTCCTATACGCACTTGCCTGGTATTAAGTCCCATTGGACTCAATGGGGTTTGCTTCTGTGCAGTCATGCATAGGATTGCGCTGTTAGTTGCTTACACTGTTCAAGAGAAGGAGGTCCAATACCTGCATACCTGGGGGGTGGGTGGGTGTTTGAGCCTTTTGCTAATGCACAAACTGTGCATCAGGTGATGAACTATAGGCAACAATGCAGAGCATCACCCTGTGTGGACTTTAAAAAATACACCTCGGTTTAATTATGTCACAGAGTCATTTGGTTGGATGAGTGAGGACCATCTTGGGCTTCCCAGTCCACCCTTTTACTTAACCAGCTGGGCTTGGCATTCCAATCAGTGCGGACACATGCCAATCTCAGCAAGAGGGTTGATCAGGATCTTCTGACTGGGGACCTCCAGACATGAAGGCAGAGGATCCACATTCTGACATATGGCTGTTTGGTAATGGTGCTGAATTGAGAGAAAAGGAGAGAGAGAAGGGGGGGGTACTCCTGAAAGATGTCCCAACTATTTTTAGGATACTGAGACATCGCAGAAGCCTCTCGGGATTACAGTAGTCCAAAAATGAGAAAATAGGTAGAAAATAGAGGGGAAATCAGGGATTTTTACTACAAGGGCAATGCAAGAACGCTCTGCACATTGGTCTAGTTAGTATCTCCCCATTGTCTGCTTCCCTTGACCATCCTTCCTAAAACATAGGACTGGCAGCGCAATCCTAACCAACTTTCCAGCGCCGATGCAGCAGCAATGCAGCCCCGAGGCAAGGGAACAAATGTTCCCTCACCTTGAAGAGGCTTCCATGACTTCCCCTGCACTGCAAAATGCAGTGTGCACCCTGTTGGTACGGCTACACCGATGCTGGAAAGTTGGTTAGGATTGCGCTGTGAATGTAGTAGCTCTGACTAATACCGTAATCCTGCCTTCTGGGCTCCACTGTATTTCTTTGCCTGGGGTATGAACAACGATGAATGATGCACCCCTGTCCCACAAGTGTTTGCGCCATTATTAAGATTTATTTTATTTTAATGTTATGTGGTCCCTTTTCACATTATTCATGTGGCAAGGCAGCTACAACAGTGCGGTTTCTTCTGCGCCATGAAAGCAAGTTCCCACCTGCTGTCTTTTTACCACCTTCTAAAGACTTTTCTTTCTCGCCCAGGCTTTGAACCCTGAATGTTACTTTATGAACCTTTCTGAGTTAATAATGCTCAGTTTTTGAGGGGATTTCCTCGGTTCTTGGTTTTGTGAGTCTGTTTATCACTATGGTTGATTTTTTGTTGTGAACTGTTTAGTTCTTGTTGTGGTTTCACTGTTTATTTTTTTATAAGCTGCCCTGCCCCCCCCCCCTTTTGAGAGGGGAAAGGTAGCATAAAATGTTTAAAAATAAAACAAAAACACAGCACCAGAAGCCGCAGGTCATGGGACAGACAGGAACCTACGATGTGGCTTCTTCAGGCTCCTCCAGTGTAGCCTGGCTTCTCACACTCCTCAAGTAGCATGAGAAGGTGCTAAGGAGGTGCCCTGCAGTGTCTCTGTGGCTGCAAATAAATGCAATGTGAGAAAGTAATCTTAGAGGTCCTGCACTTCTATGCTCTACCACTCCAATGCATTGGGGTTTTTGTTTTTTTAAGTGGCAAACGTTAGAAAGATTACTGTCCTTTCCTCCAGCCATGCTTTTCTCTTTTACTGCTCTTTTTAATTAATTAAGATCTCTATGCCATATTCCATGCTAGCCACTAGGCATGGCATCCCGTGCCATGTGGCTAGCATGGATGCCGTGCCTAGTGGCTAGCATGGAATATGCAGCCCCCTGATTTCCACTTCCCTGCTTTTACTGGGCAAACTGGTAGTTGAGGTGCTGCCACCATCCAAAGCTAGGGAGTCCTGACAGAAAAAGGCTGCCATGGAAAAGCCCCTTTTCCAGATGGCCAGTCCCCCCCCCCCAATCCTGGGGCTTTCCCTTAAAAACCCAACCATAAATGGTAGTGAAACATGACAGTTGGAGAGGCTTGGTGAATCTGTCCCCTCCGCAGTGAACATAGACCAGGCAGGAAAATCAGTAACACTACAAGGAGCTTATTAAAAGGTGTTACAAGGCTTTGTAACCACAGGAGAGATAATAGCAAGCACTAAGGAAAAGGCACAGACCTTTTGCAAAACTGGAAAAAAAATGGGGATGCATAAGTTGGCAAGGAGATTTACAAAGCAAGCTGAAAACAAGCAAATCCTGATTCAGCTAAACTTGATATGTTCCCTATCTCAGTCCCTATGTCAATGGGTGTAAACCCTGCTTTCTCTAAGTGAATGGTCATTTGGGGGGTCACTTGTTTTTTTGTTTGTTTGTTTGTTTTTTAGTATCCTGCTCCTGGACATCAGATGGATTTCGGAGTCCTCCAAGCTGGTTTAAGGTGAAGTTTCTTTTGGTTACTGGTTAAATGGAAGGTGAAGATGCTTAAAGAACAAGGACAATGAAGGGATAATGGCTACTGCCTTGGGTGACTCAGCAAATACTGGAGGATGCTGAGGCATCACTAAAGCCTCGGGGGGGGGGGGAGATGGATCTACAGTAGGTGGAATAGTAGCAAAAAACACACACGAGGAAATCAGGGTTTTCAATACAATATTGAATACAAGTTCAATACATCCTTTCCCACTATCCCAGTGTTGGAGCGCCCATCAAATAAAAAAAAAGTTAGCACACTTCAGTATGGCTATACTTTTCACTCTTACAGTGCAATCCTATTCAACTTATGCCACCGGATTAGCTCTGCCCAATCCTATCCAATTTATGCCGCTGGTGTAACCAGCAGTGCAGTGAGAACAGGAGGCCCCAGAACAGAAAGGGGATTGAAATCCCCTTTGAATCCCCTTTTGGGTCTGGGGCCTCCCGTTCTTGCTGCACTGCTGGGCACTGGTGGCATAAGTTGGATAGGATTTAGCAGAGCTAAGCCGGTGGCGTAAATTGGATAGGATTGCGCTGTTAGTCAAGGCTGTAGTCAAGGCAGGGTGAGGTGGAGGAACACAGTGCTGGGACTTCTTTCATAGGACTCTAGCTGAGAAGAAGTATCAGGCTCAGCAGGAGGCAAATGGGAAAATGTGCTAAGAGCATACGTTAATACAGTATCTAGGACATTGTCTTTTTCAAGGGCTACCTGAGAGACAATATGCAGCTCATGTTGGATTGTCTACAATCCTATGCAAATTGATTTGGGAGTAAGTCCTGATGAACACAGTGGGACTTACTTCTGGGTAAATATGCCTAATATACCTTTTATACTTATTTAAGATATTTTTCAATTTGGGACAAATACTGTATGCGTTTTAAACTATTGCAACCTGTTCCAATAGTTTGGGATGAAATGAGCTTCACCTTTAAATAAAGTGTAATAGGTTTCAAAGTAGAAATAAATGTCAGGAGAAGAAAACATTCTGATGAAGACATTTTAAAGTTGATTTTTCTTGTTGTACAGTATGGTCTTAGTGGGCTGTGGTGGCATAGATATGGATGTGCGTGTCATGAATGATGAGCCAGAGACATAACCACGGTGGAGCGCGTGGTTCACTCGAATCGGGCGGGAGGGCGGGGCAGTACCGACGCAAAGCGCCGTGTTGTGTCGGCCCTCCCTCCCTCCTTGGAGCCCGTTACACTCCGAAATGAGTGGAAAATGGGCAGGGGGCACGTCGACGTGACGCAGGCCCCGCCCCACGCACCAGGCGCTGGGAGGGCGCCCGACATTTCTGTGATGAGCTCCTGCACTACCGTTATGCCGCAACTACCATTGACTTTGAATAGGCATTTGCAGGACTAGTATGTAAAGTTGAAAACTGTGTTGGGGCATATACAGTACATTCAGTGATCTTGGCAAACCCTTACTCTAGGACAGGGATGGGTGGCCAAGTTTTTAACATGAATGCTCCTGGCCCTTTAATGGTTGTATAGGTGAGGGCATTTCAGCAGGTGCAGCTGCTTTAGCAGCACCATCAGCACTTGCAGCTGCCAAGATTCTGTCTTCTACACAACTCTTAAGAACGCAGAGGCCCTAATGGTGGAAGGTTGGCCACCCCTGCTCTAGGATAAAGTTTCCTTAATGACTCTGGCTCACACAGATGAAAATTGCATCTAACAAATAGTTCCTTTTTTCATTTCTCTCCCCCCCCCCGTGTTTCTAAATATTCTGTCTCCGTTCACAGAGCAGACGATGAAAAAGGAGGAACACCCTTCCTGAACATTTGCAAGATGTTGTATGTCTAGCTGACAGGGATGTATCTAAGTAACTAGGTCACGAGTGCGAGTCAGTGTCAAACTTTTTGGGCAAGTACGAGTCAAGTGCGAGTCATTTTTGCATGAGTGCGAGTCAAGTACAAGTAAGGCCAGAAACCACGAGTCACAAGTCGAGTCACTTTGGGGAAAATGACTTTTTCCCCTGAAAATGGGGAAAAATGACCTCTGAGACTTTTAAAGCACCCACTTGGCTCCCCCTATGCCCTTTCCCTCACCTCTCAGTCTTGTCACCACCCATCTGGTTTGGGAAAAACAAGCATGTCTACATTCAAACCATTTATTATTCCCTCCCTGCACCTTCCCCTTGCTGAGCCAAGCATCCCTTGGGCTCGGAGTTTTGGTCAATGAGGAGGAACTGCTGCGGCAGCTTCGCCTTCCCTCACTCCTCCCCACCCCTCGCGCTCGGAGTTGTGGCCAATGCCAAACAGACAGCAACAAAAGGGGGGGGGACTCAGAGCCAGGCTTGCTTTCCCACCCCCTTGAAAACCCTTCCTCCCTGCTGCCCTCCTCCTCCGAGGTCTCCACTGCGCCTGCCTGCCTGCCTGTGTTGATGCTGGCCATTAAAGGAAAATGACTTGGAAATGGCAAGTCGTTACCCCCACGAGTGCAAGTCAAGTACGAGTCCCGTGGGTCACGAGTGCGAGTGCAAGTGCAAGTGCGAGTCAGTGGGTCACGAGTACAAGTACGAGTACGAGTCAGGGAAAAAGTGGCTAAGTCACACTTGCGAGTCGAGTCATTTGACTCGAGTCCCCATCACTGCTAGCTGATCTGATGTCCCCCAGAGCCATTGCTCCTCCCCACCACGTGAACCCAAATATGTGTATCTGACCCTTTCTTCCAAGGAGACTGAACACTCAGGAAGACACCGTGCAGAGCATGAAAACGAGGTATAACAAATTACATAAATCATACCTGGAAGGCAGCATCTTCTTCCCAGAGACAGGATCCTTGCTGTTTTGTGTGGTGTACTTTCCCAGAAAGTATGTTGGTGAGCATCCTTGGAATGACTTGCTGGGCCGTCCTTGAAAAGCAGAGATACATGACCCTCCTCCCAGCTTTGGCTTTAGTCCAAACTTCTTGGAGTCATAAGCACACCCCACAAGAGTTGGTTTCTGCTGCCAAGTGCTGGTGTTAATGTATCTGGTTCCAATATCCTCCTGCCCTCACAGAGGAACCTCCTCTCACATCAGAGCCAACCTCCTTCCTATTCATGCCCACTCACGACTCACCCACCTGCCCAGTCACCTATAGAGAAAGGTGACATGGCAGTCACCTTAGTTTATACCAGCGCCGTAACTACGGCGGAGCGTCTGGAGCAGGAGCTCCAGGCGCTCGATCGCGGGAGGGCGGGGAACTTACCGAGCGACGAACAGCAGCAGCGTCGTTGCTTGGGCCCGCGCGCCCTCCCTGGAGCCGTTTGGCTCCGAAATGGGAGCAAAACGGGCGGGGGGGCATCGACACGACGCTGGCCCCACCCCCACGCGCCCAGGCGCACTCCCGGCGCCTGCCGCCTCTGGTTTATACAATGTGAACAATTCCCTTGTCCATCACAAGGTCTTCACAAGGCTGCTTTCTGTTTCTAATCCGTATCCTGTGTTTGAATTATGGCTCAAGAAAATGTCTTGGACTGAAGTACACAGTTAAAACCTTTTTCTAGTGGACCTCCCCCCCCCCAGCACTTTATCTTCATCTAGTTGACTTGAACAGTTTTTCTGTTAAAAAATATCTGTCTTCGTAAAGCAGCACCATCAAATAGTTATTGATGAACAATTCATCACACTCACTGATAAGATTTGTAGCCAGCACTGTGTTCCATGATGATTTCTGAGAACTCTTACTTTTAGTTTTTGAAGTATCCTGAGGGAGCTTCCCTACATGATAAGATGGATATTTACCGCATCTTCAGAAATGTTGGAGTGGATCCAGACTGTCAGTCTTTCCATGTAAATGGCTACTGATATTCGTGGAAGCAGCTGACTTGGTCAGCATGACATCCCACAATCTGTTTACAGTGCAATCTTATACATATCTACTCAGAAGTAAGCACCACTGAATTCAGTGAGACTTACTTCCAGGATAATGGGCTGCTGGCTGATGCCTTTTCTCTGGCTCACCCATGCCTGGTGTTGGTTTTCCCAGTATGCCGTTGTAGTCCCTCCCTGGGTTTCATATGGGGTTGTCCCCTTGTGGCTGGCTAAGGCATATGGCTATGGGGGGTTCCAGCATCGGAAAGAGAAACACACAAGTGCAGTTGACAATAATCTTCTCCCAGCAGGGCTGTTGTGTCATTGCAAATTCCCCCAACAGACTACCAAGTAATAGGTGCCAGTGAGGTCTGGCCGCACAGGTTTGGTTCACTGTCTGCTATAGAGTTTGCAAAGCCATGGGTCTTGAGGGTTCAGCCCAGTTAGGTGCCCCATCTAGCCTCTGTATGAAATAATTGAATGAATAAATAATAATGTTGACTTGCAATTGCTTGACGCATTGCTGTCATCACAGCAGGATATTGCTGAAAACAGCCTCCCCAAGTATTTGTGGAGCTCCACCATCACATTAGGAGTGGCCTTGGTCCCTACACTAACCCCCAGCAACTTGAAAGTGTGGGGGTTCAGAGTGTGGTAGAGGAGCTCCACACAATTGCTCTCCAACATTATGAATAATATGGAGATCACTTTCACGGGAAAGCTGTTTTCAACCGCATTCTTGCTATGAAATAATGTGTGATCCACAAGAAGGGTGGGTTAGTTGCCCCCCTTCACTGTGTCTAACACAAATGTGATCCATTGGGGTCCAGGGTCCAGGCATTAACCTGGAAAAAAGGCATTAACCATATTTATTGTGATGTTTTATTTAATAACTTCAATAAACCATTGATAATATAAGTGACAGTCTGGAGCTGTGTTGTCTGTTTTGCTGAGTGCTGTAGAAGTGTTTTGTTATATGGAACATCCATTGTGTTCTTATGAGCTGTGATGTGTTCTGGAATAATAGGACATCTGGCAGCCCTATCTACAAGGCCAGTTCTTGGGAGGAAGACAGATGTTATTGCAGGCTTTATTGCACAACAAGAATCCCTTGTATAGCAATCATGCCAGAATGAGAGGGTTAGTGTGTAGCTGCAGCAAGGGCATGGAGCTGTTATACAACATGTACTAACTAGAACTTCAACCTCTGCTGTGTATTGAAGCCAAGCTGAGTATGCTGTCTTGCAACACGTTGCAAGTGAAAACTGGTATACAAGTTTAAATGCTCTTTGACACTTGACTCCAAGCATCCTGGAATTAAATGGCCAGTGGTATCAAGTTGGAAGAGATCAAAGGGTAATATAGACAGGCTTACCAGATCGTCGCCGGGACGGGAGCGGTCTACCCTGAATATAGTCCAATTCTCTATTCAAAAGCATGATCACCCAGCTACTAGTCCATTACAGATGAACCTATGTAATTGATTCCAATCCAACTTCTAGAGGGGCAGCTGAGCTAGACTGTTGCAGCAAAAGCATCAAAGGGACTAGTAGCTGGGTCGAACAAAGGGGAGAGCCAGAGAGGAGGGCATCAGCCAGCAGCCTGTTATCCTGGGAGTAAGTCCTTAAGAACTATCCAATTTAACTTCAATGTGCTACAAAGAACAGGCACATTACAAGTGCATGCAGAGTAATAGCTTCAAGGATTCTCAGGAGTGGATCATGGCACATGCTGCAGGGAAGACTGACATCCCATGACCCCCAACCTCCTCACATGACCGAGAGAATTCCTTCTTGATCCCATTTATGTGGCACAAGCAAAATGCAACTGTAAGAACTTGAGTCTCCATTTTGTGGTGCCTTGGAATGCATTTTGTCAGAAAAGCCTGTGTCACCCTTGCTAAGAGAAAAGGTGGTAAAATCCAGGAGAATGGCAGGTGAGCTTATCAAACTGCTATAATCTTGTAAGGCCCTGTTGCCAGGGGGAAAGTTATCAAGATGATTTGATTGCTGCAAGGCCAAGGCACTTGGACCACTAATTAGAAATTGGCTTCAGCTGTGCTATTCAGGTTGGGAGGGGGAAAGAGTGGGTTACATCAGTCTTTGAGACCCTTCCATGGCTCTAAGCCTCTGATTGGTTGGAAATTTTGAGAAGGTGAGCTAAAGGTATCAAACGTTACTGGTGCAGTTGTGTTAGTGGCCTCCCATTTTGCTGGAATTAGCATGGCATTCTGAGAACTCTGTGTATGCTCATGATTGTTGGTGAGGTCAGCTAAGTTCTTAGTTAGGAGTTAGCTTTGTTATTTGCAGCTTGCCTGCTGTATTCCTAAACGGTATATTTGCTGTTTTTGCATTTAATGTATATAATCTATCTCATGGCAGTGTGCCTGCTGGCTGGGAAAATCTTGGTCTAGTAGTCTATGTCCAGTCTTGATCACCAAAACTCATGTTACTGTATTTTGCCAGTACTGGAGGAGGAGGTGGCTGGGTGGCTTGCGAGCCTTTGGCCTTTCCCAGTAGCTGGGATGCCATAGCTCTTTGGCTTTCTCCTGGCTGAGGGACTGGCAAAAAGGGGTGGTGACAGTTCTACCTGGCAGGCTGGTGTTAGCCTGGGGGTGTGGTAACTTGGTGGTGTGGTTAGTTTCAATCCATACACAGGTGAGGGGGGCTGCAGATCCCAGGTAGAAGAGCAAGGACAAGGAGCATCCTCCAGACCTTTACAACATCCACTGAAGCAGTCCCATTCTGTGCAACAATTTGACTCTAGTTTAGTTAGGTACTGGTAATGGCATTGCCCATACAAATGAAGGATATATAGCTTTTCATTTGAACATTTGACTCCTGCTATAAGCCAAGTTGTAGAATACTCTGATAGTTAGAAATCTCTCGATCATTGGCCAATATGGAATGAGACACATTTTTGGACATTGTTCCACATATTCTTTATGTGTGTGGAGAGCATCAATGCACTCCTGTTTCCCTGGCCAGCAGGACCCCCATTTATTTCAACGGAGGCAGCAGATCTGCATGCCTGTGCCTTTGCTGAAGCAGACAGCAGTTTTAAGTTGGCATGATGCAAAGACCTCATTGCTGGTGGGCAGAAGGTGTATGTTTACATGAAAGAATCATCTACAATCTGTTGCTCTCTTCAAACATTTTTTAAAAATCTGCTTTTAGAAATATGGCATGGTAAAAAGAGAAAATAGAAGAACCATATTCCTCTGAACTATCTCCTAGTTTTTATATTTTCTAAAAATGGTAACAATGGAATATAGTCATTCATTCTTTGCTCCAGAAGACCAGGGTGCATGCTCAATGTCAAGCACCTTGTGAGACGCACAATCCTATGTGCCTACTAATAAGTAAGTTCGATTGAGTTCAATGGGACTTACTCCCAGGCAAGTGTGTATAGGATTGCAGCCTAAACTAATTAATAGCCCAATCCTATCCAGTGCTGGGACTGAGCAGGCTGGAGGTCTCCTTGGGGTAAGAGGACATTTGTTATCTTATGCCGTGTCAAACCCAGGCCTGCTCAATGGGGCTACTTGGATCTGCGCCAGCTAAGTTGCTGGGGTGCAGGCCCGAGAAACCCCATGTAGGGCTTCCTGGCCTGGGAGGGGGGATAGGATACGGCGGAGGCTTTCTCTGCCGATCACTCCCTCGCCCCATTATGCTCCTCCCTGCGTCCCCCAGGCCCTGCACCACTCAGAGTGGCACTTACCTGCTCCACAGCGCAGGGTCCAGTGGTGGGAGGCGGTGCAGGCCTTGGCACTGACACTGCCATCTCCTGAGTAGTCGCAAATGTGCCTTATGGCACTTTGTGACACTCGGCACTGGCGTTGAGGCCCAGCGCTGGCAGCCCTCCCTAGACAGGACATTAAGGCTACAATTCTATGCACACTTTCTTACGAGTAAGCCCCATTGAACACAGCGAGACTTATGAGTAAACATGCATAGAATTGGGCTGTAAGACTGCAATCCTATATGCCAGTGTTTCCCAAACTTTTTCGACCTGCAGCTCGACCATTGGTGACCATTGGCCACGGCTCCCCATTATGTTGATGCCTCCCAATTGGCATTGCACTGTATTCCTAGAGGGTTCTGTGGCACTCTGCGGCTCCCCTGGCTGGTATCCGTGGCTCCCCTGGGAGCCACGTCTCCCATTTTGGGAACCACTGTTATATGCAGTTACATAAGAGTAAGTCTCATTGACCTTGGTGGGACTTACTTTGGAGTAGACATGCATAGGCTTGAACAGTTAACGTGCATAACTCCTCCTGCATAAGTCTGTTAAAAGTGCACGCTTTGGGGCTCCTACAACATGCTCATTATCTTTCTACCCTTCCTGCTTTGGTAACATCCAGCCTGAGGATGATATCCAGCCTAGGCAACTTAAAAACTTGCTTAAGATTTTGTGTCCTTTTGGTTGGTCTTAATAAAAGTATTACCAGATTTTGGCTCTTCGATTATTATTAACAGGGAGATGGTAGGATTCATTTTTGCAAGTACATATTTGGGAAGTGTTGCCCAGCCTAGCCATAATAATTCCTTACGCAGTGGAGAGAATCAATGCACTCGCAATGTTTTTCCTGCAGGAGTTGCACATTTACCGTATTGGTCTGAGTATAAGACTCACTTTTTTCTCCTAATTTAACTTTTTAAACTAGGGGTGCGTCTTATAATCAGGCTGTTTCAATAATGCCAGTGATTTAATAAATTTTTTTTAATAGCGCCAAACTTTAAGGGTGCGTCTTATAATCAGGTGCGTCTTATACTCGGGACAATACGGTATTTCAGTGGAGAGGCAGATCTGTATGCCCATCCCATGACTTTGCTGAAGCGGACAGAAGTTTAAACTGGCAAGACGCAAAGTCTTATGGATGTTCATTCCATTATTGTCCACATACTGTATATAAATGAAGACACATACCCTGATCCAGCAATAGTCACACTTAAATATTTACATGTGACTTGTTGTGCCAGGATGAGGCAGGGGATACACATTCAAATATACATTCAAATTAGCATTTGCATTGCTTGGAAAGCAATGTGATGTGCATGGCATTGGATGTTCATTCCAAATGTGTATTTGGATGCACATCCAATTTCCATCCATAGTTCCTAATATGATGTGAATATAGAAGCTTTGGCACACGGATCTCCTTAGCTGGGTTGGGGTGATGATGCCCTTAATTTTGGATTAAAATGCTGTACAATACAATGCCACAATGTAGTGTCTCCTACTGAATCACTGACTTGTAATTTTTATAGTAGTCACTAGAGGGAGGGCAACTACATGGAATTATACACCTATCAACATCTCTCTGGTATGGCCCATCTCAAGCGAGATCACGAAATACTTGATTCTGTGTTTTGCCTGTATGATTTGTAACAATTAGAGTCTAATAACATTAGAGGTGGGATTTCTTCTTCTGATCTGAAATGCACAACTGATCTACTACTTTGTCAGTACCTGCAGAATATGGACAGTGGTGTGGATGAGGGAATCTCAGTGGGTCAGTTAATGCTGGCTTTTGATCCAAGTGCAGGTGCTGCAAAAGTTTGCAAAGCTTTATATGAAACATTACTGTTGTAAAATAGCAGTGGATTCTTCTGCAAAGGTCACACACAGTTTCCTCTTGCCTAATCTCTCTTTACACAGCCTGACCACCCTAGGTAAAGGTAAAGGTGACCCCTGACAATTAAGTCCAGTCGTGTCTGACTCTAGGGTGTGGTGCTCATCCCCATTTCAAAGCCGAAGAGCCAGCGTTGTCCGAAGACGCCTCCGTGGTCATGTGGCCGGCATGACTGTCCTTGCTGCAGCGCGTAGCATGCAGCTGGAACACGAAGCGCTGTTTACCTTCCCGCAAGCGGTACCTATTTATCTACTCGCATTCATGCTTTGGAACTGCTAGGTTGGCAGGAGCTGGCCAAGCAACGAGAGCTCACCCCGTTGTGGATTCGAACTGCTGACCTTTTGATCAACAGCTCATAGTTCAGCGGTTTAACCCATTGCGCCACCCGCTGGCGTTAAATGTTAAATGGCGCTGATGTTAAATGGGGGAATGACATTTTGAACGCAGTTTTAAACATGTCTCTGGTTTTTGGTACCTGTTCCTGGGGAAATTAGTGTCACTACTTTGGCTGTTTGGGGATGTCTTGTTAAAACATGTTCCTTGACAGCAGAACAGATTCCCGCTGTTGTAAAATGGCTGCCGACGGAGCACACAGTGCTCCATTTGCAGCCATTTTGTAAGTGCTGCCACTACAGTAGGCAGTGCCGAAACCCCACTTGATGAGCTTAATCCTATGGTGGCATCCAGGGTTAGGGTTAGTGTGAGATGTATGTGATGTTGAACCATTAGAAGAGTGACCATATTGCTATCCGGTTCAACATATATGTAGTTGGAAAGTTATGAAGGAGGCCCAACACAGTCAGGACTTCTGTCGCATCTTTCTTGACTACAGAAGAGGTAGGGCAGATAACTGTGCCTGATATGACCTTCTCAAGGATGGAGTCTGATGAAGTGAGTCAAATAGACGTCAGAAAGGGTGAGGTTCTAGAGTGCATTGACAATGAACTATTAATAAATCACTAGGTCCAGATGGCATCCACCCAAGAATTCTTAAGGAACCCAAATGTAAAATTGCTGATGTTCACACAAACATCTGTAGCCTGTCCTTTAAGTTGACCTCCATGCCAGAGGACTGGAAGGTAGCCAATCTAACCCTGATATTTAAAAAGGGATCTGGGAGATTACAGGCTGGTTAGCGTAACTTCTGTTCCAAGAAAACTGCTGGAAAGCAGAAATAAAGATAAAATTATTAAGCATCTAGAAAAAAAACTTACTGAAGAAGAGTCGGAATGATTTCTGCAAGGGTAAGTCCTGCTCCACTAACCTTCTAGTGTCAACAGGCAGGGAATAAAGACCATCTAGCAACGTATGGTTGCGAGAGTTGGACCATAAAGAAGGCTGAGCGCCGAAGAATCGATGCTTTCGAACTGTGGTGCTGGAGAAGACTCCTGAGAGTCCCTTGGACTGCTAGGAGATCAAATCAGTCAATCCTAAATGAAATCAACCCTGACTGTTCCCTGGAAGGACAGGTACTGAGGCTGAAGCTCAAATATTTTGGCCACCTAATACGAAGAGAGGACTCTCTGGAGAAGACTCTGATGCTGGGAAAGATTGAAGGCAAAAGGAGAAGGGGAAGGCAAAGGATGAGATGGTTAGACAGCATCACCGATGCAACGAACATAAAAATTAGCGAACTCAGGAAGATAGTGGAGGACAGGAAGGCCTGGCGGGATATGGTTCATGGGATCACGAAGGGTCGGACACGACTTAATGACTGAACAACAACAACAAAGTTGACATTGTATACTTGGACTTTCAAAAAGCTTTTGACAAAGTCCTTCACCAAATGCTTGTGCCTGATAACCTTTTTATTTCATTTATTTGAATGGGAGATGTGACATGTACACCCATGTACATGGTGTTGTGTGCCTGCCAGGACAGTGAGACCCAGGCCAGTAACGTGTCTTTGAAATTGGATGAGAGGCCTTAGATTCCACAGGCTAGGAGGAAGGTCACACCTGTATTTGTCACAGCAATCACCTGCCCCATCAGACAAGCTTGAAAGAAGCCTTCCCTGGTTATTCCTTGGAAAATGCCATGGGTGCCCCCGCCTTGCACAGCACATTTGATCTTGTGAACAAAAGCTACATCCTGGGAGTTTCCTGACTTGGAGTAAACAAAGTCATTAGTGACACAAAAGAAGGGGCTCCGACCATAGCTGCCCTCACCAACTCCATAGCCAAATTCAATCAAGGTGTCCATGCTAATGAAACAACTGGCCACCAGAGCTTGTCACAAGTTCTTTGTTGCACCTTTTGGAAAGGTGCAAAATAGTAGTGGCACCCATTCAGCGCCAGGGATGAGCAGTCAAGGGCCATCAAACTACAAAAGAAGACTTTTTTTTTATCTCACTCAAAACAATCCCATAGGATTATATGGGAGAAAGAGCTCTAAAATGCTGAATTAGCAGACCTTTGGGACCTTTGCCTCTTACTCACCTGTTTCTTTTGCTGCTACTGCATTTGTTCATTTGACCCTCCATTCCATTCTGTGTGAAGCATCCCCATTCCAGCTGCTACCCAAGAACCACTGTGCCGAGCTGGAACCCAGGATGGGTAACCACCCACTCTTTTTTTTTTCCAACCTTCCCTTCCCTGAGTGCAACTGAAAGCCACTGTGCCAGAGCAGGCTGGACAGCCATCTGTTGTGGGGGAAAGCAGCTTTGGCTCTCTTGCCCTGCTTCCCTCCTTGAGTCATCTATAGCTACAGCCTGTCTAGCCCCTGGGCTGACTTCAAAGTTCTTTCCCACTTCTTGTGCCCTGGAAATTGCTTGGTCTTGGCATTCTAGCCCTGCAATCCTCACGATGCAGCACACACAAATCAGCAGAGAAATGATTGGTGACCTTGGTCCTTGAGGCAACATTGCTGTCGACTCACAAATCCCCCCCACTGTCTGTCTATCTTGTGTGCAATCAAATTGATGACATACTTATTGCCTTCATAACTGTCCTTCTCTGTTTGATTGCTGTGCATGTGTGTGGGTGTGAGAGAGAGATTTTAGGATTTCCCTAAGGGTCTATTTTTAAACTATCTTAGGGGAGGCCTGAGATCAGCCGCAGGCCTCCATCAAGCAATTCCCCTTAACCGATCCATCAAGAACTCTGAAGAGGAAGAGGGATAGCAGTACATCCCTTGTGTACTCTCTCACCCCTTTCAGAAGGTTGGGGACATCTGTTAAGAGGAATCATTTGACTGCAGAGATGGGTAGCCCAATCCTATCCTTCCCCAGTGTAGGCTGTGTAGTGTGGGCCATACGGCGCATGCCGTATCCTATCTGGTTAAGGAGGCAGCTGGAGGTCTACTTGGGGTAAGTGGGCATTTGCTCGCTTACCCCAGGTAAACCCCCAGGTGCTGTAATGGGCTACTCAAATCCCTGTTGTCTCCTTGGCTGGTGGAGAACCGAAAAGCCCTGTGTTGGGGCTTGAGACCAAGGAGGGAGGATGGTATATAGTGTCCAATGAGGATGCTGGTCCCACCCCCTCTCAGGCCTGATTCACTCTCCCCTGCCCCCCCCCCGTCTGTCTGTCATCTCCCACAGCTGAAACCATAAACAATCTTCTAACATTTTAAAAGACAATTGCTTTTTGTTTCCAAACACTGTGAAGTGATAATTCTACAGTAGGAAGAAATCAGCAAAATATATTGGATGACTTCATTTTCTTAGAAAGCTAACGTTCAAAAGAAAAATTTCCACAGGTATAAGTTTAAGATGCCTGGATTAATTTGCAAATGAAAATGAAACAATAGATGGAGAATCTGTAGAAGAAGAATATGCATCATCTGGTAAGATGAAGGTTAGTACAAAAAGAGCCCTAGATGGTGCCTCAGGGACTTGCCATTCCCCATGGAAGATCTGAAACATCTGTACCACTCGGAGAGGAAAAAAACAGTGAAGAGGATGCTCAGAGCCTGAATTCTGGTTTCTGCCTGAGTCTGAAGCACGGACCCTGGTCACAAGCACAGGTGGTCTTTTAAAAGAACTGCTTAAGTGAATCAAGTCTGTGGTCGAAAGAGGGAGTCCAGTTGGCTGGAGGCCTAACTGAATAATGGCAGTGGTCTGGAAAAGGAGATGGATTCCAGGAAAGGACGGGTGCCTACAAGGAAGGTGTGCCAAGAAGATGTTTCTGGCAATGGAGCAGCTGGCAGCAATGGCTGATGCAGATTGGCCGGCCCATGAGGATCCTAATTGCAGTACAACTGCTGCCTTCATAATCACTGCGCCAGAAGCAGTGCAGACCAGAAGGCATGGCAAGGGCTTGGATGCTGCTTCAGAGGATATTGGACTCAGTGCTCTCCGCCTTGGCTTTCAAGTTCCAGATAAGCTGACAGATGTCGGGACAAAAGAGGCCTTCACAAGAGCGGAAGGGCAGAAGTCAGATTCATTCAGGGACATCGGATGCACTGGAGCTTGCATAGCAGAATTTGTCCCGACACTTGCGTATGAACATGCAGGACTGGGTATAACAAGGATGGATACAATGTCACAACTTCTAGCTGGAGCCTGGCATTGAACACTAACTCAGAGCGCTGCACTGGCCCAAAACTGTACATTGATTCCACAGCACTGGCAACGGTCTTCGTTGCCAAATGTGGTGCAGTGACTATATCCAAGGTGGTGACACAGCTTTTAGGTAGATGAAAAGAGGTGGTGGAGTTGGGATTGAGATAACCATCCAGCTCTGCAAAGACCTTTGAGCCACCCAGGGGGCAGCTGCATCAGTGTAACCTTAGAGCCCTCATTTGTCATCGTATGCTGTAGTGTTATGTAATGGGTTTACAACTTATGCAGTCTGTGCACCTTGGCCATCATGACCTTCATACCTGCATCATGTCCACAGCAAAAGCATAACCCGGGGTGTGGATTGATGGGGCCACTTTGGCTGACACCTACCCCAGGTAGGACAATGGGCCAGGAGGAAAACATTAGCAACCTAGTCAAGTCCATTCAAGGGAGGTTCTAAGTCTGGGCTAAGTTTTTCACTGTTGGAATAGTCAATGGGTAAGGTAGGATCTTGATCTCCCTGAGTCCCATAAAAGGGGAGGGCTGGATTGAAAGGTGGTGTATTTTGTTCTAGCACTTGCAGACATAACTGTACATTTCTGTCACATCCTTCTGGACCCCATAGGTGAACAAAGGAACTGCAGCTTAGTGTGTAAAACTAGCTAATGTAAAATCTAGGTAGCCTGCATTCAGATTTAATTTCATTTGCCTCTACTGTCAAGCCCTGTTTGCTTTTGACTATTTGAACTTTGCCTAAGTTGCTACCCTTGCTACCCTTTTTCCTGTTGAATAAGCAACTTTATTTCTGAAACTTCTCCATCCTGTTTCAGGCAGACCAGAGCAGAGAGCTATTGCACCCGGCTAATGCGACAAGGTGGTGTATATAAGAAGAGCTGGGATTGTCCAGCAAGGTTGGCTCCCAGATGCTTCTATAATAGCTGGATTCTGTGCAGTGCTAAGGGAACCTGAATACTTGGGCATTCTCCAGATGGGAGGAAAGGCTTGGAAGGGTGCCCCCTTTTTTTTGATTTCCCCTTTCTGGTAACAGCAACTACGCTTTCTGGGACTGTCAGTGTCAGGGCGCCATGTCTGCCATGTCTTCACCCCAGAATCTACCCCAAGATGCATGGGAAGATCAGGTTCATGCACTGTGTTTGCCTTGCTTCCTCTCCCCAAAACCACTCAGTGGGCCAAGGTGGTCCCACTGGATCACCATTGCTTGCTCTATGTGCCTTGTAGAGGATATTGCTGTGACTACAATGAAACATGTCACACTGTGTCTGTTCTGGCTATGTGCCAGAGTTCAACACACATAAGCAATTTGAAAACTGTTAAAACATTTGGAAGTGAATGTGACCACTGGATGGTCTTTTTCTTAGTTGACTTTTGTTTCTGAAGGTGTGATTTATTATGCCTCTTATATATGACTTCTATATAGTCCGGCTCGTCTCCTTAGGTCATCAGAGAAGGCCCTTTTGCGGGTGCCGTCACCCAGGGAGGTGCGAGGGGCGGCGGCCAGAAATAGGGCCTTCTCAGTAGTGGCACCAACCTTATGGAATTCCCTCCCCTTTGATTTACGAACTGCTCCCTCCTTGGACACTTTCCAGCGAGGCCTAAAAAACTTCTTGTTCCAAGAAGCCTTCTGAGCCCTTGCCTTTTTTATCATCTCGCTGGTACAGGTGGGGGTGCTGCTGTTTTTATGCTCCTGTTGTGACTGTCGCCATGATCTTTTTAATTGATTTTTAGATATTGTTTTTATTAATTTTCCTTAATTGTTTTTACTGTTTAAAGTGTGATTGTTTTTATACGGTATTTTTTGTATTTTTTCTGTTGTGAGCCGCCTTGGGTCCCTTTGGGGAGAAAGGCGGGATAGAAATACTGTAATTAAATAAATAAATAAATAAGGTTGCTAGTTTTCTGGGTGAAGGATACATGAGAGTGAGCTCAACATGGAGATAGGGATTTAACAGCATTGCTTCCATTAGTCTTGATGCTTCTGCTATTAAAAAAAATTATCTGGATATCCTTTTGAGGTCTTGGAAATCAATTGCTGGGGCAACTCCCTCTTGAAAACAGAATCGGAATCAGTGTAGGAATCTAGCTGCATACCAAAGACTATTTTCACTACTGATTTCTTTCTTTGAAGGTAGTGTTTTAGAAGGCAGTTCCAGGCACATACAGTTATTGCTCTGGAATAAACCTTTTCTGGTTTCCAGATACAACACAGGTAGTTTGATCTTCAAAATGTATCAGAACCTTTTGGAGGTGAAGGTGAATACTGGGTTTATTTTTGTTCTGATCTCTTTTCCTATAAAGTGTGCATAGTGCTGATGGAGTTTGAAACCTTGCATGGTGTCTGGTTATAGCCTTCTTCTCTGTGATGATGATCAGGGCTGGCCCAAGATATTTTGCTCCCTGAGATGAAAGACAAGATAGTGGCACCTATGTGTAGGCATGAGCTCAGTTATCTCACCAGCGCATAGCCAGGCACTCCCAGACCATTACACCAAGTAGGGTTATGAGGTTGGATACATCCAAAAGTCTGGGAATTCTGAGGCAGGGCCTGGAGTTTTCACAAGGGACAATGCAGTTACTTGTACTTAAGCTTCATTTTAGTGTGAGATAAGGATTAAGTGTCAAGCCAATGGAGTCATGAAAAAGCAAGACTTTGGGCAGAGAGAAATGATTGGATGCCATATTGGTAAATGATGAACCTACATTGAGAATAGCTCTAGACTCTAGTACAGTTAACATGGGCAACTTTACATGCAATCCATTCAGGAAGAGGTTCCAAAGAGGCTGGTGAGGTTTCCAGATAAGGTGATGACAATACAGTAATATCACACTAGGGTTACATACTGTACTTAATTGCAACTCCTTCCTCCTTTTTATACATCTAAAAAAAGATTGCCATAAAACAGCAAGGTATGCAAACACACTCAGTGATATTGTGCATTACTAAGCTTACCATTCGTCCCAGAATTTCTGGGACAGTCCCGGAAACCGGCGTCGGTTCCCGGAAAAGTCCCAGAACGATTCTGGGCCAATTAGAAGCCGCTGCGCCACCACCATTTTAATTTTAATTAAACTTACCTTTTTTCCAGGCGCTGCCATCTTGGATCTCGCGAAATCTCATTAGATCCAAGATGTCGGTGCCAAAATCTCGTGAGGGCATGATGCCCTCGCGTGATTTGGGCGCTGACATCTTGGATCTTGCGAGATTTTGTGAAATCCAAGTTGCTGGCTCCTGGAAAAAAGGTAAGTATGGCGGAGGCAGTGGCGGCAACAAGAGCGAGCTGGGCGAACGCGGCCCCGTGCACTCGCCCGGCCGCTCGGCCAGCTCTCGCCCAGGCAAGTGCGGCGCTGGAGGCACTGATCCGGGCGAGCGTGGCCCCTCGCTCTCGCCCGGGTGGGAGCGGGCCGAGCGGCCGGGTGAGAGCGCAGGGCCGCGCTTGCTTGGATCGGTGCCTCCGGTGGCTGCACTCGGCAAGCCGATCCAGCGCTGGATCCTTACACAGGATTTTGACATCCAGACTGCCATGTGGCGGGCCGGAGGTCTACTCAGGGAAGGGTATACTTGTCTTCTTCCCCGAGTGTAAACTGAGGCAGGCCCTATCGGCCTCTGCGGATTTCTGTCAGCTAAATAGCTGGCGGAAGTCGGAGGAGGCCGTGTAGTGGCCGAACCGGCCTGGCAGGGATGGGGATATGGCCAACGCCATCCCCTCCCCCTCCCAGGCCAGCTAGACCAATGGCCCCCCTACCTCGCCCACTCGACTGCCCATGCAGCTGGCGGCGGAGGACTTACCTTCTTCCGCCGGCCACATGCTCATCCCGGCACCAGAGTGAGGGAGGCCGGCCTTACGCTGGCCTCCCTTACTCCCGAGGTGTAAACGTGCCTTATGGTATGTTTGCGATGGCTTTGGGCAGCGGAATGCCCGTTCTGCCGCCCGACGTCTACGGTGGATTTTGCTGTTACTGTGAGCCCAACCAATCAGTGCTGAGAATGTGAAAATATGACAATACCTTATAGCCAATTCAAACTGCTTATGTGAGAGTATCACAAAGCCAATTCAGAGTGTGGTCAATACTTCCTGCTTTCACTCTGAATTTGCTTCATAAAGATGCCAGAAATGTGGCTACATGACAACATAATGAAACCAGATCAGAGTGAGATCAAAAATCTGGTTCACAAATGCGTGTGCGTAATTTTAATGTTTTTATAACTCATTATTGTACAGTTCATGAGTGGCAGCTGAGCAGTGGCGTTCCAAGCCCTCCCGGCGCCTGGGGGGGCGAGGTTGGAGCGCCCCCAAGTAGCCAGGCCCGGGGCTGAGCGCCCACTCCGCGTGTCCCCGGCCTCCGGAGGCTGCGCTCCGAAGGCTGGGGATAAGCCCTCCTTAAAGCGACCGCCCCGTTCGGCGGTCGAGAGCTTTATGAAGAAGCCGAACGCGTCGCTGGCTTTTATAGGGTTTGCGCATGCGCAAACCCCCAGCGACGCGTTCGGCTTCTTCATAAAGCTCTCGACCGCCAAACGGGGCGGTCGCTTTAAGGAGGGCTTATCCCCAGCCTTCGGAGCGCAGCCTCCGGAGGCCGGGGACACGCGGAGTGGGCGCGCTGCTTCGGAGGGGCGCGCCAGCCGGGCTCTGGTGCCGCGCCGCTCTGCGCAGCCCCGAGCCCGGCTGCCGCGCCCCTCACCCACTCAGCGCCTGGGGGGGAGCACACCTGCTCCCCCCATATAAGAACGCCTTTGCAGCTGAGTATATTAGCTGACTCCACTGAAAGACGAGTTGGAGAGTACAGTATATAAAGACTGCAATGATGTAGTATGAATATTTTCCTGACCAGACATAATAACAAAAGAGGTAGAGTTTATATAGGTTAAAAAGTCATGTAAAAGGATTTTTAAATATTGATCAAAAATATGAGGAGTTCCAAAACTTTAAAATACCGTACATAAAAACATTGAAAAACCCACACAAATTGTAAAATATTAATCCAATGTTTCATCCAAGACTCTGGACATTTTCAAGGAACACACAAGCACCTTGTGTCTCTAGCAGTCAACTCCATCTCACACAAGGTGCTTTTTATCATGCTCTCTGCACGAGTCTTTCCGTCAGAAACACCTTAACTCGATACTGACGTGTTTTCAGGGCTGGATGGAGGCAGATATTCTCCGAGCCCTTCTGTCAACAGAAGATGATGGGAGACTTGATAACGTTGCAACTTTTGCTTTTGTGGTGGTGGCTACTCGGGAAATGAGTTTTGATGTACAGATTCATAGTGAGACAGTTTGGGAAGAAATTTTTTGTAGGATTGTGGTTGTTGTCATTGGATCTGTTGGGGGATTTTTGGTTGTTTGTATGTCTGTTTTTTGATGTGTTTATGCCAATAAAGGTATCTATTCTATTCTATTCTATTCTATTCTAATTTGTGTAGTTTTTTCAATGTTTTTATGTATTTTAAAGTTTTGGAACTCCTCATATTTTTGTTCAATATTTAAAAATCTTTTTACATGACTTTTTATCCTATATAAACTCTACCTCTTTTGTTACTGCAATGATGGTCGATTCACGTTTGCAGATGATCACTTGATATTGTAGTCAAAACATGCATGTGTGAGTCAGCCCTCGGAGAGGAATAACTTGGGGCTTGCTTAATGCAAACACTTTGTCGAAGCAAGAAATCTGGTTTTGCAGCATCTCTATATGGTACGTCTTCTGCAAACCGCACGTTCACCCATGGAAACAGTCACTGTGCCAGAAAAGTATGCGAAACACCAGTCCCACTTTTTGACAGGATAGGATGTGATGCTGACTTCTTCGTTAATTAAGGCTTTCCCCTGTGGTGTGGCCTGTCAGGTAGCCAGACCAATAATATTGATCTGTAAGCACTGCAGTATGGTGAACATTTTGCTTTATGTAGACATTTTCACACTGCTGAAGCTTTCCTTGCCAGTGAAAGCAGGAACATGGCAGGGACAAAAAGACATAAAAGGGAAGGCACAGGATAAGGCTATGCCAGGACTACGGGCTCTTTTGCTTTGCCATCTGATGCTGCTAAGGTATAATGATGTGCACTAGAAGGTGTCTTCAATAACATCTTTTAATAATTTAGTCCTCATATTTTCATAAACCGGGGCATATAATTTGTGCAAGGATTACAACCCAAATCTGTTTTAGGCACCTCTGGTTTCTGACACAGTGGCAGCTTTTGACTCAGCAGTATCTGCTCCTGCTGCTTAATCTCTGAGGCAGCCAATTTGAAGACTGAGGGAATGTTTGCTTTATCTGCACCAGCCACACTTGTAGCTTATTCTTTTTGTATCAGGGAAAATGGCAGTGTGTGTGTGTGCGTGCGCATGCACATATGTATACGTGTGAGGAACAGACACGGAAAAAATGGCACAAAGCATGCGATGGATAGAACCAGCCAGACAATTGGCTTTGAAAGCTCAGTTGAAGGTTACAATGTTTATACCACAGTGTCGAGAATTAACATGCAGCCCAATTTTATGCATTTCCACTCTGCTGTTACTCCCATTGGCTTCAATGAGACATACTGCCAAGTAAGTGTGCATGGGATTGCAGTCTTACCACTGAATTGCTTGATGTCTGACCCACCCATTACCTATGCTTATAGCCCAGTGGTTCCCAAACATTTTAGCACCGGGACCTACTTTTTAAAATGACACTCTATTGGGACCCACTTAGCTTTACAGAACGTTTTTTAAAAAGTGATCTAGAAAGAAATAATATATATTTTACAAGTAATATTTTATTTATGTATTTGTAAAAAACCTCAATCCATTTCTCATAATGAGGCAGCCCTAATGAATAGCCTCAAGGCTTGAGGGGCTTAGTTTTGTGACCCAGCCTTCACCTGCCCCCCCCCCACTACCTATCATTGACAGACTTGGAAAAAAACACACCAGAAAAATGACGCTCAAACATTTATCTCCCTATATTTATACAAGTTTGCAAACTGCAAGAGCTCAGCTCTTGGCAATTAGCAGGTATCTGATTTTTGAATAGCCTTAGGGCTTGAGGCAATTACTTATCTGATCTTTCCATCACCTGGGACACACCAGAAATCAGGTCACGACCCACCAAGTGAGTCCTGACCCACAGTTTGAGAAACACTGCCTATAACTTTGCATGTTGGTATGAATTGAGGCCGCCTATAGAAAAGATGCATAACATCTGTCAAAGAAAGATCATTTGCAGTTAATGTATTGATGCGTGACTGTGACTTGCAACTTCTTCTGTCATAAGAGCAACACTTGTTTCCCAGAACACTTTGGCACCCTTGGAAGATCATTACTTTTAAAAGGGAGGCAAGGGTTCATTCTTTTCACTCATTATGTTCAATGCATGTACAAGCAATGATTGGTAATCTGCACATGCAACAGTTATTCTCATGTTTCATTCAATTCATGTGCAGCAATACGTATGATCTGTCTTCTGCTTTTGAGAGGTCACATCTCCATGTTGACTTTTAAAATGAATGCACATATAGTCATTCACATGAAAATGTTTACAAGTGTACATTTTTGCATAGTTGTGCCATGCAAACCCTAACAGTTTAGAGTGGACAATATGTGTATCAGGACTGTGACTTGAGTTCTCTGCATATTTCCTTGGATGTAACTCCATATAAGTCAATGGGACTTCTGAGGAAACATGCATAGAACCATACTGCATATGTGATAATGAGAAGGTAGTTGCCTTGACCTTTTCTTTTTTTGAGAGCTATGTTGATGGAACTGGGAAGCAGAGGAATAATAGGAAAACCATTTCTGTCTAACGTTGCTGCTGAATTCCACTAAAGGCAGGATTTAGTTTGAAATTTCTAACTGCACTGAGATAGAATAGCATTCTGAAATATCTGGCAGGCTTGCGAAAAGTCTAATTTTCAGTCAATTCCACAGTATGTTCATTCATTCGGTGCTGTGGTGTTTCTCAACACCTTGGCAATAAGTGTATTCTTCTGATATCTTTATCCTCACCCTATTTAACCACCTCCTGTAATCTTATTGAATTTTATGATAACCTTTCTGTCAAGACTGTTTATTCTCCAGCGTGCTTAGGCAATTCACTCATGAAGTTGTACAGTGTAGCGCCATGAAGAAAGCATGCAGATATAGGATAAATGCTTGCTGCTTGTGCAACGTTGGAGATTATAAGCCTGATGCAGTATGACTATGAATAAAACATGGCCATATGAAAATTAGTACTGAGCCCAACTAGGAGGGGTGTGAGTATCGCACAAACATTTTCTTCCCCTGCAAAGGTGTCCCTTATTTTGCCAGTCTCTCTCTCTCAAAGAGGGTGCAGATGTTCACACACATCATGGCTCTGTACTAGCTCACAGTGTTAGTGCTCTCCCCTGCAACTGCACATCCCCTCTTTTAGTGCTTTGCTTTCTGGTATCTTTGATCCTGTTTGCATCCTTGATCAGCATCTGCTTTGGTGCTTCCTTTTTTATGGGCTTCTTCCTAGAAACCACAAGGTTATCGCAGAGCAAAAAGGATACCTCCACCTAACAAGGGGGGGGGGACACACATGCCAAAGGGCAAAGGCCCCTCATGGGTTTCATCCCAACTGGTCTCATGATGCTCGTCTCAGACGCACTGGAAACCTGAGTCCCCTGACATTCTAATTGCTGGATTGGAAGCGCCCTGCCGAACAACTGATAGGCACGTTGCCATAGGCATACACGTGACTGAGGCTGCGATTAAGCAGTGCTCGAAAAAAACGCCAAGGCCTAGTGCAGCCTCGTGCAGGTGAAGAGATCCATGAAGAGCTCTTCCTGGGTCCGCCGACGAAGCGCGACTGCCAGATAAGCCGAGCGTTCTTGGCTTAGGGCAGCACTGCTCTACCCCCCTTTTGGCCTGGCCAACCACAGGCTGGCCCTTTCCCGCACCTCTGCCCCAGAACACAATGAGGGGGCGGGGCAAAGGCAGTGATGCACTACAACGCGCCACCGGAATTCTTGTACTTCCTTCCCAGCACCAAATTCTGCAAAAAGCAATTTGGGAAGTTGCTTAATATTGCCCAGTTAGTGGGAACTTACAGTAAACTTGTTGTGACTTCAGCAAAAGAGGTCAATGCAGAACAAACCTCTTTACATTATGTGTGCACTTTTTTAACCTGTGCTTGGAAATGTATTGACTTTTGTGGATTTAGAGGCATGCATGCATGCGGTGTGTTTTTGAGAGGACTCGCGTCTCATACGGTAGCTGGAATGTGTTGGATTCTGTAATTACTATGACGCTTAGGAATGTGTACACTGCTAACGGTCCAATTCTATCCTTCTCCTTCGCTGGTGCAGTTGCGCCAAAACAGGCGTGCTGTATCCAGTGGGGTGGTGGTGGATCAGGAGGATTCAGCAGAGAAATGGGATTTAAATCCCCTTACCCCTGCGTAAGTCTTCCGCTCGGCAATGGGTCTCCTCAGACCTGCGCTAGCAATTTTGCTAGCGCAAGTCAAAGAAGAAAAAGGGGGTGGGGAGGCTGCTGTCACACCATTGCTGCTGGATCCCCTCCCACAGCCTCCCAGCCCAGATCTGCCCCCTCTCTGCCCCTGTTCTGCCCTACCCCTACTCCCTCCTGCCTCCCCTGCCACCTTGCCTGCCTTGGTGGGACTTTGCAGGTTTGGCAAAGCTCCAGCCTTCCAGCCACCGCTCCGGCAGTGTGCTACTCAGCGTGCTGCTGGAAAACGCTTTATGGCTGCTTTTCAGCAGCCAGCGCTGGCAGAACATGTGTTCCTCCAGCACTTTCAGCCCATAGGATTGGGCTGTAACTGTGTATGCTAATGAGAGAGCATGGTTTCTTGCATCGAGCCACTACTGCGACCTGGAATAGCCAGCATTTTGTTGATGTGGCATTGTCTAAACTACTGTATTTTGTATAGGACAATAGGAATAGACAAGGTGTAGTAGGAGATAGGACAATGGGTGCTATGAATGGTAACCCAAATGCTGTGCACAATTATTAAGGGGATTTTGGCCACAAAGTAACCCTCTGAATTGGCAGAATATGTTAAAACCATAGTAATTCCAGTATGCAGTAAGGGCCATTGCAGTCATGCCAATGCCACTCTTGTTCAGCATCACAAATAAGCAATCTATAGAAGCCAGGCATGTATGAGCAAGGATCCCTTCCCACTGTTCCTCAGTATAGGAGTGCTCCAACAGGTCTCTCCTATGGCTAAAAATGTAGAATGAGCATGTTGGCCAAAGATAACCAATAAAGGTGGGAGCTTGAAAGTGTGGCATGGGTGGAAAGGTGATGGTGATGTTGAACTGTTCCTCTTCTTGGCCTCCCCCACCCCAAATTGTTTTTATTTTTTTTCTCCAGTAGGGCTTCATGACCAGAAGTAATCCTGCTGGGAGAAAATCAGTTTGAAAATCAGTTTCTGGGAGGGAGAAGCCCTGATGGAGAGAAGTTCTGCTTTCCCCTCCTGTTCGCTCATGGCGCACTTAAACTCTCCCCCATCCTCATTGAGGAATTCATTAGGACTCAGACTGGGTCATGCTTAATCACATCTAGTGTCAGTCTGAGTTTACAGATTAAGGAAACCCACTGACTGCAATAGAAAGAAATGGGCTTTGAGTGAATCATAGCAGACGTTTGTGAAGGATATAACAGACGGCTGTATCACCAAGCAGAATGGGACATACTAAAATAACCATGGCACCACATGGTTACACAAAATAGCCACATGCACAAGCGGCAGGTTTCAAAAGGAGTGTTTTCTACTGTCATGAATAAATTAAATTTAATGAATATTTAACAAGCCACCTGCTTAGCTATGGTAATTAAGTAGTTTACTGTAGGCGCCATGGTGCAGCTGGATCATGAAGTGATGTGAAAGGTGACCAGGTAGTGATATTGCAGTTTGAGTTAGGAAGGGTGTATGTGGCGATAGTGAAACCTGTATTAGGAACCAAAGACCCGGAGTTGTTCTGGGGGGGGGGGGAGGATGAGACATTTTGGGCTTCAGAACGTAAGATGGAGGAGAAGATTTGGTACCCTCTACATGAACTGACTTGGCTTGTAGGGCTGCACAAGATCACAAAGGTATTTTCAAAGATCAGAGTAGTTTGGATATTGGGATAAAGCCTTCAAATGCGGCATCCTGACGGTGCGGGCAAATGCCCTTACTGACTTGCAGGCATAGCAGCGCAGGCACCGGGGGCTCGCTCCAGCCTCATTCAAGTACCTAGGACTTGTGATATTGCTGGCATTCTTTCTTACAGAATTCAGAATATTTGTTTATTTCAAACATCTATACCCAGTCTTTCCCCCTCCAAATGGAGGTGTTCAAGTCAACTTAGAATGGCAGTTAAAAACAACAGAAACTAAGTCAAGCTGAACAAATAATACAAAATAGAAAACAGCAGACCAGTCAAAGAACTAACTGAACATCTACCTGAACCAAACATCTACCTCAAATAAAGAAGAGTCAACCCAAGCCATGAAAGGCAGAAAGCAAAAGAAACATTTTCAAGTGCTGCTGAAACGCATGCAGAGAGGGGACCAAACTCATCACCAAAGGGAGGGAATTCCACATATGGAGCCCCACCACAGAGAAGGCCCTTCCACTCTGTTGCACCAACCGTGCCTCTGATAATGATGGCATCATTAGGAGGATCCCTCTAGATAACATTAGGGGATGGGCCCCTTCGCATCCTTCAGATAAGCATCCTTCAGGCCCTAAGTTGGATAGACCTTTCAAAGTAATCAACCAGCACCTTGAATTGTACCTGATACAGACCAGCAGCTAGTGAAGCTGGTTCAACAGCACCATGGTCCTGTCAAACTGCCTGGCCCTGGTCACCACACATGCAGCCACATTCTGCATCAGCTGAAGTTTCTGAATGATCTTCAAGGGCAGCCCCATGTACAGTGCATTATACTAATTCAGTGGTTCTCAAACTCATACAGGTGAGTAAGGGAACCTATAAGTTATCGCGGACCTGGCGGTGACGGCACTTCCAGGGTGCCACCATCATGGAAAAAAAGAGCAGAATGGGGGTGGGGAGGGGGCATTTCAGGGCAGAGGGGGGTGGGGAGAAGGGCAGATAAGTCCCAGGAGGGGGGAGGGGTTGGTGGAGGACGCCTCCGCTGAATTCTATTCCTTTTCCCGGGCTTGAAAGTCCGACATGGAGCTGCTCAGATTTGCGCTGGCCATTTAGCTGGCGCACATCCAAGTAGCCCCATAAAGGCTGCTGAGCTTGACAGGGGTAAGGGGATGAACATCCCCTTACCTCATGGAGACCTCCAGCCCCGCACTGGATACAGCAGAGCCTGCCCCAGCACCTCTGGATCACAGCACGGGGCTTTGAGTAGGATTCTGCCGTTAGTCCAGATCAAATATAATGGAAACTAAATGTTCCTGGGCTCCTTGTATGTACACGTGAGATGTTTTTAGTCTTTACAGAAACACAGAGAGAAATTGGACTTGAGGCCTGCTAAAGAGTAAGTTCGTTCATACACACTTGCTAGCCAATGATTGCAACATCACATAATAACTTGCTCTGTGAAACAGCTAGCACAGATCAAACATCGCTGGTAGAACATTCATATGATTCCACATCAGCTTGGGCACAATTCTTTTCATACATGTTCAGAGGCCATCACGGAGAAGTCATTAAGTGGTGAGTTATTAAATGTACATGGCTATATACATCAGTTCTGGAGTCAGGGGCACAGGTAGAAATGAATATGGACCTCCTCAAAGACTATATAATATCTTGCATCTCTATATTGGCCTTTCCCTCTCCCCCAGGGAAAGAGGGATTCATCCCCTTACCTCACTTCACCTTAGGACTCCATTTTTTCTTTAAATAACAACTGCTTCACAAGTCACATCAGCAGCTAAAATCAGTTACAGATGTAGTATGGACATTAATTTGCATGTAAAATTTCCCCAAAGATTCCTGAAAGAGTTCTGATTTGTCCTGGAGATACCTAACTGTACCATATCCCTCATGTTACATTTACAGACGTGTGTGTTATTTGCAAGACTCACAACAAGACACACCTGTATCTTTGTAATGCAACATGAGAAGTGGCCTGGAGTCATCTCCTTTTTGTGCTAATGCATTCCCTTTCAGTGTTTTTATGAAGCTTTTTTTTGGGCACTAAATAACCTTCCTATTAGTACAGGAAGCTGGCAGGAGCTAATCTGCAGCATTTAGATAGCCAACTCATTAAGGGGAAAGCAGGTGTGAAGGGATCTATTCAGTGTCTAAATAAATGCAAAAAAAATGAAGTTATTGGTCTGTGAGTGTTGGCAGATGGAGTCCTGTTTGTACCTTTAAAAGAGAGGGAGAAGAGGGATAATGGGGTGGGCAGAATATGACTTTCTCTTATTTTTAAACTTTTGAGCTGGAGTGCGTTTAATTTCTTCGTGAATGAAGTTTGCCTTGAAGTTCACTATGGTGGTTGGTTCTATATTCACATAAGTGGTTTCTTTTCAAGCTGCCCTAAGAATCATCACTCTGACTGTTGTCTGTGTGACTTCTTGCTCCTTTACAGTTGTATTTGCAAATTCCTCTTGCCTTCCATCAAATGTTTTCACATACCATGATCTCCAAAAGGGCTCCACTAGTCTATTAAACACAGAGTGGATTAGAATCAGGGTTGCAACACTGGATAGTCTCCACTGTTTTTCATGTTGAAATTTCTGTGACGTTGATATTTTTCTCCTGGAAAACACTTTGTGCAAATAACAACTTAAAAACAAAAACAGGTTGTATCCAAGACAGTTAAGATTCCTAAGACTATTGAAATGAATGGGACTTCAGTTAGGCGTGACTAACTTGTCTGAAAGACTGCAATGGTAATTTATAACTATTTTTCTTAGGATACAACCCTATGTATTTGGTGCCTTCTTTCTTTCTTTCTTTCTTTCTTTCTTTCTTTCTTTCTTTCTTTCTTTCTTTCTTTCTTTCTTTCTTTCTTTCTTTCTTTCTTTCTTTCTTTCTTTCTTTCTGCCTACCTGCCTACCTGCCTACCTGCCTACCTGCCTACCTGCCTACCTCCTCCATTAGTTACCTGCTAATCAAAGATACAAGGCAATCAAACAGCAAATAGGATGATGTCATGAATCTAAAATGCCATATAGCCAATCATATTTAGCTATGTGATGTATAGTGAGAGCAATTAATATAACTTATTTTGTACTGTGAACTGGCTAACAGCCCAATCCTATCCAGCACCGGTGCAGCGTGGGTGTCAGGTCTGTGCTGTAACCTGTGCCAGAGAGGAGCGGGCTGGGGGAATGAAGGGAACATTCATCCCCTTACCCTGAGTAAAGCCCCAGCCTCTGCTATGGGGCTACTTGGCTCTGCGCCAGTTATTTCGCTGGCACTGACCCAAGAAGCCCTGTGTAAGGAGTAAAGGCCCAGAAGGGAGCATAAGGTTTGGCATTCACCAGCGACACCAATCCCGCCCCCCTCCTGGGCCTGATACGCCCAACCCCATGCTTCCCCCATCCCGTTATGCCCCTGCCCTGTCCCAGCGCCGATCGAAGTGGTACTTACCCGCTCCATGGCGCTGTCCTCTGGGCTCCTTGGCCAGCGGGCAGTACAGGCCTCAGCGCTGGCGCCGCCTACTCGCTGGGTGCCACAAACATGCTTTACGGCACATTTGTGACACCCTGGGCCAGTGCTGAGGCTGCAGTGCTGGCACCAGCTGAAAGTGTGAAAGGATTGTGCCGCCAGCAAGTTGTGAAATTAGACTAGTTGTGTCCGACCATATTCTTGCAGGCTGGAAGGCCACATGTATGCCAACAGGGAACTCCTGTGGTCAATACTGAGTGAGAACAAAACAAAACTTTATAGAACGAGAACTGCAATTGAGATGTGCAATACAAATCAATATTACAGACTTTGAAATACTGTGTAAAGAAATATTGCAGGCCTCGGAGACTCTGAAGTGCCGCTCATAGAAATCAATACTTGAGAGTGGTTCGTGAAATACTTCTTACTTCTCAGACAAAAGCCTATAAGGATTGGAATCCTATAAGAAGATTCACTGGAGAGATCCCATGCAGAGTTCCAACAGCGGCTTTCAAAGATGCATTTATAGGAAATTGCGCAGCAGGTTGGTATCGGGTTTCTTCTGATTCTATCAGTAGAAGTGGCCATTTTCGTGGATTTACTATAAATAACCATTTCTGAGCTGAAAGTTCATGAATAATGTTGGCATTTTTACTCCTCTTGTGCAAAGCATATTGAGTATTGTAATATAACCAGTTCCAACACCAGTCAGTATTACATCCTGGCCCCATCTCCATCCCCTGAGGCTAAATAGATGTTGTGGTGTGGCCTATGGAGAGGTAATTTAAAAAATATATTTTACTTACCTATCCTGGATCGTCTGATCACACCCCCACCACAGCATGCAGTGTGTGCCCCTCGGCGGAGCTGCATGCTTTGAACTGGCAGGGAATAGGACTGAGATGTTTAAAAACCTAAAACATAATTTAGAAAAAAGCAGTTGTATCAAAGGCAACGGCTATATGTACAGTGAAAAAGCAAAGACATAAAACCAGGATACAGAACAGATATTAATAGCAGTGTTAAGTTGTCAATAGTTGGAAAATCCGAATGTCTTAAATCCGAATGTCTTTATGTGATGATGAAATGCAAGCACAGAGAATGCAAAGGAGACAATGTTTCAAACTGTGGGTCCCACCACTGAGGAGGCTCTGCCATGTACCATGGCAGATCTTGTCTGGTTGCATGAAAGATACAGAATAAGGCCTCCTCTTCAGATCAAAGTAAGTAGGGGTGAAGATACCTCCTAAGGCATGGGTAAGCAACCTTTGCTGGCTTAGGGTTCAGAAGTTCAATAATGACATTCAGTGATGACATCACTATGTCATTGCTGAACTTCTGGATTGCTGAGCTCTGCACTGTGCAGAACTTGGCTTGGGAGGCCAAGCCTCTCATCTGATTTGCCACATGCCGGAGTCCCAGTGTGACTCTAGAATCGTGAAGTCTGCGCTCTGGAGTCCCACCTCCAGAATTGTGGAGTCCCGGTGCTGCCGCTGCCTCCTGTGTAAGAGTGCCATCCATCAGTTGGCAACAGCCTTGGGACGAGTCGAATAACTTTGGTTGGCAGTCCGGATCTGGTCTGTGGGCCGTAGGTTGCCTCCCCTAAGGTATGCAGAGAGATTATTTAGAAAGAATTGAATCAATATGAACTTTTCATGAACAGAAGGTGGAGCTTATAGTATCGATGTTGGAATTGCATCACTTATATCAGTATTAAGTATTACTACATGCAAAGTTTAAAGAAAACAAGCTTCAGGAGTTCATTTAAGGATTGTTATACTGTATAGGGAACACAAGATCCAATAGGGACAATACAGTCTACCTACTGGGAGTAAATGATTTGAGGCTTGCAGAAGTCTCTAAAGAAATGAATTACTGATTGCAGTAATAATCTAACAGCAATTTTCAAACGTTTTCATCTCATGGCACACTAAAATTGACAAGGCACACCATGCTGCTGGTGGGGGCACTAGCGTAGCTAAGGGGGGGCGGTGTGTGTGCTGTGTCCCAGGTGCCACACCAGATGCGCCTTGGGGTGGGGTGACGCACGCAAGCGAAAAAAAGAAAAAAAAAGACTGGTGGTGGTGAAAAAGGCAGCAGCAACGGTGGAGGGCAACAGGATGGTCTCGGGACTGGGCTGGGGTTAGGGGACCTGAGTGGGGGATGACAGACTGGGCTGGGGCCTGTGCTGGTGGGTAACAGGCGGTGCAGCAAGGGGGTGGCAAGTGACCTACCTTTTTTGCCGGTTCCCTCTTGCTCCTCACTTTCAATTTTTTTAAAAAAATCGTGGGGGGGGTTGATGTCACACCTGGAAGTGATGTCACGCCACGTTACATCCAGGGATGACATTTGGAAATGTGCCCTGAGTACCACAGAGGCTAGCTATGCCACTGGGTGGGGGGCTCACATCCCCCAATGACCCTACTAATAAATGACCCTCCCCCAAACTCCTCCGGCACACCTGTGGACCATTCGTGGCACACTAATGTGCTCCGACACACTGGTTGAAAATCGCTGATCTAACAAGTGGTAAACTTTGATGTCCATTTCCTCACATTCTAATTAAATGTAGTATTTTGTTTCTGGGGCCAGTATTACTGCAATTTATCTGGGGTGCTGCCTACTCATTTTAGGTGGTGGTTGATGAACAAAGAGAAGTTAAGCCAAAATTAGAAACAGAGGATCCAAAAAGTGCAGAAAGGAAACTTTGAAATGCACCAGAGACCAGTCAGTGTACAAATAATGTTGCTATGATGTTTTAAACAAGGTTGATTTGGGAGAAAGTCCTGTTTGCAGTTCTGCATCTTGCTTTGGCACCTTGATTTTAAGCCTTTATTTATATGCCTAATTGTTGCTATGGAAATTCAATATTTAAAGAGGTAATTATTGCTGATCTTGTTGCATGTGTCCATTGCAGATGTCCAGCTGTTAGCTCTTTAGCTCCAGTCTAGCAGATTAATTACTACTATTGATTACTTTGAGCTTCTCTCTTCACACCTGCAGTTTGTGTAATTAGCCAGTGGCCTCCGTCGAAAATTAGGAGCAGTTTCATCCTGGCACTTTGCCATTTCCCAGCCATGTGCTTTGCTCTGAGGAAGGAAAGCAAATCTCCTTCAAATAGAGATATCTGGGCTCTTTTACCCTTTTCAAACTAGTCATGTTACTGCAAATTGCCCTATGTTGTCGGTAATATTTTACCTTATAAGGAAAATGCACTTCCCCTCCACATTTCTAAACACTGAGAATCATGGCAATTCCCCATCCACACGAGTACGGGTGCAGCTTTTTCCACATTGTAAGCCTTTGTTAGGATTGGATCTTCCCTCTCTAGCTCTCATGGAGTTCCATGAAGTTCACTTCATGACACAAGGCTAGTTTCATCGTAAAGAAGATGTAATCCCATTAAAAAGTGGTTGCATGCAACTAGTCCTAGTAGTGAACTAATGGGTGGGGATGCCCATCCCCACCAGCAGCACGTAGGGCTGATATAGTGATACATTTCCAGATCTCACCTGAATAGAGATGTGATTTGAAATGCAGGTGCAAGTCAGTTACTGTATAAACAAGGGCGGGCGCATGCAGTGGGGCAAGCATTGACAATTGCGTGGGCCACCTAAAAAGGCTCCGCGGGCCACATCCAGTCCGTGGGACATATGTGTGACACTCCTGGGCTAGACTTTTATAGATAAACAACTAAAGACTGCATGTGGCTTGTGGTTTGTAACATGTTTTGGCCCTGGATGTCATTTCGTGAAAGCTGGAAGTACCCAAAGGTCACCGTTTTTTGACGATCGAAGATCGGGGAGGCCTGTAGTGGGTCACGCAGGCCTCACCAAAGCTCCTCCAAGCACGGTAAGTGCAGCAATGGTGGTTTTGGGCAATTTTGTGGTGGTGGCGATCCCCTGGATCGCTGCCACCGCAATGCTGTCCACGCCCCTTAAGGGGGCAGGGGACAGCTAAGGTTCTTAATGGTGGGCCACAACCCACAGTTTGAGAACCGCTGGCCTAAAGTAGTAGTAGTAGTAATAATAATAATAATATAATATAATATACAGTATTTATATACCGCCTTTCTTGGTCATTGGATTTCTCCTCCGACTTTAATCCAAGGCGGTGTACATGGGCAGGCTGTCCTAACCCCCCTTGGGTTTTTTTTTACAATATATATATAAATGTCCAATCTTTCATGAACGGCTACTTTCCAGGTGGTATCCTTTTTACCACAATTTTACCACAATTTACCACAAGTCTGACAATTATGCTGGCTAGCACCTCCCACACTCGACCGACGCAGCTGGAAGCTCTTATCTCTCCTCCTGGAGGCTTCCACAGCTTTTTGCCAGCGGCGTGTCTCGAACTGATCAAGTTCACCGGTCTTCGGGCTTTGAAGGCAGCAGCTCTCCCAACTGAGCCAGACTCAGTATTAGCCAGGTGGCCTGTAAAATGAGGTTGCTTTTTGATGCTCTTCCACTTATGTTTCTACTCATTCAGACTTGGCTTTCTTGTACATTTTCCAGATTTATAATTTGGTCATGTACTTGAGTCCACCTCTGATTCTAGTCCAAGACACAACAGTTTCTACAGGTTCATGTCAAAGGAAACTGTAAAAAGATAGGAATGCATTTATTTTGCTGACTCATCAAAATGGGTTGTTTTTGAGTGTCTTGCCTTGGTTGGAAGGCCTCCGTTGGAATCTCATCACTGCTGGGGTTTCCAGATTAAATTCTAAATTGTGCATGGTTGTATGGAGACCTTTCATCCCTTGTGTTAATTGCAACCTTAAGAGCTATTTGAACAGGAGCCCAGTGTGACTGTGGCTTCCAAGTCCCATTTGCCATGATGACTGCTCTGTGAGTGCGAGAGGCAAACCTAAGTTGTTTCTGCAGGTGGCGCGCAGAGAGGTTTATGTTCTCACAGCAGCGAAGGCAGCTGAATGCTATCATTTTCTTTTTCAAAACAATTCTTATTTGACCTTTCTTGCAGAACAGGCTTGCTTAGATCTGAAATGATTATCCTGGGCTGCCCACACAGGGATAAAGAGCCCAGAGACAGTGAAATGAGCTTAGACTCCATCGGAAGCAATGATGAATGTGTTATTTAGGAGAGGCATTATTGCAGTTTCCTAAGTCCAGAACAGGGCACCAAAACGCTTTCTCCCCACAACAGAAGTATAGCCTTGAGGGCCGATGGGAGGACTGCGTGAAATAACCAAGCGGGGAGATGCACATTGGCGGACCAGTAAGCACGTTCTGCAGCAGCTACTATTAGCCATGGTAGTGAACACAGCCTCTGTTCCAAAGCAGCAGATCTCTAAGTATCGGATACTGGGAGAAACAAGAGGCTGGGTGTTGGCTCCCACCCTGTCTTGTGAGCTTTTCAGTTGCATCTCTTTTGGAACGTGGACTAAGGGCCCAAACCAATCCAAATTTCCAGTGCTGATGCAGCTATGCCAACGGGGTGTGCGCTGCATCCTATGGTGAGGGGACAGTTACGGAGGCCTCCTCAAGGTAAGGGACTGCATTGTAGCTGCATTGGCACTGGAAAATTGGATAGGACTGGGCCCTAAGAGACGTTTGATCTGTTGATCCGTTAGGGTCTTTCCTTTATTCCTATGTGCAGGGACAGATGTGCTTCCCCCCCCCCCAGGTAGGGCATTCACTACTCTTACAATATCATTTTGTGTTGCAGACACTTTCTGAATCTGAACTTTGGATGTAACTAGTGACATCACACTTTCCCACTTCAAGACTGTGCCATTTTGTGAATCTTATAATAAGGAAGGAGCAGGCTTCCTGAAGCCGCCCTCAAACCTCTAGCGTAGGAGTGCTCTTGTAGCCATGTTTTCTTCTTAATTTGTGTAGTGCTACCTTACAGCTTAGGTGAGGTACCCGGGGGGGGGGGACACGACTCAAACCAGGGACTCTGGGAGCAGGGCCCAGGCACCTTGCTCCTTTCAACTGCCAGGCAGGGCAGTGCTCGGGCGGAGGGAGTCATTAGCCTGATCTTTGCTGTGCTACAGTGCCACCCAGATAATGACTAGGAAAGAGCACTGCAGCTTATCAGCCCAGCTGGACATGATCCGAGGAGCCAACAGGGCCTTGGCTGTCCTTATTGCTTTAGGCTTGTTTCCTGAGTAGTGCTGACTCGGAGAAACTCATCACTAGTAAGAGTACCTATGCAGACTCCTGTGCCTTACCTTCTGGTAGGTGCCCAATCATCTATGAGTCTCCTCGGACCTGCTCCAGCCATTTTGCTGGTGCAAGTCTGAGGAGAGTCAGAGGGCGTGCCAGGTTGGAAAATGGAGGACAGGATCCTGTAAAATTTCTGCTGCCGGATCCAACCCCTCCTGCCTTTGATGTGCCCCAGTTCCTCCCCCTCTGTGCCCCATTCCCCCCCTGCCATCCCCATCCACAAACCACCCTCCCACTCCAGCCTACCTGTCCTGGTACCGTCCAGGGACTACGGTAGCAGGGATCCACTGCTGCAGCCACCTTGTGGTAGCAGCTTCAAATGGCCTGGCAGTGGTGCGATCATTTGCGCCATCGCAGGGCCTTTAATGCCAGTGGGGCTCTAGTCCTGCTGTCATAAATACCTCATAGACTACTTGGGCCATAAATAAAATGATTCTTGTTAAGGTGACTTGCATTAGGATTTTATTTTATTTTACTCCTAATTTCAAGTGTTTGCTTTCTGCCTGATGGAAACTTACCTATTTCCTCTTTTTTTTTCACTTCCTTATTTTTAGTTTTGAAACTCACTGGTTGGTTTCATTCAGACCAGAGCGGAGAGCTAGTGTTCCTTGCTGTCTTACAGGTCACTCATGGCTAGCATGGCACAGTTGGGTGTAGAGGTGCAGCAGAGGAGCTGGGGTTAACTGGGCCACTTGGCTCCCTGATTGCTCTTCTTACAAGTAGCTTCTGTGCTGAGGGGACTCTGGTAACTAGGGTCACTTCAGCTGGGAGGAAGGGCAAGGGAGCACCCTCCATTGGCTTTCCTCTCTGGTGGCAGTGACATGCAGAACTGTCTGTTGTGTCTGTCACAGTCGCCCAGTGAGGCACCTGTGGGTGGATGGGAAGGAAGCCAGGATGGTGTAGTGGTTTGGGAGTCGGACTTAGACCTGGAAGATCCAGGTTCAAATCCCCGCTCAGCCACGAAGCTTCCTGGGTGACCTTGGGCCAGTCACTATCTCTCAGCCCCACCTACGTCACAGGGTTGTTGTGAGGACAAAAAAAAAAAAGGAGGGGAGGAAATATGTACACCACTCTGAGCTCCTTGGAGGAAGGGCGGTATAAAAAAATGTGAAAAAAAAGGTCAGGCCCACTGCCTGGATGCTTTGCTTCTCCCCATCACACATAGTGGGTTTGTGGCAGCATTCCTGGGTCACCACACCTTGTGATACTGAACTTAATATGGGCACCCAATCGGCATATCCCACTGCAGCCCAGAACTCCAGAGCACCCCTATGCTTCGTTCAACAGTCCAGTACAGGGAACAAAGAATAACAGCTTCAGTTGCAGCCTCTATGGCCAGCATAAAATGGAATGAGGATGAAAAGCAGCAACTTGGCAGTGCTGGAGGGAGAAGGGGAAAGAAAACGGTGCCATGGAGGGTACCTCCACCTGCCCACTTAGCTGCAGCTGCGTATGTGGACAGAGACAGGACATGGCGACTCCACCCCTCCCCTCCCCTCCTGTGCTGTCTCATCCACCATGCAGGTCTTCTTTAAAATGAGTAGGGAGCCCAGCTCTGCTTCTCCTGCTCTTTTAAAGAAGGCCTGTGTGGAAAGTGAGCAAGGAGATGCTGTGAGAACACTGTACCCCACCACTCCTTGCCCACTCAGCTGCAGCCGAGTGAGCAGAGAGAGCAAGGGAGAGAGGTGATAGAGATACCTGCAGCCCTTTTTTTCTTCCCCTTCTCCCTCTAGCATAGCTGTCCCAATCCTCTTTCCACTCGCTCTTGCATTAACCAGCGGCTGTGGTGGCGGCTGGGAGAGGGCAGCAGATGAAGGGGGGGTGGGGTGTGTGTGCCAAGGCGCCACTTGACGTGATGCTTTCATGTCACGTCATCCGTGAGCTGGCCCTGGACATAAGTATTGATTTAAATAATAAAAATAAATAGTGTCATATTATTGTCACTGAAAGAGACTTGCCCATTCAATAGCTTAGACTGATTGTGCAGGAAGGATCTTAAAAGTCTTTGAAGAACACTTGAGATCTGTCAGGGTATGGCATTAAAAAATTCAATTCCCAGGGAGATTATCTAATTTGCTTCAATGGTCTCTGTATGCATAACATGCATGATGCATGTACATAATCTAAGAAATGTTATTGCAAAATAGGCTGTGTGTGTGTGTGTGTGTGTGTGTGTGTGTGTGTGTGTGAGAGAGAGAGAGAGAGAGAGAGAGAGAGATCGACCCAAAATTTGCTCACCTTAATGAGCAAAAGCTATATTAGTGAAATCTTTGGCTGATGAATTGACTTGAAATCCTGGCTTGATGATCCTACTAAGACATTCAATTAATTCTATTTTGCTACAAGCTAATTTATGACTTTGTGTTTATTAAAAAAAAAATGAACATACAAACCAGTAGGAGACAAGGTAATGAATAATTCTCCCTCCTCTCATGTTCTTGTCTCACACTCCACTACAGTGAGAATGGCAGAGGGAATATGAAAGGAGTGGCTTTTTGATGTATGAAATGTGGGTATTTTCTCATACTGAGCAATATCTGACTGGTATAAACACATAATCAGGCCCTCTAGGAAATGCTTAATTAGTGCACTAAACATCCGTTTATTAATTGCTGTTACTTTTTGCTTTGTTTTTCCAGGGTTTTTTTTCATGACTTGACACTGCATATACGTATGCAAAACTGGTTTCTCTTTGCAACAAATCAAGAGAATTGTGTCTGATAAAATCAATATGTTTCAGTAGAAGCCGGTGTGATCAATATTCTTGTAACTGAGTTTGTGATAAATAGGTGTTTTTCAGGGAGGGGTGATGAAGAATGGGTGGTTCCATAGTGATGCATTACACTGTATAACAAAATTGGGATTTTTTTTTTGATGTATCTTAATTAATTTTGATGCGAAGATTTAAAAAATGTCGCTAATTGTGGCATAGCATCAATAGTTTGCATCAATAGGCAATAGCTCTATCGCAAGTTAGGGGAGTGGCAACATGTGGGCGAGCCTTCTCTGCTGTGGCGCCACAGCTGTGGAACTCCCTGCCAGGGGATCTGAGAACCACCCCCTCCCTCATGACTTTTCGGCGAGGGCTCAAAATGTTTTTGTTTCATCTAGCGCAGGGGTGCACAACTTGGCAGTGGGTAGGGGCCGAAATGAATAGACTAAACTTCTTCGGGGCCGCAGATAGGTGTCGCGGGGGGCGTGGCAAGGAACCATGATGTCATTTCCTGAGGAAGTGACATCACAGGGGTCATGTCCATGAGCCAGAAAATCTCCAGAAATGCAACATATTAATAAATAAATAATGAGCCACCTGTGGCTCTTTAACATATAAAGTGCAGCTCTCGGAAATATGTTGGCTTCTTAATGCTTCTTAAATATTGTGGCTCTCAAACATCTGAAGTTTATCGTATGTGGCTCTTACATGAAGCAAGTTTGGCCACCCCTGGTATTTACCGTATATATACCCATCAATCATCATCATCAGGGCCTTCCCTTCTGAAACCATACATGGCGCGGAGGTTCCGTGTTGGGAAAAAGTATTTCCTAACAAACTCTGTCTTGAACGTGCTGCAGCTCTCAAATGCATAACCGACCAGCAGAGGAAAAACGTGGCCACCCCGAAGTGAGGGTCCAACGGCCTGAAGAAGAGCTGAAGCATTACAGAATTGGCCGCCGGTCATCTCGGCAAGCTTAGATGTTCATTCACTCCTCCCAGAGCGTCTGCAGGGCTTTCAGCCAGAGCCCATGCTTACCTCAAAATCCCGGGATTTCTTCTTCAGCAATTCACAGTCACATTGCTTCCTAAGGAAGTCGCCATCATCATAGCAGCCCAACCTCCCCGGGGATCTATGTCATAACCGCTGTGCCAACACCAACTCTGGCACTTCTGTAATGCAGCTGGAAGCTTCAGAATCGTCCTCTCCTCAGACGATTCCTAAGCTTCCAGCCGTGTTACAGAAGCGACAGAGTTTTGAGAGGTGCTTGGCTAGAGCGGCCCGACAAAGAAGCGATGTTGCCGCACTAGCCAGAAAACCTTTGGGGGCCACCAGAAAACCTTTGGGGGTCCGCATACGGCCCCCGGGCCGCATGTTGTGCACCCCTGATCTAGCGTTTGGGTGATGGGCTGTGGTCTGCCTCCTGTGTCTTAAGATGCTCTGCCATGCTACTTATCTGCTCCATACTGTCCCCCCCCCAGTGGATTTTATTGTTTTTAAAAATTGTTTATGTATACTTATGTATTGGTTGCCCTTGTGGGAGAAAGGCGGGGTATCAATTCTATAAATAAATAAATAAAAATATTGTTTAAACTTTTAAATGTATTTTTTTAAGTTATGTATTTTAACTTCTGTTGTAAGCCGCCTTGGGCATTTGCCTTGGCATAGGAAAAGGCGGGATATAATTTTTTTTTAAAAATAAATAAATAAATAAATAGTTCAGCCACAATTTACGCTACTCGGTGAGAGCTTCCAACCTCTTGCCATGGCCATGTTTACCCTGGTGTAAAGGGGAATGACGGTGTTCCAATACCAACATAAAATTTAAGATAACTAAAAACGTTTTGATGGTACAAAAACCCCAAGAGTACCATTGGAATCAGTGCCTCTGAATTCAGTGGCGTCACTAGCTCCCCTGACACCCAGGCCAAGTGGCATCGCACTGCCCCCCCCTGCAGTAAAGCGCTGTCCCTTTCGTTGCTCCACCCCTCTCTTCAGAAAAGGATCTATTTGGAGCCTAAAGGAAGTGAGAGCAGGTGGGAGGGCCCAGTTCATGCTGGGAGACACCACCATGGTCGCTTCTCGCAAAGAGACTGAGCATGCCGCCTGGGACAGTGGCCCCCCTGTCCTATGGCAGCGATGCTACTGTCTGAATTGTATAAGAAACATTTAGAAATAAACAAATTTTGTGTTACACAGTGTTGTTCTTAACTGCTTGTGTGTGTGTGTGTGTGTGTGTGTGTGTGTGTGTATTTAAATAAGTCACTAAAATAGTTGATAGTAAAACCTTCCCTTTTAATGTTGCACTTAGTTGCTAAGATTCACTTGAGGAGAATCGCCAACTCTATTGTCAGGAAAGACACGAAAAGAATTGGCAGGTATTGAAAGAGTCACCTACTTGTATCAGTTGGACAGAGGTGACTGTAGATGGCATAGTATTCCAAATGTAACACAACAGAAATGGAACCAGCTTGCGGCCACCAACCTATGGATTTTTTAGGGGCTAACTACATGTTACTTGCAAACATATGTAACTGTGTGAACTATGTTTTTAACTGAATGTGAGCTGCCTGGAAGGCCTCTTAGAACATGGAAAGGTGGCACACAAATACCAGATAAATATGTAATAAAATCCTCACAATAATATATAAATTTATTTATATATAAATAAATAAAGAAAAGAATAACTCTGGGAGGTGGCTGTGGAGGGAGAAGGGGACTGCTGTGATCCAACTTGCTCTCAAGTCGGATCAGACCCCCATTGGAGCACAGGCTGGAGAGGGTGGCAGACAGACGGGCTGACTTGTCTGTTTGCCACCTGGTGCTCCATGCAACCGGTTCAGCTCACTGCATGGCAAGGCCAGTCTTCCTTCCAAGTGGCTTCCCCACTAAGGTTCAAAAGGTATGTAACATGTAAGAAGCTTGTAAAAAGGTAAAGGTATCCCCTGACAATTAAGTCCAGTCGTGTCCGACTCTAGGGTGTGGTGCTCATCTCCATTTCAAAGCTGAAGAGCCAGCGTTGTCCGAAGACGCCTCCGTGGTCATGTGGCCGGCATGACTCTCCTTGCCGCAGCGCGTAGCATGCAGCTGGAACACGGAGCGCTGTTTACCTTCCCGCAAGCGGTACCTATTTATCTACTTGCATTAACATGCTTTGGAACTGCTAGGTTGGCAGGAGCTGGCCAAGCAACGAGCGCTCACCCCGTTGCGGGAATCAAACTGCCAACCTTTCGATCGACAGCTTATGGTTCAGCGGTTTTAACCCGCTGCGCCACATGTAGTTAATGCATAACATGTCGTGATAGTTATCTTCATGCCCTGTTTTATAGGCTTCCTGAAAGCATCCAGCAGGTAACTCCTGAAAACAGGATGTTGGGCTAGATGGAACCTGGGTCTGCTCCATCAGGGCTCTTCTGACATTAATGTTGATTGCTGGGACGTGGTTAAGTTGATTCTGTTACTCAGCAAGGAGGTGAATTAACCTGCAATGATACTTTAAAAACTTACACACGTGTGTGTGTGTGCGCGCGCGTGCGCGATTTGAGCATGTGAGCGATTCACACACTTGGTCAATCGTGTGAACGATTGAGCAGGCTTAAATTTTTATGGTTATCTTCTTTTAACACCCTAAAGCAAAGCATGTAGGAGATATCCACCGGAGTCAGCAACCAGATAAATTTCACTTAGCTCTTTTGCTTTGTCTACATACAACGTATTGTAGATACTCTCCGTTACATCATTTGGGAAACTGCTTCTTTAATACCACAGTAAATTGTAGTTAAACGAGAGTCAAAGAATCCAGGACACTGTCTGTATCTTACCACTGAAGGTCCATAGGAGCTAAAGGCCAGGTCTGTCAACCCAAACACCTTTTCTGGCATTATGTTTTTAGGGTCAACCACCAGCCACTTTTCAATGCCATTGGTCTCATTCTCATAGGACACTTGATCCCATCACTGCGACAACATGGGAACTGTTTCTTTGTGTTTTCTTCTCACGTTGTTCTAGTATCATTTGGATATTGGAATTATGTGGGATGGGGGGGGGGAATGACATGGTTTTCCCCTCTCCCAGCTGAGTGACTTTTGTGCAGGAAGGAAAGATGTTATTGGCTTTGTTCATGTACCTACTACCGCATTCAAACATCATCAGAGCAGCATGAGAAGTGCTTCTAGTAATCTATGAATCAGTCCTGTCTGCATTTTGTTCTGGTTTGTTTAATCAAAAGCAAGTACTTAATGTCTTCACTTCCCAGTCACCATTCTATGAAACAGCTACTCTTCACCGTTTTAAATATTAGAAATTTGCTGGCCGTAAGGCTGGGCGCCATTTTTATTTATTTAATTAATTTTTGCCCCCGCCCCCCATCGGCCTCCGGAGGCTCCGCGCTCACCGTCCAAAGCCGCCGCCGGGTCCGCGCGTCACCTCCGGTGTACCATGCCGATGAGGGCAAGAGGGCAAGAGCTTGCCCTCATCAGCGTGGTACGCATGTGTGAAATGGCCAATGGCCTGGTGAGAAGGGGTCGAGGCGGCGGCTGGGGAGGACATGCAAAGGCCCTCTCCCGGCCTCTGGAGGTGATGCGCGGACCTGGCAGAGCCTCCAGGGGCCAGTTGGGCGGCCTCCCGGCAATCTCTCTGGGGGCCGGACCGGATGGCCTCGGGGGCCTGATCCGGCCCTTGGGCCGGAGGTTCCCCACCGCTGCGCTAGTGGTTCTCAAACTGTGGGTTGGGACCCACTTGGTGGATCCCACAGAGCTTCCAATGAAAAATAGGTGATGGAAAGTTCAGATAACTAATTGCCACAAGCCCCGAAGCTATTCAGAATCAGATAGCTGCTAATTGCCTTGCAAAGAGCTGAGCTCCTGCAGTTTGCAAGCTTGTGTAAATATAAATGTTTGCGTGTCTTTTTGGGGGTGTTTCTTTTCCAAGTCCATCAATGACAGGTAGTGGGGGCAGGTGAAGGCTGGGTCATATAACTAAGTCCCTCAAGCCTTGAGGCTATTCATTAGGGCTGCCTCATTACAAGAAACGAATCAAGGTTTTGTGTGTGTTTTTTACAAATAAATAAAATATTACTTGTAAATAAATATATTTCTTTCTAGACCCCCCCTTTTTTAAAGTCTCGTAAAGCTTGGTGGGTCCCGATAGAGTGTCATTTTAAAAAGTGGGTCCCGGTGCTAAAACGTTTGAGAACCACTGAGAGGAAGGGGCATTGAAATAATAGATTTCTTCCATGCATTAGAATGAGAGCAACTGCACTGGAGGCTTTTGCTATGTAAACAGTATTATTGCCAGCTTATATTAGGCATAGCGCAGGCATTCTGTGGTGCTTGAGTCGCAACCATATTCATGCCCAGAGGAATCCTGATGCTTGTCACATTTGAATAGAAACCAAGGCCTCTGCTGGAGTTCATTTGCTATAGAATTGAAGGTGAACCAAGGTACGGCTGAAGTGATGATGGCTTGAAAGACTTGTGATCTGGGCGAACAGGGATACCTTTCATGATGGGCCCAGGCAGATACCACATGTGCCCAAGGAAAAAGCGAGCGTGTAAAATTGCTCTTTATAAGTCACCTGTCACACTCTAGCTATGAATGCTCACTGGTTTTCATGGCTCATTGCTGACATTTCTCACCTTTGATCTCTATCAATATATTTCTGGTCACAGAGGTTCTAGTTTTGCCTTGCAATGTGCCACGAGACTTCAGAACGAATTGTGAAATGGCAGGATTTTTCTAGGAGAGTGGAAGCAAGCAATGCAGAGTTAATTGCAAGCTATGAGGAAAGCACAAATGAGAATACTGTCTTCATTCTGAGAATGTGCATAATATTTTACAGGGTTACTGATTTATTAACGTATTGTGGCTGTAACCCAGTATTTTAGCTCATTTAAGCACTGTATGTCATTGTCTATGGAATCCTATGGTCCATATAGCAGGCATTTGCTCATTAGGTTTTCATACTACTGTCTGGAGTTTAAATGGGCAATATTTGCATATTTCAAAAATATGTTTCAATACATATTTCAATAATAGTACTTTTTACTGGAATTTCATGAATGAAAGTTGAAATGTGCTGATCCTCATGCTAGAACCAGAACAGGCATGTGCCAGATCTTATCCTCCCTTTTTAAAACCTCCCCGCCCCTATTCTCTCCTCAGACATACACCACCAAAATGGTTGGTGTATGTCCGAGGAGACCCTCTCAAGATCAGGCAGCCTACTGGGAGGGTAAGTATATTTTTACTTAACCTCCTGCAGGCTGTCCGATCAAAAACCACCCCCCCCCTCCAGTATGCAGTGCATGCTCCATTGGCATGGCTGCATGCTATAATGTGGCAGGGGACAGGACTGGGCAGTAAGTCTATCTAAAGCCTTCCATCAAAACACAAAGTTAAGAAAGAGATGTGATGCCTTTCCCCCGGGACTCAGATTGGAAGGGGAAGAGGGCTGGCTTTCTCCTCCCACTGGGCTACATTGTTGGCTGCAGCATTGCGAGACTCCCAGCCCAAAGCTGCCCTCTTTCCTTCTTATCCCTCTGCTTTATAAATAAAGCACCGCAAGTCATGCATGCGTGGAAGGGGTTGTCCTTCTCTCGCAAGATTTTGCCCAATGTATAGGATCTGCTAGTGCTGTTGAAGGGGCAGGTCCTGATCTTCTCTGCTGCCCATTGCCACTCTGCTGCACACCTCCACCTCTGAAGTCTCCTGATCCTTCTTTACTCCATCCCTCTGGGCCTTGGAGATGCTGTGGGAGTAGACCACACGTGTGACTGCGAGGTAACCTGCGACAGGGACACAAGACACAGTAGCATGTCAGCCACACACAATGAAACATTGTGAACATGTATCAACAAGGAGTTAACTATGATTGTCCCCACAAAGTAGATTGTACTACTGAAAGTAGATTATACTACATACAATCTACCTACCTTTACCTTTACCTTTATGTACCTAAAATCTACTTTGTACATTTTAGGTACATACAAATACCAGTCTAAAAAGGGTTCTTCTACTGTCAGAAGCCCATACTTTTTTTTTTTCTCATGCCACTATTACAAAGCTGGGAAGAATGTTGAATTCAGCTTCTACTTCTTTTAATGACGCAAAAGGTTCTGAAGAACATCCCTCCTTTTTACAACTATGGATTTTTTTTTTTGCCACATTTTTGTCGCAGAAATGTGACTGGGGGTGGATGGTAAGCTTTGCAAATTGCTGGAAATCTGGGAAACAGAAAACAACACGTCCTTAGAGACCTACTCCATATACGCAAAATCCATCTGAATAAATGAGCCCCTTATTTAACTGGGAGTGCACTGTGTTTTCCATCTGCAGCCTGAGTGATTACTCCATTTCAGGCCTCCTGACTCCCATGGAGCCATCTGGTATGTGGTACTTTGTGCGAATAGGTGAGGATTCCTGCTACACAGCAGCCTTCAATGAGTCACAGCCCTGATATTTAGCACTTAGTTTCACATCTGCGTGCAAAGCCATAACAAAACCCCAACCCTTCCCCAAATTATTATGTAAATGAAATTTCCTTTTCTTCTGGAAAACCAGTGGGGACTAGAATAATTAATTCAGTAGCGTCAGGAAACACACACACACACACACACACACACACACACACACACACACACCAGTATTTGATGCTATTAACCAGGACCAGTCATTTCAATGCTGCTATGACACGATGAACGTATTTCAGCTGCAGCGTATTCAGGGACGGAGAAGGAAATATGGTTTGCACTGTGATCTGTCAGGAAAGGCACCAGGGTGTTCTTGCTGCCTCTGTAATATACCCATTTTGAGTGTATGCAAAGGTCACAATATCTGGCCACTTGTTCTGGGACTGTGAACACAATTGCAGCATGCAATGAATTTCTTGCATGGTATCTTCTAACTGTGAAGCTGAAGCAGGAGTGCTAGAAATTAAGCAGGGGTACTTGGAGACTTGTGTTCCTTAGTTATGCTGTAATATACAAAGTGGGACTTGCAGTTCTTATCTGGGGGGCAACCCAGATAAACTGAGCTCAACGTGTTTCTTGCAGATCAGGCCCAGCAGTATGCACTGTGCTAAACAGATGACTTGCAATGGAATCCTGTGGGTTACTATGGAGCCACAGATAGACTACAGAGCTAAGAGGAAAAGGGTAGCCAACCTGCACAAGTGGGACAGGCAGCGGGAGCTTGTGGCACTCCTAGATTCAGGTAGGAGAGCCCATAAAGTTAAGCCTGCACTCTTATGGCATAGAGTTAAGCCTGCACTCCATCCTGCCTCTCCTGTGCTGCATCGCTGTCTGCTTCTTGATTAGCAAACTAGAGGTAAAAAAGCTATACCAAACCCTGAGATTGGGCTGCATGTCTACTTTGATGCAAATTGAAGTTGCTCTGTGCCAGTGGCGTCACTAGGGCGCACGCCGCCCTAATGATCCCAAATTCGTCGTGACGCCAAATGTGGCGCGGAGAGACTGCCGGCCAGGGAGGATGTTGTCCGAGCCGGCAGCAGCGGGGCCCGGGGGTAAGACGTCTGCCATAGAAGTCTTACCCCCGGGCCCCGCTGCTGCCGGCTTCGAAGACATCCTCCCCGGCCGGCGGTCTGAGGCCTTCTGACGAGGCCCAATGCAGCGACACGGTATTTATTAGGTTTTTCATGCCTGCGCATAACGTTTCTGAGGGTAAGGGCTGCCCTTTTGCCCTCAGAAACGTTCTGCGCAGGCGCAAAAAACCTAATAAATACCGTGTCACCGCATTGGGCCTCATCAGAAGGCCGCGGACAGCCGCCCGGGGCAGACGCTCCGAGGCCTTCTCCCAGCCTCGGAACCTCCAGAAGGGTGATGCGCAGCGCGCGCGCGAGTGCACGCGTCACCCTTTGCACATGTCACGTCACCCTCCGGTGGTCCGCCCCCCCACGCTCCAGTGACGCGTATGGCTCTGTCTCATACCTTGGCATGTGACACCCCAAAAAGATTGGTCACCACTGTAACCTTTTCTGGTACTAATCCCTTCACCTGTGGGACAAGTCACTGATGCCTCAGCTTATCTGATTTATGGCCCAATCCTATCCTCAGGTTATGACAGCAAAACTCGTGTTCATGCTATTGTAAATGGCGCAGCGCTGCTGTAAATGGTGCACCGCTGCTGAGTGCAAAGGAGCCACAAGTGGAATGGCCGGTGGCTCCCCACATGTGGAACAGTCCATCCAGGCGGTGCCAGACCAGGTATGGCAGCGGAGGGGTGGGTCGTGGGAGGTTCAGGACAGGGGGCGAGGAGGAAGCTGGGGGGGTGTATCTCAGTGGCAGCAACTTGCGCTGGGATCCTATCCCAGATTTTTCAGCCCGACCCACCCCTTTTCTCTCCTCAGACGTATGCCAGCTACATAGCTGGTGTGGGTCCAAGAAGTCCCATAGTTGACAAGAAGTCCTACTGAGGGGTAAGTAAAACATTTTTTTAACTTTTGTTGGCCTTCTTGTCCCACACCCCACCCCATAGCATGCAGCATATGCTCTGTTGGCACAGCTGCATACTGTGGAGTGGTGGGGAATAGGATTGGGCTGTTAGAGGGCTGTTGTCAAGATAAATTAAGAATTGTAAAGCACTTCATATGCTGAAAAACACTAAAGAAATGATTGACAAGCAACTGTAATAAATTGTCTTTCCTAGGGCCTTTCATGTTTTAAACACACACACACAACTGCATTCTATTTGTTTTAAGGAGACCACTTTTCTGAGTGGCCCCCTTATTATCAATTAAGTACCTAATAGTATATTTCAACAAATGCATTCAGTTGAGTAGCCCAGGGTGGTATAAAGGTTACATTAGTTATTGCAAAGTTCATTGTCTGAAGACCACATTTCTACTTTTTATTGTGAGATGGCTAGAAATGAACTTTTGTCCTTTCCTTCAGAAAGATGTTATGCAATAATTTTTGTGAATGGTGCAGAAATGCACAATTAGTACTGGCACATTACAATGTATGCTATTTACAGGAATAGGATATTGTCATAATATCCTTCTGTGCTGTTTCACTTTTTAAATAAATTGTTGACCCCACAGAAACAGGATCATTTATAGAGAGGGAACTCAGCTCTCTTGCATCCATTATAGGATATGATTATAGGATACTAAAAAAGGGCTGTGAGGAACTCCCTTTGTCTGCTTGGGGTTCTTCACTTAAGTGCTTGCAGTGCCTGATTAAATTAGTAATCATGGAGATAGTCATGCAATTTGGTTACAAAGAGCCTTGATTGTGGATTATATTTACAGACTATAGTTTCTTTGTAAATGGAGTCTTTTGTCTTGAAGGACCTTAAGGCTCTGTTCAGACTGTGATGCAGACCAGTGTAGTTCCCAGATGAGCTTCTGCTGGAATGCCAGGATCTCAGGCAGGCAAAACTGCAGAAAATATTTCAAGTTCGAACAACAGATGCAGCTTGGGAAAATCCAAGTCGGGCACATGACATAAGTGGAGGTTTGAACTATGAAAAGCAGCACTATGTTCAGTTGGCCAGAGCACCCAAACCGCACAACATTAATGAGGCCTCCAAAATACAAGCATTGATTTTGGTGTCAGAACAAGAGATGGAGTTTGTCCAGTTTTAACTTTGAAGCCAAGATGTATGTTGGGGTTAGAACTGGGAAGATGGAGCTGGGAAGGGGAAAGGATAGAGCAGCCATCACATTCCACCATGGACAAATTGCAAGATACTGGTTGCTTGTGGTTGCATAAAGCAGGGGTCCCCAACCGCTGGTCCGCGGCCCGGTACTGGTCCGTGGCCCGTCCAGGACCGGGCCGCCCGGCCAGAAGCGTTGTCGGGGTTGGGGACGTGGCGGTGAGAGGGTGCACTTGCCTGTTGGATGCGTCGCGTCTCCTCCGCCTGGCTTTGGGCCCTCCCGCCCACCCTGGAGCCGGAACGGCTCCAAAATAGTAACAAAACTGGTGGTGGTGGGGATTGGAGCCGCGCTGGGCGTGCACAGCTGACATCACGCCCGGGTCACATGGGGGCGTGGCGTCGGCAGCCCCCCCGGTCCGTGAAAGAAAATTTTTCCCCAACATCACGAAAGTTGGGGGCCGCTGGCATAAAGAATTCTTAGAAGGTGTACAGCAAAGGTGGATCATGGTTCACGATCTACTGTTAGATCTCTGGGTAATTTGCAGTAGATCAGCAAGGGTTTCTGACTCCCAATTTTTGTAATAACAGCAACAGGAGTCCCCCCTATGGGGGTGGGAGAAAGCAGGATAGAAAACAAATAAATAAATAATAAATAAAAGGGCTCCCCCCTCCCCAATTCAGCTGTTAGAATCCCAGATCTACAGTAACACAGATGTTGCTTTGTTCTTCAATATTCAGGTAACTGGTTCCAGTTAGAAATGAGAAGTGGTGTTGGATGTCATCAGCCTGCTAGTGACACAACACTCCAAACCTCTGAACAGCCTCCTCCCCAGTGGCTTCATATAGATGTTACAGTGCATTGGGAACTCATTGCTTTGTGACTCAGAATAAAACTGTTGTCAGGTGATGTGAAATTTCTGTCAATGGTATTAGCTTGTGATGGAGTGTCAGCATATGATAAGCATGTACCTGTATGTCTGAATCCACCATCAGAGTTCACCCTTATTTTTTTCAAACCTAAAATCTCCCCCGCCCCCTTAAGACCAAGCAATTTCTGCATTTGAGTGTGAGAAAACTATATATATCCCAAGTAGCCAGTGACCCAAAGCTAGGGAGAGGGGAATCCTTCCTCTTTTTAGTTTTTGGGTCACTTAATTAACTTGAGTGACTTCCATTAATCAGCACTTTCCATCTTGAATAACATGGGCTCCATGGGGATAGCAATGGACCCATTACAAAACTAGCCCTGCTATAATAATGGTCGAGATATAGTATAAGTATTAGGGACAATATAGTACTTACAATAACAATAAAAGAGCATTGGTTTCACTATAGAATTAATGATCTGGCTCCATGGTCTATGTGAGTTTGCTGGCAGAACTAGATAGATAGAAGATAGGTGATGGAGAACAGAGGTGAACTAGAATCTGTGTAAACTAAAGTCAAGTACAATTACATTGGAAGTTCTAATCATGGAGCTTCACTGTGTTGTGTAGTTTGGACCTGAGGCCACTTCTAATCAACATTGCCTTTGCTGGAGATGCAGCCAAGAAAAATGGATGTGTCAAACTATGCCACATAATGGTCAAATTAAACACAATTCAGAATGGAGAGTGTTACACACTCTATCACAACTTCAGCAGGATAGGTTGAATTGATGCAGCAGCCATTATGGTGGTTTTGACTTTTCATAGCTGCAGTTTTACTTCTTTCTTGACTTCTACTGTGATGTGGCAAGTGGGACTCGCAGAACTCCCTTGCAATGAGCTCCAGAATCCGTCTCGCAGTGGAAAGGAGTTGAAAGTCCCATTTCCCACATTACAGTAGGTGGAGGAAGACGAGGCTCATAAATCACTCACATTTCCTCTTTCACTGTTGCTTTAGAGCTTGTGAAGCCTCTCTCCATACAGCATCTCTTCCTCATATAGCAAATCTTGTAGGATTTGGATGCAACTCTAAACTAATGTTTTATTCTGAAGGGAGCTGTGAATAAATTGACGAATCTTACCGTTCTTTTTAATTTAACGATCAAGAGGATTTCAGTCGTTTTTTTCTCTGTGGAATATAGGTCACAATATGCTCAGATTAGGGTCATTTGATGCTTGGTATTATTAACAGCCTTATAAAATTTCTTCAAGAAGAAGGGCCACCAGCCTGCTGCTAAGTGACTAATAAATCTGATTCATCCTTGCTCCCCACAGGGTCCTCTGCTTCTTACTAACATTTTACATTTTAATTAAGATCACCCTCCAAGCAAAAACCTATATTACAATGGCAGATTTTCTTTCTAGAACAGGATATCAACAAAAGGCCAATTTCCCAGCCAAACAGGCAACTGCTGGTACCAATCATGAGAAACCGTTTGCACCTTCTGAAATTGGCCTTGTTGAACATTCTGGAACTAGTCAGGGTGAAGACAAACATACATTCTGAGTGGGGTGCAAGAGATTAGGACCTACATCCTTTGCCCTGAAAACAAATGTCTTCAAAACGCAGCAAGAACGTCGGGTCTCAGCTGAATTCAGAGACAAGCAATGCGGTTCAGGTCATGTTCTGGAGAACGTAGACAGGAATCCACAAGCTTATCTTTGCTGCACTGCAGCACTATGCAGATGATGGCCAGAGAAGGTATTGCTGCTCATCAGTCCAGTTAGGCAGATGTTTGGGGAAACCAATTTAGGCTTGAAGAGCTTTGGTGCAGGTTTATTTTGGAGTGCAGTTCAGAGTGCTGGTACTGATCATTAAAGCCCAATATGGCTTGTGACCTGGTTATCAGAAAAGAGCGTCTCCTCCTCCCATGTGCTAAGATTGCCCTCATCTGAAGTGTGATGGGTGGTGACCAGAGAAAGGGTCTTTTAGATTATGGTGCCTCATTTATGAAACTCCCTCTCCAGAGAGGCTTGCCTGGCACCTTCACTGTTTATTTCAAATAAATATCTGTTGTTTCAGGCTTGGTTCCTCAGCCTGAGCGACTTGTCACTATGGCTATCCACTCCAAATCCTGCACCTTGACCTGCTTCCTTTCCTTTCCCTCCCTGGATGGCCACCTTCAAGAATGCAACCACCTGCCTGATTCAGTTTCCTTTGTGTCTTCTCTGTTCATGGTGTTGGACCTGGACTTTGCCTGACCTGACTCTGTTTCCATGTGCAGCAGTTATGAAAAAAGGTCCTTGCAGTGGGACAGGTTCTATTAGCCATCAGGCCCCCATGCCTGCAAGTGGGTCACTGGATTGGTATGCTTGTCTTCATTACACTGACTGCCCAAGTTATGGACGTCTGAGTTGCAGCGTCCAAGTTATGAATGGGATGGCTGAGTCGGCGCTTTCGTGCAGGTGCAGTACATCCTTTGGTGGTGCTTTCATGCAGGGGCAATAGTGGTGGGCTGGCAAGAACCGGATGATTTGACGTACATATGTTTCAACTTAAGTACAGACATCTGGAACCTAGCCTATAGGTAAGTAGGGGACGTAGCGCAGTCTCATTGTCGAACAGTAGAAAAATCTGGCGCTTTCCATTTTACTGATTCTAAAGAAAAATATTACAAACAATAACTTAGAAGGCAATGGAAGGTCATGAATAAATAATGAAATCACAAAAGCATAAAGGGAAAATAGAGTAGAATGTTAATGTAGTTAAGAACTTGGTCATACAGTAAAAGAGGTATAAAAATGTAGATGACTAAACTAATATGTGTGCAAAGGAATAACAATCCGCACTAAATTAAAATCTAATGCTCAATAAGTCTAAATTGCTTTTACTTCTCTGAGTGTTTCATTTAAATGCCTAAGAGACATCAGGTATGAGTGCTGAGATTAAAAAAAATACAAATGATTATTATAGATTTTGAGGGGCCAATAAACCAAACATTCTGAAATCCCTTATCTCCTATTTCTTTCCTTATATTTTGTGTACTGAACTACATTTGTGTGTGTGTGTGTGTGTGTGTGTGTGTGTGTGTTTAAAACCAGTGCATTAAAATATGCCTCAAGTTGAGCTGAATTCCAAGTGCACAAAGTCACTGATGAGCAATGAACAGTCATCTATGGATTGATACATTAGCAATGCAATCCTATCTACAGTTATGCCGGCAGAGTGACAGTTCCACCAGCGCCGGGTATCGTAAACATGCCATAAGGCACGTTTTCAACACCCGGAGAGTAAGCAGCACCTGTGGAGAGGCCAATGCCACTCACTCCATCCTGGGCAGCAGCTGCCACTGGCGGACACAGGTAAGTCCTGTGCCGGGCGGTGGGGGGGCATGGGGAGGGTGGACTGGGGTGGAAAGGGAGGAGGTGATTGCCAGGCCAGGGAAGGGTGAGGGATCATTGGCGACAAGCTCCACCGAATCCTATCCCCCATCCCAGGCCTGGCCGGCCTTATAACGGCTCCTCGGATTTGTGCTGGTCATTTTGCTGGTGCACATCCGAGGTTGGGGCTCTCCCCAGGGGAAAGGGACAAATGTCCCTTTCCCCTGAGGAGCACTCCAGTTCCACCAGTGCGGGCCCAATCCTGCCTAGAATGCAGCGGCCGCCTTAGGTGTGCCACCACTGCATTCTAGACAGGATTGGGCTGTAGGAGTACTGAAATGTAAGGTGCAAATGTATTGCTGCCAATCTCGTAGCTCTAACTGGGAGCTTAGGAACAGCCTGAGAGCGTCTTTGTTTTTCTCCTCCTCTCTTCTCTAGTTTTATTTCCCCCTTTCCCTTCTTGGCTTTTATTGTGGTTTATTGTCACAAATGCACCAGCATCAACCATGGCAAATGCTACCCAGTTTGTCTCTCAACCAAGGTTTGGAAACCAGCTTCAAACCCTGGTTTCAAAGTTTAGTTTCCAGTTAATGGGTCATTTACCAATGTTCTCTAAATCACCATGGAATTCCTCAGAGACAGTAGGCATTATTTTGTAAAACTGACTTCTGCTATTAGATTGGTTCAATAGTCAGTATGTTCATATTATAGGTAAATGCTGCTCTGCTGAAACAGACATTCTGATATTCAATATAACCACTCTGATGAACCTGTGATGAGAGGAGACTGCAGAACATTAGGACAATTCTCAAGGGTTTGGCCAGGTTGGGTGCCCATCAGAGGGCCCTCTTGGCCAATCCAATCCACCAAACTCCCTAGTACTGGCATCAGCAGTGGTGTGACTCACCTGGGAGACTTGTACTGTTGCTGTGTCCAGCACCCCATCTAAAAATGAGAACATCCCCCAGGGACCCTGCATCATTGCAGAGCCTGGGGGATGCTCCCATTGGCTGGTGAGGAGAGTGGGAGACGGAGGAGTTGCTGCCCTGGCCAAGGGACTTGGCGGCAGCAACCACTCTTCTTCCTCTTTCATTGTCCAATGGTAAATGAGGATGAGATGCAGCAGTAGACTGCAGGCAGGTGTTATATATTTGATTGCCCTCCTAACCCCTTCCCTTGCTCTCAGAAACACAGAACGTCAAGGAAAGGTTATGGTAAACCCTTCTGATAACCCTGAGATGTTATGGTTTTGTTTTTGTTTTAGGTTCATAGAGTTTTATTTTTACAACATAAAACATGGAATAATTCACACATGGAATCCCCACTCTTCACAGACTGAAGTGGTAACAATCAGGACAATTTTTTTCCCCACTTGGTCCTATTGACCATATCTAAATTGGTCCTGAATCTGTGTACGTTGGCCACATACAGTGTATGAATCTGTGTAGGCTGGATGTAGAAGTCTGCTCAAAGGAGGGAGCAAAAGTTTACATTTGTCAGAGCAAAATGAAAAAGCATGGAAGTACACTGGGTGCTGGGATATAAGCACCATAGCCCCTAGTCTAATGGGTAATAGAGTCATTAATTCTGCTGATTAACTTGGCCTTGGGGTTCATGAAAATGACATCCACCTCTTCCCCCTCCTCTCTCTCGTTCTCTCTTTTTTTTTTTCTAATCTCAAACTGTGGAACGAGGGAGCATTAAAAAAAACCCCAAGCTAATTAGAGAGAAACCAGGAGAAAAGAAGCAGGGAGAGACAATTTGAGCATTAATGAGACTTGTTTGGGGAGAGGATGTGACAAGCTCTTCAAAAGCATTATTGTCAAATGTGTCACTGTTTCATAGATGGCTTGAGCTACCTTTTGAGCTTCATGCTGATAGTTAATGATTTGAAACTATAAAAAGATTGAAAAGGTAAAAGGAAAAATGTCAGCCTCAACTGGATTTTAATGAGAGTGTTTTTTCTCTCTTCCCCTCCCCCCCACGCAAAACAGTCATGGAAAGTAACAAAAGTTCACTTTCTCTCCTCCCTTCCCCATGAATTTTTTCTTCTCTCTCTTAATAACTGTTTACAAAGGAACAGTAGGAGAAAGAAATCAAAGCTCCATCTTGTCTTAACTGTTGGAACAAAGCCTTCAACACTGTTGACTTTACTTCAGCGAGAAGATTGGTGGTGAGCAAGGGCGGGGAGGTTGTGCAAGGATGTGGATGACAAAAATAAGCAGAGATTGATGGGGGAGACAGCAATAGCTCTTGTTTGTTGTTTTGTGACGTGCTGAGCAGAAGCCATCTTCACACTGTGAAATGTAACAAAGAAATCTAAAGTGATTACACAGGTTCATTTGTCAGTATCACTGCTCCAGCTATTGCTGTGTGCGGCAATGAGATGACAAGGCATTTATTGCTGATGGTTCGTTATTAGTGGCATTATAGGAAACATTAACACAGTCTAGGATACATAGACTGGGAAGACAATAGCTTTCTGGGCTCCAAACTCAGCAGGGGGCCCTTGTCATTAAATTTGGTACTGCCAATTTTTTTTTTTAAATAAATGGAAAAGAAACTTTGATGAAACTAAATCTGTAACCCCACTATGATTGGTACGTACTCTCCATCAATATCTATGTCTATATAATATAGCATGCTCGCTCTCTCTCTCTCTCTCTCTCTCTCTCTGTATATAAATGGAATGTCCATTATCAAGGTAATATCTGCTTATAAGTGCTGTTAAGTTCTACTTTGTAAGTTGTCGTCTTTACAAGTATAGGCAGCAGCCATACTATGACAAAAGATTACACATTTACGTTTTGGGTGTAAACAGGTGTCTGTTTTAAGCTCATGCAGTATACAGTAGTTACTTTTTTGTATAGAAGTTTAGTGGTTGCACTGATATTAAATTATAAGCTTTCTGACAGGATCTTGCTTTAATTTATTTTGGTACAGTGCTATCCTATCAATGTTTACACAGAAGTAGGTGGTCACACTGTGGTGGTGTTAAGGATATTTTATATACCACTTTTCGACAGTGGAATTTACCTCCATGTCACTGTGCATAGGATAGCACTGTGAGTTAATGACATAGATCAGGGGTTCTCAACCTTTGGAGGCCCGGGTACCCCCATCACGGTCCAATTTTCTGAAGTACCCCCTGCTAATTAACTGCTAATTAATTGGATTAATCAATCAATTAATTAGGTAATTAATCATTAAATAAAAAGTACAAAAACAATTTTAAATGTGAAAAAATGTCTTATTTAGAGAGAGAGAGAGAGAGAGAGAGAGAGAGAGAGAGAGAGAGAGAGAGAGAGAGATGCAAGGATCTCTTTTTTTCTCCAAGTCATACTTCCCAAAATCAGCTCCTCCCTTCCCCACCCCACCAAAGTACATTTTCCAAAGTACAAAAATAAGCCCAAAACCAAAATCAGAGAGACAGAAGGGCTCTGAAAATAATTAAAATTTAAAATCCATGTTAATTAACACTTAATTATCTGCTTATGGGGCAGATAAGGGGCAGGGCTTGGCGTACCCCCAGCAAGAGGTCTGCGTACCCCTAGGGGTACCCGTACCACAGGTTGAGAACCTCTGACATAGATAACTCTAATAGGGCTTACCCTAACAAAAGATAGGGCTCATGTATTCAAAAGGGGCTTTATTTATGACTCCTGGAAACTTTATTCTCCCCAGGACACTCTTTTTGTCCTGTTCTTTTGCTACATCTGTGTTGGGAATTTAATTTTTTTTCTTGGTTCTATTTCTTCTTTGAAATAACATCTAGAGAAGGAGATACTTTGGCCTGGACTACAAATACAGCAGGATGAGTTGGTAAGGAAGTGGAAGAATCCAAAAGTAGTAGAATAGAGTAGAATAGTCTATACCAGCTTGGATTAAGAGGGTGCAGGAATAACAGTTTTGAACAATCCTCTGTATAAAAATGCTTTGTAACCAGAAACTACCACAGCAGAGAGAGATTTGGTAGGAAGTCTTTATCCCTGATCTCTAGTTTTTTATAACTTGTGGGAAGCTTGATGCTTGATAAGGGAATAATCAAGACTAGTGTCCCCATGTACAGCCTGAAGTGGTACAATCCACTCTATCACCTCAGGATTCTACCACCATTTGCTGCATGTATAGACCACCAGGCCTTGGGACTCACATACGTCTTGTCCTCATGGGGTCTTCCCTAGAGGCTCTGAAGTTGACCGGGTCCTGTCTCCTACTTGTTCCATCTCCTCTATTCCACTCACTGCCTGCTTCCTAAAATCCTGAGGGGTGGTAGATTTTCTCATTAACAGAAATGCTAGCTGGGGAATTCTTAGACTTTGCCATGGCTTTGCAAGAAGGTGAAAATGCAAGGCAAGAGCAGGTGGCTAAGGGACCCCAGTTGGGACACCTGGGATAAAAATGTGAAAGCCCATGAAAGAATGTTGGCACTTGTGTGCTAATCGTACCCTGTTTTAGGAAAGTATTCTGATGCTGCTCATATTAATTTGCTTTATACCTCTGAGTTACTAACAAGAGAGCAAATATATATTTGCAAATATATATTTGGATCCATCTCTTATACCCACTGACTGGTCCATGGTAAGAGGGTGGGCTTAGTCTGAAGTATTTGGGGACTGATAGGTCGTCCTCTTTGTGGCCTCTTTAGGTTGGCTCAAAGTACAGTATGTTGTTTAACGTTGTTATAATGGTTTTCTCTGTGCCAGGTGCAAGGGAGTGGCGACTGGACACAGGTATCTTGTTGTCTCGTGTGCTCCCTGAGGCATCTGGTGGGGCCACTGTGTGACACAGGAAGCTGGACTAGATGGGCTTTTGGCCTGATCCAGCAGGGCTCTTCTTATGTTCTTATGTTTAGTAATACTGAATTGTCATAATTTGATTACAGTATTATATTGATACATGTAATTTAATTGCTGTCGCTGCTTAGTTTGCCTTTTGAATAGTTGTTTACTGAACTGGTTTTAGTGACTTTTTCGTGTTTATTGCGCTGTTGTCTTAAAGTATTCCTACTTTTTTGATTTGCTCCTGCTGTAAACAACTTGGAGTATCACTGAGACAGTAATGTGGTAAACAAAATAAAGTTGATTTGGTGCCTTTTGCCAGCTTTGGTTGATTTGCCAGCTACATTTGCCACTGGAAGATGGAAATTTTGGTGACTGTCATCCATGCAATTAAATGACTGCAATGCACACTGTTCAGGGCTGTGTTTGAACACAGTGTGTAAACTTTAGGTGTACAAAAAGTGGACTCTTGATCATTGAGAGTAGTGAAGCATATTTTGCCAGTTTTTAAACAACTTCATTGGCTACTCGGTTATTTCCAGTCTTCTTTCAAGGTGCAGCTTTTAATGTTTGAAGCCCGGCCTAATCTGTGCGGGGATCCATCTCTGAATGGGAGATGGATGATCCTCTGAGCTTTGAGATCAAGCAGTGAGGCTCTGCTCCAAGTTTTTTTTTATGGATGTCCAGTTGTAATCTACAACAAGCAGGGCATTTTCTGTGGCAGCCCCAGGTGACAATGTTAGCTCTTTTCACTTATCCTCTCCATGCGTTCAGTGAGCGCATGGAGGGAGGAGCAAGATTGCACACACTAGCCTGTTCCCAAACCATACATTGATTTTACAGGGTTCTTTCATAGTATGGAAGACTTTATGCACATACACCTAGGTTCATAGAGGCCTTTTTCAGACCTTCTGCTGAACACACATAGGTTGGAGGTGGGGGTATGAATCTCCCCAAAGAGTCCAGTGGGAACTGTAGTTTGCTGAAGTGCTGAGACTTTTCTGTGACATCTGTTCCCCAAACATGGATAATGTGGAAAAATCTAGAACCTTCACCTAAAGATGAAAGTAGCTTGGACGTTGCAAATGAAATTTCATATATAAAAAACCCTAGGCAGTCACTTAAATGCAATTGTGAACATTTTAAAGTGATCAGATACCAACATTCAAAGAACCTAAACTATGTACTGTATCATTTGACCATTTTAGGATTGTGCATGCTTATGCGCATTATATTTATGTTTGTTCAGAATAATTATATAAGAGCCTGATTGGCAGTGCCAAAAAAAAAAAACATATTCAGGATTGGACTGTCAGGGGGAAGGGGGTGGATTTGGCAGCAATGCAGCTTGCCAGATCCTATCCCCTCATTTTCAAGTCTCCCCATCCCTTTCTTCTCTTCAGACTTGCACCAGCTACAGAGCTGGCACAGGTCTGAGGAGACCCATTGTGGAGTGGGAGGCTTACAGAGGGGTAAGGAGAAATAATTCCCCTTTCCTCTCTGAAGCCTCCTGATCCCCCCCCCCCCTTTGCTGGATACAGCATGCTCGTTTTTGGCACATCTGCATTGGCGATAGGGAAAAGATAGGATTGGGCTCTATCTCTAAGACTAATTTTTTAAAAACAAGATTTGCCCATGTTTTGACAGTGATTTTTAAAGGAAGAAAAATGTCTAGCAAGTTTCCAAGTGAGGCAGTTCAAGTCAAGTCAAAACCTTTAATGGCATAGAAAGTGAGGCAGTTAACACAAGGCCATTATCATAGGCCAGGCCACTTTGAACTAAGCGTGTGCTTGAGAACACAGACAACGTGTCCTGCAGTTGCATGTTTTAGGGGAAGATTGGTGGTGGCAAGCAAGCTGAGAACCTCGTCTGTCACATAACAAGTCTTCTCACTGAAAGATCCCTAATAAGCTTCCAAACGAACCCTGGGCTTCCTGGAACACAGCTTGAAAACTTCCAATTTAACTAAACTGAAACTGTCCACTTGAGTCGGTGAAAAAATGTTAACTGTTCATTCATGTCAAACTCTAGTACAAAGTCTGGATGGTCAAGTTTGGAGATCAAATTTTGGCATCCAAATCCTAATTGCAGAGTTTAAAACGCATAACTCTTTTTCAAAAATTTATCTTAGCTCTAAAAGATGCAAAAAGACCTTCTTAACATCATTTGCAAAAGTGCTTTTTCTTTTGAGCTTTGTGGTTAATGTTCCAGATAGACCTTTTCCTGTGGCTGGTGTTTCTCTGCTTTTCACAATACGGTAATAAGCTACATCCCTTATTACTGATCATTTATTTTCTCTTCACTTTTATCTGTGAGTTTCCATTTTGATTCTCATTGATCTCTTTTTTTCCATCATTGCTATGGCAGTTCTCTGGTTGAATCCTTGACGTTCTGAATCCTAACTGGCATTGAACATTGTGTTCCATTTTTCTTTACCTTGATGGTCCAGCGTAGAATTCTCTTTGCATATGATTTGCTACCTCCTGTTATGCAGCAGCCCTGCTGCCTTACTGTCAGCATAAAACCATGTGGGAAGCCTCGAGTGAAGCCAGTCCACTGGAGTGTGCAGTAAGTTGAATTGCCACTACTTCCTGCTGTTCCTGTGATAGATAGTACCATAAAATGGATGTGATGTGGTTATTAGGCTGTGATTCGGTTCATACTGAGCTGTATTGATTGGTGTTGGTTCAGTGCTTGCTACACATTTTATCAATTGACCTTCCAGACTGTATTCCTGCTTGGCTTCTTTTACCTCTAATTCTGCTTTATCGCCAGTTTTGCAGCGCCTCATTTTTGTTTGGCTGATTTCTTGCAGTTCTTCTTTAGAGTGTTCTTTTTCTATTACACAGAATGACTCCTCTAATGAGCCCATATTTACACACACGCACGCACGCGTGCGTGCACGCACGCACGCACGCACACACACACACACACACACACACAAACATTCTGTGCATTTATTTATTCATTCATTTGTGGAACTAGCCTCTCCTTTTCTGCCATGTAGATTTCACTACCAAACCTTTATTCTAAAACATTTCAGACCTTTGCAAGGTTTGTCGTTCAGAAATTGTTGTGGTGGTGACAGCTCTGATGCTACATTGCATCACTTGTGAATGCAGAAGCAAGGATTTTTTATAAAGTAGAGGGTCGTTTATGAGCAACTCCTGTGCCTTGAGCTTGCGTTGGCAATAATGGCCACAGCTCAAAAGTTGTGCCGCAGTGATTTTGAAAGCCACTGATGTTGAAGTATGTTGTTGTTGTTCAGTTGTTAAGTCGTGTCCGACCCTTCATGATCCCATGAACCATATCCAGCCAGGCCTTCCTGTCCTCCACTATCTTCCTGAGTTCGCTCATTTTCATGTTCGTTGCATGTCTAACCATCTCATCCTTTGCCTTCCCCTTCTCCTTTTGCCTTCAATTTTTCCCAGCATCAGAGTCTTCTCCAGAGAGTCCTCTCTTCGCATTAGGTGGCCAAAATATTTGAGTTTCAGCCTTAGTATCTGTCCTTCCAGGGAACAGTCAGGGTTGATTTCATTTAGGATTGACTGATTTGATCTCCTAGCAGTCCAAGGGACTCTCAGGAGTCTTCTCCAGCACCACAGTTCGAAAGCATCTATTCTTCGGCGCTCAGCCTTCCTTATGGTCCAACTCTCGCAACCATACATTGCTACTGGGAACACCATCGCCCTGACTATGCGAACTTTTGTTGGCATGGTGATATCTCTGCTTTTTATTATGCTGTCTAAGTTTGCCATAGCTTTCCTTCCAAGGAGTAAGCGTCTTTTAATTTCATGGCTGCTGTCTCCGTCTGCAGTGATCTTGGAGCCCAGAAAAGTAAAATCTGTTACTCTCCCCTTCTATTTGCCAGGAATTGATGGGACCAGATGCCATGATCTTAGTTTTATTAATGTTGAGTTTCAAGCCAACTTTTGCACTCTCCTCTTTCACCCTCATCAAGAGGCTCTTTAGTTCTTCTTCACTTTCTGCCATTAGGGTGGTATCGTCTGCATATCTGAGGTTGTTGATATTTCTCCCGGCAATCTTGATTCCGGCTTGCGATTCATTCAGCCCTGCATTTCTCATAATGTACTCTGCATATAAGTTAAATAGGCAGGGTGACAATATACAGCCTTGCCGTACTCCCTTCCCAATTTTGAACCAGTCGGTTGTTCCATGGCCGGTCCGAACTGTTGCTTCTTGACCCGCATACAGGTTTCTCAGGAGACAGGTAAGGTGGTCTGGTACCCCCATCTCTTTAAGAATTTGCCAGAGTTTGTTGTGATCCACACAATCAAAGGCTTTTGCGTAGTCAATGAAGCAGAAGTAGGTGGCTTTTTGGAACTCTCGTGCTTTCTCCATGATCCAGCGCATGTTGGCAATTTGATCTCTAGTTCCTCTGCCTCTTCGAAACCCAGCTTGTACGTCCGGTAGTTCTCGGTCCACGTACTGCTGAAGCCTAGCTTGTAGGATTTTGAGCATAACCTTGCTAGCATGTGAAATGAGTGCAATTGTGCGATAGTTTGAGCACTCTTTGGCACTGCCCTTCTTTGGAATTGGAACGTAAACTGACCTTTTCCAATCCTTTGGGCACTGCTGAGTTTTCCAAATGTGTTGGCATATTGAGTGCAGCACTTTCACAGCATCATCATTTAGGATTTTAAGTAGCTCAGCTGGGATATTATCATCTCCACTAGCTTTGTTGTTAGTGATGCTACCTAAGGCCAACTTGACTTCACTCTCTAGGATGTCCAGCTCTGGGTCAGTGACCACACCAGCGTGGTCATCAGGAACATTAAGATCTTTCTTGTATAGTTCTTCTGTGTATTCTTGCCATCTCTTCTTAATCTCTTCTGCTTCTGTTAGGTCTCTGCCTTTTTTGTCCTTTATCATGCCCATCTTTGCACAAAACGTTCCCTTGATATCTCCAATTTTCTTGAAGAGATCTCTAGTCCTCCCCATTCTGTTGTTTTCCTCGATTTCCTTGCATTGTTCATTTAAGAAGGCCTTCTTATCTCTCCTTGCTATTCTCTGGAAATCTGCATTCAGTTGTTTATATCTTTCCCTTTCACCCCTGCTTTTTGCATTCCTTCTTTCCACAGCTATTTGTAAAGCCTCATCTGACAGCCACTTTGCTTTCTTGCATTTCTTTTTCTTTGGGATGGTTTTCGTTGCTGCCTCCTGCACAATGTTACGAACTTCCATCCATAGTTCTTCAGGCACTCTGCCTACCAGGTCTAATGATTTATCAGCACTTTCTGATTTTTATTGCTTTGTCGTTTGCGGGACTGTTACGAAGAGCAGGGATGCAAAACATTTTCTCATCAACCCATTTTGACTTTAGAATGGACCTCATTCTTCTTCTGCTCTGCTCTTTCTTTTTTGAGTGGATGCACAAATGACCCGATCATTTCTTTTTAGTACAACCCTTGGTGACAAGGACCAAATGTCATTGCTGTACATTAGCCAGCCAAAAGGAAAATCAGTTCTCAATCCAGTGTATGGAGGTCATAAAAGCCTCTCAGCAAAAGTTGAACCAGTCAGCCACTGATCAAGTTGTTGTGGGTGCATAAGCTGCTGGGCTCATATAGTCCTTGCATATATGGACAGGCAACAGCTGTGAGCCAGGGAGACCCCGTTTTAATGAGGGATGCTTTCAAAATTCTCCCCTCCAAATCTTTCTCCAGATTTTGTTTTTGTTTTCAGAGTAGAGCTGATGCCTCCAGAATCCTCCATTGTTCCATTTCTATTTCCACACTTTATAGAGTGCCGCACAGACACATTTTGCCTCAAGTTTCACTTCCTTCAGTTTCTCTGCCTCTTATGCTCTGTGCATTAATGATGCACATATATACATTGATAAACACTGCAAACAAGCAATCTTTGTATTTTTTATTTTTTTAAATATTTTGCTACATAAAATTTCCCCTTCCTCCCTTATGATCAAATACTGTACGTATAATCACATCAAAATTCTTTTTGTGCAGTGTTTTGTTCTTTTTGTGCAGTGTTTTACTGATGTATTGATAAAACACCACAAAAAGAAACCTTGATGTGATGGTATGCATGATTGCATCAAGATTCTTTTTACATGTTTTACCAACAGGCAGGAGTGCATGTGACCATCAGTAAAACAATGCTCAAGAAGACTTTTGATGAAATCATACATATGATCACATTGTTAACTTGGGGGGGGGGGGAGAAGAACTGTTTTATCTACATCTTATTTATGCATCTTTTTATTCCAGAATTAATTTTATACGGTCACCTAGTTAAATTAGACGTCAGGAAGCGTGAAATGCAAGGCTTTAGTTTGCTCTCCACCATCAGCAACATGGGGCTAACAATATTGACCTTCCTTTCAGGCTTGTAAAAATTACTGGGTTGCTTCCACATGAGGGCTCTCTAGTGCTGATGAAGCCTTGCTACTCCATTGGATCCATACAGTGCTTACTATAGTGCTATACTTCATTAACATCTTGCATTTCCTGTTTCCATGGCAGGGTCAAAAATGAGTTGTATTGCAGCTTATGGGCAGGGTATCAGAAGAATTAACTTCTGCCCCCCCCCTTCCCACCTCTTGCGGAAGCAGCAGCAGCCCAAGCTTCCCCCCCCCCCCCCCATGTCAGGCACACTTCTTGACTGTTGTACCCCAGTCTCTTCCTACCCAGCTCAGGGATGTTGTGGCTTCACAGAGCACTTCTCCACCAGTACAGCTTTGCCAGTCCACACTGGACAGTCGGGACAGCTGAAGGTAATCTACTGGTAATGGCCTTTAAAACCCTTCACGGTTTGGGTCCAGGATATCTGAGGGCCCGCCTTCTCCCATACATTCTGGCCAGCTCTCTTTAAATCTTTATATTTATTGTATGTATTATTTTAAACTATGTATTTTAATTTTTGTTGTAAGCCGCCTTGGGCATTTGCCTTGGCATAGGATAAGACGGGGTATAATTTTTTAAATAAAATAAATAAATAATAAATACTGTCCAGTGCCGCCTCTGCTGCACCCCCACTCCCCTTCCCACCATGCGGAAAGCAGCTAGCCTGCCTTTTACCCCTGCCTCCTACCCCCTTACCTTTCTCCTTCTTTGCACAGTCCCTTTAAACAAAACAGGAAGTACAGAATGCACTGGGAACTCTGGGAACACACACCCTGCACTTCCTGTTTTGTTTAAAGGGACTGCACAAGAAAGGGTAAAGATAAGGGGGTAGGAGGCAAGCTTGCTGCCTTCCAATTCACTTTCCACTGGCTAGTGGAAAAGCAAACAATTTGTTTATTAGTGTATCAAAATTTCTCCCTGGGGGTTCACATCGAATTCTATGCTGTCTGGATTGGATTTATAAACCTTTTCCAAGATGGAGCAGAAGGTTACATTTCCCTTCAGAAGGTACAGCAGAAGCATGAAATGGGGAAGCGTGGATCCTGAATGCATGAAGCAGGGGTGGCTATTTTAGCAGACGTGCAAGTAAGCAATTGCATCTGATGTCTGTACCAAGAAAGATCAGCCAGCAACTATTTGTGCTAGCTGTCCAACTATTTAGTAAGTTTGTTGGTAAAAAAAAGTTTTTTTTCTCCTCCTTTGCATGAGCTTGTCTTTCTGTAATGCAGAGAAACAGGTCAACATGAGTATTTGAAATTATCCCTTAACTGTAACTCCTCTGGAAAGGAATTGTGCCATCTCTATATTCCGTCCAGCACCTAGGGCGCTGGTGATAAAAAAGGAATCCTTCTTTATAATATGATACTTAATTCTTGTTAGTTTTCAGCATAAGAATGTACTGAAATGTAAGCATTTCTCACCCAGAAATGACTTTCCTCTTAGGACCAGTTTACATGTTTTAGCTGCCATTAAATTCCTCTCCATGGTGGCAATTATGTGAAGAGTCATTCCTTGGCAACAGCTCATCACAAGGACACTGCATAAACTGCAAGTCTGAGTTGTTGGGGTGTTTGTTTTTGCTCATTTGAACTGGTGGGGACTCCGTGTTTGTTCCATCCGGTGAGCTGCTGCACATGAACATGGCAATAATGACATATGGAACCTCCATATATCACTCAGCAAAACAGGTACCTAGGAAGCTGCCTTTCCTTGAGTCAATCACTGGTCCCTCTAGGTCAGAATTGTTGACAGTAGCTGGTAGTGGCTCTCCAGGGTTTCAGACTGGATTTTTCTCTGCAGTTCCTGGAGATGCCACAAGGGATTGAACCTGGGACCTTCTGCATGCAAAGCATGTGTGCTTCCACTGAGCTATGACCTCTCCTTAAACTGCCTCCTAATGTGCAATGGTATTTTTCACACATCTGTAGCGGTGCTGTTAAAATGTAGTGCTGCACATACACATTTCCAAACAAATTTTAAAGAGACCAGCATCATGAATATAGATGACACATCAAGAAATTTAGGTTAAAGAACAACAACATGGACGATCCATTTTCTACCTACCTCATGATGAAGGGCCTTTCCCTTTCTACTTAAAAAAAAATACGGAAGGCAACTGCTATATTATTAAACAGCATTTAAATTAATATTATTTTTCACATACAGCTGATGGTTTTTCTTTTTAATGCAACTACTGTATTATTCTTTTACATTTCCAGACACGCAAAAGCTTCCCCATCTCATGCTCTGCAGTAATTTTCCAAGGTTGATTTTCTTTGTTTCAGTACTTGACAATGTCTCCAATATCTGTCTGCTTTTAAAAATACATGTCAGCACATTTTCAGTTTTATAAGGCTGCAACTAACCATTGGGTAATTTCCTTTGACCGCTATGAAACAGGGTGTAGAATTTCACCTCTATTTCTACTATATGCATGGAGTGTCCACTTCAGGAATACGTTCTTATTGTACCAAACTAGGTATTGCTTCAGACTGTAGGTGGAGGCTGCCATTTTTGAATGTTTCCCTGTGTACCCTGCTAGACCTGGCCTTAGGAGCTGCGGGGCGGGCCCAATCGGAATTATGTTTTTTTTTTGCGGGGCCCTAGGTTCACAGATAAGGTCTGTAGAGTCTTAGCGATATAACATCATCATCATCATCATCATCATCATCATCATCATCATCATCAAAAGTAACAAACTTGACATGTATCATCATTTTTGTGAGTGCAGGGTATATAATGTCTGTATTTGTAGGTCCTAATTCTTTTTATGTCTGATCCTTTCCATAAAGCAGGCAACTTCATATAATGTGTCCAATTCGTGAATATAGCATTCCAGTTAATATACAGGTGGGCCCCCATATCCACTGATTCGCTATCCACGGTTTCAGTTATCCACGGATTGTGGGGGACCCCCCAAGTTTTTACTTTTTTCCCAGTAAGCTTCATTTCTTCCTTAAAGAAACAGGAGAAGCAGAGGCTGCTTATTACAGGCAAGTAGAACGAGACTAAGTACTAGAGAGGCTCTGCAAGGTTAACAGAAACCTTGCAGAGCCTCTCTAGGACTTAGTCTCGTTCTACTTGCCTGCAATGGAGGCTGCTTCTCTGTTTGTTTTAAGGAAGAAACAAAGCTTGCTGAAAGAAAAACAAGAGCTGGGGGGGGGGGCAAGTATGGCTGCCTGCAGGGGAGGCAGGATGGGGGGGCCCTCAGGAAACCATGGAGGGGGTGTTCGCTCTTATCCACGGTTTCAAGTATCCATGGAGGGGCCTGGAACCTATCCCCAGCGGATATGGGGGCCCACCTGTACCCTTCAGTGAGATATTTTATTCCATGGTATCTCACTGTTGATGTACTCATTGATTTTTACACTAACCCCCCTAAATTATCTTCAGTAGTGATGCTCTCCTTTTAAAGAAAATATGACTTTCTTGTTGAAATCTTTCAGGTAATACAAAGACCACCTTCTGTCTTATAACTGTGTCTTTGGTTGTTTGGCCTCTTCCTTGTCCTCTTCACTTTGAGAATTTGCTGTTTATGAAAAGAGGACAACCAGAGGTGGGGTTTATGGGAGACCTGGGCTTTGTTTCCTTCTGTGCAGCAGATTTTTATGTTCTTTTATGTTCTTATGCAAATGACACCATGGAATACTTCATCATTTGCAGAATAAGAATAATAAGTAGGGATAGGCAAAAATTGATTGGTATATTTTGTCAGCAGTCTTGAGCTTGGTGGTGTTCACATCACTGACTAATCTGTCTGATTTCTTGCCTGCCATTTGAATTTCCTTGATGAGAGATCTGGCAAGATGGGAGTGAATGGACAATTTAGGTAGAGTGGAGGTACTGACAATACAGTTGATGCAAATATGCACTAGAAATCAAGATGGTGGAAGTCATGATGCCTGATAATTGCCGTCTTCTGTGATCTATTGACAAGAAAAAGATGAATATGAGTGCAAGAGACTCAAGGTTAAGGAACTGAGTTTGAGAGTGGCAGGATTAAGGACAGTCTTGAACCAAGACGTAAGAACTGCCTTGCTGGAAGAGACCAAGTGCCATCTATTTCCAGCATTCTCTTGTCGCAGTAACTAGTTAGCCAGATGCCTCTGAATGTTCTCAACCAAGGCCATGAAGGCGACAATCTTCTCCTGTTGTTTTTCCTCAGCATTTGCTTTACAGAGCTTATATTACCATGAGGCACAGTGTTGATTTGGGGCATCGTTCAAGCATGATAAGTTATCAGTAAATTCGCTATATCATTTTTACTAGTGGTAGATGGTGGAAAGAGCCATTTGGATTTTCTGCCACAGATACCAGAAACCCAAAAATCATGGGCAGGACACCTGTCCTGAATCTTGAGAGAATTTGGTTCACCTCTAATAAGAATGTAGCATTTTCTGTCATAAAGGTAGTTGAATGCTGATGTACTTTTGGCTGCAAAGTAGTCAGGTATAATGAGGATTGTGTGGTTGTGGAGACACATAGACCACCTAAGCTTTCTAGTTGTCTGTTATAACCCCAACCCCAACCCCCATTTTGAAAATGAACAGTTTTAGAGAGAAAATAGCACACTGTCAAATGATGCCCTAACAGCATATTCTTTAGATTCTTTATACCGTAAATCTGCTGTTAACTAAAAGAGGAGAGAAATTTGCTCAGTGTGTCTGTTTTTATTCACAAGTGTGTGTGTGTGTGTGTGTGTGTGTGTGTGTGTGTGTGTGTGTGTGTGTGTGTGTGTGTGTGTGTGATGGCAGCAGGTAGTAGAACCAATGCGTAGATCTGGAAATAGGCTTTGGTGATGAATGGTCGCATTTTCAAAAAACATCTCACTTCATTCCATTTGTTCATAAAAGTCATTATGGGAACAAATAGCATTTTCCTACCTCAGGCGTTCTACAGCTCTTGGTCACAGGATGATGGTTTTCTACAATATCTCTAACAGTGGATTAAAAAAATAACAACCAGACAAATAGCCTGAACAGTGGGGAGTATTGTAGGGGGAGGACAGAGGGGGCAAAGAGGAGAAAAAGAAATGACTATAGTGGCATTAGGAAGTTCACAGCATTATTCTGTAGTCAGCAGTGGAGTTTAGGTCAATAATTCATATGAAGAAGTACTGGTGCATGCTAGACAGCATGATGTATTTAATAGGGAACAAAAGAAAGAGGAATGGGAGAGCGTGTAGTGCACTATACTGGTCCAGGAAGGAATTTGATTTCCTTGTCTAGATCCCCCCATGTTCTTTTCCTCTATAGAAAGCAAACAAATCCTCCCACTGAATCAAGATACTTAGAGCCCAATCCTATCCTTTCGTTCTATGCTGGTGCAGCTGCGCCAAAAATGGGCACGCTTTATCCAGCAGGGGTGGTGGTGGATCAGGAGGCTTTGGAGAAGAAAGGGGATTTAAACCCACTTACACCTTCGTAAGCCTCCCGTTCTGCAGTGGGTATCCTCAGACCTGCAGTGAAATTGCTGGCACAGTCTGAGGAGAGAAAGGGGGAGGGGAGGCTGCAGAAAAGGGGAATAGGATCCAGTGCTTGCCATTGCTGCCAGATCCACCCCCTCCCACAGCCTCCCCGCCCCATTATGCCCCTCTGTGCCCTGTTTTGCCCCCTCCCTGCCCCCACCACTGCCTTACCTGCTCCGGTGGATGTACGCAGCTCTGATGATGGACTGGGAGGCAGCGCTCCCAAAATGGCTGCTGACAAAGCACTGTGCGCTCTGTTGGGAGCCATTTTGCGACAGCGGAACTCACTTCCATTGTCGCAAAAGGCTGCATGCGACATGCTACTGATGATTGGGCTGTTAACCTTTATACAGGATGCACAACTTATGGCTGTTGGGAAGCCATGTGCAGAGGTGCCAACTTTTTTTCAGCAAGGCTTCCTGTGCCTTCAATAGCTCCATGATGCACAGATTAGCAGGTGTAGCTTTTGTTGACATAGTGATGAAGGGCTGCTTAAAGCTTCACCCCCTTAAGTTTTGTTCATTGGACAGCTTTTAAAGTCACTGGAGCCTTTCCATGTGTGTTGCCTATCAGCCATTTTTGACCTGTGAAACCCATATTGTTGTGGTGGGTGTACAAGTTTATATAGAGCTACATGCCGCCTATCTACCTATTGTGATCTTTGTAAGCTCATAGTAACAAAGCATCACCCCTCAATGCTGAAACATGCTGCCCAAAGTGGATACTTCTTTCATGAAACACCATTTGCCCCTGAGAGCTTGCACAAGATGATCAACTGAAGAAGTGGCACAGCCATATCACAGTATGTATATGTACTATTCGGTAGAGGTTAGTTTCAACTTTGTGATGCTCAGTGCAAACTATTTTGAGAAGAGCCCTACTGAACCAGAGGAAAGGTCAATCTAGTCCAGTATTCCTTTGCAAACAATGGCCAGACAGATGGTTCTGGAAAACTTACAGGTAGACCTTGAAGGTGGTGTCAGAGGTCAACCAGGTAGGGCCCTGGGCAAGGGGCCACCTGGGCAGGCTGAACTCTGAATCCTTTGTACCAGTGGCAGTGGTTACATGAATAAAAGAGCAGACAGGAGGCATCATGGGGGGCCCTGGGCAGGACGTTTCCCCATGACTCCCAGCAACCTGGAGCTTACCACAATTCTTTCCAGTTGTTCTTAGTTGTAAATACATGACTGTGAGCACAATCCTACCTAATAGTAGACCAGTGGAGCGAGTGCTCCACTGGCCTATGGTATTGCAAAAGTGCCAGAAAGCACTTTCGTGGTACCTCAGGAATAAGCGGCACTGGCGCAGAGACCAGCACTGCTCCCTCCGCCATCCTCCAGGATGTTTACTGCAAGATGCAGATAAACCCTGCGCTGGGTGGCAAGAGGGCATGGGGAAGGTGGGCTGGGGTGGCAGAGGAGGGGGCCATTGGCCAGCCAGGTCTGGGAGGGGGCAGGGATATTCGGCGGTGCACTCCACCAATATCTTAATCTCCTTCCCGGGCCTGGCCGGCCTTACACAGCTCCCCCAGTTGTGCGCCAGCTGAATAGCTGGCATGCATCTGAGGAGGCCCATTGGTGCTTACACCCGGGCTTACACTGGGGTCCCCTTCACCCAAGATGAGCCCCAGCCCCACCGGTGCAGGCCGCATCCTGCATAGGATGCAGCGGCCAGCCATTTAGGCCGGCTGGTGCATCTTGTGCAGGATTGGACTGTGTATTTAGCTGGTATTTAGCGGTGCAGTATATTGCCTTTAAATGTTAAGGTAACATGACTAGTAGCTGCTTATAAGGCCTACTCCCAAACTATATATGATCTAAGGGCACATGGTGTAGTTACATTGCTGAAGTTAAGCAGCTTTGGTTCTGCACCATGTCTGGCTGGAAGACTGCCTGGGAACCCTATGTTTACTGCCTTGAGTTCTACCATAGAAGACTATAAATATGAGAAATAAATGAATCTGGAGAAACAGTCCATAGAGGGATGGTTGCAATGACCAGACACTAATTTTTACTATTAGTGAGGCCCACTCCCAGCGACTGCTGGATCCTGATGGATTCCTGACTGCCGTGCTGGGGTTTTCTTGTTATCATGGCTGGTGGTTCTCTAGAATGAGGAAATAACCCGGGCAGTCGATACAATTGCTCTTAGGGCTAATAAACTGAGACTAAATTCAGACAAGGCAGAGGTGTTACTAGTCGATAGGAGAGCCAACTTGGATTTTGATATTCAATGTGTTCTGGATGGGGTAGTACTTCCCTGAACAGTCAGGTTCACAGTTTGAGGTGCTCCTGGATCCTGCCTGACTCCTGGGTGACCAAGTGTCAGCCATGGCCAAAGACACCTTGAAAAAGCTTCAGCTGATGTGCTAACTAAACCCTTTTCTGTCTAAGCTAGATCTGACCAGTGTAACACATTCCGTAGTAATAGCTACATTGAGACTCTTGTAGTGCACACCCTTGAAGAGTGTCCAGATCTACAGCTGGTACAGAATGTGGCTGCACAGTTTCTGGTTGGTGCCTATGCTTTAAATTGCTAAATTAAACTAACACGCATGCATGCATGTACACCCACATGCATGTGCATGTGCACTCTGTGTGTGTGTGTGTGTGTGTGTGTGTGTGTGTGTGTGTGTGTGTGTGTATGTATGAGTTTGGCAAGTGTGTATACACACACACACACACACACACACACACACACACACACACACACACATACACAGTGGCGTCGCTTTAGGTGGGGTGGAAAGCTAAGTTCTGCAGCGTTCCGCCCCACCGTTACACTCCGGCATGAGGTGCCCCGCCCCCTCGTCGTCAGAGCGTGTTGGTGGATCGAAGGCAACGTGCAGGAGAGTCCCTGCACGTTGCCTTCTCTCCACTGACGGGCTCCTATGACGAGGGGGCGGGGCACCTCGTGCTGGAGAGCAACAGTGGGGCGGAACGCTGCAGAACTTAGCTTTCCGCCCCACCTAGAGCGACGCCACTGTGTGTGTGTGTGTGTGTGTGTGTGTGTGTGTGTGTGTGTGTGTGTGTGTGTGTGTGTGTTATTTATTATTTTATTTACAATATTTCTATCCCGCCTTTCTCCCCGAAGGGACCCAAGGCGGCAAGTATGTATGTATACACACACACACACACACACACGAGTTTGGCAAGTGTGTGTGTATGTATGTATGTATGTATACATACATATGTATGTATACATACATATGTATGTATATATTCACTTGCCAAACTCATGCAAGTGAATGCTTTGTGACAGTTGGATTTTCCTATGCAGCTTATAGACTAGGGAAAGTAATAATTTAGGCTTTTCATCTCTAAAACCTTGCTATCTTTTACATATATCATGAATTGTTCCTTTGATAGCTGTTGGGTGCTGCTGGTTTTCAGGTCAGTTTTTTCTACCCTTTTCCTTTTTCATGTTTGCTTTTAATGTGGTGAGTTTACAAACTCAAAAAATAAATGAAATCCTGTTGGTGTGCACCTATTTTTTTTAATATGCCGTTTTGAGATCTATTTTGCTGGGGTGTTTGAAGGAATATAAATTGATATGGAGGATGACTGGAGGAAGTGCAGAGGATGATTATTACTCTGTGTATGTTTGAACTTGCAGTAGAACTAAACAGTGTACAGTACATCCATATGACAAATAATAAGCTAATTCACATATATCTTTTTCTTTCACTAGAGATGATTATTAAAATATACTTCTGATGATGCCTGTATGGAAATGGGTCCATATGTGAGCAGGTAGGATATATTAATCAGGTCTCAGAAAGAGACCAAATAATTTGAAATATATGGTTTCCTGGCTCCTCTACTACATGACTCAGCGCTATCCTATCCAATTTACACCACCGGTGTAACCAGCGGGGGAGGGCAAGGTGGGAGTCTTTGGAGGGGAGGGGAGATTTAAATCCCCTTTGAATCCCCGTTTGGAGGGGATTTGAATCCCCTTTCCGTTCAAGGGCCTTCCATTCTCGCTGCACCGCTGGTTACACTGTTGGTGTAAGTTGCATAGGATTGTGCTGTCACTTTCCCATGGTTGGAAAGGACAGTCATGCCACTTTGTGTCTTCTTGGTATTGGTGGCTGTTGTCCAGAGGCACATCCAATCTACATTTTATTCCTGGAAAGAAGAGCTAGAAATCTTGGCCCATCTTTGTAGCCCAGTCACTGGGTTGTCAGACTTGCTGAAGATAATAAAGAATCCTTTCTCATTAGTTCTTGATCAGTATGCTGTTCACTAACAAAACTGGTGGAATCTCTTTCACTGGTATCAGAGCAGGCTGAAAGTTCACATGGTGGCTAATTATATTTTGCTTTTTTAATATAGAAATGCAAGATGTGAATAAATTGGGAGAAAGGAGTGGGGAGAAAGCTGATTAATATTCATAACAAGAAAGGTGACAAGAAGCCAGGTCCTCTGATAGGCAGTAGATGAGAAATTGCTTTTAATCATAGTACCTCTTGGCTTAGCATCTTACATGCTAGTTTAAAGCTATGCTAGTCGTTGGGTAAGATCCAAAAGTTAAATTCAAAGTGAAGACTGTAGTTCTTGTCTTTGCTGCTGTGATTGTTTAAAAATCCTAATTCCTCACAGGAGATAGGAGAATTTTAGCCTCCCCCCCCCCCAAGATAATCAGAAATCCATCCTAGTGAGAATAACATAAAATCAAACAACAAGTTTACAGTAGCGGACACCAGCAGTAGCGGACACCAGCACAATGTACAGTAATGGAGAGAGCAGCAAACTCTTCCCCATTCTCTCTTTGGCTAGGAAACATTATCAGGGTCTCCGTTTCTTGATTTCCCTAGTTATTTAATTTATAACAGCTTTCAGTGACTGTTGTTGTTGTTGTTGTTATATTTTAGTTCTGTAAAGCTGAAAATATTGCTGGAATATAGTGGAATATAGTTTCTTACACATAATCACTTGTATTTGTGTTCATGGAGTAATGATAAGCACTAAGATTATTATGGAATCTAATTACAGCATAAGTACACAAGATATTTACTCCATAGTAGTTACTTCTGTTGAATTTGTTTAAACTTATTTATAGTAACTAGACTGAGGACTGTGGTGTAAAGTTTGAGTCCACCAGGTTCTGCATGTAAACATTTTTCATTGCGGAGCCTGATTTGTCTTCAGTTGGTGTTTTGGGTTTGGTTTTGGGCCCATGTGGGCCCTGTGCTATTTGTTTTGGGGTCTATTTGGAGAATCTGTATTCATATTGGCACCCCCTATTCATTTTGGTATTTTTTAATTAAACAACATTATTTTGCTGTTGTTTTCACCATTGCCTGTGTTGGCAGCCACTGTAACAGGAACTGCAATGTGCAGCCACCTCCTGGAGGTGCCATTTTAAATATCCATAACCATGCTGTAATGCAGCATTATCCTGGGGCAATGTGGATTAAAAAAAAAGGCCATTGCCATGAAAAAATGGCATCAACCACTCTAAACCACCAATTGGTTTATGGTGGTGACCATAATAACGATTTTTTAAATTATTAAATATAGCAACAATAACAAGAAATTGGTTCCTGGAACCAATGAATCTATACCCATTCATTCAAGGTCATTTCAGAACAAATGGAAACGGAATTGAATACGTCCCATCCAGTTGAGTTTCCATTCATTCTGAAAATGAATGCATACTCCTTGAGACCATCCTCATCTGCCACTGCTCATTTCAGTGGGCTCGTGCAGAGTTTACATAGCAGCAATACTTGGTTGGTTTCTGGTAATGGCTATGATCAACGTTGCCAGGGAATTTTGTATGAAACAAAACTTGAGAAGAATGTGGAGAGTCATTTCCAGACAAAAACATCTGTAGGAATTTCAAGGTAAATTAAATTAATTGTAGTAGTGAAACGTCTTGGTCCATATGAGTAGGAGTCTCTTATATCTCAAATGCCATGTAAAGGCTTGTTGAGGTGAGGCAGGTATATGAATTTTGACAGAAGTTAAATGGACAAGCTGCCACCAAATTTTACGTGAAGCAAAATTAGAGGTGAATTTTGAAGGTCCCGTTCAAGCAAAATATCCTTGGGAATTTTGATAAGATTTGTGAAATTTTCAGAGTTCTTTTCCCACATTTCTCTTGCCGTTCTTCTCTCAAAGCTCAGCATCTTCTCCACTGTATTTTTTGTTAACCTCATACAGGTATGTGGAATGGTCTGCTGAATTCTTCTTTCTCTTCATGTTTGTGATATGTTTTTACCCACAAAGAGGTTTTTCGAAACAAATTCTTGCACTTTTAAAGCTGAAGAAACCGCCTCTTGTTCATTATTAGTCCAGTGTTCTTTCTCTCTTTTAGAAAATGTGTCTTAAGCAAGCATTTAAAGCCACTTTGGACCTGAAAATGTTATGTTGCTTTACAAACAAAAGAAAAAAAAAACCTGCTGCTTTCATTTCTGTGGCTGAGATAGTGAAGATAACGATGACGATAACACACAAGATTTCCACACCAAATGAACACTGTTTTTTCCAGCCACAATGCAGCCGTAAAGACCTGAAATGCTGTTTGTCTTGAAACTGAAGCACAGATTTGTCTTAAAAACTTCCCTTCTAATTGAAATTTAGCTAGTTTTAAATTGAAGTTCACAAGACTTGGCAGAATTCCTATTAACTCTAGAGATAATGTGAAATGTCTTGTTTTGAGTCAGGAGGTAAATTTATTCATATCGCTTAGAAAGCAAAATGTATCTTGCTGTGACTGAGTCTTGCTTCATAGCTCTCCACCCTTATGGGTATGGGTGCATGTGAAGAGGTTGTGGTTGAGCCCCAGGGCTGACCCTTTACTTCCCAGTGGTTTGGCAGGATAATAGAAAGTTACATTCTAGCTAAATTAAAAGGGAAAAGAGATCGTTCCAACTGATTTGGCCATTTCTCCAGAGTAAATCTGTATACAAATACATTTACTGCCCAATCCTATCCCACTCCCCCACTGGCATAACTAGCATTGTGCCGGCGGAGGCTGCTTTCCGGCAGTCACAAAGCAGTCTCTGCTGATGTGTGCAGCAGCCCGCTGGCAGGGAGGACAGAGCGGCCTCCTCCATGCTGGCGGACTCAAGGAGCAGGCCAGGCTGTGCAGGGGGTTGGAGGGAGGAAGTTGAACAAGGTGGGGTGGGCAGAACCGGGGGAGTGGTGGGTGGAATGGGGCGGGGAGGAGGGCAGATTAGACCCAGGAGGGACCAGGGGCAGAATTGGTGGCAGCAGCACATACCAAATCCCAACCTCCTTCCCATTCCTGATTCGCCTTCCTGGGTCAACGCGGACTTACGTTAGTGATCAAGCTGGCATAGGTCCGAATTGACCCATAGTGGCTGCTGAGGCTTACCCCAGGGCAAGGGGACAAATGTCTCCTTACCTCGTGGTGACCTCCAGCAGCCGAAAATCCCCTGCGGGATACAACGGTAGCCGTGTTGGTGGTGCTGCATCGCCATGCAGAGATCTAGTTAGTATTTGGCTGGTAGTCCTAGAAGTCCACAATTTTCAGTTGTTCTTGGTAGGTAAGAAACAAATTGTGGTCAACAAGACCCAGTCCTTCCTCTTGCCCCTGACTTTGCACTGCACCTCCATGTGAGGTCAGGAACAATCCCCTGCATTCTTCCCTGGCTTCAACTTTGGAGCTGAAAAGGGTCCTGTGAACTTGACAGTTTGGCCACATGCCAGAAAGTGGTGCTGGGTGCCTCAGGTATACAGTGGCCAAAGTCCTCCCACAGCAGCCAAAGTACTGTAACTGGAAAGGGGTGATGGAAGCTTCAGAGTTTAGTTGTGTGCTGCTGATCCGCCTCAGTGATAAGGTGGCCAAAGCCCCTGCCACCCCTTTTCACACCAGGGCTAGAAAGTGTGGTGAGAGGGCTTGACAGTTGTCCTATGCCTCCAAAGTGCTCTGGTGCTTCAGTCAGCAACACAGTGGCCAAACAATCCCCAGCTTTTCTTGCAAGCTTTCAGCTGGGAAAGGAGCAGGAAATTCCACATACTGTAGCTGTGGGCAGTTCCCACCCACCTCTGCAGCTCCAGGGTTGGAAGGAAGGCTGGGGCTTGTTTGTCACACTTTTTCAGCCCACTTGCTAAGGTGGATGTGATGAGCAAAAATGTGGAAAACTGGCCCATCAAGAAGATCCTCTCAGAGCAGGCTTACCAGATCGCCGCCGGGACAGGAGCGGTCTACCTTTAAGGGGGAGGGGCATGGGGGGGTAGAACGCGACACGTTCTGGTCCCCCCACGCCCCTCCCCCTTAAGGGTAGACCGCTCCCGTCCCGGCGGCGATCTGGTAAGCCTGTCTCAGAGGAGACCAGGACACCCTGGGACGGGTAGTATTCCCAACTCTGACTGAAGCTATTCTTGGATACTTCCCCCCCCCAACATGATGTAATGTCATCAAGTCATGGAGGCCCTGTTAAAATCTCCAAAATTGCTTTAGCAGTCTCCCAAAGATGCTGATTTCTGAAGCCTCTAGGCTAATCCTGGACAGTTGGCAACCCTAGTTACAAGGACAATGAACTGCCTAAATGCAGTAATGTACTCCCTCCCCCCACTCATAGGAAGGAATGGTAATGAAAGGGTGAATTCAGGCTGTGTTTGTTTTTCACCTCAGAGATAGCAAGAAGTGACATTCCTAGCATGCTTGCAGCATGCTCCTAGCGTGGCTCCCCAAAAGAACGGAAATCAGTGGAAATCAAAATGGCTACTGTTGCTTCTGATTTATTCCTGTTCGGTTGTGTTTGAGCTGGAGCTCCCCCCCCCCCCGCAAGAAAGGTTTGCTCATGAACACACGTCACCTGCACATATTTGAACAAATGTTTCAGGATCTACAGATAATTCCACTTTGGTTTCATCTGTCAGGCTTGTTATAATTAGGCTTACCAGATCTCCAACCGGGACAGAGTGCTAGACCTTTAGTAGAAGGAATGTGGACAGGTGTAGCTTGTTAAGTCCTAGAGCACAATCCTAGGCATGTCTTACTCAGAAGCAAGCCCCAAATGGGGCCCAAATGTGCTCTAGGACTTAACAAGCTACACCTGTCCACATTCCTTCTACTAAAGGTCTAGCACTCTGTCCCGGTTGGAGATCTGGTAAGCCTAGTTATAGTGGTCTTCATTGAGGTTGTCATATTTTCTAGCTTCCCGCTTGCTTCAAACTGCTAATAAACCTGTTGAAAAGACCACTCTTTTCCTCATCCCTCGTACTACATCTCCCAAGAGTCTTTGCAGCCAAGCAGCCTTCCTATTGGTCCACGAGGCCGCCATCTTTTCTAGCTTCGAGCTCACAGTTTAAACTGCTAGCGTGGCGAGCGTGCAAGGAGCAAAAAACCCAAAAAACAACCTGAGCGTGCCAGAGGGAGAAACAAAAACAGCTCTCCAGCACTCCTAGCGCTGGAAGGTGAAAAACAAACGCAGCCTCAAGGATATGGTCTGATGCATGATGCATGTTTTCTACCCTCTTTTTTGGAGGGAAGATCCTCACAGATTGAGCTTATCTGTGTGGAGGGTCTATGTCACATTATGTAGAGGGAATGTGTTGATACCATAGGACAGCATCTCTCAAACTGTGGGTTGGGACTCACTTGGTGGGTTGCGACCCAATTTCTGGTGGATCCTGCATAGCCTCCAATGAAAACACTGGTGATGGAAAACACTGGTGATGGATAACTAATTGCCTCAAGCCCTGAGGCTATTCAAAAATCAGATAGCTGCAAATTGCCCTGAAAACAGCTGAGCTCCTGCAGTTTGCAAGTTTGTGTAAATATAGGGAGATAAATGTTTGAGTGTTTTTTTTATAATGTGTTTTTTTTCCATCAATGACAGGTAGTGGGAGCAGGTGAAGGCTGGTTCACATAACTAACCCCCTCAAGCCTTGAGGCTATTCATTAGGGCTGCCTCATTATGAGAAATGGATTCAGGTTTTTTGCAAATAAATAAATAAATAAATATTTCTTGTAAATAAATAAAATATTTCTCACCTTTTTTTACAGTCTTGTAAAGCTAGGTGGGTCCTGATAGAGTGTCATTTTAAAAAGTGTGTCCCGGTGCTAATACGTTTGGGAACTACTGCCATAGGAAGAAGATAATCAGGTCATGTGAACATACAAATCAGTCCTGAAAGTTAATGCAGATGAGGTCCCACAAGAGTGTCTGTTAGTGGACCATACCATTTCAGAGTGCATGTAGGGGAATCAAATGTTTGAATGCTTCCTCACCTCAACAGCTCCCTGTGCATCTAATTATGGCAGGGAGAACAATCTAGGCTAGCCCTTTACCCTAAATATAGTTTTGAATGTGCATTCAAAGATGCAATGCCTCCACTTATATTTTGAAGTGGTTCCTTCCAGCAGTATACACCAGGGAGGGTTGTTGATTGTGTGTTTTGTCCGGGGATGAACATCTTGCTTGTTCCAGGTTTTCCCATGGATACTTCCACTATCAAACTCTGAACTTCAGAAACGCATCAGGTCTCTTACTGTGGATTTGTAACATGGCGTTTCAATGCTCAGTATTTACCCAGCAAAATAACACTAGGCGGCCATTGCAACTAATTTCTAACAATATAGCAGAGTCTCAGAGAATATTTCCAAATGTACTGACAAGGGCCATTTGCTGCTTTTGCCACGACATCTTTAACAGAAGGAAAGGGGGGGGGGGAGAGAGAGCGCTGAGCATAGCTTCCTTTCCTCCCCTGTGACAAGACTCCCTGTGTCTTTGTACCTGGTATTTTTCACAGCAGAGAAGGGTTTCAGAGCTGTGTGGCAGGCTATTCTCTTTTATCCATCCCATCTTCAGGATCAGATCGCTAATTCATGTACAGGAGAAGACAAGTGCCAAATTATTATAATACCAGAAAGAGAGGATCCGCAGACACCTGTCATCTTGATGAAAGCAGCGCCATCAGCTGACCTTTGCCAGTTCAAGGCCAATAATGAGACAAGTCAGGCAGGAAGAGCAGTGTGTGCTGGCTCCATTACCGTTAGCTGTGTGCGCACTCAGAAACGCCGCGTCTCCTGTCAATTAGTGTGGGTAAACCAGGGACTGCTGATTACCAGAGACATGGCATAGCGAGCTGCAGTTACCTTTACTTCTGCACCCTGCTGCATTTTAATTAGCTGCAGTCCCCTGACTATTTCTTCAGAGCTTCATTACTGCTATCTTCAAGAAATTCAAGGCAGGCTTAAAAAAGAAAGAAAGAAAAGATTTCACATCATTAATGAGGAGAAATGTTGAACAAATAACAATGGGGTTTGATAATGTTGCACAGCACTCTGTGTTTCAGGGGCGGGGGGGGGGGAGAGATTCCTTCCAGCACATTCTAGGCCCAAGTTCAGGAAGAGTGGCATGAAAACAGAACAGGCATCACTCACAGTGCTATAAGATGAAATGGGATGGGAAGCATTGGAATGAAAATGTGACTAATGCATGCATGAGGTGATTTTGTGTGTGTGTGAGAGAGAGAGATGGCTGGGCAGAACAAGTGAGAGAAAATGAGATCTGAAGAGCTATATAGGGAAAAAAAAACAAGGAAGCAGGAAGAAATGCAGGCAGGCAAGCTTTATATAGTTTGCTGTTTGAGGACCCTTAATTTCCCATCAGTTTGTTCAGAATGTAAAGTACCTGGTGAAACATGTAGGTAAGAATATCTTCTCTTCATCAACGTGAGATCATATGTTACTTTCAGTACAATCCTATGCATGTTTACTCAGAAGGAAGTCCTACTGTGTTCAGTGGGACTTACTCCCATGTAAATGTACATAGGATTATACATAGGATTACAGTGCAAGCCTACTGTATGCATGTCTACTCGTAAGCAAGTCCCGTTGTGTTTAATGGGGCTTACTCCCAGGAAAGTGTGCATACGATTGTATTCCTAGAGTACTGAGGTACAAATATAAATAGAAATATTTAACATGACTTTGGCAAAAGGAAGGAAGGAAAGAATATTTATTACCAGTAAGGGCCATAAAATTTGGCTGTATGTCGCCTGCCATCAAGCTATCCTTTCATCCTAGGATATTATAATCTACTAATTTTATCAGGTCAATACTGATCAATCTAACACAATCCAGATCTAACTGTGTCATCACTAAAATGCAAGAGAGAAAAAAATATGTAACTCAACCATGTGAGAGATCAGCTGCAGGACAACTCAGAACCCAACCAAAGCCCATCATTGAAGGAAGTGACCTAAGCCACATGCTTCTGATGAAATGATCCACTTCACTTCATACTCCAAACTAGCTTGGCTCTCCAAAGAAACCAGTCCATCTTCAGTGCATGAGAGACAAGTGTGATGGCACATAGCTCCCCTACTGGGGTGCTGGCACACTGTCACTTAATTGCACAGGAGTGGTTTGGATGAAGTACCGCCATGTGATTAGGTAGCAGCCACCACTGCGCAGGAATGGGGAGACACACCGCGACAATCCTACCCCATTGAGGAGAGGTTGATTTGTCCAAGCTGGTCCAGGGCGAGCTCAACGTCTATGCAAACCCTGCAAAGCCAGACAAGTACTATACACCTCGTTGATGGAGGTGGACACGACTTACAAGTGCACTGGCATGCAGGTGAGGTCCATGAGCACCCTCGTATTGACAATATACCTCGATGTAGAATCCACGTTTGGCACAATGTCTGCATAGTAGGGCTCTAGTCTGGGCTGGATCAAGCGTTCATAGAATCTTCCCTTTGTGGCTGAAATAAACAGGGTCTAGTAGTTCCTGTTGGTGATTAGATGGAGCTCAGACCGTAGCCAATAACCTCCAAGTGAAACCCATTGGTGGGTGATATCTGATCCAGGTGAGTTCTGCTTATGGAAAGGGACTTACAAAGTCAAGATTTCCTTTTCTTTCATTGCATTTCAGTTCACAAAGTTACCACTGACTTCTAAAGAAATTAAACCTCAGAAGTTTTTTTTTTCACCCAGCATTCCTGTTCTTCCATCCTCATCTGCTTTTACCAGAATTCAAATAATCTTTGGTATACCGGTATTTCATCTGTTTCCATGACTTTTTATAAAGATTTTTTCACTTCATAGCCTTAATTATGTAATTACACATCAGTCCAAAATCTGTTTCAAAGCAGCCATTTTAATCTATTGGGTACCTAAAACAGTCTTTAAAAACTGCCTAATTACATAATTACAATACCTGATAGACTAGAATAACAAGCACAGAGAGCATCTTTGGGGCTGGAAGCAAAGCCCTGTGGTCTTTTGAGTATATAATACCTGTTAGAAAAATAGCTTTGCCATTATGTAGTTAGATGATATTTTGTATTGCAAAGGAGCAATTACTGACTACGTGATAAAGACTCCCTTTTCCCATTTGCTTAAATTAAATACATTTATGAGTGATTCTTTAGCACTGTGAAATGAAACACATTTGAGATTGGTATTAATAAGACACAGAATCTCACAAACCTCAAGAAATTCACAGATAATTCAAGGACTGTGACTTTTAATGGGAGGAATGTCGTGGCTAAAAGTGGGAGCTATATGCCAGGAAATCCCTGGTTCAAATCTCATCGCCACCATGAACTCATTAGATGACCTTAGATGAGCCACTCACTCCCCCGTCATATCCTTGGCACCCCCATCAGCAATAGTACTGGCTTGCCTTTCAAGAGTGCTTTAAATACCTGAAACATGCTGTATCAGGGGTTCTCAACCTTTGGAGGCCCGGGCACCCCCTATCACGGTTCAATTTTCTGAAGTACCCCCTGCTAATTAACTGCTAATTAATTGGATTAATCAATCAATTAATTAGGTTATTAATCATTAAATAAAAAAGTACTAAAACAATTTTAAATGTGAATAATGTCTTATTTAACTCTGTGTGTGCGTGTGTGTGCGTACGTACGTGAGAGAGAGAGAGAGAGAGAGATGCCAGGATCTTTTTTTCTCCAAGTCACACTTCCCAAAATCAGCTCCTCCCTCCCCCACCCCACCAAAGTACATTTTCCAAAGTACAAAAATAAGCCCAAAACCAAAATCAGAGAGACAGAAGGGCTCCAAAAATAATTACAATTTAAAATCCACGTTAATTAACACTTAATTAGCTGCTGATGGGGCAGATAAGGGGCAGGACTTGGCATGCCCCCAACAAGAGGTCCACATACCCCTAGGGGTACCCGTACCACAAGTTGAGAACCCCTGTGCTAATTAAATGCTAATCATTATTATTCTATTTTTTTATAAAAAGAAAAAAAATCTGTGTTCCTTTTGGAAAAGTGGTTCACCTGGTGTGTTTTTTGGGGTGGGGGTGGTTTTTTTGGGGGGGGCTATAAAGAACCCAAGGACTAAGGCTCCAGGGCCTAGATACCTTACTACATCACTAAGGTGGTTCACAGGCTGAAGGAATGAATGGCCTGATCTTGATTTTTCTTGTGCTGCAGCACTTACCTATGTATGTACTGGCCCGAGATGGTGCAGCTGCTGCCCAGCCAGACTACCGGTGGTACGCATGCCACAGGTTGGGAAACTCTGTTGTAGACACTTATCTTTTACTGTCTCATTCAAATGACAGCGCTTCTTACAGCTACTGTAAATCTCTGGCAGCCCAATCCTGTCTAACTTTGCGCCCGGCGATGCAGCAAGGCCGGTGCATCCTCCACTGCATCCAGGGCGCAAAGCAGGCAGGTGGGAGGTCACCTTCTTGGGGGAAGGAAACATTTGTCCCCCGGGTAAAGCCCCAGCTGCCCTGAAGGGGCTACTCGGATGTGACACTTTACAGCTGTCACAAATGCAACAATGCCAGAGAGTGTGGCCTGACTGCTGCCAGAAGCAGTAAGCGGCCAGGTCCACGTGGCGACGGATCGCATACGCCTGTCGTCTCAGGTGAGGCTGCGCAGGGACCAGAAGGGAGATGGAATGGGGCAGGAGGTGGGTGGATCGGGTCCATGAAGGGGGTGGGAAACTGGGTTTAAACTTGAATAGAATTTGACTTGTCGTAAAAGGCTCCAAGTCTCGAGTCGAGTCTTTTGAGTCTTTTACAATTGCCAAGTAAAGTCTGAGTCAAGTCATTGACGCGACTTGAGTCCGACTCGAGTTCGAGTCCATAGACTCAAGTCTACATCACTGCTAAATGGGCTCCTTGCATACCTGAATACTTCCTAAGTGTAGTTTGAGGAGGAACATTGTGTCAAACTCTGTGGGACATCATAGTGCTGAGGTTGTACATCTGAGTAACACAGGACAAAATACTGCCGCCCATACTCCCTGGTTATTCTATTGGTTGTATAATTGTACTCTCTGATGTTAATATCTTTGTACCAAGTCTGACACGATTTCCTCAGTTAAGTACAAATTTCGATGAGGCACTAAAGCACTGTATTTCTAAAGTGGGAAGGTGGCTCAGTTGGGTTGGGGGTTTCTGATACATTTTTTCTTCTTTGGGCCTGATTGTCTCTGTTTGTTTATGACTGCCACTAATTTGCTCATTTGCTTGCTGGAAAATAGCTAATTAAAACCCACTTCAGCTAACAAGCTGACTGGGACCATGCAAATGTCACTCTCGGCTGTCTGCTATTTCCGTTTATACTTTACATTATTAGTGTTGTTTTTTCTCCATCGATAGTAATAAATGCAAGGAGAGATTTAGTGCCCTCTTCACAGGTGTGCACTTGCACATCAGTGCATCATCCCCAGAAAAGTGCTGTTGTTTTACTGCACTTCAGTATTTTGAGTGTTATTACCCCTGACAGTTAATGGTTTCAGACTGCATTGCTTGTTAGTGCTCGATTCTGAACAGCTTCATTTATCTTTTTGTTTTTACAGTGACTGGTCACATTAAGTATATGTGTCTGAGCTATTAGTCCCGTCTGTTCATTGCATGCATTTCATTTGGTGCGGGATCCCTCCCCCCTTTTCTTTGCTAAAATTAGTATGTATTGTCATCTGTATACTTCCACACATAGACTTTTGTTATAATTATGCTGTCATCACTGAGCTTCCACACACTTGCTAATTTATTGTAGCTAAATTAGACCTAATATTAGCAATTTTGCAGCTGTTCCCATAGACCCACGCGCAGCAATATATTTGTACATTGTTGGGTAATTGGATTTCAAGGCCAATTAATGGACGGGCGACACTCTGAGCTACAAGGGGGCAGTGGAAATGTTTCGGGGCCTTTGAGACACAGGAGGTGACTTCCAAAAGTATGGAATCCCAGGATGACCATTTTCAGAACAAGGCAAGTAAGAGTACAAGCGTAACAGCTCCAACACTTTTCAGGGGACATGGCCTGTCTGGGTGAGGACTAAAACTGCCACTTCTCAGGCAGTGCAATCCTGCCTAACTATACACGGCCGGCTGTATCCTATGGCCGTCCCGGGCTGCCTTTGCTCCCCTTCCCCGTGTGTAAGCCGGCCAGGGGCCTAGGGGTCTCCTCGGATGTATGCCAGCTCTGAAGCTGATGTATATCCGGGGACGCCATGTAAGGTCAAATTGGGCTGGGAACAGGCAGAGGATATTGGTGGAGCATGCCGCCAATATCCCCACTCCCTCTCAGCTCAGGCCAGCCAATGGCCACCCCCCTGGCTGCCCCGCCTGCCCTCCCCTTGCCCCTGCACCAACTGGTGCAGGACTTACCTCCACTGGTGGCCATGGGGACTGGAGGGCGCCGTACTTTATGGCACGTTTGCAATGCTTTGGAGTGGTGGAGTACTCATATGTGCTGGATAACATAGCTTTTACTATATTTATAGCGCAATCCTGTGTAACTATAGGCTGGTGGAGTGTGCGCTCTGTCGACCTAGGGTGCTGTAAAAGTGAGGTAAAGCACGTTTACAGCATCCGGAGAGTAAGCAACGCTGGTGCAGAGGCCGGCACTGTTTACTCCACCACCTACCTGGACCCGTGTCGGCTGCTACAGGTAAGACCTAGGCTGTTTGGTACAGGGGTGGGGATGGGTGGGCCGGGTGGTGAGGGAGGGAGACCATTGGCCGGCCCAGGCTGAGAGGGGGTGGGGATATCAGTGCTGATATCCTAAGCCCCGTCGTAACCTGCACCGGCCTTGCCCAGCCTCCTTGGATTACGCCTGCTCTGGAGCTGGTGTGCATCTGAGGAGGCCCATAGGCCCCGGGCTCGCTTAACACCCGGGGAAGTCAAAACGGCAATTCTGACAATTCAATGCCAGTATGCCTTGCGCTATGCCAGCCAGGTGTTGAAAAAAGTTGGTTTTTTTAAAATGTCATATTCCCAAAAATGTCTGGATTTCGAAATAGTCTGAATTTCGGATGTCCGGATAAGGGGTTTTCGAGAAGCCCTTCTCATGTGCCATGATGAATGAATGGCAGGCGGAGAGCAGGACTGCAGGCATGATCCCACTCACCCCTCTGTGTGTGCTGTGAAATCTAATACGGGAAAGAAAAGGCAATTGGTAACACCTAACTGAGAAGTAAGGTTGTGAACATGGTGATATTTTGGTGCACATCCGGGTAGGCCGTGTAAGGCTGGCCCGGCCCGGGAAGGGGGCAGGCATATGATGGAGTGCACCGCCGATATCCCCGTCACCTCCTGGGTCTGGTTGGCTAATTGCCCCCTCCCCCATCACGCTGACCCACCCTCCCCATGCCCAGTGTAGCACTTACCTGCGTCTGGCAGCGCAGGTCTGGAGGGCGGTGGAGTGAGTGGTGCCGGCTTCCACGCCGGTGCCACTTACTCCCAGGGTGTAGAAAACGTGCCTTATGGCACGTTTACAATACCCTAGGCCGGCACAGTGTTTGCTCCACTGGTCTATATTTGCACGAAGGATTGCACTGTAAAGGAGGGAGATGGTTGAACTGAGCTCCTGCATGGAGTGCTTATTGTTTGTAATGATGACTGCATGGTGGATAGGAGCTTTTCTATCATGCAAAGGTAGTCACTGTCCATCAATCTGAATTGGGGCATTGGGGCAAAAACTTATATGTCAGAATTACCACTTTTTGACTACTGGTCCATTTCACCAGCTAGGGGAAAGGAAAAAATATGATCCATGTAGGTAGGCTTACCAATTCTCCAACCAGGACAGAATGCTAGACCTTTAGGAGAAAGAATGTGGGCAGGTGTAGCTTGTTAAACTTTAGAGCACAATCCTAGGCATGCCTACTCAGAAGCAAGCCCCACTGAAAAACAATGCCCCACTGAACACTACATATAGGTAACGTATTGCCAATGAGCTGCTCTAGACCTCTCCCTTGTCTGCTATGAGGCTTCTAGAACACTGATGAGGTGATGGCACTGCCACCCACTCCATGTACTGGAGGCCTCATAGCTAAGCTTACCAGATCTCCAACCGGGACAGAGTGCTAGACCTTGAGGAGAAGGAATGTGGGCAGATGTAGCTTGTTAAACCTTAGAGCACAATCCTAGGCATGTCTACTCAGAAGCAAGCCCCATTGTGTTCAGAACACAACTGAACACAATGGGGCTTGCTTCTGAGTAGACATGCCTAGGATTGTGCTCTAAGGTTTAACAAGCTACATCTGCCCATATTCCTTCTCCTAAAGGTCTAGCACTCTGTCCCGGTTGGAGATAGGGTAAGCCTACTCATAGCAGGTGACACAAAGCTCAAGAGTGGTTCCGCTGGGTGTTCTAGAATGTGCCTCATTGACTTTGAAGGTTTGAGGAGTAGGTGATGATATCACTACTTTTTCAGTTTGTCAGAGGCCTCAAAGCCAATGAGCAAAGGCCTAGAATAGCCAGAAGACTGCTAGGTTCATCCAGTCTCATGTGTGGTCATCTACATGCTAAATGGGTGGAGATCCTGCTGTCCCCTTCTCACCTTGAAGGCCTCTGTGCATGCCTGGAGTGAATCGACAATCCGTTCTGAATGCTGAAATTCAGTCAAGAGTTCAGGTGGAGTGAAATGGATCTATTATTCCATTCTCTACCAACACTTTTTTGAGAAGAACTACTAGCTTCCATTCATCCCTATATTGACTGGCATGATACAAGAAGCATGGGACTTTCGGCTAATGTTTTCTCTTCGTCACTTCACATTTCTGCTCCACCTTAAAGTTAAAAATAGCAAGGGCAAGAACAAACATCAGGAGAGCTACTCTTGTTTGATCCAATGCTTTTACTTTGCTCATCATGGACTAAGGAGCATCTAAAAATAACTGCCTCACCCACAGCTCCCACTTGGTTTTGACATTTTCAGCAGCAGTTCTGATCCCTTTCATGGTAGATAGATATAGATCTAAAGTATGCTCTGTAAAAAAACAGTAAGAATATAATTTTCCTGAGCTACTTTGTTTCACAAGCATTAGTAAATAATGTTTCCCATATAACATTTTTATTATCTGATATTTGTTGCATATCATGGACCAACTTATTCACCAGTCTAACGTACAGCCCACTGCTGCAAAACGGCTGTAAAGTGCTCCAGCAGCGTGCTGAGCAGTGTGTTGCCGGAGCGCCACTGGGAAGGCCAGAGCCTTCCTGCACGCATTGCCGGATTGCTGGCCACCCGCTGGACCACGTAAGCCAGCAGAGGAGGAGGAAAGGGTGGGGAGGGCGGTATCTGGGAGGGGGAAAACTGGGCTGGTAGGGGGTGGAATGGGGGGAGGTGCTGAGGCTGCACGAGGGGTGGATCTGGTGGCGATGGTGCGAACAGGTCAAGAACATCCACCTGACAATGGCCAAGGCGGGGTCCATTGGCTTATTCTACACATCCGCTGAATATAGTGTCTCTTGTGCTACCTGCTCAGGGCTCTATGATTAACTCCTCACAGTATGTATATAAACCACTCTTCATGACTGAGTAGAGGCTACCATGAACCCATCCACTCACATGGCAGATTTCCTGAATGAGCCTTCATATATATCTCCTCTGACATGTTAAGATCACAAGCAGCTGAAATTCATATTTCAAACAGGCCTCCATCTATATTTTCATTAAAACTACACGAGGTGCAGCAAAGGCATCAGGACTCTGTGAGGCTTGGCAGGTGACTCTTCCATTGTGCTGTCCGCACAGCACAGAACTCGGCAACCTGAACGTTCAACAATGATGTCATCACTGAACATCTGGCCCCTATGCCAGAAAAGGTGGCTGACCCCTGCTGTAGAAAATGAAAATTACATTTTCATTACAGTGAAAATGGAGAGTCAGAAACATTTCAGCTATCTAGACATCCCTGTATTAAATTTGCCCCAACCCAGTGGCGTCGTGGGGGGGGAGGTCCACCCCTGAGCGACACACGGGGTGTGTGTGACAAAACAGACAGCGGCGACAACCGCCTGTTTTGGTGGTGGGAGCAGTGGTGGCGATGTGTTTGGCCCACCCCCCAGCCCTGCCCCTCCGTCGGGATGTTTAGCAGTGGTGACGTCACTTCCAGTAGTGACATCATGGGGGCCGCATAACGACGCCACTACCCCACCCCCATTCCTCCAAATCAGTGCCATGGGAAAAATGGGTTGGTTGAAGAGAATTAATTAATTTATGGTGGGGTTCAGACTAGTCCTAGAGATTCCTTCCACACTGAGCTCTATAATATTTTCGGTAGTACTTAGTAATGTGCTGCCAAAGCATGTGTGGAGTGTTCCTGGGGGGGTGGGGGGTGGGAATCACTGCCTAAATTTGAGCACTCCTCCACATCTCTCTGACCCTAACTGAACTGCCCTAAGATTCTCCCCTTCCCCATAAGGATTAAGCTAGCAAGTAAAAGAAGCTTCAGTCTACTTACCATCTCCCCCTCCCCACAGTTTCTAGATAGCAATCTTACTGTGCTCTCATTTTCTTTGCCTCCCACCTCAGGGGGTCGGTCTCTCCTGTCCTTGCCTTCTGCTCTTTGCCAGCCCAGCCTCCCCCCCCCCAAAAAAAATTCACAGATATGAAAGTGGGGGAAGACAATAGTTTTTCAGTGCTGCCATTTCCCACCAATATAATGTATTTTAGTTGCTGTTCTGGTTAATAATGTCATCAATGCTCTCGTCATAACTAGATGAGCAATATTAGTACTTGTATCACCTATTTAATTGTAGTGTGAAATGGGTACATTAAATGTTTAATAAAAAAGAACTCTTATTTAGTGATATCTGTGTTGTTACATGATGTTCTTTTAAAATAAATCCTACCCAAATGTCTAAAGCAGTGTACTTAATTAGAATTGATCTTACTTTTTAGCATCAGGAAGTGCATAATGGAAGATAAGATTAATTGTAATGTTGTATCACTTCATTTAAAGACTGCTAATAGGCAAAAAACGACTGAACCAATCTAAAATTATAATTTCAGAATCAATATAATTTTTTATAACCTTGTCAAATGTAGAAGCAGTCACCTAAATTTATGCTCTGAAAGCAGCAAATCCTTTTTAACCATTATAATCAAGCAAAACATTCAGTGTTCTTAATTTCAATTCTCATTGTAGAAAAGGGGGATTTTTTAATCTTTTTTTTCACGCAACAGATCTGTTTTTATGATTTGTCCCTTATGCAGCTAGAGAAGTGAACTGGAGAAGCGCTGCTGGAACTAATGCTATCTCTTTTCATGAAATGTAAGTAAGTACGGTAGGCATGAGCCAACTGCTTTTGCACAGAGGGGCAATACATTTTGCTAGATCAGGGATGATGATGAGCCTTTTTTTTTTTTTTTTTTTTTGCAGCCTGCGTCCCTGCTTGCTGTGCTAAAGAGCATTGCACAGCATGCAGTGGATAGGACCCAGTTTGGTACAGTCCCAGAGATGGCCCAAGAGGGACTGCTCATTTCCCTGGCCCAGGGCCTAGATCCAACCTCACCAACCCAAGACTGGTTAATTTTTAATGGAATGACTGTATAATAGGTAGACTGTTGCCTTTGCTATTTAAAGATCCATGTGCTGTTTTTTTCAATGAAATTTTTCTGAGGTCTGGTTATCGAGAGAGGTTTCCTAGATCCACTTCACACAACTTCACATAGTTGTTCTGTTGCTGATTCCTGCAGCAAGTTAGCATTTGCCACCGCACTCCTGGCCTTTTTGCAGAAAAAGCTGGCAACGCCAGCTTTCCTTGTAATATTTAATACTACTTCACATTTCTGTAGAATTTTTCTGAGCATGCAAAATCCTTCATGGGCATTATGTTAATGCAGTCCTTACAACAACCCTGTAAGGTAAGAATCATCATCATCATCATCCCCATATTACAGCTGGGGAACTTAGACCTGAGAGAGAATGGCTTGCTTAAGGCACGTGGTGAGTTCATAGTAGAGGTGAGATGGGAACTGATGAAGTTCTGATTTGTAGCTCAGTCTCTTACACCAGCTCTTTAAAAAAAATCTAACTCCATGTAGTAAAGATATTTTAAAATGTAATTGGAAGAAACACAGGAGAGATAAAGCAAGTAACAGATGCCCTAATTCTGTGCTAATCAACTCTCATCATTTCCTGTCAAGGTTTTTTTCTGACTCAAGAATAAGTGCACTGTGTCCTTCCCAACTTTTATTTGGCATCAGCCTCATTAATCAAAATGGTACAATGGCCACAAAACATGCAAGCTCAATGTAGCGCTCCAGCTAATAATTGGAGAGGGGGCTTATCTCAGTGGAGGAGCACATGCTTTGCATATTGCAGGTCCAAGGTTTAAACTCTAGCATCTCCAGGTAAAAGGCCTTCAGGTAGCAGGTGCTGGGAAAGAAGGTGGAGAGCCTCTGCTACTTGGAGTAGACATTATTGGATCAGATGGCTCAAACTGGTCTAAGGAAGGCTCTTATGTTAGATTTTTGATTTGACCATCAGTGGTGAACATTTTGCTCATTCTTTTAGACTCTTCAGAGCTACTTACCCGCTTGAGGGCTACTTCCACACTGACAGCCCTACCCTGCGCAAGTTGTAGCGGTTGGCTTAAATTGCCGGCTGCTGCATCCTGCACAGAATGTGGCCTGCTCTGGTGCTGCCGGGGCTCACCTCGGGGGAAGGGGACAGTTGTCCCCTTCCTCCAGTGTAAGCCCTGGAGGCATCAATGAGCTTCACACACATCCGGGGAGGCCGTGTAAGGCCGGCGTGGCCCGGGAAGGGGTTGGGGACATGGTGGAGCATGCCGCTGATATCCCTGCCCCCCTCCCGGGCTGGGTCAGCCAATTGCCCCCTCCCCTGTCACCCCAGTCCACCCTCCCCACGTTCTCCCACTGACTTGCGCAGGACCTACCTGTGTCCAGTGGTGTGGGTCATGTGGGATGACCTAGTAAGCGGTACTGGCCTCCGCGCCGGCGCCATTTACTTGTTTGGTGCCGTGAAAGTGCTTTACAGCACCAAAGGCCCGGAGTATGCGCTCCGCTGGCCTAACGTTGGGCAGGATTGCACCCTGACCTGTTTGTCTGGAACTGCCATCCTTTGTTCACTTTTTAGAGAACATCCACATGTCTCCCAAATTGTTGATTTCCAATGGGGTTTTTTTTGGGGGGGGGGCATGCCTTTCAGTCTTTTTTTTTCCAGACCTGAGTTGTGGCATTTTTTTAAAAAAAAGTCTTATTGGGGGGGTATTAAAATGCAGTTGCCATTCTTGTTTGGCCTGGGTGTACAGACAAAGCACTATTAAAGCATTTTGAAATGGAACTTCCCGGTAAGGAGGCATTACAAAAGGATCTTGGCCATGGGGCATGGCTAGTTAATGCAACTTGGCCATGGGCGTTGCTAGGGCATTGCAAGTTGATATTGTACTACATCAACTGCTGTATGAAGCCTCCATTTTGATTCCACTTGCGTTTTACCGTGGAAGAGCAATGCCTTAGTAGTGCTGAAGGGCTTTGGTGTGGAAACAATGGAGGTCTTCCCCATTTGATGGTGTGGGAGGCCTTTTCCCCTCATTCTTTTCCTCATTCTTTTGTTTCCGCCAGCACCAGTACCGTTGAACTATCTGTTGACAGGTTGTGGTAAGACGTGACAGAGATCCTGTTTTCTGGGTTGGTTTTTTTTTTTTTTTTTTTTGGCACAATGGGGTATGATTTGTTTGCCTGAGTGAACAAGAATTCTTCCACTGTTATTGACTATCTCCCAACAACAAGTATGGAGGGAATTGGGGATGGGGTTTGCTATTGCTTTATTGGTATGTCAACAGTTCCTGATCCTCTGTCAGTTATTAATGAGAGAGAGTGCGAGAACACATGTATGGAGCCCCCAAAGAGTATTTCTGAGTGCTTTGTATTTCTTGGATATTTAATGTATTATAATATGATTTGACAGAAAGAAGTCAGGGAATAAGAGAGAAATGCAGAAAAACTAATTATCTAAGGCGGAGGAAAGGAAACAGCACTTTAAAGTAGGGGGCAGGAGAGCAAAATACTTTTGGGGTGAGTGAAAACAAAAGTAGAAGAGCACATTAAAAGGATTTGATTCCCTTCTTGATGTTGTCTTTTATTTTTTAAACATCTCTGAGACTTATCAGAAAGAAAACAGACAAAACTTTCAGATTCAGAGCCCTGAGCTACATTCAGGGACTTGAAAGACTTAACACAAAGAAAGAAAAATCTACAAGAAGGAGAAAGTAAATGGACTTGCCGTGAAGGCTCCTGCTTCCACAGGTGCAGCCCTGAAGGATCAATCAAATGGAAGAAAGAAAAGCAAACTTCCGACTACAGAGGGTTGCAGCTCTACCTGAATGTCAAGTCACTGGCGTTGCTTGAGGTGGGGCAGAACGGTAAGTTCCGCGCTGTGCTAACCTCCGTTTACTCCCTGACACGAGGCGGCCCCGCCCCCTCGCCGTTTGAGCCATTCAGTGCGGCGAAGGCAACGCGCATGGAGTCTACTGTGCGTTGCCTTTGCCACACTGAATGGCTCTGACAGCAAGAGGGTGGGGCCGCCTCGTGCTGAGGAGTAAACGGAGGTTAGCACAGTGCGGAACGTACTGTTCTGCCCCACCTTGAGCGACGCCACTGTGTCAAGTCCCAACTTTCCAGGCATGAGAAGAAGGAAAGGACCAATGATGCAAACTTACCTCTTCTATTTTATTTCAACCTGATCTGAGAAAACCTCAGGTGCTCACAGATGTTCTACTAACTGCTTGAAATGTGAAATATTTTCTCCAGCCATACATTCAACCACATCCTTTAACTTCACGGAGCAGGATTCACTTGATTTGTGAGCAAGAAAAACTAGGCTATGTCAGCATTAGCAGCTGTTGGCCTGTCAAGGTGGGCGAAGGGATCATAGGCCAAAGCGTAAAGCTCAAAGGACTTGAGATGCTGGGTGACTGATATAGTTCAGAGGGTTTCTGACCCTCATTAAACCTAAATCATTTTGTTGGATTTAGGGTTCTGAATAGTTATGGTGGCTTCCCTGATTTGTTATTTGCTGCTGGTAAAGTTTTTGGCTGCTCTAATTTTGTACGTTTTCTTTTTTTCAATTTGTATACTGATTTTATTTTGATGCTTAAATTCTACACACTGTGCCACTTCGGAGGCCTTTTGGCAGAAAAGAGGCCTATTCATCAAAACATTAATAAATGGCCAGGCACCAGCAAACAGAGTGAGCATGTGGAGGCCTAATAGCCTTTTATAGAGTCTCACCACAATAATCAATTGGATGCACTGGCTATCCCATGGTTATCTAGGTGTATCATTCACGTTGTAATGATACATTTGATTGAAAAGCATGGCTTAGTCACACTCGCTTGCTTCCATGAATAGTCAGTTTTCACTTAAATGGTCTTAACAATCTTATGTGCCTTTCCTTGGAAGGGGCAGCCCAATCCTACCTAAACTCCCTTGCACCGATGCAGCGGCAGTGGCATGGACTACGCTGTATCTCACGAGGGAATTTTGACTGCTGGAGGTCTCCGCGGACACTTGTCCCCTTTCCCCAGGGTAAGCCTCAGCAGCTGCAATGGGTCAACTCGAGCCTGCACCAGTGATATCACTGGCGCAAGCCCGCATTGCCCTGTGTCTGAGGATCAGACCCAGGAAAGGGGATAGGATACCGCATGCTGGCATTGCTGATCCCGCCCCTTCCCTGGCCCGATCCGCCCACCCCAGCCCAGTTGCCTCCTTTTGCCCCGTTTCGCCCCTCTCCTTGCCCTCCCCCACCCAGTTCTGCCCCCTGCACCATCTTACCTGCTCCGGCGGGTGCTGTTCCTCGCGCTGGTGCCGACGGGAAACATACTGCCTTTCTGCTGGTGCTTCCTGGAGACACACTGTCACAGCGTCACTTTACGGCATATTGAGACAGTGGGCGCTGGCAGAGCACATGCTCTGCTGGCATAGAAACACCATAGGATTGTGCCATAAGTTTCATGAAGGTGATTAGGCTGCAGCCCTATACATGTGTACTTGGGAATATGCACAATGGAACACTGTGGGATTTACTCCTAACAATGATGCATAGGTTTGGGCTACATGTCTCACAACTATATGTCAACACAGTGCCCGAACAACCAAAATAAGAATTGTTTCCTTCCAAAGACAAAATCAAAACATGTAGAAAGATTCAATTTGGCAACAGTCCAATTCGTCAATACTTAAAACGGCAGTTGATTGGATTGTTTCCTGGACTTGATGAGACTTCTAACTGACTTTGAACTGTGCTCTGTGTTTTCAGCATGCAATAGAATTGTAGAATTCTAGCTGTTGGCGTCTGTGTGGCCCTTAAACCTACAATAAAATCTACACCAAAGAAGATATTTGATTATCTCTGTGATCCTCCCTGGTGTCTTTCCCAAATAGAGAGGTTACATATTTGCTCTAGTCTTTTGGCATGTCAGCTGATTTTAATGAAAGCCTGCATATTTTTGTAGCATTTAGCTGCTTCATTCTTAAGTTCCTTCAGAGGAACTCTCAGATGAATGCCATCTGGTCTTAGTGACTTGTTGCTCTTTAATTTGTGAATTTGTTGCATCACTTCCAATTCTGCCACCTCAATCACTGACACTCATCTTCATTACTAGACAAGAACAGATCAGAGGTAGCTCTCTTCACCCAGGAATTAAAAAGAGTGAAATTGTAAATCGGAACTTACAACCTTTCTAAAGCAGAGGCGCTGTAGCCCTGCTACAGTCAGAGATATTCTTCCCCATCCTTATTAGAAAGCATTTAAATGCTACAGATACGTGTAATGAAGACGATTTGTCTATTTTGGGGGAACTTAAAGTGTCTGAACTGTTATTTTTAAAGAACCCACTGTACCAATTATCAAACAATGGAATAGAATCTGGAATAATATTTTTAATCATAAAGCAGGAACAGTATTCCAAAGTCATTGAGCTGTATCCTAAAAAAGTTAGCCACCCATGACTAATCACCATTGAAATCAATGCGTTAGGCTGCAGTCCTATCCACACTTACCTGGGAGTAAGCCCCATTGACTATAATAGGACTTACTTCTGAGTAGGCATGTCATGTAAGTGACTAACCACCCAATCCTATCTACTACACCTTTGTTGACGCGGCAAATGGCAACTGCTGCATCCTATAGTGGGAGGGGAAGTCTGGGAGGTCTTCTCTGGGTAAGGGAACAGTTGCTCCCTTACCGGGGGAGGGGGGTAAGCCTCCATGGCGTGGACCCGAGCTGCAGGATTGGGTCCAGAAAGGGGGATAGGATATTGGCAGCGATGGTGCCGCTGATCCCGCCACCTCCCGGGCCTAATCTGCCCACTTGCCCTTGTTGCCACCTCCCATGCTCCTGTTCTGCCCATCACCTGCCCCGTTCTGCCCTCCTGCCCCCTTTCGCCTCTCCCAACATCTTACCTCCTCTGGCGGGTGGGAGAGCCGGCAACAATGTGGGCAGGAGGGCACACTATAGCAGCACCTGCTTACGACTGACACTGACTGCTTTATGGCAGTCAGCGTCATCGCATGGAAAGGACGAGGATGCGCAGTAAGTATAAAATTGGGCTGTACCAGTGCGATCTTATCTTGGTCCAGCCCAGAGCATGTAGCGATGCTGGCGTGTTCTGTCAGTGCAAGGCCCAAATAGGATTGGATTGTAACAGTGCAATCCTAAGCATGACTACTCAGAAGTAATCTTAGTGAATGGGCAGCCTGATTCTGCCTAACTTTAGGCAGGCAGAGCTCTCGCTCTGCCAGTGTAAGGAGTCGCAAAAGTGACGTAAAGCACTTTTGTGGCTCCTCTGAAGTAAGTGGCGCTGGCTGACGTAGAGGCTGGCACTGCTTACTCCGCCACCTACCTGGACGTGTGCCAGCTAGTCAGCTCATGGGTGTGGGGAGGGCAGGCAGGGGTGGTAAGGGAGGGGGTCATTGGCTGGCCCGGCCTGGGAGAGGGTGGGGATATCGGAACCTGGGTGATTGCTCTATTCTGTCACATTTGGTCAGGTTTAGTGCTATTGACATGACGTTTGGCCCTACCTTATGGCAACCCCCTAAAGAATGATAAAACAACAGAGAACAAGAGAAGAATCCTATGGTGCCTTAAAGACTAATAGTCTAGTCTCTGACCATAAGTCCTTTAGGAATTTTGAGGTGGATGAGTTCTCTCTTCAGAACTTGTGGCCTGTTAGGATCTGTACAGAAACAAAAATTTTGCGGCATCGGCATCATCTTCTATGACAACTTTTGCAAGTTCAAAAACTAAATGGCGTCCTATAATGTCTACCCAAGATTTTACCCTTCTTATAGGCATGCCCTAACAGGATCTGAAGAGAGAACTCGTCCACCTCAAAATTCCTGTGAGCAGGACTTATGATCAGGGTATGTATCATAACAAATTTATTTGTGGCACAAGCTTTTGGGGGCCAGACTCCCATGTGTCACACTCTTCCTACACTCCAAAGGTTCCTACCAAAGAAACATCTGAGATGAAATCATATCAAATGCTTAATAAAATCATATCAGAAGCTATGGCTTCATCAGAAAAAAACAAGTGTAATTGCTGGCAATATCCATGATGGGATATCAGAGGGGGGGGGGGGCGGCGGCTTTGCCCTGAACAGTTCAGGGTTCGTCCTTGGGTTCACTGTGCAAAATAGACAGGAAAAGAAGACCCAAGCCCATAGGGAAGCATATTTATGTCAAGTCCATCTGTGATGGACTGATGAGAAATACCATGTAAGAAGCTGGGTGAGGAGTACAGGCCACATCTGAGTTCCACAGAACTTTCTCTTTTCTCACCAACTCCATTGGTTAAATCCAGTAAGATACAGGGTCTCCTGAGCCATTTACAGCGCAATCCGACGTAACTTTTTTGCCTATGTAACCAGTGGCCCAGCGAGAACGGGAGGCCCCAGAACGGAAAAGGGATTCAAATCCCCTCCAAAAGAGGAATTCAAAGGGGATTTGAATCCCTTTTCCGTTCTGGGGCCTCCCGTTCTCGCTGGGCCACTGGTTACATAGGCAAAAAAGTTACGTCGGATTGCGCTGTTAGTGCATGTAATAGAAGCATGTCTTTGGTTGTTGTTGTTTTTTAAGTGTGTGTGTTCACTGGAGACAATAGCCCCATGAGTTGCTTGATTTAAACTTAAAGAGTTTTTCTGACGTCCTTTATAAACTTTCTTGCCTGACTGAGGGAAGGAATGAGTGAGGACATTGGACAAAATGGGGATGTGTGGTAAGGGACTGCAGCAACGCACAGCCAATCTTCTCTTCTTTAGCGAGCCAACATAGTGACAGACGCACATGTCTCTCCTGATGAAGTGTGAGGGTCTCTAGTGACACTTATGTCACTGGAAAGGCCTATAACATGTACACTGTGATTTAATTTTATCTTAATGAAACAATATACATATAAAACTATCCATTAAATATAAAACAGTGAAGTAATTTGCAAATTTTCCTACGGCATAATAAATTAAGCATGGAGAGCACTAGGAATGCAATTTGCAGTCATTTATAATGCAGTATTTTATGTTAATAATTCAAAATCACATGCTATTTGGAGACACTTCTAATTAATGTATTTATGAAATAGTGAACTGTGACTGTTTTGGTTCCATTTAGCTAAACATTTCAACAGAATGTGCTTGTTGTTGATTTGTGTTTGCTTGATGGCACCAGCAAGCATCAAATGTACAACTGGGGAAAGTTGTGGGAGGTTGTGGACTTAAAAAAAAGGCACCATTACACTACGCTGATTGTACTAAAAGTGTATAGGGTGGAGGTGGGGAAGTGAGAAACTTGTCGCTAATTTGTTTAGAATATTAGAATGCAGAAAAGTTTGGTGAATGAATAATTAATTGGGAGAGAAGTTCAGGGTCTTGTTAAAGGCGCCCTTAAATATTAAGTACTTTTCGCATGGCAAATCTATACACTCTGACATTTCTCTAGAGTAGTCAATCATAGTGCATAGAACTGGTACATTTGGCTCCTTATTTTCACTGAGATCCTATTCAGCGCAAGCTCCAGACTAAATATTTATCAGTCTTCTTGCTTATCACAATTTTGAAAAGAGGGATTTGACAGACATACAGATATGATGAGGCAATGAACTAAGTTAGGCCTTGATGTTTCAGCTTGTCCTGTTTTGGTGATTAATAACTTGCCTTCAGGAACAAGATGCAAGTATAGGACATTACAACTTAAAAGGAAATGAAACCCTTTGATTTTCATAGAAAGCACTTGTACACACTTAAGTTGTGCAACACACCTGGTCCTGGTTCACACATACATCTTCATCTGGTAACTGCGACTTGCACATGTGCATGGACTATTGCAGATGTAACACCACAGATAGAACATTCATATCATCTTGAATGCAATGCTTTTCATGGAGTCTGTCCCCACATCAGTGGCATCATTAGGGGGGCGGAGTGCCCCCAGAAGGGGACGACGACACGCTATGGGGTGTGTGCACGAGCTGTCAATTCGGCAGCCTTCTCACTGGTGGTGCTGGCAAGAGGAATCGCCCGCCTGCACCGCTACGGGTCTGAAAACAGCCCAAAAACTGCTGGGGGTGCTTTTTCACATTTTCCCTGGCATGGGGCGGGGCTTGCGACATCACACCCTGGGGCGGGGCTTGTGACATCACATGAGGTGTCACGGCGCCCCCCCCGAGAGGCCTCTGCCTCTCAGTTGGAAGACATTAACAGCCCAATCCTACCCAAATCCCCACCGCTGATGCAGCCCAACTCACACACTGGTGGTTGCCATACTTTGTGCAGTCATTGGGCATATCTACAAGGCAGTTGTTGGCTATCCTTGTACAGCAAGTCCTTACTTAAAGTTGTTGATAGTTTCTTGGAAACTGTAACTTTAAGCGAAATGACTTATAATGAAACCAATTTTACCATAGGCTAATTAATATACATAAACAAACGTTTACGGCATATTTTTGGTCACAAAACTATAACCAAACTTCTAAATAAAGACTCAAAAGTCTTCTAATATTAAACATTGAAATCACCATTCTTAAGCAAAGGAATTTCAAATGGGCACTGCAGCATGAAACTGCTTAATTAGAATTTAACTTTGATTCTGTTGGTTCAGGCTTAAATCAAGACAACAGTTTCCTGTTACATTCAAGATAGGTGCCAATGAACTTAGCAGTGCTAAGAATATTTCATGGACACCTCCTGCTATTCACAGACTGTATTTTTTGAATGTCGTGATCATTTGGTCGCATTGTTTACATTTTTCTTCTTTTTCTCTAAACCCATGTACATATATACACATGCCAACTGACACACGCACGCACATGCAAACACACACAACATTACATGCATGATTTCATGCATCTGCTGAAATGGACTGTATTCCATGAAAGCTTATGCTACAATCAGTATATTAGTCTTTATGGTGCCAGAAGATTTTACTCAAGGAGGTTTTTGAGTGGGTTGATAAATAGTCTTGCCTCGTTTGGATTAAACTATGATATATCAATACTCTTTGTATGTTGACCCAGGAGGGCACAGTTGATGCTACTTAGAATATTACAATCCCTCTGCCATATGCATGTTGTCTAGCCTAGACTTCAACCCTATCACTTTTCAACAGATTGTTTTAGACAACAGATCTCATGGGCAGGGAATCTGCAATGCATATAAGCTTCCTTGCTCATTTAATACAAAGGAGTCCTAGACGTTGACCTTGTCTCTGGAATCCAGCTTGGCAGGGATGTAACATTGCAAAGACCTGCAAATCCCTTTTTAACAAGGCTACCTGAACCCAGTGGCCAAGTCTAAATAAATGAAAATGTAAAGATGCCCAACAGATCAGTTGCTGGGAAGGGGGGGGGGGAATGACAGCTCATGTCTACTCAGGAATACCATTTTTTTTTTTTTGCACAATAGCTAATCAGCTCTAAACCACTATGCGTTCTGGGGGTTCATTATTAAACCATAGAAAGGCTTTGTACTAAAAGAAATGCTTATCAAGAAAATATGCAGCTATCCAAAACTGACCCTTCCTTTCAAGGTGTACATTTTAACATTAGCAGTTAGAACCAGAACCAAATTATTTCAGATGTAGTCTGAAATGACCAAAAGATTTTAGTTACAAAGGAAATCCAGCCGATTGTCTACAAAGTTGCTGTGTGCATAGGATATTGCAATGTAGTGAAAGGAAGAAAATCAGATTTTGAAAAGGTGCTGTGCCAAAGAAAGATATGCAGTAGTAAGACTGGAGTCCTAAGCACACTTCCCTGGGAATAAGAACCATTGAACTCTGTGAGACTTACTTCCAAGTAAATATGCTTGGAATGGCACTACAAGTAACATTATCCCCTTGAGTGATCTTCTGCATTCTGCTTCAGGATATTGTTTTTTTCCCCTTTACCCAAGGATCAGTGTGTGAATAATGAATGGAAGAAGGGAATTAAATCAATTAGATGAAAATTTGGGAACAGACTAACTTGGCTGCAACCCTAGATGTCATTAAGATTTAAAGAAGGATGATGCTCACCATGCAAGGAAGATACTAGTTAGCATCGTCTCCTGCATTCCTGCACTCAGACACTCCTAGGAATGTTTGCCAGGAGTACACCTGACTGAATTTTAATGGCACCTAGAGTCAAACAACAGGGTGAGGTTGAAAGCACGATTCTCTGATAGGCTTCATTTTTTCTTTGATTGCAGCTGGATTGGGGCCTTTCCACAGATTGGGACAACCCCTCTGGTCCTGATCCATGGGCCCCATGATCCAGCTATTATTATGCCACAGGATGTGGCGATCAGTGGCGTTCTTTCATGGGGGGAGCTGGTGTGTTCCACCCCAAGCGCCGAGTGGGCGCAGGGGCGCGGCAGCCGGGCTCGGGACTGCGCAGAGCGGCGCGGCACTGGAGCCCGGTTGGCGCCCCCCCAGCAGCGCGCCCACTCGGCGCGTCCCCGGCCTCCAAAGGCTCCGCTCCGAGGCCGGAGATAAGCCCTCCTTAGAGCGACCGCCCAGTTCGGCGGTCGAGGGCTTTATGAGAAGTCCGAACGCATCGCCGGCTTGTATATAGGTTTTGCGCATGCGCAGAACCTTTCTGAGGGCAAACGGGCAGCCCGTTTGCCCTCAGAAAGGTTCTGCGCATGCGCGAAACCCATATACAAGCCGGCGATGCGTTCGGACTTCTCATAAAGCTCTCGACCGCCGAACTGGGCGGTCGCTTTGAGGAGGGCTTGTCCCCAGCCTCGGAGCGGAGCCTCCGGAAGCCAGGGATGCGCCAAGTGGGCGCTCAGCCCCGAGCCCAGCTGCTTGGGGGGGGCGCTCCAACCCCCGCCCCCCGGGCACCGGGAGAGCTGGGAACGCCACTGGTGGCGATGGCACCTAGTCTGGATGCCTATAAAAGGGGATTAGACAGATTTATGAAGGAAAAGTCCATCACAGGTTGCAAGCCATGATGGGTATATGCAACCTCCTGGTTTTAGTAGTAGGCTATCTCAATGCCAGATGCAAGGAAGTGGCAACAGGATGCAGGTATCTTGTGGTCTTGTGTGTTCCCTGAGGCATCCGGTGAACCACTGTGAGATACAGGAAGCTGGACTAGATGGGTCTTTGGGCCTGATCCAGCAGGGCTCTTCTTATGTTCTTATTTACCCCAGACAAAAGCTCCCATTGGTGCCAGTAATGTATGTGGAAGAAGATACAACCTGAAGTTTCCATAGATGTTGCCAAGCTGCAATGAGATTCCACTAAAATTCAGTTTCCAAGAAAGCCGTGTTTTCTTGTCAGTAATTAACCCTTTTACTGAAATTTAGCAAATCTGTGGCTGAAAAAAATCTTTCTTTTCATTGGAATACTGGAGGTGAGATTACCATAAAGGCAGCTCATACAGTGTTTGAGTTCCAGCAAAGCACCATCCCAAACACTCAGTTTATACAGATTTGTGTGAAACGTGCATGGATATAGTGGTTTGGGAATGGATTGCTGAATATCTTGTTTTTCTCTATTAAAACCTGAATGAATAGGAAATATTTGCAATAAACATTTTTTTTTCATATCCAACAGATTTAGATAGCACAAATCCATTTTCTTTACATTTGGTCGCTATCAAACTATTTGGAGTGTTACTTTATTGTCATGTACCTCATGATAAGGTATCTCATGAAGGACTTCCTATGTTATCTCTTCCGTAATTTGTACATGAGGGCTATGAGATAAGATCTTGTTGGAAGTGGAGTTAGGAGAATATGTTGCTTTTTGAAAAAGTTTTTGAAAAAAATAAAATATCTGGACAAGAAAACATTTCCTTGTATGGCTACTTTTGCTGTGGCAGAAATTCAGGTCAGGCCACCACAAATGACGCTTGCTTAACAGGGTATTTTAACTGTTTTCAACTGATTGTTGTTTTATAATGTTTTATTGCTGCAACAATAACCTGTTTTATAGAACTCATTCTTGCTTTTCTCCACTAGCGGTTATTGCCGTGGAAGATAAATGTAGCTTTTTTTTTCTTTTGTAATTTGTAGTGGAAGCTACTGAAATGTATCTCAAATCTGGAAACAGAGCCATGTGGAATACTTGAGGTGCGAATGTGTTCCCTAACCCTGTACAGCTCTAAGTGCTTAGTGATGAGGGAATTGTTATTCTGACTCAAGGTGAGATAACTTTATTAATTGGAACTTAAGTTAAGCAGAGTTTATGTGATAGATGACCCAACATGTTTGAAGGGAAGAGGCAAGCGTGCACAAAAGTTAAGCAAACTGTCCTCAGATAAGAGATACTCCATGGTTATTATGTATTATAGTCGTCTTTATTCAGGCCGTCACAGCTGAAATAACTGGATCTTATTTCAGGTACAGGTTAATGGGACAATTAGTAAAAGACATCACTCTTGCATGCTGTGCAGAAATGGATGGTTCCTGTCTCCCAGCTACCTGTTCAACACTGCTAGTGTAACCTCTTCCCATGCCTGTAGACATGTAAAGGAGAAGATGAATTAACTGGAACTGAATCCATCCATTTGTAGCTTCTTTTGGGGGTTAGTCTGGGATGAATTCATTTAGATGCAATTGTAACTCACGCTTAGATAAAATAGATTAGCAGTATGCACGGTGGTAGTGAGTACACCTTCCACTTGTTGCTCTAAAGTCTATTTGAAGCACAAATGACTGGAAAAGCAAGCACCAGCCTGTTATCTCTCTCCTGTAGCAATAGAAAAAACCTGGGTGGCCTTAACCAAGACCTGCCTAGCCATGAAGCAATTGATGCAGCTTGCATCAGGGTGGGTGGCAGGAGGAGAGGCAGATTGGGAGTGTCCTTCACCCTAAGTCTGCTACCGCCTCCTGCTAGGTTGCTGTGGACACAAGCCACATTGCTCTACTTAGTGAGTGGGAAGTGGATCATCGGCTGAATGTGGCGGGGGGAGGGCGGTGACGGGGAGGGGGTGGGTGGATTGGGTCCAGAAGGGAACAGGATCAGCGGTGCTGGCGTACACCATATCCTATCCCCCTTCCCTGGCCTGATCCACCAACAAGGGTCATGGTGGATTTTCTCCAGCAATATTGCTAATGCATGTCTGGGTTGACCCGTTGCAGCTGCTGGGATTTACCCTGGAGCAACGGGAGAAATGTCCCCTTACCTGACAAGACCTCTAGCAGCCGAAATTCCCCTGTGAGATGCAGTGTAGCCCATGCTGGTGCCACTACATCACTGTGCAAGGATTTAGTTAGGATTGGGCTGTGAACCTTGGACTTTTGGCATGCCCCCCTACCCCAAACAAAAGCAACGCTTCAGTTTTGAGATCTGGAACATTGCCACTATGAGAAAATGGATGCACTATATGTAAGGTAAAGTCAACAACAACAAGATAAAACTTGGAAAACTGGTCTTTAATTGGAATGCATTTGTATGCAAACTTTGAGTGTGGGTCCATAATACTGTGATTTAATTTTGTTTTATTTATCAAAAAACTGAACTACAGTCTCTGACAGCGCAATCCACCGTAAGGATTTGGCCGGTGGCCCAGGGCCGCCTGCTAGATCCTGTGCACCAATGGCTGTTTTGCCGCCGGGCCGGAGGTATACTCAGGGAAGGGGATGCAGCGTCCCCTTCCCCAGGTGTAACTGCAGGCCGGCCCGACCGGCCTCCTTGGATTTCCACCAGCTAAATAGCTGGCGGAAATTGGAAGAGGCTGTGTAACAGCCTAGCTGCCCGGTGGGGGCCGGGATATGGCTGAGGCCATCCCCCTCCCGGGCTGGCTGGGCCAATGGCCCCGCTCCCTCGCCTGCTGAAATGCCCTTGCTGGATCCCAACTTACCTCGTCCGGCGGCCGCTTACCTTGTCCGGCGGCCGCACTTTTATAAAGCTAAAAGTGTCCTTAGCTTTATAACTATGCTTAGTATAGGTGGCTAGACTCCATTTTTCCATTACCCAAATCCCTTTGTTTCTACTCTGTCGCTCCCAATAAGCCCATCACTTTTATTAAGTTTTAACACAAATATAAATAGAGACTACTTTGAAGACTACTCATTCCACCCTCTCTCTAGTCCACAACTTTTACAAATTATATATATTAAGTGCAAAGTTATTTGTAGATTAAATTTGAAGTAAAATAAACTCTTAAAAAGAATTTAGCAAAGGAATGCAATGTTACCTAAGCAAGAAATATTATTAAGAAGGAAGAACTAAAGGGAGGACACACTCTGTTGCTGAAGCTGGACAATCAGAATAACAGCAAAAATAAACGTGTTACTTGGGACACAATCCTGCCTAACAATAGGCCAGCGGAGTGCGCGCTCCACTGGCCTAAGGAGTAGCAAATGTGCTGGAAAGCACATTTGCGGCTCTTCTAGAGTAAGCAGCCCCGGCGCAGACACCGACACCACTTACTGTGCCGCAGGACCGACTCCACACTGGCCGCCTCAGGTAAGTCCTGTGCTGGGTGGGGGCAGGGTGGGCAGGGGCAGCGAAGGAGGGGGACCATTGGCCAGCCTGGGCTGGGAGGGGTTGTGGATATCAGCACTGATATCCTGTGCTCTGTCGCAGCCTGGGTTGGCCTTAACACGAGAACATGAAAAGCCCTGCTGGATCAGGCCAAAGGCCCATCTAGTCCAGCTTCCTGTATCTCACAGTGGCCCCACCAGATGCCTCAGAGAGCGCGCAAGACAACACGGCCTCCTTGGTTGTGCACCAGCTAAAGAGCTGGTGCACATCCGAGGAGGCCCACCATTGCGGTCCACGTCGCTTACTCCAGGGGAAGGGGACGAATGTCCTCATCTCCCAAGGTGAGCCTGGGCTGCGCCGGTGCAGGCTGCAATGCGCTTAGGGTGCAGCGGCCAGCCATTTTGGTCGGTCATGCATACTTGCGCTGGATTGGGCTGTTAATAAAATTAAGAACAAGTTGTCTAAAGATGATTTGTAATCATGGATGACCATTTTATTAAGAAGTTAGTGGCCTGAGGCAAAAGCAAACTGTTCCCTTAATCTGCCAGAAGAACTACTTTCGTAGGAATTATATACAACAGAATGCTTTGGAATCTGTGATAAGCACAATTGAAATTTGGACCATCACTGTCTGTGACATCTTGATTTGATTAAAATTGGATGGATTGTACCTAGTTTAAAATGGATGATGTGCTCTTCCTTCACTGCCCTCCCCGCCAGCCTGCATATAGATTTTTACAATACGAACATCCGCTAGGTTGTGCTTCTGCATTCCAAATGGCCTCCATTTTTTACAGTTAAAAGGAAACTGTACTAACAGTGTTTTCTTTTTCTTCCCATGATAAAGAAGTGAAAGGTATAGTCCTGTGAATGCAATAACTGCAGCTACACAATGTGGTAGTGCAAACAGTGGCTGGAAAGAAAATAAGTATTCATCAGCGTCTTTAAGAAGGCAATTGTTTGAGGTAACCTAAAGGAGACTGTATTCATTGAATTGGGATGGAATCCTTTGTGATTGGTTAGGAGTGCTACCCAAAGAAAGAAGCGGTGTCAAAAGAAGGTCCACCGATGCACATAGATTTATTTCTGCGGATGGAATATCAGCGCAAAACACAAAGTCTCCATTGTAGTTGTCCTACAAACGCATCAGGATCTAGTCTCTCTGAAACTTTCCACCGCATGTACGGAGTGAAAGGAAGTGTAGAACCAAATGTTGATATACATTGGCTGCTGGAGTAGCAAAGTTTAAAACAAATTATAGAGACATGCAATCAAGTCTATGCAGCCAGAAATTCAGATGAGAAAATGGTGTGGAAGATGAAAGGCAATTCACTGTAGCATTGATTGCTTCAGCTTTCGGGAGTGAAGGGGGCACTCTGATTTTTCAAGCACAATTGTCATGTGGCTAGTCGGCCGACATTAGGATAAACTGTTTAGATTTTACTGTTTTTGCAGACCATTCTGTTCCATTCTTCTTTGTTCTAGTCTAGTTTTTCTAGACTTATTTCACAGAGTGTATTCTAGTTTCTAGAACACACTGGGGTCTTTAATGGGGTCTTGTCATCTTGCTTGATGGCTTTAGATTTCCATAGGTTATTGGAGATTGGCTCACGTTGTTCAGTCGTTAAGTTGTGTCCGACTCTTCGTGATCCCATGAACCATATCCTGCCAGGCCTTCCTGTCCTCCACTATCTTCCTGAGTTCGCTCATTTTCATGTTCGTTGCATCGGTGATGCTGTCTAACCATCTCATCCTTTGCCTTCAATCTTTCCCAGCATAGCTGAAGCTTTTATTTTCTTTCCCTTGTGCAGCTGGCTGGCTCTTGAAAAACCAGTTCAAATGACATACCTGTCAGGAGTAATTGGAGCTGTCAAATAAAATATATTATTTTCTATGAAAAGGCAGCACAAAGCAGAAAAGAGCCTGAATTAAGACGCATTCACTTTTCCTACAAAGGGGCCTCCCTCTTCTCTATTGAAAAGTAATTTTTAGTAACATGAAAGTGCAACTTTTAAAACCTGTGTTATGGCTTCTTTGCAGGCATAATTGGCAGCAGCATCTCTCCAGCGTTTCAGGTAGGGGTCTTCCCTGGCCAGGGATTGATCCTGAATCCCTCTGCACGCAAAGCATGTACTCCTCCAGTGAGCTGTGAACCCAACCCACATTCTTCCCTCGTAATGCTCTCTACTAGTGGTTGAAAACTCCATGTTTCCCTTTTAACATCCACTTCAACCCTCGGAACTGAACTTCCACATCAGGAATAAGCAACTGGGGCTCAATCCAGTCCCCAGGGACTCTCCTTTATCCACCTTAGCCACTTGCTCCTGACACAGACAAAGGATTCTTTGATTCCCTCTACCGTAGCACAAACTGTAACAACGTCCTCCCCTTGTGCAGCTCAGCTGCTAATTCCTGGGTGCCAGAATTGAGATGCAGGCAAATTAGAGCAGGTAGCCAAGGTGCATGGTAAGAGTACTGTATGTTCCAAAACATATGTTGCTTTGACATGGGAGAAGACAGTGCTAAAGACAGTGCTTATTCCTTTTGTCTGGCCCTCAGCTCTTGCTAGGTCCAAAATTCAGTCCTTATTAAAAATTAGTTGCTGACCAAAAATAAATATGCATGGGACATCTTCTCGTCTTCAAGTTCACACTGGGAAATAACTGGGGATTGGTAATAGAGAATAGTGCTGGTGCCAGATTGCTGGGGGGTCCTGGGTCAGAGTCTCTGCCTGATGGCACTTTGGATGCTGCCACTGCCACCAGGATTGAGGAGTTCAGAGGTTGACCCAACCAGGGGGACCCTCTGCAGGGCATACGTCTTTGGCCTGTCCCCAACTTGATCAACCTTTGACAACACCCCAATGGGGGGAGGGAGGGAGGGAGGGAGGGGGAGAGAGAGAGAGAGAGAGAGGCCACAGACCACGTATTGCTGGAAAAATGACAACTACAGGCTCTAATGTGGGAGGAGAAATGGGAATTTTAAGGAAGTATGATGGCATCTTGTCTTTAAGAGAAACTATGGTGACAAATTAAAACAGCATAAAATGGGCAGCATAATATGGAAGCATATAAACAAATATTGGAGGGAAATTGTGTGATGTACTGTACATATGATGAACAAGAAGCAGAAAAGCATGCATATGAAACAGCAGGAAAGCATGCATATGAAACACTAAGGTATCCAAGAGGTTTTAGATTGTATGTCACTGTTTGAGGGGGGGAAATAACATCACTTAATATGCAGGCAAAGTAAAGTCAGTCCTCAATGGGAACTATAAGCAATGATGCTTGTTATAATGTGGTTCAAAGGTGTTACAATCTGGCACCAAAATCAATGATCACATATAGCTCTTCCAAGCATATTGACCCATTGACATCTACGGGTACTTTGCTGGTTGCACTAGAAGCAGCTGATGGCAATAATTGTATGGAAAGCTTCAACTGCATGTGCAGATTTTTTGCATACATGGATACAGACGCAACCCAAGGCAAAAAAAAAAATGGTGGGAAAAGTACCACTGAATAATTATGTACTGCCCTTTTGGAACCACATCTACCACCATGGGCAAGTCCCCCCCCCCCCCCACACACATAATAGTAAAGCCAGCCCTGCATAGACTTGGATCTTTCTTTGGCATCATGGCCATAGCATTTAGAACCTAAGAAGTTTAAGTCTCCATTTATACTGATTTATGGCCCAATCTTATGGGGCCTCATGGTGGTGGATCTCACGATACACCATCATAAAGCCCAAGGCGCTGGCACGAAAGCCACACTGCCACCACACACATCAAGACCACTGGTGCAAATAGCCAGAGACCCTGCATACAGGACAGTGGCTCCCAGTCACCCCACCAGAACAGGTAGGGTTGCTTGGGGGTAGTTTGTAGTGGGGAGTGGGCTGGGCAGGGGGAAGGAGGGGGATGATCTCAGTGGCAGTGGCGCATGCCAAGATCGTATTCCATTTCCCACCTCGAAATGCCCCCTGAGTCTCCTTGAACATACATCAGCAAAATAGCTAGTGTAGGTCCAAGGAGATCCATTGGAGGCCAGGCTACCTACAAGGAGGTAAGAAAAGCAACATTTAGAATTGAAGGTAAAACGCTTTAAATTGTATTAACATGGTGAAGTGTATTTTCACAAAAGATGCTTCTGTTCCATACACCCTGCTAACAATGACTTGGATCCATAAGCACCGTTGCACGAGTGGGAAGCACTTCTGCTCTGGCAAGGCAGGCTCCCTGACTTCAAGTTCATATTGGGATGTCCCCTGCCCATTGCAGTCCACTGATCGGACTCAGGAAGTGGGCACGATCGCCAGCACTGGTGCATGCTATAGCCTATCCTCCCTCCTGGGCCTTATTCGCCAACATGGATCAACGCGGACTTGCACCAGCAATATTGCTGGTGATGGTCCAAGTTGACCCATTGCGCAGGCTTGGGCTTTCCAAGCCCCTTACCCCGCAAATGCTCCTTACCCCAAGAAGACTTTCCGCCTGCAAAACTCCCCCGCTGGGATGCAGCATACCCCATGCCAGCACTGCTGCATTGGTGCGGGAAAGTTTAGGTAGGATTGGGCTGCTAGTTTACATCACAAAAAGAAATAAATGTTTCAACTTATTTGCAGACCTCCAGAACCTAACCTAAACTTAAGGGGCTACCTATATTATTTTTTCTAAAACACTTTCAAAACAAAGCACTGTACCATAAATACAGTTAAAGCCTGCCTTGCCTGCAGGTTTAGAATTTAATGTAAACTCTCATTGTAGAATCCACCACCTTATTCTGAGTTAACAGATTAACAGCGCAATCCTGTCTAGATTTTTGACCGGAGGAGCGCTGCTCCACCAGTCTAGGGTGTTGTATATGTGCCATGAAGCATGTTTGGGGCACCCAGTGAGTAGGCAGTGCCGATGCGAAGCTAGCGCCACTCCCCCTCCCCAGATCCTGAGGAGCGCCTGCCAGGGAAGGTAGGCAGCAGAGGGGCAGTGGGAGGATGGACTGGGGGGGGCGGGTTCTAGGAGAGGGGGGATTGGTTGGCTGGGTCCACGAAGGGGGAGTGGCGGCAGCTCTGCTGAGATCCTATCCCCTTCCCGGGCTTGCCCAGGGTCACACTACTTGCTCAAATGTGTGCCAGCAAAATAGCTGGCACACATTTGAGTAGACCCATCGGGGCATCTGGGGCTCTACCTTGTCCCCTTTACCCCAAGGAATCCTCCAGCTTCACCAGTGCTGGGTCCTATCTGGCAAGGATGTGGCACGGGCTCTATGTCTGCACAGCAGCTAGATTGGACTGTAACTCAGATTAGTCTCTGTGTGTTCAATAGACACTCTTCAAATTCCTGTGTAGAAAGTACTGTTTATCCATTATTACAATTTTTGTAGTGCTTAGGTAAAAACACGACAGTATTCTTTCACAAATACCTACTTTTCTGATGGTTTCAGTGGTGTGGACTGGTCAGGTTCCTCAAACCTAAAACGTGAATGCCCAAATTTTAACTTGCATGCATAATTCTGAATTGTGGTTAAAATATCCTTAGATCTGCACACGTAGGTACTGTATTTCCGACATTACATATGAGACTCAGGGTTTTCTAGTCTGACTGCACAATCTCTTGTATTCATGCTTGACATCCCCTCAGCTTTCAGCTTGTTACAACAAGAACCATAGCGAGAGGCTAACAGAAGCAATAAGGTGTTGTCCTCCCCTCACCCTGGTTAATATAGTTTTCTTCATTTCTATACGGTATTTAATCACTTTTGAATACCTTGGTTATTAGCTGTTTCAGAGGCTGCACGACTCCATACTCCAGAGTAGTCCAAATGAGGTAGACAGAGATAACTTCAGGTGAGATGATGGTTGAAGATCTCAGCCTGATCTGAATGACAGGATGATGAAAAGTACACTGGGTCTATCCAGAGACTGCCTGCAAGCCAGACGAGAGATAAAGGCCTGCCAATTTATCCATTACCTTCTAGCATAATAACAATGGCCTATTGAGATGCACATAGTCTGTGGGAATTTAGAGCACATCTGGTTAGACCCAATCTGCTTAGCCTCTGGCGCACTCTGGTTCAAGCACGCTCCCATTAGACAGTAACGCGTTCCTGTTGCTGCTGTCTTTCAAAGCTAGCCTTTACTCTGTATGCTGACATGAGGTAACATGGGGAAACAGAGCTCTCTCTAGTCGGTCCTATAAACAATGCATTAGCAGGTGACCAGTATTATGGTTTTTACACATGATTAAAGATGGTCATTGTCAAGGATATTATCTCCTTTTCAGCCTCTCTTTCAGGATTGGAATTGCATGGAATACAACAGAATTATCCAAAAGTGTCTTGTTTGTATACGTACATGTTTTCCATACTGTAGCTGCTAAGCAGGCTGTCCCCTTTTCATTTTGGTGTGGGGCTCCATATGCCCCATGGTGATGATGTAAGGATACCAAAAATTGTAGCTTGAGTTGCTTGGTTTTGAATGTTCTCTCTTCTTGACAATTAGATTTTTCCAGTGTTTGCCTAAACAATGTAATAATGTTTTGTTGTCACAGGATCTTGTCATTTTTGTGTGTATTCAAGTGCACAATATAGACAAGTGAAGATAAGTTCACAATGTAATATTCTAGACAAATATTTCCAGGTCTTGCATACCGAAGAAAAATATGATGAAGTCAATTGTTCCCTTTGGAACTCTGCAGAGCTCTTGTTGCTATTTCCCCTCCCCCACTCTTGCTTTCCTTTGCATATAGTTTAGCTGCATATAGAACATTCAAGGCAATGTGCAACACACCAATTTAAAATAAAGCCCATAAAACCATAAAAGTTAATCAACAACACACAGATATTTAAAAAGTAATAATTTTAAAGGAGAAACAATTAACAACAAAGAAATAATCCAGCAGCAAATAGCAAGCATATTTCATCAGTAACCATTTGCAAAAGACTTGCTAAGTTGAAATAATTTTCACTTGTCAGAGAAAGCAAGGAAGGATTTGCAGCCAAGCAAATCTAGATCAGTGTGCTATTCAGCTGTATGGGTACCATTACTGAAAAGGACTTCTTTTGTTTGCTCACTAATTGCTCACTCTGGAAAAGAACAGGACTCTCCCAACAGACCTGAGGGAGGACCATATGGTCAAAGACTCTTGCTACCCAGGCTGTTTAGGGCTTTAAAGATTACCAGCATCTCAAACTGGGTATAGAAACAAACCAGAAGTCACTGCACTTGAGCGAGAAGAATTGCTATTTGTATGTGCTTTGTGCAGAAGTGTCGGGCGCCCTCCCGGCGCCTGGCACGTGGAGGCGGGGCCTGCGTTGTGTGACGTCGACGCGCCCCCCGCCCGTTTTCCGCTCATTTCGGAGCGTAACGGGCTCCAGGGAGGGTGGGCAGGCCGACATGACGTCAGTGACTGTCCCGCCCTCCCACCCGAGCGCCTGGTTCGAGTGAACCATGCGCTCCACCGTGGTTACGTCTCTGGCTTTGTGTCACAGAGACCTGCTTCTGGATCTTCTTAAAGGGTAGCCCTGCATAGAGTGTACTGCAGTCATCTAATCAACACCCCACATCTTAGTACAGTACATTCATTGTCAGTGTAGAAAGATTTATTTTCCTTTAGACATAAGCAGAACCAACAGATACCATACTGACTTTCTTTTTACCCAAGTCAAGTACCCACAAGGGAGCCATTAAATTTACATATACAGTGCACGCCACTTTACAATGGGTTCGCTATACGATCAAATCACTTTACGATAGACTACTTTCCATAGTAAAACAATGTTCATTATACAATCAGTTATTCACTTTACCATGGCTCACAATTGCCACCAACAGGACCTCATGGGTGATAGAGAAGCCAATCAGCATCCGTTTAGTAGCATCGCAGCCAACAGCAGTGTTTTTAACATTGTGGCTGTGTGTATGGAGGGAAGGATACAGCCTTGTAATTTTTGTTTTATAATTACAACATTGTATAAACTGATAATCATGGCCCCAGCGCAATAGACACCTTTTAAAATAACCTTTTATAAAGGGAAATAGCGTAGTTCTGTGGCAGAAACTTCAACTTCCGAGGTCTTGGAATGAACTGGCAAAAAAACAATGTGTTATTGGGTTCACATTACAATATTTTCACAATACAATGGTGTCTCCAGAATGGATCGCCATTGTAAAGTGGGGAATCCACTGTATTTTCACCAGTTAATTTCACCAGTTAATTCCTGGGTGACCTTGGGCCAGTCACTATCTCTCAGCCCCACCTACCTCACAGGGTTGTTGTGAAGACAAAAAGGAGGGGAGGAAATATGTACACCACTCTGAGCTCCTTGGAGGAAGGGTGGTATAAAAATGTGAAAAATAAATAAATAAATAAATTTTCAGAATAGTTATTATTATTGCCAGAAAGTGTATTTAGTACATTGATACGTTGCTATTATGGTTGATCCTCTGATCTTAGGTCAACTTTACAAGAACACTTGTTGCATTCCTTGCATTTATAATTCAGTTGAAAAACATATTGTATATGGTTTATAACTGAATAGACAAGATGACTAGATGGAGGGATATGTGTTGTGTATATAATAGAAAATCACTCTGCAAAAAATCTATACCTTTTAAGGCTAAATGATGTTCTCACCTGCTCCCAGTTCCTTTTTCTCAAGTATACTGTGCTTGTCTAACCTGTATAAACTAGCATACATTTGAATATTTTCAGGTTTTGGTTTTTCCATTGCTGAAAGAAGTGGGGTCAGGAGAAGGTGAATACAGTGAACTTATAATGCAGAACATAATGCAGAAAATAATGCAGAACAGGACAGAAAAACACTTTCCTTTGTGCTTTATGCTTGTGCGAAATGTCATCCTTTTCACGAGAAATAGAATTTTTAGTACTTCTGTCATAAAGGCTCCATTCGGATAGCTCTTACCTTTGGGTTCAAGTCTCTCTCTGGGACATGGACCCCCTGGGCCTGCAGGCACCGCAGTGCAGCGTTGGAGGGAGCGCTGCATTATCAGAGGAGCTGTCCTTCAGAGGAGAAATCAGCTGTCCCTGCTGCCTCATGCTGGCTGCGATCCAAGTGGAAATGTTTGATCCCCTGATGGCACTGTGGAAGAAGTACTTTCAGTAACCACTGCATCTGGGCTGACATAATATCCAAAGCTGACAGCATTTAAAATGTCTAAAACACATTATGGTCTAGCTACCAGTTCCTAATGGCCACAATAATGGGATGCTTTGTTGATATAGTTCTTTGGGAGATAGGATCTGGCATGTGCCATCACCGCCAGATCCACCCCCTCCCGCAGCCTCCCCAACCCCCATTCCTCTCCCCTCCCCACCCCAGTTCCACCCTACTCTGCCATCTTACTTGCCTTGGTGGATTCTTCTGGGTCCACAGACTCAGGCAGGATGTGGGCAGTGTGTTACTTAGTGTGCTGCAGGAGTGTGCTTTACAGGGCCATGGCGGTGTGGATCTGAAGCCACAGCCACTTTGTAGGGCTGCTCGGACTAGCACTATCTTTGTGCCATCGCTGGGCCTTTTGTGAGAGTGGAATACTCATTCCACTGTCTCAAAAGGCCCATAGGACTGGGCCATCAGTCATGCAATCCTGCATCTGCCATCTGAAGTGATACAATCCAGGAACACTTTTACCACATGATCTTTTGTGCCAGCTAGCTCCTAATACTGAGATCAGAGTAAATTCCTTTTCTACATTTTCAGAAGACAGAAAGGGGACATGATAATATGTGTTGCTATGAAGTGGAGGAAAGAAAATTCCCGGTACCCTAAAATGATCTGGAAATAACTTTTTCCCCCAAAAGCATAAGCTTAAGAAATCTGTGGCTGAATCTAATTTAAACACTTTTCTTTCAGCTGTACTGAAAGTTACCAAGTTCTGGAGGAGCATGGGTATCACATCAGCCTAAATGGTGAATGAATTAGAATTATATACCACTGGAATTTAAATGGATTTACAGCTTATATCCAAGTAATGCGAAGAGCAAATACATTTAGGAGTACATTTCAAGATACTGCTCTAAGATCTAAATGATCCATTCTAGGAAACGGAGTGCAACTGATAGTTTGAAGGAAGGCTTCCATCCACAGCAGGGTAGAATTCCATTGCTGTATCCCCACAGTAAACTATTGGGAACTCTGCTACAGAAAAATGTATATCTTCAAAAATGACTTCAAATATGCACGATCACGTCTGTTGCAGAAAGTGGAAGTCTTCGCTGAGCACAATTGAATTTGTGAAAGTCATTATGGTGATAATTCAACGTCACTGCCTTGAAAAGTCACTAGGGAACCATGCTATTGAAAGATGCAAGAGGCAGTGTCATTGTTCTCCGTTTAAGGGCTAGCTGGCACAAAAGATGATGTAGTAAAATGTTTCCTGGATTTGTACCACTTCAGATTGCAGGTGTGATTAAATACTGTGCCATAGATACTAAAAAAATACTATCTACATGCAGGGATCAAGAATTCAGGGAGAAGCGAGGTTTTGGTCCAAGTCTCCAAAGAAATGGCATTGCTGGAGGGGGTGCAGCACCGTAAGTGGTGCAAGGTACTGCACTGCGCCTTGCAAATCGATGTAACGTGGCCCCTCCCACTTGTCCCCAGAGTCATTCCGGCGGCAAAGGCAAAAGTGTGAAGTGGGAGGGGCCGCATTACACTGGTTTGCAAGGCACAGTGCAGTGCCTTGCACCACTTACGGAGCCGCACCCCCTCCAACAATGCCTCTGCTCCAAATAAGCAACATGGTGGGAAAAATACACAGATATTTTGTTTTTCAAGGAATTGGAAGATAGTTAGGGGCAGTGATCAATCCAAGGAGGAAGAAAAATATTAAGAAAAAGTTGGGATCAATTGGCTATTGGGAATCACAGCACATGCGAGTGTGGCATTGCAAGAACGCCCCTGATAAGACACTTGCCCTAGATAAATATCTAACACAATTCATAAAGCACTCATTGACCACATGGTTCTGCTATGATGGTCATTAGAATGTGAGCAACTCTAAACTCCAGTTTGGCTTGGGAGCTACCCAGTCAAGGAGCTACCCAGTCTCTGGCTACAATATATGACACCTGTTGGGCCTGTACACGGAGAGTAAGCTGGTAGTGGGCATCTGCTGGCACATTCATGGGATGGTGGTGGTGGTGGTGACGGTGGCATAAAAGTGGGTTCAACCTCAACCCATATACAGGAATATAATAGTAGTAGGATATGTAACCAGAAGCCCTGTAAATGTAAAGGTGCCTGCACTGCACTGACTCACCAAGCAAGGCCCTAAGGATCTCAGAATCATCAGCAAGAAGCCTGGTCCCAGGAATCCTCCCACTTAGGCTGGCAGTGCTCTGCAACTTTGTTCAACTTTATTTGCTGAAATTGGATTGAGTCAGTGATTCTGCAGTGGTTAAGTGGGTAGTGGCAACCCAACTCCAGTCTTTCCTGGATGAAACTAATTATCCTGATCTTTTCCATTCTGAGTTTAGGCCCAGTTTTGTTGTTCTAGACAGTTGTTCTAGAAGACAGCTAAACAGGGAGAGTGAACCCCTGGTAGTTCTGCTGGACCTCTCAGCAGACTTTGATACTGTTGACCATGGTACCTTCCTTATGAAGGTCCCTCTCATGATGACCCTGCCCAGGGAAGGACCTTACTCAGGGCATTATACTATATGATGCCCTGAGTAAGGTCCTCATACCTCTTCTATCTGGACATACAATATTCCCTGACCAATCTTTACAGGGATTATGGTGTCTATGTTTCCCCCAAAGGGTGTGAACTGTTCCTATTTGATCTGCAAAGGGGGCTGTGGGATTTTATAGCTAGCAGGTGGGGAGAGGGTTACTAAGGTGCGCTAGTCTCCTCTTGTGGCAGATACAGTGCAGTTGGGATGGGAAAAGAGACAGGGGGTGGAAAACTGGTGAGCACCTTGAGGCAACAGAAGGGGGATTGAGATGCTTCCAGAACTAAACCTTACGACTAATTGGCTTGAGGGGAAGGGCATGCTGTGACCTGATAGCCTTGCTCAGCCAAGTTGGCTGGATTTGGGCTGATGATGCTAAGGGCCTCCTGAGCCCACAAAAGAGTTCTGATGGTGAAAATCCAGGACCCGAATAGAGCCAAGATTGTGTTGCTTGTATAAAATGAAGGTGGGAATGGAAATTTCCTGGTTCCTCTAATCAGGTCTATACTGGGGTGGGATGAGGGTATAATGTTCTATCAACAGACCAGATGTGTATTTTGTAAAATTGTTGCCCTTACGTGTACATCTGCGTCTGTATATTTTGGGGGTGTGGAAGCAACAAGCACCTACTCTGGCCTGGGAGAGGACAACCCCTAAGCGCACACACGCATTTATGTGGCAGTATTGGCAGAAGCATTTGCTAGTCCACTGTCTGTGAACATTGTGGGTTTGAGCTCTGAGATTTCGTATGAGCTGAAGCTGCATTTGTCCTTCTAACATCTCCCTGCTTTTAAAACGAAGAGAATGTGCCGAGAATACAGCACAGAAAACCTAGAACGGCCCCCGTAGAGCAGAGCTGTGTCCTTCGATCTTCTGTGATATTGCCATGTATTCTTTTTTCATGCTCAAATGCTCATTTGTCCTTTGAGACGACATGCCCTTGCAAAAAGGTATATGCAAGAATAGTGGCGGGTGGGCAGCTGTGTGTGTCTGTGTGCAGGGAGCCCTTTGTATAGTATTCTTTTTAAATAACAGACTGAGAAAAGGGAGTGATGAGTCTCTTAAGGAAACATAAACACTGTGTACTCATTAGGAGGCTCATTATAAATAAAGTGGAGAGAAGGTGCCCTAAGAGCAAGCTCTTTCGCGGGCGTTTATTAGGACAAAGAGCTTCTTTAATAGGGCAGCCGAAAAGCACTCTGCCGCAATCATTAATAAACATTACCACTTTTACTGACTTCTTGGGAACAACTTTGTCCTTTTTCGTATCTTTGTTTTAAAGGGGCAGGCACCTCTTTCCTGTGTTGTGTTAGACATAGCGTCAAAATCTGCAACGCTTTTGCCAAAGTCCCCACTTCAAACTACTGTATGACACTGTGACCTTGAATGAAGACGTTGGGATGACCTGGTCAAGTGTGTAGGTGACACAAAACCAGAACTGAAAAGATGGTTGTGGGTGGGCTTTAACATTCAAGACCACCTTGATCATTTGAAAAACTGGGCTGGAAGAAAGATGACTGGATGGGATTATTTATTTTATTTTTCACATTTTTATACCGCCCTTCCTCCAAGGAGCTCAGAGTGGTGTACATATTTCCTCCCCTCCTTTTTGTCCTCACAACAACCCTGTGAGGTAGGTGGGGCTGAGAGATAGTGACTGGCCCAAGGTCACCCAGGAAGCTTCATGGCTGAGCGGGAATTTGAACCTGAATCTTCCAGGTCTAAATCCGACTCCCAAACCTGTTGGGAAGAAGAATTGAAGATCGAAATGCAAAATGCAGGGAACGGGGCTAGGTTTCAGCACTAGTGAAAAGGGATTTTAACAAGTTATACTCTGACCATAAAGTTGGGGGTAAAAGACCATATTGACCATAATGTTGGGAAAAAAGATAAATGCCACTTTGGACTGAATTGATAAAAATGTGATACATGACATAAGCTGTGATGTAGTCTTGAGTCTATTGACTTGGATTCGAGTCAGACTCAAGTCGTGTCAATGACTTGACTCGGACTTGACTCAGCGATTGTAAAAGACTCAAAAGACTTGACTCGAGACTTGGAGCCTTTTACAACAAGTCAAATTTTATTCAGGTTTAAACCTGTTTTCCCCATTAAATAGATAGGGACTCGCAACCAAAGACTCAGGACTTGGGGGCAAAGATTTGGGACTTGACTTGAGAGTTGGACCCAGAGACTTGGGACTTGACTTGAGACTTGGAGTCAGAGACTTGATCCACATCCCTGGACATAAGAGATAATAATACTGCTTTGTTACTGGTTAGGCCTCAACTAGAACATGGCCTCTAGTTTTCAAACAGTATTCCAAAAAGTGTAGCTTACCTGAAGAGTATTCATAGGAGAAAAATCGGAGTGATTTAGCCTGTAGTGCTATGCATGCTTACCTTACTTGGGAGCAAGCCCTGCACACTGAAGCATACTTCTCCAGAAACATGCATAGAATTGAGCTGCATCAAGTAGAACCTGTGATTTGGAAGATGGACGAAGTCTTAGTAATGGGGCATGTTTAAGATGTGGGTGAGGAATCTCATGTCTCATTTCAGTTCAGTTCCAATAGGCTGTTTCTTTAACTAAATGTGTAGGCCTCACAACTGGAGAAAAATAACTGTTTTGCCTTTTCAAGAAACCAGAAGTTCAACAACGTCTTGTTCTCTGTAAGGGTTCTCAAAGAGCAAGGATGACTGACTACTGACTGGCAACCAAATTAGGTTCTCCTAGCCAAAAGTTCTAGTAATAACTTGGGTAGCCTATTACTTTCAAGTTTGGATCAGTCTCTTACCAATCTGTGGAATGATCAGCTCCCAATGGTCCCTCACTCTCTCTTTAAACAGTGTCATTCTTTATTGCTTACAATTCTGGGGTGTCCCATCAGTTTTTCCTGCTTTCGCCAATGGATTCCTTGCCCAACTCCAATGATAATCAGTCTGACAGGATTCTCTAATTTCTTCTAGATTTCAACTCTCTTGGCTAACCTTTGTGGTTAGTGCCAGCAATAACTTGTTGAGGACCCTGGGACAAAGTGAGGTTTTTTTTTTAATTGTGCCCCCATCCACCCCCTAATTGCTACTGATCCTAAGGGTTCAGAAGTTGGTTGACCAAGTGGGATCTCTCATGGGCATGTGTCCTTGGCCAGTGCCCAACTTGGATGACCCCTAATACCACACCTACTTGTGGTTTTGGCATCTGTTCTGCTAGCCTGGCTGTTTCCAAACCTCTCTTGCTATATTGATGTCAATTGTTTTGCTGCAGCCACCTCCCTTTTACCTTGACTTGCCAAGGGCAACCTAGCTGTTCTGCTCTCTGAGAATTTCACCTCTGTACTGATCTATATGTTCTATGGATTCAATATACTCCTTTACCACCTCACTGGCCCATGATTTGAGTTGTTGGAGGAAATGCAGTTCAAGAGCTATAGAAGAATGTACAGTACTGTAAATCTTCTTTGAGATTTAGTTGTTTCTCCATTCTTAATTGTTCCCTGCATTTATTTCTCTTCTTTCCCTTTTTTGTCCTTCCCCTTTCTCCCCCCCCCCCATTCTATTGGCTCTGATGCTCTGCATTTAGCGTCTTCCGTTCTCTACGATTGTTGATATATGCTAAGCGTCTTGCTCAGATGCTGTAATAAAGTGTGTTGTTATGCCGATTTAGATGTTAGGATTTGCGGTTAGAATTTTTTCAACACATGTTTCTGCTGTAATGAAGTTAATTTTGGTCCTTGGCTCCTTCCGTAGTTCAGGGTTACTTCAGTTCATGACGGGTTAGACACCAGATGTTTTTAATTAGCGCCATCCACTCAGTGTAATCCTTTGCGTGCGATCTCGAGGCTTCTCTCTCCTACTTGTAGCAAGCTCATGGAGCGTAGTTGACAACATCCTGTCCTGCTACTGTAGGCTGCTTGACAATGCTCTTTGTAATTTGAGCAAAACGTTGCAATTTTATGTTTGATATTCATATTTTACGTTTTTACTATGGTTTTAAACGTGATATTTTCGTGAGGTGTTTTAACCAATACATTTTTTTTCTACGTGGAATTACTTGGTATGCTTTTTCTTTTATTGATATCCTATATTTTTGTCATGGCTTTTTACCCGTTAAACTCAAGTTATTTTAAAAATGCACTGGTCCTCTAGGTCAGGGGTTGAGGTAAGTTCAAGAGAAATACAAAATTGAGTATTTCATATAGAGTTTGACCCATTGCTTTGTGTTATCCAAGTTCAACTGACAGTGAACTGGAAAAAGAGAGAAGAGAGTGCTTGTATTAAAGTTTTGTTTTTATTTGTAAATTTTTGTATTTGCCTATGTTTTACAATATATATGACAAAATTGGAAGCCACAGGTTTTGTTTGTTTGTTTGTTAGTTTGCTGCTTTTCAAATTACAAGCATTGTTGTCTGAAAATTGCAAGCAATTTGTTTGCTTGGTTGGGTATTTCTCTGTTTGAGATGCAGCATACCGAAGGAAAAATGGCAGAACTGATTTTTCTTTCTCCACGGAGGTCTCATAGTGTAGAAATGGATAGTGTTCCACTGAGATTTCTTTCTTACTTGAAGTAAAAAAATTTACAAGCTTCACCCCGACACTCTGTGTATGTGTTTAATAGATAATTTAAACTTCCTGCAGTTTGTGCCCCTGTAATACAGACTTCCAGCGGGTGACGCAGTGGGTTAAACCACTGAACCATGAGTTGTCAATCGAAAGGTTGGCAGTTCGAAACCGTGCAATGGCTCCTGCCAACCTAGCAGTTCAAAAGCAAGAAATTGCAAGTAGATTAATAGGTACCGTGTCAGTGGGACGGTAACAGCGTTCCATGCGCCTCGGTGTTGAGTCATGCCGGCCACATGACCATGGAAACGTCTTCGGACAGCGCTGGCTCTTCGGCTTTGAAACGGAGATGAGCACCGCTCCTTAGAGTCGGACACGACTGGACTTAATTGTCAAGGGATACCTTTACCTTTACAGACTTAGAAATGACAGCATCCATTGTTCTAGACAGACAGACAGACACATACATAAATAAATAAAAGAAAGTTACACTGGAGATGCTTAAGATGTTTTTAGTTTTTACTTGAGTTTCTTTCACATAGACACATGTCTATGTACACACATGCACATTACAATCGTGTGCGGTGCATATTATCCATTATTTGCACAGAAGTAAGTTCTAGGGCAGGGGTTCTCAACCCCTTTCCGGCCAGGTACCACCTCCGGCACCACTCTCCTGCTATGTACCACCGGACGTGACTGGCGATATCATCATCACCAGTTACTCCCGGGTTTTCAGACACCAGAAAACGCAGGTAGGAGGCTCTGGGCTAGTGGGAGGGCTCTTCTCAGCATTTCTGAAAGGCTCGGCCAAAGGCAGGACCCTCACGGGAGCAAAAATTCGGCACCAAAAGTGCTGCATCAGAGCGGAATTCCGGCAGGCCAGCAGTTCAAGTACCATTAGCAGTCGGCCAAAGTAGCACTGGTGGTACGAGTACCACTGGTTGAGAACCCCTGCTCTAGGGCATCCAGTGGTGTTCACTTATGCCTTAGGGGCAGTGCAATCCACTGTAAGTATCCAGTGGGCGGGCCAGGGCCACCCGCTGGATCCTATCCCCATTCTGGGCCGCACTGGTGCGGCCCGGAGGTCTACTTGGGGAAAGGGAATGTTCGTCCCCTTCCCCTGGTGTAAACCGGGGATGGCTTGATGGGCCTCCTCGGATTTTCGCCAGATAAATAGCTGGCGGAAGTAGGAAGAGGCCATGTAACAGTCGAGCCGGCCAGAACGGGGAAGGGGATATGGCGGACACCATCCCCTCCACCTCCCGGGGCAGCTTGGTCAATGGTCCCCCTCCCTCTCTGCCTGCACCGCCCATGTGGCCGCCGGGGGATCCCTTACCTTCCTCCGGCGGCCGCATAGACGTCCCAGCGGCTCGCTCCGCCATTTTAACCCTCCGGTGGATTGTGCTCTCAGTGTGTTTTGGAGTGCAGCCTTAATTTGAGTAAGCAGAATCTTTATCCAGCAAATGCAGTCAAACTGTGGAAATGGGTTTCAGCATGTATATCTGCTATACCTAATGCAAAAAAGCCTGCTGCTAGGGGAAGAACCAATTGTGCATATATAACCCAATGATTACTTCGTAGGAATATCTACATGACAGCCTATATACAACTAGGTACTATTCAGCTGCAACCCTATACACACTTTCCTGGGAGTAAGCCCCATGGAAAACAATGTAACTTACTTCTGAGTAGACATGCATAGGATTGCAATGTTTAATCTCTCTGTGTGTACATGCATGTGACCTTCTGGTGTACACATGTTTCCATCGTTTTGGCACTTATACTCCTGCCTATCTTTGTCTGTTACAGATGAGCATGGGGTTCGGCAAAGGACTAGGGAGATGAGAATGATAAAGGCCAGGATGGCAAATCACGTGATGACACAAAGCAGTTGTGACAGTTAGAATTAATGTGACACAAGAGAAGTGGTGGAAAGAGATCATTATGAGCAGAAGAGAGTAAATGAAGCACATCAGACTTTAAAATAGCAAAAAAATTGAGAAATGGGGAGAAAGAATCAAAATGAAAATCACCATGCACGAGAAACAGGCAGTGTTTTTCTATTACTGTATATTTTATCATAGTTTACCATCATCTTGCAATCATGCCTCTTTGTGCGTTTCTATGAACTCTCTTCAGAAGAAAGACTTTGCACAGAATGCATGAGGGGGCAAGGAGCCATGCCCACCAGCCCCACCCTGACATGTATGTGCCTGTTGGCCCCACACCTGTCATCATACATTGAGTGAAACATTGGAAAGGAGGGGGGCTCAGCCCTACACATACAGTTGTATGTGCATCGGTCTTCTTTTTCAGTGTTCCATGCAACACACATACATCAGGTTGGGGCCAGGAGACACATAGACAGTACACTGAATGTGGGTTTGGAAGGCACAGACAGATTCATATCCCCCCCCCATGTATACACAGCACATGGAGGAGGAACACCCCTTAGCCCTCAATAAAATGTTGGCCAGGTTCCTTCCCACCTGCCCCATTGCCATTCCTGCATCTTTCAACGCAAAAGACAATGCATCTTTCAAGCAAAAGTGCTTGTGGATTGTTACATATTAGTATCACCTACCAAAATTTTTTGATGAACGTTTGGACAGTTTGTCCACCTTGATCTGCAACTGATCTTTCACCCCACCCGTCTACATCCAGAATGTCCCTTTTCCACATCAAGCATCAATTATAAGGCTACAATTCTCTCTCTGCAACCCATCATAAAAAAAGTCTGCATTATATTGTTCTTTCCTGGAGGTTCTTTGAAGCAGAAGAAAATGGGCTTCAAAAGTAACAAGGACCATCTTTCACCTGTGACATTTAATTTGCCTCTAAGGCACAATATATATTAAGTGAAACAGTCTAATAGCTTCAACTGTAGGAAACCACTGGATTGTTTCATGCATTGGTAGACGATACCTCCTTTGAATACTGAAACATCACAGCAACAAAGAAGGAATCACTGGCTCTAATGGGTGGGAGTCTCAAATGTATTTTTTTACTGCCTCAAGATCCTATGTACCCCCAGTTTCAAATACATTGCTATGCTACCTTAAATACATCCTTGCTGCTTGTACCAGAGCTGCAGAGAGGTTAGGTTGGGCCTGGGGAAGATTTTTAACAAGGGCCTTTTGGTGCCTGCACTCCTGATTCTCCTCTGTCCCACCGTCCCTGGTTGCAACTGGGAGGTGCTTTGGAGCGTTTGGGAGCCACACACGTTGTTCCAACTTGGTTCCTGTAGGATAAATCTACCTTCAGACACTGTCGGACAAGTGGCAACCCTACTTGAGACCCCATTTAATGTTGGGGCCGCCCTGGGGAATTATCCCCAGCAGTCCCACCCTCTCTGTAGCCCTAGCTTGTACTATTTGAAATTGGTCCTAGTGTCTCACTAAGATAAACAGGCATGAGTTTCTCAGAATATACAGTCTGGAACCTAACTCCATTTTCCCCATAGGCTCAATGATTTGGTATCTGCTAATTCGGAATCCACTAGGTTTTCCAGGACCCTAAACCTAGCGAATAACAAAAACTGTCTGGTACCTTTAAAAAAACAAAACTGTTTTCAACAGCAAGCTGCAGCAAATGTGCAGGCTACAATCAATGACAGCCATCATGTCATTTGCTACGTGTTACTACTGTTGGCTGCTGTAGGGCTGTCAAGGAGGGAAGAGATTTCCTACCCTTACCTTCATGTCCTGGGTGATGATGAGAATGCTGTAGCCAGTACTGTGCAAATGTGCCATTTATACTTGGAGAGTAGCCCCTGATGATGTCAGCAGGCTGTGCCCAATCTGAAGCAACTCTCCAGTCAGAAAGTCACATATTTGCTACTCTGCTGCCACCACCCAGAGGTACAGACCGGACTGTCCCTGCCTCTCCCCCCCCCCCCCCAGTTTTTCATACAGCAGCTGGCAGAAGTGAACCATCTCATCATTTGCCAAAGCTTTATGCCCATGGATTGTATTGACCAACTCAATAATTTTGGTTCAGGGCATTCCAGCCACTTACTTTTGATTAAGGAGTTCTTGACTCACAACTCTTTCATCCTGAGATATGTGAGCATGTAAGCAAAAGCTGAAGTTTCTCATGTAAGCACTTGTATGCACACTTTGACTCCCCAGATTGAGAAAGGAATGTCCAAACCAATCTCAGCATCACCAGGGTGTCCCAAACTGGTGAGCCACTGGAGGTGGTAAGCAGCTGCAGGGTATTGGATACAGGGTGTGGGATACAGGATGTCAGTTCTATGTCTTCCCCAGTTCGCTGCTCAAAGCGCCTGCTTCTCCAGGCCTCATGGGTGGGCTGACCTTGGTTGTTAACTAGAGGTGTCCCTAACCTTTTCCACACCTGGGGCGGCACAGCAGCTTGCAGCTGTAAGTAACAGAGATGACATGACTTGAGATTTGGTTGGCATGGGTATTTGTGGTATGATAAAGTAAAAGCAAATTTAGAATTTAAAAATCATTATGTTAGACATGCATTATGGAGAATTTGGAATAGATATAAAATGAGATTTTATGAGAAAGTACCATTATGGGTTGCACCATATGAAGCACACTTTGGTGGAAGTAGCGTGCCAAAAGAGAAAGGACTATTGTACAGAAATTTATTAATTTTTTCACAAGGAGACTGTATAATGAAGTCAAGAGAAAAACTAATGGAAGAAGACTTTAATTGTCAATGGTTTGTATATGCTCAAATTTTGGAGAGATTTAAAGTGGACAAGAAGACATATGGATTTGTAGAAGAAGAATCAATATTGGAGGCACAATTAAAATCTGAAGACCAGATAATTTCAAAAATGTATAAATTGCTTTTGAAGTTTGAAACAGAAGAAGAACAGGTTAAAGAATGTACGATTCATTGGGCGAAAAACATAGGTCATGTTATTTTAATGGACCAATGGGAACAACTATGGTTAAAACAGTTGAAATTTACGTTAAATGTTAATATTAAAGAAAATATGTATAAAATGATATATAGATGGTATATAACCCCAAGCAAATTAGCAAAAATGTATGAGAAGGTGACGAATAGATGTTGGAAATGTAAAATGCAAGAAGGAACTTTTTACCATATGTGGTGGACATGCCCTCAAGCAAAGAAGTATTGGACTCAGATTCACAAACAGATTGAGTTGATTTTAAAGATTAAGATCCAAATGAAACCGGAAACATTTTTGTTGGGTATGTGGGAGGATCATGTAGGCGAAAAATTTCAAACTTTGTTTTTATATATGACAGCTGCGGCAAGAATTTTATATGCACAATATTGGAAGAATTCGGAGATACCTTCGCTGGAAGATTGGTGGCTGAAAGTTTTGGACTATGCTGAAATGGATAAACTTACAATTTTAATTAAGGAAAAGTCAGTTAACTTTTGCGTGAATAATTGGAAACCATTTATTGACTTTTTAAGAGAGAGAGAGAGGAATGATGTGATGATATGCGGATTTAATGAATAGAATGTGGGGGTTGTTTTGGCTTAGTTGGAAATTGTATGTAGAAAATAGTGAATAGTATGCTAGTAGGATGTATTGCTTCGCGCTTGCTATAACTTTATGAAATATGTATTGTTTTTTTATGTTTTAATATATCAATAAAATATAAATATATATATAAAAGATGAAATGACTTAACAACAAAAAAAAAGAGATGACATGATGATGTCATCATATCACATCAATTACTTCCGAGTCACAGAGCTCTTCAACCCAGAACTATTTGCTCCACTTTGAGTGAGTCTGCTCAGAGCGGAGTGAAGCAGGAGGCGGGCTGGAAGGGTGACACCCCTTTGGCTGCCTTCGACTCTATTTGGCGGCTCCGCCTGTGAGCTGAAGGTGTACGTTGGAAGTGCCTTGCATGACTTTGGCTCGCAGGCAGAGCCGCTGAACAGAGCCAGGCAGCCAAGGGGGTGTCACCCCTTCGCTCCGCCTGTGAGCCGAAGCCGTGCGAATCGCTTCCAACTCGTGCCTTTGGTTTGCAGGGCACAGGCGATCCAACTCAGGGCAGCAGAGTGACGTGTGTCACCCTCCCAGTGCACTCAGCTCCCTTCCCAGCGCATCACCGAGTGCGGGCCGCACTCCCTGCACTAGTGACGGGACGCCCATGGTGTTAACTCAGGATAATGGCATTGAGACAATGATCCTGATAGCCAGTTCTCACAAGCAGAGATTTTGTTGGGGGCCCCCGGGTACGGGTGCGACACACGGCGTGGGGGGTGCAATTGCCGCTGAATTCGGCAGTGGCGAAAAAAAGCATCCCTGTTGGGTTTTCAGCCACTTTTAGGTCATTTGCGGCAACAGGATCCGCCTACCCATGCCGCAAGTGGCCTGAAAGTGGCCGAAAAACCGCCGGTGTGCTTTTTTCGCCGCCGCCGAATTGCTGCTGAATCTGGGCTGGGGCTTGTGACGTCACATGGGGGTGTCACGGCGACAGCCCCCTGGGGTGTAGTCCCTCAGTGGCATGGCAAAGTGTCATGGAAAAAGTATAGTGCGTGTTCATTTCAATCCACCTCAGCTGGTGACAACACAGTAGTAGTGCCCGCTTTCCAGCATGGGCTATCTATCTTCAACCTGCAATCTGCTCTCCACCATTCCATTACAAATGCTCCTTCAGTATTTCACAGTGGCCTGATGGAAGCCAAAGACGGCTGAATGCATTCCATGGCAGTGGGTGCAAGTGGCACACCACATTGCCACAAGCTGAAGCAGATGGAAGTCAGCCTGGATTGCATTTTTTTCCTCATTGTGTTTGTTATTTGTTTTTAAATTGATTGCTTTCATTGTATAAGCCACTTGATGATCTCTTTAATGGGACAGAAAGTCATAAAGCAAATATTTTAAATAAGTAAAGTACTGAGAGAGGGCTCTGATAACCCATTCTAGATCTTGGTTTTGTAAAGGAAGTGGCCTATGCATTTGTGGCAATAAATATTCCTCATTTGGCTATTTCCTGTTCTCAAAGGAGCCAGATCTGGGGCTGCACAGTCAGTCCCAGCCCTACGCAGCATGCTGAGAAAAGAATGCTGTATAGGAACTTGGCCTTCTGCCAAATCCAGCAACTAGGCGGGTTTGGATTTCCAGTTCAGAGATATCTTCACAAGAGCGAAATCCATCTGGGCTTGGCATAAGTACTACCACTGTAGCTCTTGGGGAGGAGATGAAATAGGCCGGCTGACTTCCTAAATAATACAAGCCATAGTGCATTTCTCAAAGTAACACTTGGACATGGCTCATTTTAAAAATGCCCTATTTCAGAATTGTTGGGGTTTTTCATGAGACATTATTAATGTTCTTTTTTTCACTAATTAAAAAATTAACTTAATTAGGAAGATTATACAGCCTGACCAGCCCTTTTTAGCGTCTTGTTTTGTAGAAAATTCAGTAAAGGCCTGACCTTGATCAGGAATTGGGCGCTCTGCTCCTCTCTGTATGCAAATGACACTAATTAATCCAACACAAACATCAATATTTTTGCAAAGCATAACCCCAAGTGCCGTTTTATGACTATGTAATTTACAAGGCCTTAAACTACATTAAAATTACCACATACAGTGTTTACAGTTTAATTACACGGCTATTTGCCTTAACCAATCAAGTGTTATTCATATAACACTTCTCCACTGGCCCTAATCTTACCTAAAAAGAAAACAAACCCTCTTGCAGGCCCAATAAGAATAGCAAATATTTAGCAAGAGGGATTCTTCCAAATTGCTTCCTCTGTTTTTGTGAATATACATATAAAAATTTATTGCATTTAGTCTAACGAGGGTAATTGAAGTCTGTCCATTTGCACTACTCATTGATGCCTGCTTCTTCTGGATAATGTAGAAATGGCACCAACAAAGGATTTTCTGAGTTGAAAATGTACAGTGCAATTCTATGCATGTCTACTGAGAAACAAGGCCCACTGAATTCAAAAGGACTCACTCCCAGGAAAGTGTGCATAGGAATGCAACCTTAATTATGTTTTTATTCAAAATATTTAATATATGCCTCACTCTTCAGTGTTAAGCCCTTTTCAGGGCAGATAACAAAATGAATTAAAATGACAAAGACACTCTACCTAGCCTTCCCATAAGAAGGCACCTCATCTCATGAATCCTCCCTCCCTCCTCCTCTGTCACCCATACAGAGGTGGCCACCAGCGGAGATGGAATATTTGGCAAAGGGGTCTTGTGCTAAAGAACTTGGCAGCTATTTAGGGAAGGCTTTTGCTGCACATTCAAAATCTTCTTTTTGAATGTAACTAGCAGTCCAATCCTATCCTTCCCCCCTCTCTACCAGTGCAGCTGCGCCAAAAAGGCTTGCACTACTGCATCATGTGGGAGGGGGAGCAGATCGGGAGGCTTGGGAGAGGTAAGGGAAAATATTTTCCCTTATCTCCACATAAGCTCCTTGACTGCCAATGGGGTTCTTTGGATCTGTGCCAACTCTTTATCTGGCGCAATTCCGAGGAGAGATAGGGGGTGTGCTGGCTGCTATCAGAGGGGATAGCATCTGGTGCAAGTCACCTGTGCTGGGTGACACCTTCTCCTGCCTCTGTCACGCCCCCTGCCCTCTCCCTGTTCTGCCCCATGCCACCCTCCCCTCTGACCTACCTGGTTCGCCGGGTGTTCTCGTCTCTGCCGCCGTGCGCGGGTTTGCTTGAGCCTCGCCACCAGCGGACCAGTAGTGCACTGTTCTGCACACTGCCGGCAGACCATTTGCAATGGCCATGAAGCATGTTCTGCCGTTGGAATGCTGGTTCTGGCAGCAGCCCACGCTATTAGGATTGGGCTGAAAATTACCTAGTTTTGGGACTAGGGTGAAAATTCCTTCTAGCCAGAATGGATAGTGAAACTATTCCTTTTTTTCACCTTGTGCTATCATAAAGTTTACTTATTGTGGCTGTTGGGAATTCCTCCTCTTTCCTCTAAGGAAGGTGTACACGGTCTCTTGCCATTTTCTCCTCATAACATCTCTGTAAATTAGATTAGGGTGAGAGATAGTGACTGGCCCAAGGGCACCCAGTGAGCTTCATGGCTGAACTGGGCCTTAAAACTGGGTCTCCCTGGTCCTAGTCTGACATCCTAACCACTACAACCTGCTGGCTTTCCAATCCAGCTTTATTTATCCCTCGTCCTGCAGGTACCTACAGTTTGATTTCCCTTTGCTTAATTCTGCTTTTTGCATATGGGTATGGCACACAGCATTTGAAACGTTTGCATTCTGTTAGGCAAGCTGTGAATGTTTCATTTAGCTAGACTTATGCAAAATATGCAATCAGAATTCTGTTATTAATAGAATCGATAATACTTGATTATTGATAATATAGCCTGATTATATGGCTCCACGCAGCAGGTTAATTTCATACAAACGGAGCTGAATGTTCGTGAGAATAAAGACCTCATGAAAGCACATTATGCTAATTCATGGAAATGTAGTGCATGTAACCGTTCTGTTAAAATCACAGCACTTTTCACAGCAGAAATAACACCTGATGTACTTTTCAAATTCTTTCCCCCTCTTATTTCCAAGCCCCTATCAGAACTCTACTGCACAAATCCGGGCAGCGTAATAAGCATATGATGTACATTGCATTGGACAAAGTGAGTTCTGGACCATGAAAGCTTATGTCACAATATGTATTTGTTTGCCTTTAAGGTGCTACAAGACTCTTTGTTGTTTACAGTGTACATTATTTATGAATATGCATATGGTGTGTATGCATCTTAGAATGCTAACATAGCATATCTGGTTTGTGTAACTTCCAACATGTGCTGTGTCTGCACGAGCCAAGGACCAGAGGCAATGATGGCAAAGCCACTGGAAAGCCTTCACATTCCAATCATTTTCCAGAATCAGGGAAGACAGGATTCATATACGTAGTTCTTATATGTTGGTGTTCTTTTCCAAGACCACAGCAATGCAAGGAGACACTTGGGCAATATTCTTTGTTCTACTGTTGAGTATCGCCATCCCTACTGTTACTCTTTCCATTCACTGGAATAGAAAAAGCAGTGAGGATTATTGAGCATCTAACTTAAAAAAACAACAACTAAAGAAAGGTTAGTGTGTGAATGCAATCAAAAGGTAGAAAATAGGGAGGCAGAGTTCCAGCCAAGAAAATTATGGCAGCCAAGGCAAAGCTAAGAACGCAACCAGTTTCCTTTTTGTGGCCTCAAGAGCATGGAGTTGAGGAAAAGATACTTCCTTAGATGGGTGATTCAGTATGACTCAGCAGGCAGGCACTAAGCTTGGGAAATTGCTACTTGACCTGACACGTTGTTGTGAAAACAGGCTGATGATCCTAGTGTGAATGGCACAAGCTCTTCTGATCCCATATGTTCCCTGAAGGCTGAGTAGACTAGCAATGATGCTGAATTTCAGAATGGGATGGTTTCAAAAGACAGAATGAAGGATTCATCCTACCAAGTCCCTTTTGGAATCAGGGGTTTCAAAAGTTTTGTCCCAGGTTGGAAGGTACTCAATTCAGTATCACATGAGAACATGAGAAACGTTCTGATGGATCAGGCCAAAGGCCAATCTTGTTCAGCATCCTGTTTCCCACAGTGGTCCATCAGCTGCCTCTGGCAGCCCACAAGCAGGAGAAAGGACATACTTCTGTACCAGCATTGCTCCTCTGCAACTGGTATTCAGGCATACTGATGATGAACCTGGAAGTAGGACCTAGTAGCCATTGCCTGTCTGCATCCACACACTGCTCCCCCCCCGATCATGAAAAGAAGGGGCGGCGTGTGGAGGCGGGAGGGGCAGTGAGTGGAGGCGGGAGGATTTGGCTGTCTTTGCTTTGGGCTCGTAGTGTTCCTAGCCCAAAGCAAGGACAGCCCACCCTTGAGGTGGAGCCTGAGCATTGCACCTTCCCCTGATGTTGTGTCCGGGGCAGCTGCCCCTCAGGCTCCACCCTTGTTACCCCCCTAGGTGCAGTGCACCACTTATGGTGCTGCACCCCCTCTAGCAATGCCACTGATCTCCATATTGTAGCTGAGGTTGAGAGGGAATAGCTTGCCTAAAGCTGCCCCGTGAGGTCCTAGCAGAGGCAAGGTTCAAATCAGGGATGTCCTTATTCATAGCTCAGTTTCTTAGTTATTGTGTGCTACACCAGCTCTCTATGGTATGTCTGGATGTGTGCAGGAGGAATCAGAAGCACTGAGAAATGCACCTATTTCTCAAAATTGGAGCAGTCTGAAATGCACCCTATGAAAATTGGTGGTTCAATATCTGCTAGCAATAATTGAAGCACAATAATAGCTAGATATCCTGCCCTGTGGAAAGGATTACCGAGTCCCGTTGCCAACACATATCAAACGAGCCTTTTGATTGTACCATTTTTTCACTCTGATCCAGAGATTAGCAGATTAGGATTTGGAGAAACCCAACATGGCAATCTTTTGCAAAGTGTTGTTTCTGAAATGTGGATCACTTCCGGATCCCTCCATTTGGTGTTGAGTGCCATTATTGGCTCGAATGTGCAATGTTCTATCGGGGGTTTCAAGAAGGTGTTTGACCTTCATCTGCATAGAATGGTGAATTCACTCCCTCCACTGCAATTATGGATCAAGGCGTTCCATTGGTATGCAGTCATGGTGAAAGAGGAGTAAACAGCTCTATTACCAAGTAGCTTTGGTTTCTGTACAGGCTTGAGGTAGTGGTTTGTCTAAAATTTAATGTGCCTTCCGAGCCTGCAGTCATTTGGGTGCTTATCTCCTAATATCGTATATATCTAAAAATGGATTTTTGAGTACAAGGTTGACGTGTTCTGTGTAGCTGCATATAAAATATTCATTGTAAAACTCTTGCTGACACAATGCTTTCATTCTCCATGAGTCTTGCAGAATATGGTCTCAGATATCATGGCAGATTAGAAATCAGTCTGCCTCAACCATTGTGTCCTTTACTTCAAGGTCTCCCAGGGCATCTACCCATGTGACAAGGCAGGAGAGACCAGTTTTCAGTATGGAATTCATGCATGACACTGCCTGCCTAATCCAGAGGGCAAGGACTGAAAGATTAGTAATATGCGGGAAGATGAAACATTAATTTGATGGAAAGGGCAATCAGAGAAACCAAACTGTGAATCGATCTGTTTATCGTCGACTAGAAGGGGGGGAAGAAAGGTGGATGCAGATAAAAGAGCATGTGTTTTGGAGCGAGCTGCTTTTGAAATGAATGTCAGCCTCTTAATTCGTATTGAGAGCTATCTAGAAATCCTTTACACGTGAGCCTGATAGGAGGTGGCAGTTTCTGCAACAAGCAGCTTGTTCGATGCTGCAAGGAAGAAACCACTGACAGGAGTGTGGCTCAGATGGTCATTTATGCTAAGAGTCAAAGTGGATGAGCAGATGACTTGTTAAATAACTGCCAGGACAGAGTGACTGGCAGGCAGGCAGGAAACCGAGGGTCAGTGCATTATTAGCATGATTCTAGATCATTAGATTCTACACTATGTGTTTTAAAAATACCTCTGGACACCATTTATCTTGTTAAATACCATGCTGGAGGTCACTCGTTCAAAAACCCTGTCCAAGTGTACTTAACAAATAGTTGTGTACATGCGCATACAGGGCAGTGCGACTTGGAGCACTGCGCATGCCAACACTGTGGCTGCCACCTCAGCCGCACTGCTGTAGAAAAGGAGTAAATGGGAGAAAATAAAAACACAGTGATGGGTACTTTGCTAGTTTGAAACTGTGTGGGGCCCTGTGAGACTGGGGGGGGGGGGCCCGTGGCGGTGCTGCTGCATCGCCACATAGGGATTTATGTTAGATTGGGCTGTTACACATAGAATTTTGTGATGCCCATCAGCATAGATGGTTTTTAAAAATATTAAATTCATGGTTGATAGGTTCATCACTGATTAGTAGCCATGTTGGCTAAACAGAACCTCTATATCCAATTACCCACCATCCATAGCTAATGTAATTTACTGTTTTTAGTTCCCAACGTCTGGTACTCGGGGCACAGTCCCCAACAAAGGTTGAGAACCCCTGGTGTACAAGATAGTGAGTGATATGTCAGCACAGTTGCCTTTGTGTTTAGTACTTATGGTTGGATCCAAGCCCTAAGTCTATTCATCTCTAGATGATATTGCATCAAATAGTGAAGTATGGAAACACAGAGTTACAACGCAATCCTGTGTAAGCATATGCGGCCGGCCTACAGGGCCAGCCGCTCTATCCTAAGCCTATTGCAGCAGGCTGCCACGGGGCTGCTAGGCCGCACCTCAGGAGAAGGGGATGTTCATCCCCTTCCCTAGGTATAAGCAAGCCCAGGGCCTATGAGCCTCCTCGGATGCACGCCAGGTCCAGACCTGGCATACATTTGGGGAGGCTTACATTACAGACCTGGCATACATTCGGGGAGGAAAATAGTAAGTTGTCGGTGCAGGCTGGGAAGGGGCTTAGGATATCACCACCAATATCCCCACCCCCTCCCAGCCCAGGTCAGACAATGACCCCCTCCCTTGCCGCCCCATCCCACCCCTGCACCGAGCAGTGCGAGACTTACCTACAGCTGGAGTCAGCGGCGTAGTAAGTGATGTCGGCCTCCGTGCCGGCGCCACTTACTCCCAAGTTGTCGCAAACTTGCTTTACATCACGTTTGCAACACTTTAGGCTGGCGGAGCAGGAAGATTGTGCTGTTAGTAAGGGGCAGCCCAATCCTACCTAACTTTCCCCACACCAATGCAGCAGCGCCAGTGCAGGCTATGCTGCATCCTTCAGGGAAAAGCAGGAGGTAGGAGATCTCCTTGAGGTAAGGGGGCATGGCACATGCCTTCCCGCCAGCACTGGTCTTTGGCGCGCTGTCACAAAATACTTTATGGCACATTTGTGACAGTCTGTGCTGGCACAGCATGCGCTACTCTGGTGCAGAGACCAGTTAGGATTGCACCATGAGTATCAGACCACATATAGATAGATTTACTGTAGATATAGAAAGATAATAGTTAATTACCTTCTATAGTAAAAAAAAATAAAGCCACAAAGAATACACTTTCTCAGTTTAAGCCCATGGCCATTACGAAGGGAGGGACATTACATTAGAGGGACATCACATATAAGGAGGGTGTCGTGGGAGGAAATACTGTATATAACATGCACTTCTAAAACAGTGGCATTTATTCAAAGAGAGGAAAAAGTAAATGGAAAGTCAAAAGTTCAGTACAGGCGGTAAATTCTAGAACAGGTGTAGCTGATGTAAACATGTTTCCTTATTGCAAAGACTGGATTTTGCATCCACCTACAAGACTTCTGTGTACTGAGAGAGAGAGAGAGAGAGAGAGAGAGAGAGAGAGAGAGAGAGAGAGAGGTTATGTGTACAGATGGTTAACTGCTAAAATGCCCAGAAGGTTCAACTCATCTGTGCTTGCAAAGATGAGAAGAATTTTCCACTGAGTAACTCACAGGTGTTTGGGAAGCTCTGGATTACATTCAGATTTTGCAGTTCTATTTCGTTTGATCAAATGCCTTAGGTTAGATGTTGGAAATGCAAAGTCTCTCCCCCCCCCTTCTTCATTGTGTCCAAATGGTTATAAGAACATCAGCACTGATGTCTGGAGAAAAGGGGCATAGAGAAACCTTTTGGCATGTGGGCCTAACAGTCATTACAAATTGAGGCCTTGGACCACCACTGTCCCTGGGCTGTTTCTCTTTTTCCATGACACATTGCATTGCCTCGGGTCAATGACTCGTAGCTCGCTTGTCGGCATGGTCATATTTTGGCAAGAAAGCATAATTATTTCCTGCCTTATGCTAGGCCTTTCTCCTGCTCTGTCCTGCTCTCTTATTAAGCCTACAACCAGAATGGCAGCAAAAAGAAAAAGAAAAAAAAGAGCAGGTGTTTCAACTGTTTGGCTGCTAGGCTGGAATAGGGATGTAAAAGTGACATTCTCCACTGGGGTGGGCTCCGTTGGCACTGCTATCTGGCTGCTATCTGTCTTTGGCAAATACAAGAAGCAAGAGCAGCAGTTAATGCAGAATTTCTCTTCGCAAAAGTTTAAGAAGAATCAGGTGGTTGAGCAAAGTTATGAACTATACTCAGCTCCACAGCACCACCACTATGGGCTTGTGCAGAAGAACAACGAATGTGTGCCCCAGATGCACCCCCCTTTTTCTTAGGTTCTCAGAGGTGGATCCTCAAGACCCAGCTGAAAGACAAAACTGTGATATCCAGTCCACATGTAATAGACGGAAGGGATGGGAGAAGAGACTATCACTACTCTGTGGTTTGCATACTTAATCAAGGTACAGTATGTGAAAACTGAAGAAGGGGTGTGGCCAGTTTTCAAAGAACTACTACTACTAGATGTGGTCTGGAGGTTGAGCTGTTGCCTTGCCTGAAAAAGCTAAGCAGGATGAGTTGTTTGGATGGGAGACCAAGGCTGCTGTTTGTGTGGAGGACTGGAGTGTGAAGGAGTCAGCTGGCAAAACCCCTGGATAAAATCCTTGAGAAGCTGGGCTGAAGGTTGGTTTGCAGCTGCCTGCAAGAGCTTGGAAAGTGCAAGAGCCAGCAGCCAGGATTTTTCAACCTTTAAATATTCTTTTAAATAATAACAACTTTTCTTAAAATCACAACATGATCCCTCATAGGCAGTATCTCATGAGAAGCTCATGACACTTATTTAGCCCACTTCACCATAGCCATTGCTATAACGTCTCAATAGTTTGCTGGTGTACAGACTGATGTGTGGATGCACTTACCAAAGCGTTGTCTTTAAAAATATTGTTGCTGACTAGAATTCAAACAGTGTGCTTGCAAGTCAGGTTGCCTGGTGTCTTCTTGGATTCAACTCTGGCACACGTATGGAGGAGATAACCTCTTGCCCTAAATGGCAGGTTTTCCCTCATATACTATATTGCTGTGGGCAATTTGCTCCCTTCCCACTACCTGCATTTTGTGGAAAATCAATGGCATCTGTGACTCAGTTTCCACATAACGTGCAAAGAAAGAATTTGGCCGTTTCTCTGGCAACATCTTGTCACAGGGGAAATGCTCGTTTCCCCCTGTGCACGTTACAGGAGAAGGAGGCAAACTGGATGTAGAAGCCAGGGACATGCAGTGCAAGGGTGGCAGGTGAGGCAGAACCGTCCCGCGGAGTCCTAGGAAGATCACCGCAGCCTAACCCGGCGATCACACACACATTCCAGGGACATGCTGTGCGGGGGCGGCAGGTGAGGCAGGACCACCCCATCGTTATCCTCAGAAAATAGCTTCACCCTAATCCTAGGACTGTGCACACCACCCTCTTACACCTAAGCAGGTGGAACATGTGCGTGGTCCCAGGGTTAGACTGAGGTCATTTTCTGAGGACGCCGGAGTGTTCTGCCTCACCTGCTGCCCTGCATCGTATGTCCCTGATGCATTCTACCCACTTACTTGGGTGCAAGTGGGTGGCATGTACGTGCAATCACTGGATTAGGCTACAGCGATCTTCCAAGGACTCTGGCAGGGCAGTTGTGCCTCATCCGCCGCCCCTGCACTGTATGTCCCTGGTACAAGCCACATGTGCATGTGCTTTTTTATTCTGCTGTAACAATCCAAAGATGTTTCTTCACTGTACAGTACTGAAAGTCCTGTGAGTGGCACCATGTCATAAGCAGGGCGTACATTTGAACTAGGAATTAGGCTTGCTTTTGATGCTAGGGTTTAGCTTTGGAAGACTCAGAGTTAATACACTGCTGCAGAGGGTCACTCTGTCCTTCAACATTGAACAGATGCAACAAGCTCCACCACACCTCAGATTAGGGGCCAGAAGGCATGTGATTTCCTGACAGGCTTGAGCCCCATAGCCTCTCTTTAGAAATATGCTGTGGCCCAGAGCCTGATCTACTTGTGTACAGCTAGGAATCTCTAGGAATCGCTGCTACAAGCACTTATTTTTTAAAATATATATATCTGGAGGCCATATTGCCTCTTAAACTGCTTATATCTCTTACAGCAATCATAGTTGATCAGGCAGCCCACCAGGTGGTAAGAATTTTTTTTTAAAAAAAAAAATCCCACCGCCACCACCACCACAGCATGCAGTGCAGCCTCTGTTGGTGTAGCTGCAGGGGTGTTTCAAGGAGGTGCAACCGGTGCAACCTGCACTGGGTGTCACCCTCTGGGGGGGTGATACCATACCGCCCCAGTCACCGCTTGGTGGCCCCCAGGCTGCTCCGGGTCCAGCTGCCTTGCACTCTCACCGGCAAGCATGTTTTACCACTTGCCGGCAAGAGTGTGAGGCGGCTGGGCCCAGAGCGCGCCAGGCGCCACCGAGCGGACGTGCTCTGGAGGCAGCGTTTCCACATAAAATGAATGCAAAAGCCCGGAAGGTTGGAGGTGACGTGATTATGTCATTATATCACCCCTGAAATCCTGGAATACTGAGCTTGCCAGGTAAGCGCTGCACCAGATGGCACTGAACTCAGGGTTGCCTCTATGTAGCTGCATGCTATAATGTGGCGGGGGATAAGATTAGGCAATTTGAGTTTTTTCATATGCAAGACTTAAATTGCACATTTAACCAAGAATAAAGTTGCTGTCCTAAGTCCACTTTTCTGGGAGTGAGCCCCGTTGACCACAGTGGGATTTATTTCTAAATAAACATGCATGGAACTGGGCTATCAATCCTTTACAGCATTTGTCACAATATCGCTAACCCTTAACCCCTAGATATGTGTCATACTTTCCGGATGGTGCCTTTACCGTATTTATTCGACTCAAGGACATGCAGAAGAGAAACTGAGCAACAGTTGTAATATAAATGAGTATGCTGGCTAATGTAGAGTTCACGCTCACATTACAACTGAATCAAAACAATCACCAGAATAAGCCTCATGTGTGGAAAGGCTTTTAGAAATCTCTCCTTTGGCCTGTGTGGCAAACAGGCCAGACGAAAACGGCCTGCAATGCGGAAGGTGAACAGAACTATAGGAAGGGGGTTGGACTTGAATTTGGACTGTGGTTTTCCTTCCCTAGCGTAAATAATGGGGACAGTGTTACTCTTCAGCTTCTCACGGACACTTCATTAAAGCATCGCTGAATTTCTAAAAACAGCAGCAGAATCTTATTTCGGTAAATAAGGAACAAATAATGAAAAACAGCTTCCGAAAGGTTGCTCAGCAGTGTGAGAACTTGGCCCTGCAGTTCAGAGCATTCCAGGAATAGGAGTGCCAAAAAAACTATGGAACACTAAACTGAGGTAAATTTGGCAAGAAGCTACAGAAACATAACAAAGCAACCCCCCCCCCCACACACACACACCCCACCCCGCAAAATAAGAATCTCTGCTCCTTGTGTTTTCCTGTCAGAAGAGACTGTGGGGCTTGTTTCCTGGCAACGTGCCCCGGCTCCTTCACTCCGTTGAGATTCATCTACCCCTAGGGGGAGCCCATCGGCTGTCAGCCTCCAGCAAGAACCTGTGTTTAACTAGCTCCTTCTGGGATGCAGGCAAGCTTTCTGAGAGCACAATTAGAGCATCTGTCACGAGAAGACGAAGTAGAGCCAGGCAGAGAAATGTTTGGCGGCTGTGAGGGAGCTGGAGTCTTTTAGGACCAAATCATTGGGCAGCACAGAGGGGCCAGTTTGGATGACCTAGGTCCCAATTTATTTATTTTTTAAGGCAGGGGGGAGTTGAGTGAAAATGGACGCAATAAATCTTGCTTGCTTGTCAGAGATTTCAAGTAAACAAAATAATAGTTCTCAGGAGAGGCTTATGCTAAAACCTAGCATTTTTTTTTCTTTTAACAGGGGATCTACTACTTTTCACCTTTTCAGTGTATCTGAGCTAGTGATGTCATACACTACAGTATACTAGTGATGTCATACACATTAAAAACACATGCAGCTTTATATCCGTAATAGGCAGGTTGCAGGCCAGACCTCACCCACCCAGTTCCTCCAACCTGTCTGCCATCCTCCACTTCTGCTCCTCCGTTGTCTATTGCTGTTGCCCCCCCCCCACATTTTTCTTCACAGCTTCACACTGCAAGGTGTGGAGATGGCCACTATCTTAGATAGGTTTAGAAGGGGATTAGACAAATTCACGGAGGACAAACCTATCAATGGCTATTAGTCATGATGGCTGTATGCAACCTCCAGGTTCAGAGGCAGAATGCCTCTGAATACCCATTGCTGGGGGGCAACAGCCAGAGAGGGCTACTGCTTTCAAGTCCTGCTTGCAGACTTCCCACAGGTTGGCCACTGTGGGGATCCTGCTGCTAGACTAGATGGACATTTGGGCTGATCCAGCAGAGTTCTTCTTATGTTCTTATTAATTCCCATAACACTTTTGCAACATATATACATTTTTCAGTGTTATCTTCCATAGTTCAACACCCACAGTCACTGATTAGAAGCCTCCAGTCACAAGTATACACTGAGATGGACCCAGACCACCCCTTAACCAACCTGTTGTATTCCCACTCAGATGAATAAATCAGACAGAAAAATAATGCTGAAGATCATACAGCCTGTAACTAGTGATCATATTACCAAGTTACCTTATTAGCTCCATTACTCCTGACTGTGCTCACTAAAATTTTTTATTATGTATGCTGTTCATATGTTTAGTTGTTGATTGCCAGTATCTATGGCAGGTGGGCAATTATTATCTGTCTACATAACACTTGCCTGAAGTTACTTCTGAACATGATGAAATGGTCCTAGCATAGGGCCTTCGCTGGTAGCTGCTTTTGTGATGTGAGACAGAAGTTGATCTTAGATCAGCCTCGGTAAATGGACAATAAGGTCTGAAGAGTGACTCGCAGTTTTGCTGGAATGACAGTCTGTGATGACCCTCCTAACAGTAGAATGATCCTGATGATCATGTCCTTCTCAATGAAGTCTGCCAGAGAGCTGTCATGCTGCAATTTCAGAGTACATGTTTGTACATAAACAGTCATGAGATCAAAACCTTACAACATATAGAATAGTTCCAAAATTCTGAAGATAATTCATTCATGATACTGTACTCAAGAGGCAGTTTATCCTCAGGTTTTCGGAGGGTTTATTTATTTGTGTTCCCATCTTAACAGTTTTATTGAAATGTGTTTTGTGCTTTTTTTCCCCCAAGAAAGGATGAGAATGTAGGTTTATGCCACAACTATGGAAATGTGACTCTACTACCAATTCACGAATGCTAAAGGGCAGCCAGATCCACCGTACTGATTCGTCGCCGGAAGCCGTCACAAATGTGCCATAAGGCACGTTTGTGACGACTCGCAAGGGAGACGGGCGCAAGGCCGGCCGCCCTCACTCCGTCATTGGGACGTCCATGCGGCTGCTGGAGGAAGGTAAGGTTCTGGCGGCGGCTGCATGGGCGGTCCGGGCGGTGAGGGAGGGGGGCCATTGGCTGAGCCGGCCTGGGAGGGGGAAGGGCTGGTGTCCGCCATATCCCTGTCCCCACCAGGCTGGCTCGGCCATTACATGGCCTACTTCAGTCAGCTATTTAGCTGGCGGAAATCAGAGGAGGCCGATTGGGTTTGCCCCGGTATACACCCGGGGAAGGGGACAAACATCCCCTTCCCTGAGTAGACCTCCGGGCTGCAGCAGCGTGGCCCGGAATGGAGAAAGGATCCGGCGGGTGGTCCTGGGCCGCCGGCTGGATCCTTACGGTAGATTTCGCCCTTAGAATCTGTGTTCTATTTGGCAGATACACTTATTTACGATTGCTATCTAGGCAGGTAATACTGTGGGATTACAGCCTTTTGCAAGAACTCCCTCCCTATGTAAAACCTAGTGGCTTTCAGTAAAGGGCGATTTCTATACAGTATAGTGAAAGAAATAAGTGCCACATGGGGCAGGAGAAGAGAGATGGATTGAGTGTGTTGCAGCATAGCCTTGCTGGAGAGATTTTGGATTAAAAAACAATTGAGATGTAGGACTAAACTGGGGGAGTGCCCGTCTTTCAGAAAAGAAGAAGGAAATACTTGAATCAAGGACTGCTTGATGACAGATATTTAATTCTGTGACTGATAGAAGAGGTTTATTAAGGTTTTTGAATGATAAGGTCCATATCTACAGAAATGGGCATATAGAAACCAGGCACATTGATGAAGGTTGTAAACGCACGCGCGCGCGCGCACACACACACACACACACACACACACCTCTGACTTGACAATTCCATCCAGAGAGCAATGCAAAAGGCAAACTTGGGTGTTCTGAATATTATTATTATTATTATTATTATTATTATTATTATTATTATTATTATTATTATTATTATTAACAGTATTTATATATTAACAGTATTTATATACCACTTTTCAACAAAAAGTTCACAAAGCGGTTTACAGACAAAGGGCGGTATAAAAATGTGAAAAATAAAATAAATAAAATAAATAAATGATGAAATGGATACAAACCTTCAGAAACATTAAAAGCCTGGGCAGAGATGAAAAAGCTCAAAATTGCTAGGATATGTCACAGCTTGTCAGTTTATTAATAGATGCTTCGAAGTCAGGGAAGGGGGAGCATAAAAACTTCAACAGTGTCAAAATAAAATTCTGCTCCCAAAGAAAAGAAAGATTAAATGCAGAATATTCACTAGTGTGTAGAGCAATGCTGAGACAATGCAGATCACAAACATCTGGTGTTGCTTTGTAACAAAACAATTCACTAATGACATTTGGGAAAAGAGAAATGAAGTGACTCTTAGAAAATACATTTTGTCATGGAATATCTAAGTTGGCAATGGGAAGCAGAGTTGCTTGATCACTGCCTAGGATCTAGGGCTTCTGTTGGCTACAGATATACAATGTGTTATCTTCTTCTAGACTATTCAGAAATCCCATTCCATGTGAATCATAGAGAAGCCATATTTGTCATTTAAGCCCTGGCAGCCCAATCCTATGCTACACCCCCCCCCCCGCCGATGCAGCTGTGCCAAAACTACTCATGTTGCATTCTGCGGGGGGGGGGCAGTGCCAGGGGTCTCCTCTGGGTAAGGGAACATTTGGACCTGCATCAGCAAAATGGCTAGAACAGGTCCACATGGACCCAGGCCACGGGATCAGGTCCAGGAAGGAGATTTGGATTCGGCGGCTACCAAACCCACTGAGACCTCCCCCTTCCCGGATTCGATCCACCCTCCTCCCCACCCCGTCATTGCCCTGTTACGCCCTTCCCCTGCTCCCATTCTGCCCTCCCCCAGCCCTGTCCTGACTCCCAGCCAACTTACCTGGGTCGACAGGTCTTGACGGCGCCACTGCTCCAGCCTCCCTGCCAGCTTCGCACACTGCCATAGATGTGTTTATGACTGCCATTAAGGCAGTAGCTCCTGGCAGAACACTTGTTCCACCAGTGGCATTGCCCAATTGGGCTGTTAGGCAATATTCGCAGGGTAAGAAAATAAGAAACAGGTATTTGAATTCAATGCTCATACTTTGTGTACCCATCACTTTATTTTCAATCAGAAATATTTCTAGAACATGCAACGGCATTTCTCAAAGTTCTCCCCGCAAAGCGGGGAGAGAGCTTATGAGGTGGGGCCAGCGGCTGCAAAGTACCACACGAAGTACCACAATTGTGTGGGATCTATTCTTCTGAAGCAGTGGTTCTCAAAGTGGTGGGTCGCGACCCACCATTGAAATCAAAAGCTGTCCCCTGCCCCCTTAAGGGACTGAGACAGCATGGCAGCGGCGGCGGTCCCGGGGATCGCTGCTGCCGCAAAAAAGTTTTAAAATGCCATTTTTTGACTTACCGGGGCTCCTGGAGCCCTCCGGAGGGTTCGGGGAGGCCTGCGCTACCCTCCGCAGCCCCCCCGAGCTTCAGATTGCTGCGGAGAGGCGATTTATGCGGAGAGGCGATTTCATGTTTCTTTAGGCAGGATTGCACTAGAAGTGAAGTTTGTAGTAAGCTGCAATCAATAAGGCAGCTGTTACATAGCAAATTCACCAGATTGAAAAGAGGTTCCAAAATAGCTGATGTAAGTGAAAATGCTCATAAGGACCACCCTTAATCCCTCTTTGTGACATTGAAATTACAGATCATTAAACATCATTTTCAATATGAAGTTGAAAAACTTGAATCTGAACTATCCGGTATATTATTGCTACACCAATGGAAAGAAGGAAATAGAATTTTGTTCCTCCTTTTTTCTCAGGCGGCCTGAATGTGTCGCTAACTAGCAATTTGGCAGCAGACTTTAGCAAATAGCTGCACACTAAATGGGCTTATCCTTAAGCATAATGCTCTTTTCCATTTTAACTGAGCATAAAATTGTGTCTTTTAAGGATCTTCAGGCAGGGAAGCTTGATGCCTCTTGAGTAGTTCACTGTGACATATGGTCCGTCTTTCCAAGCAACGGTTTTATCTGCCACATATAGTATCTGCAAATTTGAGCTAATGTTGCTGTGAAAACAAGTAGGGATTTATGCCCAACAACTACAGAAGGGAATAAAATAATCTTGCCTTGCCACATCTAGGCTACATATCTCATATACTAATCTACATACATGTACACACGCTGGCCATGTTCCAGAACTCCTCATTGCTCCAAAGCGCACTTGAAACTCTGTGCGAACAAGAGCTACCCCATTGTCTTCATCGTCTGGAAATACTCCTTGAATGCAATCCCTCCAATTCAATACTCTGCAGAGTGTTTTCATACAGGGATGCTTCCATCATTTGCTCTTGATGCTCCATTGGCCGGGGCCTTGCTCCTTGCTCCAGTTTTTAAAGCTTGAAATGTACAGTCAGCTTCTAAAACGTTTTCTGTAAAAAGAATCAAGCTTTTCAGCACAAATCAGATGGCACAGATCAGCTCACAGGACAGACTCATTTCCTAGTTTTGGGTCAGTGCCTAATTTTTATATTGAGAGGTGCTGGTGAAGTTTGAGTTGAAGTCACAATCTCTGGTCATAGAGAAATCCTGCTCTCTCATTCATTTCCCTTGTCTTTCTCTGTTGGTGCCCATGTATCAGTAGCTAGACTCAGGGTGTATTATCCATAAGGCTGACTAGGCTTCAGCCTAGGGCCCCCGCAGGGATAGGGGCTCACATTGCCTGTCAATGTTCCGGAAAGCTGTAGTGGGGTGAAAGATTGAAGTGCTGGAGGGCCCTCGAAATACTTGAAAGCCTAGGGGCCCAGCCATGAGTTAATACACCCCTGGCTAGATTGTAGTAACCTCCTTGGGGCTTATCTTCTCATTGTCTTCCAATTTCTTGCAAAGCATCATGTACATGGATGGTATGATGATGATTGATGATTGATGATAATGCTCATCACTTTATAACACATCTGTATGCGTAAACTGCTTCCACTGAAACATACTTTGTTTGAAGTGATATCAGATGATATGAAAGCTCTGCCAATGGTCTTTGATCAACGATGGCTCTTTCACATATGCCAGCCACCACTTGATACTGCAGCCATCAAAGAGAGGGTGTGCATATATCACCTGGATGTGCTCCTTAAGTTCCAAATTCTAAAGATGAGCTGTGCCAAAATATGTGGCCTACATTGTTCATTTTCCCCTGAGTATTGTCCTATTCAAGGTATTAAAATACCCTGATTGAAACTAGCTTTTCTAACTCTGTTCTGCCTTAAGTGGTGACCTATTTGAGCTGAATTACAAAGACAGAGGTGGAAATGCCTTCTGAAAAGCTTTTCTTTCTCTTCACCTCTTCAGTCAGCTGTGCTTTGTTCACAGATCATTTATTTAAGGAACAGATGAAGCCAAATTCACTTCTAGCTGCTTTTAACAAGGAGAGCAAGCTTCGACAATTTGAATGAGAGTGATTTCAGGAAAAAATATATAAAGATTATTCCTTTAAAAGTTTTAAATGAAAGATAAAGCAGAATCTGCTTCTGTCAGGTTAATATTGTTCACTCAACCACATGGTAAGTCTGAAGTAAAAAAAAAGGAACTATTTTGAGGAAAAATAGCACTGTCAGCCCAATCTACCATAAATCCCCGCATGGCGATGCAGTGGCACCGGCACAGGCTCTGCTGAATCCCGCGGGGGAGTTTCAGTCTCGGGAGGCCTCCTGGGGTAAGGGAACATTTGTTCCCTTGCCCTGGAGTAAACCCCTGCTAGCCCAGTGGGTCAACTCGGACCTGTGCCAGCTCTATAGCTGAAGCAAGTCTGAATTGACCCAGGAAAGTAGATCAGGCTTGGGAAGGAGGTCAGGATTTGGTGTGCGCCATTGCCGCCAAGCTCACTCCCCTCCTAGGCCTGATCCACACACACCTTCCTGGTCCTGTCACCATCATTGAGCTGTCAATGTGCATTTTGGCCTGGTATTTTTAATTAAATAGTGTGGGGAGGGAGTTCAAATTAGAATGAAACCATGATGAGGACAATTGGCTTTCAATTAATGCTAATGTACATATGTGGGGAGGGGAGCAATCTACATTCGAACCACCGAAAATTTGGTATTTGCATGTCAAAAATATTTTCTTGAAGGAGGACAAGGAATCCTGTGCAACAAATAGCAACTGCACATTTATTGTGCACCCCGCGCGCACACACACTCAAATCTGGAAAGACTTCTAATGGCATAAACAACATCAAATTCTCTTGCATAAATACTTTCTCAGAACCAAAGTTGATTCTTAACATATGATATAAGCTGACATATAAATATAAACATATACATTTGTTTATCAACAGCTGTTTACAATTACAATAATATTAATGTAAATTCAAAATTCTAATATTTAAACATTCACAGAGCCAGCAGTTGTTTGGTATTTGTCCTTAATGGCCCATGTTAAGTACTGCAGTAATATGACCACAATCAAGATAAGCTTTCACAAGAAGTCTTTAATTTTCCATGCTCCCTGGCAGCAAGTTGGTGGCCGGGGAACAATCATGGATGTTGGCAAATGACCCACACAAAGCACCACAGTGACGAAGCTTTTCCCAATGAAGTAGCAGCTCCCCATCCTTAGCCTCCCCAATTTCTCTTTCACAGGTTAACAAAGCAGTCTGAGCCTTTGCATATGCACAGGGCATGCCACTAGAGTTGAAGCGCAAGCAAACAAGATGTCTACCTTGCATTGCTGGTGAATCTATAGATTCCTTACACCTGAATCTATAAACCTCTTCTTCTGACATTATCTCTGTGTTTACTGAATGTGGGAAGGGAGGAGCAGAACTGTGTCCATTGGCCACATCTCCAGTGGCTGTGCATTTGGCGTTCATGAGAAAAGTGCTGTGTCCATGTCCTCCATGCTACTGGAAACGCTGAATTATTAAGATTCTCATTCCATTCTCTTGAAAGGTGAATACATGGTCATCAAAAGGGAGCATGGCTAGTGGCATCCTGAACACTGGCCAGCAGGCGCGGTCCTGCTCCCCCTCCCAATGTTCAGTAACTACAGAGCAGGTTACATGAGAAGAAGGCTGAAGAGTAACTGCCTTTGTCTAAAGTCATAGGCTCAGGTTTTCAGACGTTTTGTAAAGTCTCCCAAGGCAATCTTACAATGGAATCCTATGCATGTCTACTCCAAAGTATGCTTCACTGAATTCAGTGGGACTTACAGTGCAATCCTATCCACACTGTATCCAGTGCTGCTGGAGAGGAGCGGGCTGAGAGTCTCCTCGAAGTCAGGGGACTACTTGGGTCAGCTCCACCTAATTTGGCAGTGCTGACCCGAGAAGCCCTGTGTCAGGGCTTGAGGCCTGAGAGGGTGGATAGGATATTACACCTGACGAGGACACCCCACCGCACTCTGAGGCCCAATCCATCCCCTTCTCTGCCCTCCCCCCACCCTGTTATGACCCTCTCCCCCAGCCCCAGTGCAGAACGTACCTATTTTGTGACGCAGGGCGCTGGACTCGGTGGCAGAGTGGCAGCGCAGGCCCTGGCGCAGGCACTGCCTACTCTCCAAATACGGCATTTTCACAACACCCAGCACTGTCGGGAGATAGGATTGCACCGTTCCTCTCAGGGAAGTGTGCATAGGATTGCTGCCTTCAAAAAGGAATATCTCTCCCCCCCCCCCCCCCAAATCGCAAAGACTGGCCTTCTAAAACCACATCACTGGATGAACTTCTGAGGAACATGCATTTTCAACACACCCTTGCTCAAGATTAATGGCATGGCCTGATTTTGGAACTCTTGGAGTTGACAACCCTAGATAGAATTCCCTGAAGTCTCGCTAATATATATATATATTAGAATCAATAGTGGACGTTCCTCTTTTTTTATTGTGCCATTCTCTGCCATTATTCCTCAACTTAGACATGAGCTTGGTTTCTGTAATATTGTAAATGTATCCCTGTGCTGCACACGTTTCTGCTTTGAGCTGTTTTCTTCTAACACTCTTGACATTTAAGCAGGGGCACTTTAAAGGTTTTTTCTCTTTACTTTATTCTGTAAGTTATTGATTGCCTCTAGCTTTTGTGTTTTCCTAAATCAATTTTCTTTCATGTTCTCTCTCTCTCTCTCTCTCTCTCTCTCTCTCTCTCTCTCTCTCTCTCTCTCTCTCTCTCTCTCCTTTTTTCTGTTCTCATAGTTTAATTCATATGGCTGTAGTTACTAACATGGAAACTGCACATATTTGCTGCCACTGGTTCACAGTAGCAACAGGAGTGTCCAGTGCCATTGTACATGATTGCAAGAGGTCCCTGCTGCTTAGAAGCAAGGTCATGAGCCCACATGTGCTGGGAATAATGAATCACATCAGTGGTGGGACTCACTAGACTTGAGCACCGGCATTGCAAGAAAGCACAGTATTGTCAAGATTCTATAACAAAATGAAATTTTCTTTTAAGAACACGGATTCAGTAGCACAATAATTCCCCCTCTGTGTGTTGGGCACACTGAACTGCCAGCAAAAAAATAAATGTGAAATGATTGAAGGCTCCCAGGAGCCCCAAGTGTATAACCACAGAGGACACTGCCCCTCTGCAACTTGATATGATTTGCTGCTCTAATCTTACTTCTTCCAGTCAGTCTCTTCTGGAGATTGGGTACATCCCTGTGTCTCTGCTTTTGATTTGATTGGATAACTCACCCTCAGTGCAGAGTCACAGCAACAATATCCACCTTCAAGGGAGGCTGGCTGTTGTGTCTCTGTGTGAGTCACTGTTCTGGCCTCGTCTCCTTCCAATTAGCCTTTTCTAAGGGTCTTGATGTGGATCAGGGATCCCTGTGGTTTCTATTTGCCTTCTATAAAAAAAAGCTGTGGTGCATCTGGGGTCATCTGGATTGAGACCACAAGAACAGGAAAGAGCTAAAGCCTGCCTCCCCATCTCCCTCTCCTCCATGGTCTTGATCTGGATCAGACACACACACACACCCCTTGCAGCTGCTATGTAGGAAAGTCAAGATAAGATGCATTACTGCTAAATACACAGTGAATTTTTAGCTAGTTGGTCCCTATGAGAAAATAATTCAGCCATATCTCTCCTCATGTCTCTCCACACTGGGTGGTATTTTTGGATCATTTTGTTACTCCTGGTGCAGAAATGCAACATAGTTAGCAGCAACATAGACCTCAGAGGAGATGCCTGTTGAATCACTGCCACCCAATCCTACCCTCCACCCACTGCCAGCAGAATGCACATTCCTCTGGCAGAAGGAGGAGGATGCTGGTTGAATGTTACTTTCTCTGGCAAGCTCAGTGAGGTCGCCAGTGCAATTGCTGGCAGCTGGGTGCACTGGCTGGCGGAGAAGACTCCATCCCCCAGCTCAAGGTGAGTGGCGGTGGGAGAAGGAGAAATGGGGGAGGCTCTGGGTGGGGAGAGGGGCAAAGAGAGAAGTGGCACAGGGGAAGAAGGGGGCAGGATTGGCGGCACTCATGTGCGGCCGGATCCTCTCCCTTTCCGCTACTGTTACACTCATCGATTCTGTGCCAGCAAAACAGCTGGTGCAGAACCGAGGAGAACCATAGGGAAAGTCGAGGCTTTCCCCAGGGCAAGGGAACAAATGTTCCCTTACCCTGAGGAGACCTCTGCAACTGCCCCCCCTTTAGGATGCATTGCGTGTTCTATTGGTGTGCCTGCATTGGCGGGGGGAGTTAGGTAGGATTGGGCTGCCCACTGGGCTTGCCTCTGTCCAAGTCCGAAAGTGTTTGTGGCTCAGTTACTTGTGCAGAAGCACGCACATGCTCTACAATTATTATTATTTTGGCTGTAAAACAGAATTGTGCCTATGATGTTCATTCAGAAATTAATCCTGAAAGAATATACGCCTCTATATAGTGACCTTTGAGTAGCCTGTCCTTGTTGAACTCGTGATCAGGAGATGCAACACAAAACATCAGGTTCATGTCACAGAATAACTGTTACAAACACGGATCCTCTTTTTCTCCCCCATCCCTACATTCCATCCCATCCCCTGTGCCAGTCTTTCACCTTTCCCAGTCATCCCTTTCCCCTGCCATTGTGAACCATTATCACAAGGCTGGTTTGGAGGATGCTCATCTGACCATTTCTCTCTCCATAATTTAAATCACTTGTAGGGAACCACTCTCCTGTGTGATGAGGCAGGTACTCCTCAACCTGCCGGGAAGGGATAGGACATGAGTGCTAATGGAGCACGCACATCCTAATTATGTGAAGAAGGGGCTGGTTGGACAAGGATTGTCTGAACTGGCCCTCTGATAACTGTGGTCTAAGAGACTTCTGCACTCTTCATTGTGCGATGTTCCCATGGTGAACATTTTTTTTTCTGAATATATGTAAGCTATGTACGTAGTCAAACTTGGCATTTTCCATGTCCTGGATCATCATCAGTTTACAGAGGGTCACATTTTCATGGTAAATAATCTCAGCAGATTCAGTAGAAAAGTTCACTATGCAAAACCGTTGTCTTGGGGCCTTTGTTAGAGGCTGTTTGGTAGAATAGTTGAAATTAAGACATTTTCCAAAAAAAGGCACTATGTTTTTCAGAAGGATAGACTCAGGGCTGGATTTATTTACAACTTAAATAAGCACAGTTTAAGACCAATAATGAGGGGGCTCTAAACATGAACATTTAAGAATAAAAGAGACTAGGAAAAAGGACTCTCTAAAACAGTTATGTTCATTTCTACATGACTAAAACATATTTGTACTGTATCAAGATTAGAATAATCCATATCATATTTTGAATGTTGGCACTATCATGAGGATACAGATGGAATTTCTCACTGGAGTTTGTGCCTTATGTTTGCGATATCTTCCCCCAAAAAAATTTTTATGGCCCTTTTTATCAGGCTTCTCAGGCTTGACATAGCAAAGCCCTGGATAGGCAAAATGGTTTACCCAGTTGTTCCTACACAATTTTCCATAAGTGAATTCTTGTGTATTTTTCTAGGAGGAGACATTTCCTTATTTTCCTCAGGCTCCACACCATAACCCAGGTTTTTGCCCTGACAGTGACGAACAACAGAAGGATTCTGAACTTGCAATGAAAGCAGTGTTATACACAAGTTTCAGCTGTTATATCCTTGGCCGAATTCAAGTGGAATGGATTTGGGAAGTGTTAAATGTAAGTAAATCGCTTTCTGAATGGGCTGGGGGGGAGAGAGAGAGAGAGAGAGAGAGAGAGAGAGAGAGAGAGAGAGAGAGAGAGAGAGAGAGCATTTGTGTGTGTCCTCTTTATTCTTTAATTTTGCTCCAGGAACTGGCTAGCATCTTGCGCTCTTGTGTTTTTGTTTTCAAACTTCCCACGGATGCCTGTCATTGTCAGGTGCTGGTTACTCAGAGGAAGAAGACAGTCACTTGAGCTCATTACAGCAAGCAGATCTCCAACTTCATTGTCACACACCAGTGGAATTCTGGGCAACAAAAGGTATCAGTTAAAAGTCCTTTTAGTGTAAAATTTGGAAGAGATTAAAAGAGGGCAAAAGTTCAAATGAGAACGAACCATTGCCAAACAAGCAAAGAATCTTGGCAAAAAGGCAAAGGGGGAAAAAGCCTTGGGATGAAAAAACAAGTAACCATGGCAAGCCAGGAGCTCCATGCTAGAATCTGGCTAACAAGGACAGAGTCGCACAGAGCTGCGATTGTTTATTCAAGACATGAGGATACAGTTGTCTCCAATGAGTATTCTCACAGCTCAGATCCAAAAACTTGAGTGCATTTTTTTTAACCATCCAGCACTTCTCCACAGCCCATTTGGTGCTGGACAAAAGGGAAAGAAAGTACAAAGTTTATTCTCAGCATGTCTTGAATGCAGCTTTCAAGAAGGGGAGGGGAAAAACCCATGCCAGCTGTTTAGCAGGGCATCCACCTCTTCTGCTGTATAGTAGCTGAAGCACTGATTGCTCCATCCTTAGGCTCACAGGAACCGGAAGCAGAGGGCATGATAGATAGAGAAGGAGAGAGGGTTGGATTTGCTTGAGAAACTATGTTTCTGCACTAGTCATCCTTTAGGAGGAAAACGATGGATTGCAGCAGCTAACAGCTGTGGGAATTGTGGGGTTAGACATGGAATAAAAATAATGGCAAATCCCATGCAAAGTAATAACTCACTAAAGAGGTTCTGCAAATATCAGCAACACACACACACACCCACACACCTGCACACACTGTACACCTGTTGTCCTACATGTGCAGTGAAAGCTCTCTTTGTTCCTGTGTCAATGAAAGAGCATTTTCATTTACAGTGACGCTGACCAAAAGGTACTGGCAATACTTTGGCATAAACAGAATCACCGTCAGGTGCCTTAAAGTGCAAACCTTAAGGAAGAAAATATTGACTGTGCCCTAGGATACACAACTGCAGCACGAGAAGAAGACCACACTGAAGTGGAGCACTGGGGCATCTAGGTCAGTATACTGTTTACAGTGACTGGCAGTGGCTCTTCAGTGTTTCAGACAGGGGTCTTTGCCAGCACTACCTAGAGATGCCTGGGATTAAACCAGGGACTTTCTGCCCTCTCCCTAAGCTACGGCTTCTCTTAAAGGCCCATTGACTTTATCAAACTGCACACTCATGCTTCTTTGTCAAGCCTGGGTGTTTGCACATGTGAACTCGGAAAGGCATACAGCCATCTTTGGAGTGCAGTTTTGTTTCCCTGAATTATTGGATATAAATTATAGCTGCTATATGATTCAAAATCATATGTGATAGGACAGTATTACATGTGTCATAATACTGAAGTTTTATTTAATAACAAGTTTGGAAGCAGACATGGGGGTGCTGGGTTGAATAATGATGCTATGAGGCTCATGATCCTTCTGTATCTTTTCATATCACCCAGAAAACATATATATTTCATTTTTTTAGATACTACCGGATTGCATATTTTTAACGCATTTTTGTAATCTAGTTGCACAAAATTTGAATTTAGAGTTTCAGGTTAGCAAAATTGTTAGATTTGGTATCAAAGAAATAAAACTAGGATTTGGGGCCTTAGCATGGCAGGTGTACTTTGACAGGAGGGTGTGCTTTGACATTGGTGTTACAATCTTGCGATCTGCCATCGTATGTCATGGGCCACTGGCATGGCAGGCGCTCTGCACAACTGCCACCAGTACAAAGGCCAGGAGGACATGCATGGGTTACAACAGCCCGCCGCAGAACCTCCACCATCACCAACGCATGAGATAAGATCGTTGGTAAGTCCCATTCATTTCAATGGGATGAAGTTATGACTAAGAGCCCAATCCTATCCTCCCCCGCCCCCCGTCCCCGCTGGTGCAGCCACGCCAAAAAGGCATGTGCTGTAAGTATCCAGAGGGAAGGGGGGAATCAGGAGGCTTGAGACGGGAAAAGGAATTTAAGCCCCTTGCCCCTCTCTAAGCCTCCCACTCTGCAATGGGTCTCCTCGGAGGAGAGAAAGGGGAGAGAGGAGTCCAAGGAGAGAAAGGGGGCAGGGAGGTTACAAAAAGGGAGGATGGGATTCGGTGCGTGCCATCGCTGCCGGATCCACCTCCTCCTGCAGCCTCCATGCCCCCCGTTCCTCCCCTCCCTGCCCTTGCCACTGCCTTACCTGCTCCGTCAGGTCCAGGCAGGTCCGGAGATGTCCTGGGAGCATTGCCGCTTCTTGTGGCAGCGCTCCCAAAACGGCCACTGCTGTCGTAAATGGCTGTGCACTGCTCTCCCGCTGTCGTAAGTGGCTGCGCACAACAGCCCAATCCAAAATAGGATTTGGCTTTAATTTTCTTTGGATACAATGAGTTCATCATTCATCCCCATGCCTGGTTTTTTGCATGTAGTCCTGAATTACTGATGCTGTACTCCACACACTGCTGTGTTGTGGCTGAGCTAAAAGGATGTGTGCACGGAGTTATTTTTAAAGTTTTAACTGCAGCCGATCAACTGCTGGAGTGGGCAAGGCACGATTCCACTTAAAACCAACAGGCCTATTCAATCTGATCATGAATGGCTGTAAAAATGTTCAGATCTCCTTTCAGTTGCACTGCTGGAGTTATGTTTTCTATGCTGGCTGCCACTGTGATTTCAGGGCTGCTGGAGGTGTGCCCCCCCCCTTTTACTTGCTGCTACTGGTTTGTTATAGATTTGTGGCTTGCATTTGTTATAATTAGCTATACTTTTATACGCTGTTAGCAGCCTTGACAATTTTTTTGAAAACGGAAAGGGGACACACACAATATTTTAAAATAAACAAGGACACGAGAACGCTGCGCCATTTTCCATGCTATGGTTATCCAGGATCATGACCTTAGTGCCCTAGGATAACTTTGCTAGCAAATATTCCTTCCCCCCCCCCACACACACACACGTGTGTGTGCAGAATGCATGGCACAAGAACATCAACTGCCCAGTCTGTTGCATGTGGGGGCTCCAGAATGCCCATACAGCGAACAAGTGCATTCATTTTAATGGCAATGGCAGACCAGTATGCGCACTTGTTGCCGGCTTTCTTTTGCTGACACTGAATACAGCAGCTCCTGCTCGCACAGAGCATGGATTGGACTGGAGGTCCGCTGCTTGTGCTCACTTTTCACTAGGGCTGTGCATTTTACTTTTAACTGTACCTATTCTTAACAGGCACCTCAGCCAATAGGAGTTTGCTGTATAAAAAAAAAAACTAAGAAAATTGTCTTTGTAAAAATGATACTCTGGCATTTTTTTCTTTTGCTGACTAAGCCATGATATGAAAATAGGAAAGAGTTCTGTATGCCACAAGCTGAAATGAGTTGCATTTGCCACTGATTTTTTTTTCTTTTTGTGAGCAATCCCTGGTGGGCTGACAGCATAAAATGAGAATGTATTACTCCTCATCTGTTTTCTATTTTCTTCTTTCCCTGTTCTCATGGTAGCTTTTTCATCTTGGATTGTCTTCTGCGTTTTTTTCTATGTCTTCAGTTGTAGCTTAACTTTTCAGTCCTGGGTAAGAGACATCACACAAAGCAAAAAGGTCTCACGTATTGGTTATATGGGGAGATATTTCTGGAGCGCATTGTTGATGTGCCAGGCTGAGGAAAAAGCTGCAGTAGAAGTTGACAAATTTTGTCATAGGCATATGAAGCAAAGCAATAATCATGGTTCATCTGGAAATTAGAATCTGTAAGAGGTAGCCAAAGGGAAGATAAAAATATTGGATTTTTACCAAATATATTTATTCCTCCTTCTGACATTCTTGCCAAACATGATTCCTTGATGTTCAGCCTTTATTGGATTGCTCAAGACTTTTGTCTTTTTAAATGTTTACACAGACACGTTCGGCAGGCGCAATCCTACAGTTTGCCAGCGCCAGCCCAGCGCCAGCATTGAGTGTCGCAAACATGCCATGAAGCACATTTGCAACGACCCATGACTAGGTGTGCTGGCAGGAAAGCCTGCACCGAGCCAGCGACCAGCGCCGAAGAGCAGGTGAGTTTGCTGCCAGCGGGGGCAGGGTGTGGGGAGGGTAACAGGGGCATAGGGGCAGGGGGAGGGCAGGGGGTTGGCGGATTGGGTCCAGGAGGAGGGTGGGACTGGTGTCCTCGTCGGACGCTGTATCCTATCCTCCCTCCCAGGCCACGAGCCCCGACACGGGGCTCCTCAGATCTGCATCAGCTAAATTGCTGGCGTGGATCCAAGGAGACCCATTAGAGAGAGTGGGGCTTTACACGGGGTAAGGGGACTAATGTCCCCTTACTCCAAGGAGATCTCCAGCCTGCAGCCCAGGCGCACAGGATTTGGCGCTAGGTTCAACACCATTCCCTCTGTGGCCTGGTTAGGATTGAGCTGCTCGTGTGTTATAGGGCATGACTTAGGAACAAAACCAATAATGAGAAATGGGCAGAGGCGTCGCTCCGGTAGGAGCGGGGCTGTAAGTTTTGCTCGGTCGGAGTCCCGTTTACTGAACGAGCAGGAGGCGGCCCCGCCCCCTCACTGTCAGAGCCATTCCCCTGCGGAGAAAGCAGCAGGCAAGAGACCCTGCCTGCTGCTTTCTCCGCAGGGGAATGGCTCTGACAGTGAGGGGACGGGGCCGCCTCCTGCTCGTTCGGTAAACGGGACTCCGACCGAGCAAAACTTACAGCCCCGCTCCTACCGGAGCGACGCCTCTGGAAATGGGTCTGGTGCAGGTCAGGACAACTTGTGACCTAACAAGCAGGGTCAGTCCAAGAACTGCCGGTCCCTGAGGGAGTGTGCCAAATGCTGCCTCCCCATACCTGATGATATGCCGGTCTCTTCTCCCACTTCCTGGATTGGAAAAGGAGTACAGCCCAGAAGAGGAAGTGTGGAGAAGAGGACAATGGTGGCTAGAGTGTGTCCACTCCTCTACACTTCCTCTTCTGATCCACCCTCTCTTCCTTTTCCAATCCAGGGAGAGGGAGGAGAAGAGCAGTGAGTGTGAAGATAGAAGTGGGCATCCCACCTACCTACTGCCTCAATTGGCCTCGTGAACGGGCTGACTATGCTCTGAAGCTAAATACAGCCCTTCCCACTATGTCAGGCAGCAACAGGAGGGTAAACCTCCTGTTTATGCTGCCTGACTAGAACTGGTGGGGGAAAAATGGAGGAAGGTTGTCAAACATTTGGCAGGCAGCAGCATATTGCTGATTGACTGCATCCAGCCAGTGGCGTTTCTGAGGTTGGGGCCCGACCGTAAGTCGTGCCCCGTCCTAGTACCCGCGTTCAGGAACCGGAGCGAGGAGGCCCTGCCCCCTCGCCGATGGAGCCATTCGTGCAGCCCGTTCCTGCCCGTTCAGCTCCCTGCCCGTTCGGCTTCGCTGCGTGAATGGCTCCGTCAGCAAGGGGGTGGGGCCTCCTCGCTCCGGCTCCTGAACGCGGTACTAGGACGGGGCACAACTTATGGTTGGGCCCCAACCTCAGAAACGCCACTGCATCTAGCTTGGTGGGTTAAAAATTTTGCAAGTGTGAAGATATACCAAGACAAAAATAGTGTTGACTAACAATGGATGAAAGGATTATTGAAGAAATTATATTTACACTGCAGTAGAGGCATCTAACCCCTCATTAACAACAACAGCAAAAAAAAAAAAACCACCCTCAAACAATTAAAGCAAATTTAGAGTAATTGTCAATTATCTGCCTGAGAAAGCATTATAATAGCTTTCATGAACAGTGTGGTAACTTTTTTAAAACTGAAAAATCTTAACAAATGCTGGTTAAAGGTAAGGTAACTAGAAGTTTCTGAAGAAGGTGCTTTGTCAGTCTAAATTTGCACCATACCAACAAAATTAGACCTGAACGTAAGAAAACTGCCACAGGGGGATCCCTCTGCTGTGGGAAGAGCTTCTGGTAACCTGGCAGGTGAGACAGACAGTATGGTGGCCGATTGATGTGCATGAGATACATCTTCCTTAATGTGACCTCTCTCTTACTGGGCATAATTTATGGGTCATTTTAAGCACAATAAATTTGGACTTCACAAAGACTTAAGGAAGTCTCACACAATAGATGCTGAAACGCCCCCACAGTATTTTTGCATAGCCTAAGCACATATCAAGAAATATTTTGTATTTTCATGCACTACCTTCCTGAGCATCCTCTTGAAGAACTGATATTTGAAAGACAATGTCCGCTCTTCATTGCAATTTTGCCTGACCTGGCCTCACACCTACTTCTGGATCTTTAAAACTGGTATCGCGGTCTCAGAACTCAACTTCCTGCTTGATCTCCAACATTTCCAAGTAGATCTATCCCAAGGCCAATTATTTTACTATTGTGAATACACTCTAGCAATCCTTAGCATCCACAGTGTGAGCTGCACTTAGGGGTGTCATCAGTGGTTAGCCAGGTCAGGTAATATCTGAGGGCCATGCCCATCAAAGAGTCCACCAGGCGGGGCCCAGAAGCGTCGTGGGGGTTGGTGCGGTGGGCCCCAGGGCGGGGACCGGCCATGGCGGCGATGGGGCGCGCTTACCTCCGGGTGCACTTGGCTCCGAAATAGGCTGAAACACGGCGGGGGGGGGGGGGCGTGACGAGCCGCGCTGGGCGTGCGTGCATCATCACGCTGGGCGTGCGCCGACGAGTCATATGAGGGTGTGGCGTCGGCGCCCCCCCTGGGATAGTCTCTGGCTGGGCCAACCCCTGACTCCTCAGTACCCATGGCTCATTCACTCCAGGTGTGCCATTAAGGGCTCCTATATGGGGGATCAATGCAGGGCTTTGTCCCAGGGCCCCCAATATCCTGGTACCAGCACTTGCTATACTGCAAACTATTCAAAATTTGATAGATAAGAATAAGTGGAAAAGTATCTTCTCAAAACTCAAGACCAGCCCCTCGGGACAGGTGGCTGGGGCAGCAGCATTGCTAATATTTTGGGACTTCCTGATGCTCAGGGTCTTAGCCACTATTCGACTCCATCCATCTCTTCTTGTACCCACCTTGCCTCAACAGGTTGGAACACTTTTAACAAGGACTCAGAATATCTCACCGGGTAGGCACACTTGTTACCAAAAGAGCTGGTTCTTAGGGGAAATTAGCACAGCCCAATTTGGAACAAGGGATCTTGTATACTGGATAACAAATCAGCGTAATGCAGGGCTTCCCTTTTAACTTAGCAGAGAGAGAGAGACTGAGAGAAATAACTTCCAATAAAAGTTTATGGATTTATTAAGAGAGGACAAAAGTAAAATTATTGCATACAGAGAAATAATATATTCAGCAATAATATGCCCATGGTTGGACACCAATAATGGAAAAATACATTTCTATTGTCTTAAACATAGTGTAGGTGTTCCTGTCTTGATGATGGTGGTTGCTTGTAATGCAGAGTGTATTTGGTGCAAAGGAAAGGGGAGGTCAGGGAGAGAATTCTGGGTGTCCCTGATTCTTACAACCCAATTCCTAACAGCTAAGAATAGGGAGAGAAGGGGGGGGGAGGGAGGTTTCAGAGATCTTTCATACTACCTGTCTTGTAGAGGAGAGCCTTGCCAGCATAGCTGTTGGTGGTTTGGAAACTCAGAAGAGTTACCAAAATGTAAGGGGAAAAGCTTTCCTTTTTAAGGAGTTTTTTGAGTTGTTGCTACGTGCAGGCTAGCTTATTCAGAATAAATGTGTAACTTTGGGGAGCTATGTTTGATGTGTAAATGGGTAACCTGGGATGAGAATAGAAAGGGGCTTCCCTAATCCTTGCAGGATGTAGGTAATCTTTTGTTGCTTCATGTGTCAGCTAACATGCAAATGGAATAAAACAGTGGTGCCAGAGAGATGTCTCGCACCCAAAATGAAATTTACCCAAGTTAATGCAAACATACAGGTATAATACAATCATTTTGTTACAAAGTTACAAATTACTGAAATTGCATTCAGAAAAGTAAACATAGCTGCAGAAGCAAAGGATGAGTAAAGGATTAAGAGTTGCAGTCCACGAGACATGATTATCTTTTCTTCTTCCAGGATGTGTGTTTGTGGGGTAAAAGTTCATTTAGGTCTGAACCAAAGTTTTTGAGAAAAACATGGCTTGTAACAGTTCAAAGTTCATTTGGTGCATAGGTTCTGGAAAACAGTTCATTTTGCACCTTAACATTCCTTTGGTGTTGTCATATGAAATATCATGTTGCTTGATATCAGAGTTCATAAAACAGTATGATGAGGAATGAAACAGGGGGTAAATGATCCAGTAGTAACACACTCACTCAGAAACCAAAACCCCACACTGTTTAGGGCTTTATAGGTTAAAACTAGCACTTTGAATTATGCCCAGAAAGAACTGGAAGCTAATATAGTTCTTTAAATACTGTTGCGTTACTCTTAGTACAAGTTAACAGTCTCGCTGCTGTATTTCGTGCTAATTGCAGTTCTGACCAAGCTTCCAAGATAGCATGTTGCAGTAATCAAAAGTAGAAGTTATCAGGACATCTATACCCTATATACTCATGTATAAGTCTAAACATTTATGCCTTAAAATTGACCTTGAATACCTTGGTCTACACAGGGCTTCTAAGAACAGCTGCTTGGGGGGGGGACTGGGCTGAGAAGCAGGACACATGGGGGTGGGTAAAAAAAAAGAGAGAGCTATTTTACCTTGTTTTGAAGCAGCACAGAAACAGAGTTATTCTCCAAACAGGAAGAAAGGTGAAGGAGCTTATGGGAGTTGTAGGCTTTGTGAGGGCTCCTTCACTTTTGTAAAGTGAAACATAACTCTTCACTTGGAGAATTTCTGTTGCTGCCTCAGAACAATCACTGGTCATTTTCAAGAATTCAAAGAAATTCATACACCCCTTTTATCCTCGACTTGTCCATGGATTATAGCAAATTCCATGATTTTTGGCTTAAAAATTGCTCTCTTCGTATCCATGAGGTTGACTTATACTCCAGTATATATCGTAGGTGTGCGTGGGTCTCATTTCACCTTTTTTGCTCGAGTTAGAGCAGTACGTGCACACAGATATACACATGGGGCTTTGGCATCTACTGGCTACCCTATTTCATGCATTTCAATAAGTGCATGTTGGGCTCCCCACTCTTTTGAAGCCAAGAGGACAGCTTTTTGGCAAGGGAGATCTGTGTGCACAGTGGCCCCCTTCATTGGCAGCAAATTGCAGGATTGATTCGCATGTATTTTATATTCTAACCCTCAATCTTGCAGAGGAAACATTTTTTAAAATAATTCTGGCTGGCTTCTGTACAACCTGATGCCAAAAATAATTAATGGCTGGCAAATGTATTCATGCCAAGAAAATATGTATTTACAGAATCTTTACAAAAATATCTTATTCATGCTGCAGTTATTTATTTCCACTGGCACCCAGAAGAACATCTGCCAGACTCCAACTCTAGGCCAGAATATTTGCTTGTCCGTTGACATTAGTATCGTTTCTGTGTTTTGTTTTTAGTATTAATTCATACATAATGCTTACTTCCAGTATTGATCCTGGAAGAAAAAAGACAGATGCTGGAAAATGTCAAACTACTGAATCATTCTAACAATTGAAATGCTGAGCCACTTTCCAAAATGTCTCATGCAAGAAGTGCACTGATGTGGTCCACTGGACAATGTTAGACTTTGACCTGGATTCAAGTACCAGCATAAGGCCAAACGAGCTGTGCTATTAAATATGTCATTGTCTAGTCAGGGAGCTATTTTTAGAGTAAAATAGCAGCTGTACAGGGGCCCTACCCAGGTCAGGCCCATGGCATAGAACTTGGTTTTAACATTTTGCATCTGTGTTGTTTTCCTACAGCAAAGCATCCCTGAGGCTGCTGTGGCCCCTTAGAGGTGCCATTTTCTGTACACCACCTACCTCCATGCCATGGTCCTGTCTGGATCAAGACCCTGTGTATTGTAGTGCTGATATTTTACTCTAAAACGGAACCTCTGATATGTTTAATATCATGACTAGCTTCGCCTTCAGTCATCATGATATCTTCATTGGCTGTGGGCAGCTTGCTATGTCTGTGCTAGTTCCCTGTCTGTAAACAAGAGAAAGAAGGACATATAACTTATTGTGTTGCGACCCATCGGCATGCCTGTGTGGCCGTTAATGCAGGAGCAGCCAGGCACGTTCTCAGCATGCCAGCTTGGTTGTCTGCATTGGCTTCTAGAAGCTGAGGTAGTCTTTTGCTTGCTGGTGCCTGCTGCTTATTGTCATACTGTTTGGGAGAGAACAGCCTACAACAGCCTCTTTAGTGTTTCCTTGCAATTCATTTACAGCTGTTCCTGTATTATGTGAAAGATTATTGTTTTCATTCTCCTCCCACCTTTTAAAAACAACAACCACAATGGTTAAACATTCACTATCATTGTGGTGGTCTGCAGTGAGAACGTTGTCCCCCAAGCAACTGGATGACCAGGTTCTGAGAGGCATTCCTTTAAATTGCTATCAAATGTACGGTGTGTCCATGTTCTTTAACGTTCCTTTGCCAGTGAGATTATGAGCTGCTGCTAATCTAGCCGTGCAATAGATGCTGTCATCTTTTCCTCCCTCCCCCTCCCTGATCTATTCCAAAGTGGCAATACCCAGTGGGGGATCCTCATTAATAGTCACTGTAATGCAAGCATATTTGCCCCCTTTGCCAGTCAGTAAAATACAGTACGTACAGAAAGGAAGGAGAGTACAAGTTCACTCAACGTTTATGTTTGGTAAGGCATTCCAAAGTGTTCTTTCTCTGATCTTAAGCGAGGCTAGTGTATCAGAGAATGCCTTCTAGACTAGAAAGGACAAGGATCTGGCTATCATCAGTGGTGATCAAGGAGAAAAAATCATTTTCACTTAAAAGTTGTTACAGAGATGTCTACAGTTATAGATTTTCACCCAACAAAAAAGCATTAGAATCACACTAGAGTTTATTTTGTAGTGACCCACTCAGTACTGATAGGTATTTTTAACACGCACACACATGCACACACACGCACACACATGCACACACACGCACACACACACACACACGTTAATATTTTCTTTAAGATGCTGCTAGGAACTGCCTTATGCTCTGTGAGAGTCATACATCATATGCGTCAATAGGAGCATCTGGCCAGACAATAGATTCAACATTTGAGTCAAATAATATGTGTACGTTGATATATAATGTGATGCATTATCACACAAGGCAAAGAGCAGAAATGTATTAGTCTAATGTAAAGTAGCCTTCAGCTCAAAAAAAAATATTTGCAGAAAAAGAGCAAGAAAGAAAGCATCTTCATTTGTAGTTCTAGAAGCAATGCCATCTTTTCTTGATAAAATGCAAAAGTATGGACTGTGGCATGGCTCTTCACTTTGCCACAAATATTCCCTCCTTTAAAAATCCTTTTCAAGATGTGATGTCAGTCTGCTCTAAGGGAGAAAAGGAAAAGAATAACAAGTTCAAAGCCAAGGTGCATTCTGTATTAACACAAAAGGAGAGATCACACAGAAGGGAAAATGTGAAGAAAAGAGTGCCCTGGAAGACAAGTAGAGGTGACCTTTCTCTTACATTAAAATTGTGATTTGAATGAAAAGATTGCTCAGAATCTCCTTGCAAAGACATGGGGAGTGGGGAGGGAGAGCCTATACTCAAGAAGGCATCTTCACATGTGCCTCAGGCAGTTCAGGTTTTCTTTTTCCTTTTTCACTTTCATAGAAGGACTTTCTGCAGATCTAAGCAAAATGGGGAATAAAATTTTAAAATCCTCTCACACCTCTATTTTATCTATCTATCTATCTATCTATCTATCTATCTATCTATCTATCTATCTATCTATCTATCTATCTATCTATCTATCTATCATCTTTCACATTTTTATACCGCCCTTCCTCCAAGGAGCTCAGAGTGGTGTACATATTTCCTCCCCTCCTTTTTTTGTCATCACAACAACCCTGTGAGGTAGGTGGGGCTGAGAGATAGTGACTGGCCCAAGGTCACCCAGGAAGCTTCATGGCTGAGCGGGTATTTGAACCTGGATCTTCTCACAGTGTGTGAGGAAGGAGATGAGTGATTAGGAAAGCATTTTTTTCAGGGGGAGGGCATGCGCGGTGAAGGTGGCAGCAGTGGCAATTCACTCCCCTACCCACTTACCTCACTCCTCCCTCGCATGATCCTTTAAAACAAAACAGAAACGTGTGGAATGCACAGTGCATTTGCACTGCCTGATTCATTCAAAGGGGCCATGCAAGAAAGGAGGAATGTGAGAATGTCGAGGAGCTAGGTCACCACCTTCTGAGCTGCTTTCCACTTACTTGCATGTGAGCAGAAAGTAGGTCGGAGTAGCTCCATCTGCAGCAGGCTGGAGGGAGGAAACAAACAGACTTGGTGTGAAAGGTATCCTGATTCGATTTGCTGCTCCTCACAATCCGCCGCTTTATGCAAGTCGCATCAGTCGTGTCATAGGTAGACCGGCTGTGAACAGTTGAGTCCCAAACAACAGGAACTGGAGCTCAGCAGACATATGTAATGGTATTACTGAGGGGAGAATTTCCCAGGCTGCAAACCTATGCATGCTTACCAGGGAGTAAGCACCATTGAACCCAGTGGGTTCGGGTCATTTATCCCACCTTCAGAATTCCTTATGGGCTCCCAGCTTGTTCCTTCTAATCTTGTCCCCATCAGTCTTTCAGCCATCACAGACAAGGCAGTGGTTTTTCCCAAAATGCTCAAGGAACTTGCCAGGTATGCCAAAAAGAAATGCTCATTTGTAAATTAGAAAAAGAAACAAACCCCCCCCCCCCAATCCCAACAATACTTGGTTATACAGTACTTTACAAACAAAATTGTTTTGTCTATCTTTTCACTCTGTTTCTTCCTCTCAGGACCAAATCACACATTACCAGAAATGCAAAATGTGGTCTTGTGGGTTTTTTTTTTAAACAGCAGCCAGGGGGCTGCAGAACAGATTGTAACCATGGCAGGAGGGTAGGGTATTTTAGGACTTGACCCCTACCATGGTTCCAATCCTGATTGCACCCCCCTCCCGCACTATTTTAATAATCGAAAAAAGGCTTCCATTGAAAGGTAAACAGAAGCTGTTGTTTTGTTTAAAATAGCATACTTTTTGTCTGGCCCCAATTAATCCTCCCTATACCATATTTCAAAGTGGTCAGAGCCGTTTAAAGCTTATGGTAGTCTGGACTTGGAGTGCGAGGAGACTAACGTTGAGGGATATCCATGTCGTGGCACACATGACATGAGGCAATGCTAATTTCCTTCCTTCCCCTGATACTATAATCTGTTATGGTTGAATCAGATCAATTGAATCAGATCAGTTCTTGCTCAAACTTTTCCTTCCCCCCACCCTCCAAATGATATCCTTAACAATCCATGCCTTCTGGAGGGCATCAGCGTGCTCAGTCCTTATCAGAATTGTGGGTTTAAAAAAAACCTTGTATTGTTAATTGTTTTTAAAATATGTACAAACCCTGGAGTTTCTCTAGCCTCCTGCCATGGTTGCACCCTGTTTTGCAGCCCTCAGGTTGCGTGAAAGATCCCCAAAAGCCCATATGAAAGTGAACAGTCAGTTGTCCAGGTCTAGGGCAAAGCTTTGAGTTCGATTGACAACCGGCAGGTGAAGAGTTAAACCAGAAAAGAGTTTCTTGGGTTATAAAAGGAAGAAAGGAGAATATTAAGCTGGCTTATGAAAATGGCTTGGGTGATGGAAGAGCCCAGGTGTAGAACTGAGCAAAAGCACAAGCAGGAGATTACAGGCAAACCTTGAAGCAAAATCAAATCCTTTAGGCATCTCTCTCACTGATCCCTAACTGTGCTTATGCCAGGCATCCTTCTAGACTTCATGTCACGTCTCCAACATAGGGAGGTGTGACTGTGGAAACTGGTCCCACACAGATGCACACTCTGAGGGCATTGGAGAACAAATGAATGAAGGTGCGCGCGCACACACACACACACACACACACACACACACACACACACCTACCTACCTACCTACCTACCTACCTCCTTGGGCTTGACCTTAAGTCACCTAAATTCGATGAGGTCAGTGCCCTGATTGGATGTCTTACAGACACCTGGGCATCCCATCCTACCTCCTGACTTATGAAGATGCGGTTCTTTTTAATAAAAATATAGTCTCTTACTCTCTTTGTGTGTTGTTGTTTTTTTAAAGAAGATTCTTGAAAAGTCATCACTGACTGAGATTGAAGTTTGTCGAAAAGGTTTGTTTTATGACCTCTTTGGTTCAACTGTCTTCATGGAGCTAGAGTTAAGGCAGTGTAAAGGACATGGTTATTTTTAAACCATTTGTTACAATTTTAGCTGAATTTGAATTAAATTTGAATGGGGTACTTTAACTTTGATTTCAGATCTGTTTGTACTGGGCCCTCCTAAGCTTCCAGCTTTCTTCTGCACATTTTGCATGCACAGCAGCAGCCAGGGCCTCAGATATGCTTGTGGCTTTCACTCCATCTATTGTGTCCTTCTAGTCCCTTCCCCATTTCCAGAAGGAAACATGAAGTGGGGAATGAATGGGGAGCACAAGGAAGAAAGAGAGAATCCTATTTAGGGCATGAGGGCTGTAACACAGTGGTTCCCAAACTGGGAGACGTGGCTCCCAGGGGAGCCGTGGAAACCAGCTAGAGGAGCCATTTAGTGCGACAGAGAATCCTCTCAGAAAACAGTGCAACAGCAATGCCAATTGGCAAGCATCAACATAATGTAATGGGGAGCCGCAGCCAATGGTCACCAACGGTCAAGGGAGCCACAGGTCAAAAATGTTTGGGAAACACTGGCTGTAACAGTATCTGAGGCCTGCAGGCTCTGGTACAGATGTGGATTTCAGTGGGACAATTCCAGGTAAGGAATGCTTAGTCCAATCCAAAGATGGGGTGATCTTTTGGTTCTTGCCACCTAAAATGTTGTGATTATGTACTGTAAATTGTTGGCTGAGAATACTACAGTGCTTTTGAATTGGGAAATGCAGATCCAGTAAAAGAGTAGTAAAGAAACATGTGAGTATCTCACGGCTCTTGTAAACACCAGAAGCAAAGAAGCTGGGGTGGCATCAGGAGTTCCTCTGAGGCACTGGCCGAGGGCCCACCTGAATGACCCTTGAAGCCTGCTGTCCCAGTAGCTGCTGGCAGTGATGGCACAAGTTGCCTGAAAGACTCATGCCACAATTGCTCTCACACAGCATCCTTCGGACAGCAACTTACACACAGCATTCCTTCTCATCAAGCAATGGAATCACCTCCCAGAGGCCCTTGAAATTGTTGCAGGGCCTCTAGAAGACACTCCCATTTGTCCACAGACAGGGCAGGCAGGAGAAGAAGCTGCGACACAAGTCCCTGGGCTGAGAGACTCATGCTAGCTCCTGCCCTCCCAGGTGACTCCCTCCTACCCTCCAAGCATGAGGGTGGGAGGGGGGAGGGGAAGTCACACTCTGGCTTTGCCCCAGGGGGCCCACATCACCTGGCATCAGCGCTTCAAAGAAGAAGGGAAAGTAGGATGTTTCATGACTAGAAAACCTTTTTAAATAATGCTCACGCTAAAATGATGAGAGTTAGCAATCCTTTGTATCCCTGAACAATGTTACATGAGTGATGCTGGGGAAAACAAGCCTGTTTCCTGATTCATCCTCCACCGTGTCAGACCCCTGTGCAAGGCAGCAGAGATTTCAATGTCAGATGGCCTCAGAAGGAAGAGGCAATTTTTAAGGTATCTGCAAGGCTTCAGAACATGTGAAAGAAACAAAAAAGACAAAAAAAAAGAGAAGGTGCTTGAATTAAAGCTGCCTCGGGGCACTAACAAGTTCTGGGTTGGTGGGTTTTACAAGACTACTTACTATGCTATTCAATTAAAAAAAAGAGCAGTTACCATAGCAACACCCACATCTAATGGCTCTTATGCTACCTCTGAGATACAAAGCACCTTCTTACAGCGATGCGTTGACCCAGCATGTTGTGGAAAGTTTTATGCTTCTAGCAATGTTTTAAATGGGGAAGATGTGTGTTCCAATAACCAGACATATTTATGTCCCCAGGTTCTTGTAATATTCATTTATAACAAATTGTTTTCATTCCATGGTATCTGTTTGCAATTTTCTTTAACGTGGCTTTTGTTGTCTTCTTAAAATGAGTGAATTTACTATTCCTTTAACATTTGAGATTTGGGCTATACTAATAGGTGTGTAATGTACTTCATTCTTTGTCTTTTCTGCAACCCACCATTTCAGCAAACCACAGGAATGCCAGCAAAATGGAAGACAGAGCTGGTAATAAGGACATTCAGACAATCCTTTGTGTTTATCAGTAAAGCACACTTTAATTTTGTGGAATGTGCTATTATAGGAGATAATGGGGGGAAAAAGGAGAGTAAGTTTTTCACAATGCATTTAAAGGCAGTACTTCCCATGGCCTTCCCTGCCACTCTATGACAGAAATACTCCTGCAAAAGTGTTGTGGGAATATTGCAAACTAGGAATGGCAAACCAAGGACTGGAGAGAAACATCCTGAAAGCTCATTGCAGGATCAGTAATGTGTACCATTCCCGCAATACTGTCAGTGTGTGTGTGTGTGTGTGTGTGTGTGTGTGTGTGTGTGTGTGTGTGTGTGTACGTACGTACGTACGTACGTACGTACGTACGTACGTACGTACACTCTTATGGAATGGCATGGCATGGCAAAGAGAACCAAATCAAGTCCATTCGGTCTAGTTATCACTCATCTTAGAACAGATGCCAATGTAGAACGCAGAATCAGTGCAGAATTAGCAGAATGGCATAACTTGGCACAAGGGCCAGTCAATCCCCTTGGATCCCATTCGTTTTCATGATGAAAGGGGTGGGGAGGTGGGAGGCTTACTTTGTACTGTAGTGAGGAAGAACAGTGGGATTTCCTGTAAACTGTTTTTAAAGTGGAAAAAGAGTATCCTTTTACACATTCTAAACTGTTTAAAGAAAAAAGTCTGCCAGTCTCTGACCCGCTACAAGGGACATGAGAGTCCTCCTTTGTCTGGAAAATGAATGGAGGAACACAAACAGGGAGACTCATAACAAAATAAATGTAAATTTAATGTATAAGTGGGTAAGTGAATGAATGACAAACCAACAGAGGCTTAAAGAAAACAAATGGCATGCCACCCCCCCCCCCCAAAAAAAACACCCATGTCTTTTTCTTCGTCATCTCGACCAGACAGGGCTGTTATCTTGCTTACCCAATGGTAGCAGCTTGGATGATAGGCTCTGGCATGATTTTGCACCTTCTTCCTGCTTTACATCCCATCATGTGAAGATGCCACTAACTTTGGATGAGAGAGAAGTCAAGCCTAGTTCTCCAAGGCTGCCCTGTCTCTTAGTTAAACCCAATACAGTGGCCTCTGACAGATGGTGGAAAGGAGGGTATGGGAGGACTGTCTGTCCCCTCAGGTCATTTTCCCTCAGAGCCTTGACCGGGGGGGGGGGGGTGTTCCATGTTTCCATGTGGATGAGTTAGTGCCTAACAGGAAGCCACGCTAGAGCCAGGGGTGGTGTGACTGGGGATGCTGCCCAATGCCGCCCTGCTCTGCCGCCACTGCCTCTTCCACGGTAGACTAAAAAAAGAGTCTCTTACCACGCTCCATCACATGCAGGTCCTTTGTTTGGAAGTCCTGTACTTCCTGGTTTATGAAAACCACACAATCGAACACAGTAAGGAAGTGAAAGATCTGCTCTTTGCTCGCTTTTGGCAAGTGGGAAGCGGATCAATGTGGTTCATGTTATAGAGGGCTGCGGTAGTAGGCTGGAGGGAAGCAGTGGCAGGCATCTCAAATCTGTCACCCTCTCGCCATCTGCCACTGCCACAAGCCACATCACCCTGCTTCATACCTGGGCTGGACCTGATTAGAGCCATACAGTACAGAGTGCAGAGCCCCGTAAACTGAAGAGAGAAAGGACCATTTGAATGGATACCACCACTACCTGCTGCCATTTTCTGGCTCTGGGAGCCTCTCTTACACAAGGGTCTTTAAAACAACCAATTCCCCTATGATGATGAGGATTAAAAGATCTCAGATAGCAAGGGAAAGACCTGGGAAAGACCTTTGTGTCTGAGCCCTTGAAGAGCCATTGTCTGTCAGAGGAGACACTAACAGACTCGATGCAGCTTCATATGTTCATATTTGAGGACAGGAAGAGAAAGTATAGTGAACCGTCCCTATCTATATCTCCACCTGCTGCTGCCTTTCTTAGCTAGAACTGGTCCCTTGGAACCACATCATCAGTAAACTGAACCTGGAATGGGCATTTTTAAACCTTTGACCAAAGGTTGTGTATGAAACAAACTGATATTGGGGTGAACAGTAGAAAGCCAAACATGGAGGGGAGACATTATAGACACAAGGTCGTGTGTACCAAGAACTGCTCTCAGTCAATTTTAATGACTCGCACTATGTAATGTTACATTTTAAAATATTATAATAATGGTGGTTGTTTCTTGCCCTTCTTTTGTCTTGTCATTACTTAGATTGTGAGTCAGTAATAGACTTGTCATTTTCGGAGAAAATGCAAGTGGAGACTTGTTCTGAGCTGATAAGACAGAAGGTTGTTTTAAAAAAATGAAACAGATTATGTATAATTATTTTGAATGAGAGTTCCACCCCGCTCTACTGGAAGGCAGCACTCCATTTATTGTTCTCCGTTTTCCTAACTTCCAATTAACACCTCCCCTCCCACCCATGAATTTGGGCAATTTTGGTGATTTACACTGACCTCACTTTGTAGGTGTTCTTATACAACAAGACATGACATGCAGCTAGTATTGCACAGAGAATTACATGCAGGAACATAAGACTTGGTGGTATATTCATATCTCTGCTTGGGGATTGAAAAGAAGATGTGCTTCAATCTCTGTAGGGCTTCCAGGGTTGCACTGCATGGGTCAAATTGACATGTACATGGGAATGCACATATACATATAATGCAGTAGTTTATCCACATTATCTTAGAGGCTCTTTCACACATGCCTCAAGCTGCATGTGTACTGCTTCCCCCCGATGACATCCCATGGTTGCTGGGGTATGCATGTGAACCATGTGAGTTAGGCTGAGCACATGGCTCCCACCTGACTGGAACCCTTCCAACTGGTTATGCCCAGGAGGTTGCAGGATTCACAAATATAAACATAGACACAGAGTTAGGATAGCACCATGGGCAAGCAGCTCCAGTCCAATTGAAGAGGCTCTCAGTCTACCCGGGCACAGCATCAGATCAGGCAATTACCTACGTGTGCTGGGGGACATACACACAGATTTCCATATTTGCCTTTTCCCCCCTCTGCAACATGGTCTAGTGAGGGTTTCCACACACAAAACGGCAGTCCTGTGCATGGAAAGCCCCTACCATGTGCATAGGTCAAACGCTGGAATGAAGCAATTGAACACAAATTTAGCAAATGTTACAAATGACCAAACATTTTAAGAAAGTGGGCAGAAATATAAATGTGTTGTGTTGCATATTTAAAATTCAAGAGCAAGCTAAAATTATCATTTGCATTAATGTATTCTGAAATATGAATTATTAAGTGATTTGCATTGGCACAACAAAAGCCAGTTTAGAGAACCAGGTTTACCCTGAAGCATTTACCATCCTTTCTTCCCAGTCTATTGTAAACACTCCTAAATATGTAAAGAGAATCTTTTTCTAATTGGAAAAAATCTATACACACACAAAGTACCTTCACACAAAATGCTCCCTGAAAAAAGAAAACTCTTCTCAAATGATCCAATTCAACTATGTGCTCCTATTCAAATCTTTTCAAGGTTTATATTTTCTCCAGTTTTTTATTTTGAATCTTTTTTTTTTAAATCACCTTGCTTTTTATCTCAGCAATTGCTTTTTCTCATCCGGTGTTTAAAATATGTTTTTTATTTTCTAGAAGTCAAGGAAATGACCTGGCAGAAGGAAGAAAGGAGAGCTCTCTCTTTGCCCATCTCTGCCTTTCTCTTTCTGACACACAAACATACAAACAGATAGTTGTCACTGTTCTCCTCTCCTCTCCTGAAGTTTATCCTCTTCAGTGTGGATGGCCCAGTGCCAGAACAACAACTGAATACAGAAAGCAATACAAAAACTTTTTGTTGTTGTTGGTATCCAATAGAGTTACCAGATTCAATATGGGTTAAAGATCCTATTATTTGTATTAGAACGTACCCAACTGGCATCACAATCCTAGGCATGTTTACTCACAAGTAAGCCCGCTATGTTCAATGGGGCCAGCCCACGGCCAGCTGACAGTATTGGGCTGCCTCAGGGCAGACTACCCTCCCTGCTGCTGCCATGCCCTCCCCCAACTGTGCACCCCTTACCTCACTCCTTCCTCTGTACAGGCTCTTTAAACAAGGCAGGAAATGTGGAGCATGCTGGGAGAGCTCCCACTGTAATCCGCACTTCCTGCTTTAGTGAAAGGGCCCATGTGGAGGAAGGAGTGAGGTGAGAGGTCAGGATGTACATTTCTGAGCTCTTTTGCTGGTGTAGATCTGAACTTCCGCAGGGGGCATGATAGGCCAAGGACAGGAGCTCCAGATCCAGCGGACACTGCTACCACCGAGATTTGTCCCTCATCCCATCCCTGCCTCAATACCTGCCCCAATCCACCCCTGACCTGCCACTGCCACCAACCTGCCACTGCCACTGCCTTCACCACTGTTGCTGGTGAAGGGCTTACCAGATGCCATGAAGTGTTCCCTCTATGGTGCATGGCCTCATGGCTGCGCACCTCCCAGCCACACAGCTCGGAGCTTGGCAACCTGGAAGTTCAGCGCTGATGTGGTGATGTCATCGCCGAATGCCTGGAGGTGGCATTCCAATGCGATCACGATGCCGCGCAGCTGCTGAAGGGGTCTGGCGTGGACCCCTTCGAGGGAATGTCACTGCCATGTCATCAGTAGTGAGCTGTAGACCATCAGAGTGGCTGCAGCGAAGTCAGCCCTTGCAATATGATGATGGACCATGAGATCTGCCAGTATATCACATGGATAGGATTGGGCTGTTAGTTTCTATGTGTTTTAATGTTATGATATACCTTTGGGTATACACTATGCAGAGTCTCAGGGCCGTAATGCAGGAACACAAAACCCTATGGAAATAAGTTGACAAACTCTGTACTGAAGGATTTGCAGTACCATATCATTACAAGTGCATTGAAACGTAAAACAGCTCTGATGCTGAAAAGTGCACATTACTTCAGAGTTTATATAACCTCAGTGCCTCTGAAGCAAAATCACCCTCCACCATCATAGGTATGAAACAAACACTGAAAGTTTGTCCACAAAACAGTATGAGGAACCAACAAACCAAAAACAGTCTCTGGCTTCAGTATCATGATTATTCATTTGAAAATATTGTATGTTTGGGGTATAAGGCCCTATTCTCACAGCTTTTGCCAGCAGGGATGCCCCATGCTGTGGCAGTTGTATGAAAGCCAAATGTGTGCCTAACGGCTTTTTGCACTCCAAGCGCAAAGCTCTCTTGCAGCTGCATCCAAGTCAATCTGCGGTGCCAAAGAGGGTCATGAGAACAGGCCCTTAGGCTGCATTGTCTTGAAAATTTGTTACTTTATTTGTTCCCAGTGACTGATAAGGGCCGTTAACTGACCCTAGAATTCTACAGTGACATTTTTTTTTGCTGAACTCAGCAGCATAAGAGAAGACTGATGAAAGCTACACCGAATCCATCCATCTGGTTTGCTACAGCACTGTTATGCTGCACAAGGAAAGTCGATGCTGTTCACCTAGGACACTGACATGGCAAAGGCAAAGAGGGAACAGGGTCCCCTCTATCCAGCTTGTGCCAACTGTGAGTCATGGAAGAAGGAAAGATTGTGACCCAGGCAAATATGAAACACTGGGAATGAGAGGGAGAGTTCCTGGCAAGCAGCACCAGGTCAGTTGGCTCTCCTTGTTTGCCAGGAATAATTTAGCTACAGCGGCACCCAGGTCATTGTTTGCATCACCATAGCTAAAGCTGATTCATAGGATGAGGCTTCCAAACTAGCAAAATGTTATGCCAATGCAGGGGTTTAAGATTATCCTTGGTCTTGCTTTAATGACACCAGCTGTCTCGTGCAATTGTCCCAACATGATTGCTTTTGCCATATCGCAGAAATACTGCCATGTCTGTGATATCATTTTCACCACCTCTCCCATCCATCCTTATTGCAGCATGCAAATATCGCAGCATGTGAAATAACCTGGGTGCCAGGCATCAAATAGAATTTGCCAGAACGCCTTCAGCTAGCAATTCCAAAGAAGTGCTTCTATGACTAACCATGAAAATTGCTGTAGATGAAATCATCTGAATCTGTTATTTGTTCTTCACCCTCTATCCAGCAAGTGAGATTTCACACTGATTTCCTGCTGGTTGCAGTCAACACAGATAGCACGTTAAGTAAATAAATAAAGAATCCTCTGCTGCTGCCTATAGATGCAGCTGTAGCTATTCTGCTGCCCCCTAATTGTGGGGGAAAATGTTAACTGGTTCTTATGTTGACACAGAAGTGCATTCATGATTAAGGTTTTCATCCTCCTTTGAGTTGTTGTCAATTGTCTGTACAGTTAGGCATGTATCAGACTAGTATAAGATTTTGCTTAATGGGATCTGCTCCAGGATGATTTCTCTGCTCCTGAGATATGACAGCCTGATTCTTAGCATGATTACTCAGACATAAATCCCAATCCTTTCCAAGTGAGTATGCTTAGAAGTTCTGCAACCCAACATATATTAACAATGCCGTGGCTGCTCAGATATTCTGGAAATATTGAATTAAGAAGAAGGTAGATGCAATCAGAAACTCTTCAGTTCCAATTAGTCACCAGCTCTTATTTAAATATATAGAAAACTCTGTTCTGCCAGTTGCTCTTTAGGAATTGAATGCATCTATTAATATATATAGCTTTTACACTAACAACTTATATTTATAGTAGAGGATGCAAGTATTATGGCTGTAAGGATGGTACTGAAGACCAACTGACAAAGATTCATAAGACAAAAAGTTTAAAGGCTGAAAAGAGCGCGGGAAAACCAAGAGCTGATTTGAAATGGAACCAGGAGCTAAACTTTTTGTCTTATGAATCTGCCTATGTCCCTTTAAGATTACTGTTTAGCTCTACCTGGTATTTCCTTTAAATTTCCGCTTTGTTGGTTGATCCTCAGTACCATCCTTACAGCCAAGCTGTCACCACCCAGAAGATGTCTTAAGATTAAGATGAAATGTCGGTCCCTTTCAACCCTGGACTTTGCTGATTCTGACAGAAGATCTCTAGTGTGCTTACTATTACGTGTGCCCAGTTAGGGATTTTATTTGCTTTATCAGTAACCTCCTGCGGTTTATATATTAAAATACATGGCTTGCAAACCCATAATACTTGCGTCCTCTACTATTATATCCAGCCATGAAAGCTTCCGCTCTAAATTAACTTATATTTACCTGCTATAACTCATATACTTCCATAAAGTTATGTTGTGCACACATTTGAGTGAGAATGTCATCATCATAATAATGATAATAATATTTATATACTGCTTATCAATAAATATGTTGACAAAGTGGTTTACATAGGACAGGAATAAAAGGATGGTTTCATGTCGCTCAGGGACATGAAAGAAAAAGACACGAGGGAGTCACCAGCACCAGGAATAGAGAAAGACGCTGTGCTGGGAAGAAAAGGGACAGTTCCCTGTTCCTCCCTTGCTAAACACAAGATTAGGTAAAGGTAAAGGTATCCCTTGACAATTAAGTCCAGTCGTGTCCGACTCTAGGGAGCGGTGCTCATCTCCGTTCCAAAACCGAAGAGCCAGCGCTGTCTGAAGACGTTTCCATGGTCATGTGGCTGGCATGACTCAACACCAAGGCGCATGGAACGCTGTTACCGTCCCGCTGACGCGGTACATATTAATCTACTTGCAATTTCTTGCTTTCGAACTGCTAGGTTGGCAGGAGCCGTCGCATGAATTCGAACTGCCGACCTTTCGATCGACAGCTCATGGTTCAGTGGTTTAACCACAGACCACCAGTTCTTGAATGTACTGGGAATGACGGGTGTAATGCCATGGTAAAAAGGTTAAAATGGTGCTAATAAAAACGAGGAGACTAAATAAGATGTAAAAATGTAAGTTAAAAATATAGAAATATTAAAAACACACTACACGTTCAGTAGTTTTAATATTTTTATATTTTAACTTACATTTTTTACGTCTTATTTAGTCTCTTCGTTTTTATTAGCACCATCTTAACCTTTTTACCATGGCCTTACACCCGTCATTCCCAGTAAACTCAAGAATCATTGCGGGCCATGAAAACCTTAAATCGTTTTAGACTACCAATTGATTGCCCAATATGTTCCCATACCCCCCTTGCCAGACTGTCAAAATCATCATCATCATCATCATCATCATCATCATCATCATCATCATCATCATCATCATCATCATCATCACTAGTCCTTTTAGGTACCAGTATGACTTCAAAAGATGTTAATAGCTTGGTTTTACTTTACATATGGACAGCTAGGAACAGAACGCCTCAATCCATATTGATAGTGGCGATAGCTAATACTGTAATCTAACAATATTTTAAAAAATTGTTCAGAGATCGAGTCCCATACACCCACCATTTGGTTCCCATACCCCCATGGGGTATGGATACGCCCAGTTAAGAATCCCTGCTTTAAATGGTGCCTTGTGCCCAGTTGGAAGACTGCTGCCCCAATACTAACCCCCTCCCCTGCTGGCGTAACTAACCTTGTGCCCATGGAGACTGCTTTACAGCTGGCATAAAGCAGCCTCCACCGACGAGTGCAGTGGGCCCACTATCAGGAAGGCCACAGTGGCCTCCTGTGCACTGGTGGAACCATGGACAGGGGGCTGGAAGGAAGAGGGGAGAGGTTGAACAGGGTGAAGGGAGGGTGGAACAGGGAGGGGGTGGGCAGAATGGGGCAGTGATGGAGGCAGTGATGAGGGTGGATCAGGCCTGGGAGGGGGCAGGATCAGAGGCAGCAGCACACACCAAATCCCAAGCCCCTTCCTGGGCCTGATCCACCTTCCCAGGTCAACGCGGACTTGCACCAGTGATGACATCCGAGTTGCCCCATAGTGACTGCTGGGGCTTATGTCCCCTTAAAAATGTCCCCTTACCCTGAGGAGACCTCAGGCAGGTGAAAATCCCCGGTGGGATGCAGGGGAAGCTGTGCCAGCACCACTGTGCTGTAAAAGTACGTTCTTTTAAGGAAGACCCTACACAGCTGGGTTTAGAGGTAAGGACTTCCAGGACAGAGAGCATGCCTGCCAAGCTGGCTTGAGTCTTGCAAATCCACATGTGACAATGCAGCAGAACCGGCACAGGCTACGCTGCATCCCATAGGGATTTTTGGCTTCTGGAGGTCTCCATGGGGTAAGGGGACATTTGTCCCCTTGCCCTGGGATAAGCCCCAGCATCTGCAATGGGTTGCCTTGGACCTGCGCCAGCAATATGGGTGGCACAAGTCCACTTTGATCCGTGCAGGTGGATCAGGTCCAGGAAGGCCTTGGGATTTGGTGCATGCTGGCGCTGCCAATCCTGCCCCCTCCTGGGCCCAATCTGCCCACCCTGCCCCATCTTTTTTCCCATTCCGCCTTCCCCCTGCCCCATTCAGCACCCTCCCCACCCTCCCCCTGCCCCTATGTTGGACTTACCTGCTCTGGTGGGCCTCTATTGCTCCTCTGGCACTGGCGGGAAGGCTTTGGCCTTCCTGCCAGCGCACCTGGACCTTGCACTGCCGCAAAGCGCTGTACAATGCTTTTGCGGCAGTGCTTGCCAGCGGAACACATGTTCCGCCAGTGCAGGGCCTCGGTAGGATTGGGTTGTAAATTGTAGAATTGCTGTCAGAGAACCAACCTGACTGGTCAGAGGAAAAACTGAAAGTGAAAAGTGAAGTACACATCAAATCAGTCAAAAGCAATCACCTGGGTAACATGATTGAACAAAATGAACCTGTCAGGGTGGTCAGTTTGACATAGGGAACATATACGTTTGGATTAAAGGCAAACACCTTTAATCTGTCAGCTTTAGAAGCCTTATGCCTGTAATTTCAAGAAGCATTAAAAAAAAATCTCTCCAGGCTTTGCTGAAGATGTCAATCATAGCTCTTTGCCCTTTTTGATCACTGCTCAGTTTACAGCCTATTTTTGCATATATTAATATCCCACCCAGCTGTTTTCTTTGCAACACATGACAGTTCTGTGTGTGGGTTTACATTTTTTTAACACACACACACACACACACACACACACACACACACACACACACACACACACACACACACACCCTATTGCCAAGGACAGTTCTTTAGATGAGCAATTAGTTTATTAAGCAGATGTGACCAGCGATATTCAAAGCAAAGAAGCACTTCAGGACCTTAATGTTTAGATTTTTGTTCTCTACTTTGTACATTAGTGCTAAGGGATTGCCAGGCATAATAGATCTCTTTCAGTATTTTCAAGATGTGATTATGAGCATTTAAGTGCTTGCTGGCATGATCCTTCTGAGATGGTCATTAGGATGTATAGAAGAGTCTGTTTCCAAAGACAACTGACTGCCCCCCCAAAACCCCCACATTTAAATACTGTTCTAGCTGCTATCCAATAGCAAATGCTTCTTTTCTGTTCTGTTCACATCCTTCACGAGCAGGAAGACATTCCCCATTTCTCCTCACAGAGAAAACTGGGTTTACCTCTGGTCAATTCCATGACACATTCTTAGGGTGTTTCTGGATAGAGACTTTTCTAGACATCATCAGTAATGCACAGAAATAACTTTATTTTGCAACCGCTTTCAGCAGGGATGAAAACCATCCATTTCTTTTGGGTGGTTTCCAGCATTTTTTTGCAGGAAGCTTTACAGCCTCATCCTATCCTCCACTACATTTTGCCATGCCATGCTGACGGAGTGCGCACTGCATGCAGTGGCGGTGGTAGGATCAGACATAAGTAAAAATCTCTTTTAGTAAGTAAGAGGTAAGAGCAAGAGGTAAGTAAAAACATATTTTGCTTATATCCTGGAAGACTGCCTGGTCACCAATGGGTCTCCTTGAACCTACGTCAGCTATTTTTCTGGCAAAGAGAGGAAGGGGGTGTGTCATGCTGGAAAAATGGGGATAGGATCCTGGCATCAGTGGCGTAGCTAGACTGGAGCGGAAGCAAGTAGTTCTGCAAGACTCCATTACACCGGAGTCAACGGCCCCTCCCCCTTGCTATCTGAGCCATACTGGTGGCAATGGCAACACGCAGGACACTCCCCTGTCGCTGCCGGAATGGCTCCAACAGCAAAGGGGAGAGGCCGCTGACTCCGGTGTAACGGAGTCTTGCAGAACTACTTGCCTCCGCTCCAGTCTAGTTTCACCTCTGCCTGGCATACACTGTTACAACCAAGATCCACCACTTCCCCAAACCATCCCAAACGGCTCGTAGCCCGCCCATGACCAGTACCGTACCTACTCTGGCGTGGGCCGGGTCCATCAGTGGTGGGCGTGCATAGCTGTCGACTTCAACATGCACTGGCAACTTCAACATGCTGAGCAGCAGCATGCTATGTACGGCGCTGCTGTGGCCTTTACAATGGCAGAACATGAAATCTTCTATTGTAAAGGCCCCATATGATTGGAATAATAGTTATTCATTTAAATTGCCCATACCCTCAGTTGTCTCCATTTGTCCCTACCGATATCATAATTTGGTCAAATTTGATTGATTGTGGGTCAACTCACATGTTTTATTTACTGACATCTGGTGATGTCACACATCATCAGACATAGCACTGTGACATCATTCTGTTCACTATGTCATCCCTAAATGGGTGAGATTATTCCCATGACTAATCTGGAGAAGCAACAGGAGGGGGAACTGTGACAACAAAGGAGCAGTAGCCATGAGTCAACAATGGGCCCCAAAAGTTGCATATTTGCACACTTGAATGTATTTTTCAGGGTGGGGGAAGCCTCACCAAAATTGCTAGTTTCATCCCTTGTCAAATTGTGCATACAGATTTGCCCTTTGATACTGGAAATGAGATGTCTTATATAAGCCTGTATAATATGATCAGCATCCAGTCTGCAAACATTTATACCTTCACTGCAAAAAGTTGAACACGGGTCTAATGTTTGAGGTATTCTTTCCACTTGAGTTGAGATTGATCTAGCAAATGAAATGGAGTTGATCTAACATCATCCACTTCTTTTCCTGTCTAGTTTCCTTGTTATTTTCCTTTGCTCTGCATCTATAGGGAATGTTGGGAAAAGGGCAGTGTGATTTCCATGCATTACACTGACCTTGCACTGACTAAATAAATAAACAAACAGCCCACCCTTCTGACAAAGTGACTCTCTTTATCACAAGGACATTTGTGCTGTCACCTATTATCCCAGTCAAATGCGAGAGGTTTGCTCTCTTATCTATGTACATCCTGAAGGTGATACATAATGTATGTTCCATATGAAAATTCCTTTTTTAAACTCTCTCCAGATCCATTGACTTTACAAATCCTAGTCTTATTAACTCTTTCAATGGCTTCTTTTGAACGCCTTCTCCAATTCAGTTGGAGGGCAGGTGCAGTCATTGTTACAAATATTTGGGATACTAACCTATGATCGATTGGAGGATATGCAACCTACCAAGTGCTATTCTTTAAAAAAAAATCTCTATTCATGTTAGTAGAACTTACACATTCGCAGAATTCAACTGGTCTTGAAACAATTCTATTTTCTTCTTGTTAGGAAGGAAAATGATGCAGAGCCTGATCAGGTTCCATCTACCTGGAGTGGCAGATAAAATGGACAGACGAACATTTCACAATGCAATCTTCCCTAACTCTATTGTTATATGCTTTTTTTTTTTTTGCCTGTTCTATGGATCATCTGTTCCATCCTCCTTTCCTCTGTTGTTATGGGGAATGGAGAAATGGGCATTAAAGTCCTGACATTCCAGGAATCAAAAGGGAGAAACAATAAAATAAAAACTGCAAACTGCAGATGAGTTCAGCTTTTGGGATTGTGTTTGTCATTTAGATTTATAGGTGAGTCCAAGGCTTAAATAGCAGACGTTTTCTCATTATTTATCTCCCTGGCTAAAACACAAGATTCCTTTTAAGAGGCCATGTTTAAGCACTAGCACTCCAGATTTATCCTTTTCTTATGAGCTTGTAAAGCAGCAACCTAGATACCAGTAAAAGAAAAAAAGTTGCCTTTTGCCCTTCACGGAATGTTAAGAAATGTTCACATTGGTGGGTGTAGTTTATAGACAAAAGAATGTTACTTTAACACAACAAGACCTCCATTTTTGTAAAGTATCCCAAGCCAAGTACACGTATATTTATTTCAGTTGAATGAAACTGTAACTCTCTTTAATTTCTGTTGCGTTCTCACTGAAAGAGTAATTGAAGACACAAGAGTGTGGATATTCCTGAACTGTGTCCATATGAAGTTTGAATAGGCCTTGAAGAGTTTTTGCTTCAAGGAAAAGAAACCGTGGATGCTACCCAAGGAGTCTTGTGACACCTTAAACATCAACACATTCATTTTAGCATTAGCTTTCATGGGCTGCAGTCCACTTTATCAGATGCATCAGAACTTCAAATGAAGTGGGCAGGGGTGTGTGTGTGTGTGTGTGTGTGTATACATGGGTATATAGAGGGAAAAAAGCCCAAACAAAACTGGAACCAGGTGTGTCAGATAGTAGGAACTAAAAGCTGCCTATAGCCCAATCCTATGGGCCCACTCACGGCTTCAACTCACATCCCAGCAGCACAGCATGCTTTACAGTGGTCGCAAAACACAGCCTGCCATTCCGCACAGCCAGGTTGGTGCCACAAGCAGCAAGCAGACACACACCAGTGACCTCCAGAACTTACCTGGTGCTGGTAAGTCGGTGTGGGTGGTGGGCAGGGGGTGGGAGGAACGGGGAGGGGGCGGAATGAGGTGAAGACCGGAGCAGGGAGGGGTGTATGCTGAGGCTGGGAAGGGGGCAGTATTGGCAACAGCAGCAGCAGCTCCGCCAATATTCTATCTCCCTTCCCGGCCTCAATCTATTTTCCTGGGTCCACTTGGACTTGCACCAGCAAAACCGCTGGAGTAGGTTTGAACAGACCCATTGTTTCAGCAGAGGCTTACCACCCCCCCCCCCAAGCAAGGGAACAAATGTTTCCTTACCTGGAGGAGACCTCTGGGACCACTCCCTTGCAAGATGCACTCTGGTGGCACCACTGCTTCAGCCGGGTAGGGGTTTAGATAGGATTGGGATGTAAGTCTAGTGGCAAGCTGAAGAAGGCAGGCTAAGCATAGTGACAATTCACATTTGAAAAGGTTAAGAAATTAGATGAAAGTTTTGAGACTGGAAAAATATTTTAGAATGAAAAACTAGTCTCATAAAAAGGACAATACCTAGTTTGTTGAACATGAAGACAACCTGTTTTGCAGCAGCCCTAAAAGATTCAGTTTGACTTAATTGTTGGTGGAGAAATAGTTTCCTTATTACCACCAAGACCCCTGAGTGCTCCAGGATCTCCTTCCCTCCCCACTTTGTACATTTTATTGGGAAAAAACTTGCAGTTTACACGCAACTACCCGGTAATCAGCAACCTAGTAAATCCAAGAAAATTAAGATGGACAGACCCTTGTGCATAACAGTAAAAAAATTGAGAACAAATCTTAGTGCCTTTTTTAAGAGACAAAAGACTTAAAAAGACAAAAAACTTATAAAGTTCATGTTACACAAATGATCGTACTGGGTCCTGGGAACTTCTGACGTTATAAATGTTCTAAATGGCAACTATCATACTAGAATGACAGACAGTATGCTCATTTGAAAAGGGTCAGAGCATCTCACACCCTGGTGCTTTTAGCACATTTTTAGAAGAGTGTTATTGTGTTGAGTAATGTGCTCATGTTTGGGTTAAAATTCTAAAGGAACTTAAGGGAAAGTATTTTAATTTTAGAATTCAAAGCAGTGCATCAAAGTGAAGTGAGATAAAAGAATTAAGGATAAAATGCTTTCTGATTTACAGTTAAATGGCTCTCTTAAAAATGTCCAGAAAAAATGCTGGAAAAATGGATATTCATTGATACGCATGTATTGATTTGAACAAAATGCAGGATTACTAAAGGGTGCTTTAGATGTTACTGCATTCTTATACAGGTGCACTATCCTGTAGGACAATATGTGAAAGCCCAATGTGATGATTGCCCACGTATTTTTTTTTTTTTACTGAATGTGCTTGAGTGACTGGCTATCACTCTCCAGAACATATACACATCTGAACATGTAATGAAATACACAAACCCAAGTTCCCCACACATGCTGATGCACATGCAATTTTTATTCATGCAGCTGCTGCTTGTATGAAACAAATTATGTCTGAAATGGTCCTACATGAGAATATGGGATTCATGCCCTAATCCTATCCCCCATCATCCAACGCAATGCAGGTGTGCTGCTGAGTGCACGCTGCATGCTATGGTGGTGATGGTGGTGACTAGTCAGCCCAGGAGAGGTAAGTAAAAATATTGTTTATATACCTCTCCATAGGCCGCCTGGTCATCAATAGGTCTCAGAAGTATACCAGCTATTTTGCTGGTGTAAGTAAGTCCAAGGAGATACAGGGACCATGTCGGTCCGGGAAAACAGGCATAGGACCTGCCTGTGTGCTGCCAAGATCCTCCCCTTCTGCCCACAAACTGCCCCTGCTGCCCCCTTAACTGCTCTGGTGTGGTCTTCAGGAGCTGCTGGAGTGTGCGTGGGGCCTCCAGCTGTTTGCACTGGTGGTCTTGCAGTGCACGACAGCAGCGTGCTTTTTGCAACACCATAAAAGACCAGTGGCGGGTCTTGCAATCCTCCACTGTAAGCCCTCAATAGGATTGGGCTTCTCAAGAGATTCATGGCACATGATTTTCAATGTCATGCCCAAACTCTATCTAAATAAATATTTAAATGTATTGATTTAAACAAATATATGTTTAATAGATATCTATTTTTCAAAAATAGATATCTATTTTACGACGTTCATGACATATACAAGTGAATGCTGACAGTTCAAATTTAAGTGACAGTCAGCAGTCACTGGTGTAAATCTCAGAATTTTGGACATTCATAAAATGTTATCTGGGATTGTCAGCAGTCACGGTTGTCACTGGATTTTCACAATTTTTCAGATGTTTTCTGTAACACGTTTAACGTCAGGGAGCTGACACTGAGAAAGGGCTATAGCCACTTCCACAGCTAAGAATATAATGACAGTTCCTGGCTATTTAATATGGCTATTAAATGAAAATGATGTGGTTCCTGTGAAATGATATACACAGGAATGCATAAATGCATATTATTGGTGTGTTATTTGTATGTGGTCCTTCCTTCAGTGGATTCAGAGGAGAATAAATGAGATTCCCAGACAGTCTCTCATGTAGGCACTAGTTATGTCCAGATCAACTTAATTTCCCTTCAACAATATAACTACCTTGGCTACTAAATACGTATAAACATACCCAGAGAAAAAACATATTAGTTTCTGGGCACTCCTCTTGGGGTTTGTGGTCTGTTCCACATTAGAAAACTGTCATTGGTTTATAAGAAATCAGGAAAGAGAAATTTGTAAAATCCTTGGTGATTATTACAAATGTTAAAACATACAAAGAAAAGGTGGCCTCTGCAGGTTGGGGCAGGCGAAGGGGGAACTCATTATCATTGCTGAGGCTTTTGGATGTGTATCCAAATGCAGATGTTGTTCCTTTGCATTGCATGACTTTATGGTAGGCACATATGCTTGCACATCTCAGTTCAAGGGAGTCATGATGGTTCAGTTGCCTTAGCAAACCATTTTTACGCTTTCACCAGGATGTGTGATAATTTATTTATTTTTTAAAGGAGGTGTTAGCCATGTTACCCTGTAACAGGAAAAATAGCAAAGATCCTGTCGCACTTTAAAAGCTCTTCCTTGTTTTTATCCCTCAATATTGAAAGCTGGGAAGATGGTGGGAAGATGACAAAATATTAAGGCTGTAGACTTGTACACACACCTCTGAGCCTAGGTCCCTTGAACTCAATGGGACTTACTTCTCAGTAGACATGCATAGGATTGTGCTGTAAGTCATTCTAGTTCAAATGTTTGACATCATTTAGGAAGGAACTGAATTTGTAAATTAGATGAGAACAGTTATCTAAATGTACTGTACAGAAATGTGGTCACTGGCCACTGAAATGACACAGGTAACACTAGTACGAACCTGCCTGATGCTGTTATTGTGAGTTTGTCTATCATGCTTAAGATTGTCTATTCTGACTGCTTGTGGTTCTCCGGCAGTTTTTTCCCCACCCTTACTACTTGAGATCTTTTGTTTTTTCCCCACTAGAAATGGGAAGGATTGTACTAGGGACCTTCTGCATGAAAACCCCAAGCTCAGTCCCAGTGGGTACAGTCCTCCCCCACTGTTTCCTTCCTCTCCTTTGAGTTAATTATAGAGCATTCCATGAAATTAATTTTGTATGAGTTGGTTATCCTGAGAGGCTCACAGTTGTTACCCCTTGTTTGATCCAATTCTATTTAAGGTAGCTATGTAGTATATTCTGATAGGGCCAATCAGTGCTTGATATGTTGATGTATTTGAGATAGTTCCTTTCTCTTGGTGGGGGGGGAGTAGGTGTTTGGGTGTGTATTTTACAGATTTTATAAAAATGCAAAAGCAAAATTAAATGGGACAACATTCTAACGAGACAGTTGTAGGTTGTGTCTAGCCTTTTACAAGAGGGCTTCTTTATGATTTTATGTGTTGGCCCTACCCTTCTCACTTCACAGATGTCAAGCTACAGCGCATAGTGTAAAGCTGATGAGTTAGGAAGCAGTTTTATTAGCAGCAGGCATTCAGGGTACTTAAATAAATGAACAGAAGAGACACTTGTTCTGTGCACTGAGTTGATAATAAGAAGCATTAATTTTTATTTCACTCTCTGTCCAAACATAGTTTTTATGGACTAATAAAAGGCAAATTTTACAAGTTCACTAAAACAGAGGGTATAGAAAAAAGCCAGAATGTCTTTACAAGTTATCCTATAGGACTGCTCTACATATGCATAAGCAACAGAAATGTAGGTATAAATGTGACGTGTCAGGGAATGAACACACAAAAAACCATTATTCTGTATTTTTGCCACTCATCTGCATACCCTCCATCATTTTACAGATGAAAACAAGAACATACCGTATTGGTCTGAGTATAAGACTCACTTTTTTCTCCTAATTTAAGTTTTTAAACTAGGGGTGCATCTTATAATCAGGCTGTTGCAATTTAATGCCAGTGATTTAATTAAAAATTTTTAATAGCACCAAACTTTAAGGGTGCGTCTTATAATCAGGTGCGTCTTATACTCGGGACAATACGGTACTTGTTAATACCCCAATTCGTATACCAAGGAGCCCCAATATTGCATATGTACTGTACTTACTGCAATCATCGGTCCACACCATTATACAAACCCGGCGGGTGTTTGATTAGAGATAGTTTGATTAGAGATACAGTTATCTCTGAATCCTAAGCTAGAAGAGGTGATCTGCAGCTCAAACTATATCTGAGCAGCTGCAGTGTGTACACTGCATGGTGCCTCAGTGTTCACCTGTATGTATAACTTGACAGTCAAGGTGATGGATCTGCTCCCCACTCCAAGATTTAACTTCTAGAGGCTCTGGAGAGGAAGCTGAATCCTGAAAGAATGACAACTCTAGCAACTTAAACAAGACAGTTTAACAAGATGTGCCTCAAAGGCAAAAACAGGAACAGAGGCAGTAATTTAGCAAGGACAGGTACCAGAAAAAAGGGTTGTCCTGGTAAATAACAAGGATAGTTTGAGCATATTATCCACCTGAACCTGTCATGGTAAAAACGTCCCTACCGCTTGGCAGGATATCTTGGCAGAGGCGTAGCTAGGCCACCCCCTGGGGGGGGACAGGCTGGTCGACACCTCCCTGGCGTCGAAGCCCTGCCCCCCGGTGAAGCCCCACCCTGGGCAATGACGTCACCGATGACATCGCGGCCACTGGGTGGCCAAAAATACACCTGGGGCGGGAGGGCAGGGACAACTCTCCCGCCCTCCGGAAACATCTGCAGCAGCACTGCGAGGCTCACCGCTGCTTCAGAAACCCTTGTAGCACCACAAAAATGGCACGAAAACACCCGCAACCAGCTGCCAAAAGGGCACCCCCATGCACCCCTTTGCATGGCCGGTGGACCCCCTCCCCCCCAGCGATGCCTCTGTATCTTGGGGTCAGGCAAATGAATTTTGCCACATATTCATTCACTTGCACATTTTAGCCCCACACAATTTTCTTCTTTTTTCCATTATATTTTTATTTTATTAATATAATACTAAAAACAAAACAATATATAATATTTCAAAAGATTACAGCAAGCGCGAAGCAGTGAATCCTACTAGCATACTATTCTCTATTTTTCTACTTATAGAAAATAGAGATTGAAATCCCCTCCAAAAGGGGAATTCAAAGGGGATTTGAATCCCCTTTCCGTTCTGGGGCCTCCCATTTTCGCTGGGCCGTTGGTTACAACGGCAGTCTAAGTAGGTTTGGATTGCGCCCTTAGCTAAATATATCTCCGACACTCTATTCGTCAAATCCACATACCATCACGTCATCCCTCTCTCTCGCTCACGTAAAAAGTCAGTAAGTGGTTTCCAATTGTTCACAAAAAGATTTACTGACTTCTCTTTAATTAAAATTGTGAGTTTGTCCATTTTTGCAAAATTCAAAACTTTTGTATACTCAATTGTCTTCTTTTAAAAGCAGTTGTAGAGGACCCAGATTTGGAATGAGGTCGCAGCCTATGGCCCATGAGCTGTGCAGCCCCCCCCCCCCGATTCATGATTTTTTTCAGTGCAGGCCAAGGCAACTCAATTGCCTATCTACCCTTCCCTTTTCTCCTTCACGTAGTCCCTTTAAGTTTAAGTTTAAAGGGACTGCACAAGGAGCCATGTGAGGGAGTGGGGGCTGGGGAAGCAGCCACTTACCTGTCTCCTTCACTGTAGTCCCTTTAAATGAAACAGAAAGTGCTGGACATGCTGGGAGTTGCCAGCATCGCCCACACTTCCTCTTTTGAAAAGAAGATCACATGGGAAGGAGCACCATAAGCAGCACTTCTTGATTCTTTATCAATGGGACAGTGGCATTGCTATAATGGGGCCAGGGGGAGCCAATGCCGCAGTCTCCTTGCGAGGAGGAGCCGCAGTGGGTTTTTGGGGCTCCATGGCTGCTTTTTTTGCAGCTAGAGGACTGCGTTTGCAGCTGTGGAGCTGAAATGTACCAAAATCGGCACTTTTTTCAGCCCTTCAGTCCTCCCACCTGCCCTGGCTCTTGGAAGGCCTTCTGGGAGCACAGGGGGCGGGGCAGTGACCCTGCTAGCAATGCAACTGCAATGGGGGTGGCAGCAGTGGTGGTAGCATCAGGTAGCCGCTTCTGTTCAGCCCTCCCTGGTTAGTATGCTCCAGCAAGTTCTCCTCCTTTCTTCTTGTCATGCCAGTTCTGCAGGCAACTCAGGAAATGAGCTACATTTTGAGGCCTGCTGTTTCTTGAAGGCTTGCATCCCCAAGAAGGATCCGTACATATGACAGTCAAGCACTTCTTGACCCCCTTCTGCCTCACAAATATACCTGTAGAAGTAGCAGTACATTTCTTCCAGATTTTGACAAATATAAATGTATTTGTACACTTACATGATGTCAGGAGTTCACAGTATAGCTATGAGAGAGTCACTTCCAGGAGGCTGGGGGCATGCCCTGCCAAAAAATTTAATTTTTGTTACCGAATTTTGAACCGAATTTTGTAACTGCCCTTGATATGCATTTAAAACAAGAAATGCTTCCATTAACTCCTACACATCTTGCTTTTTAATTGTACCTTTATAATTGAATGGCAGTAAATATACTTTCAAAACAGCAAAAATCTGCAGAGAAAAGAAAGAGCCGCTGACTGAGTGCTAAAAGATGGCAGCCACCATAGAACTATACGGCATGACCATATACCTCACTAAAGTGAGGGCCTGAACTTCAAAAACATTCATTAGCCTTATTGAAGGGCAAATTAAGATATCCATATTGGATTTAATTCTTCCAGAGAGACAGTGCAAGGGGGGACGGGACCTGCTTCATCATGCAGAAATGTGCAAGGGAAGCAAACATTCTAAATAATGGAGTAGCAGATCTTTTAATCCTTAATGAATTCCTTTTTCTATTTAATGGGACTAAAATGAATGGAAGGGACTTGTTCATGACTTTTCCAGGATGCATAGGGAAATATGGGTCAAGAGCTGCTGAGTTTGAAAGGAAGCATCACTGGGTTTATGGGTGGAGTATCAATAACCTGTGGCTACCATCCCTTTTCTACGGAGTAAGTGCCACTGAACAAAGTGGAACTTACCTGTGAGTAAATGTGATAGGATTACACTGCACATCTACTGAACTGCCAAATTTACTGCTAATACGTTTTCAAGCATGGGATCACCATGATTTTGCCAGCCTGGCTGAGACTCAATCCTGGGAACTGAAATGTGGCACATATTGGAGATGGGGTGCAGCCTAGAGGCACCTCAAAAGTGTAGGATGGATGAGGACTGCTGCCTGCTTCCCCTTGTGCTAGCTTGCAACATACAGTTTATTTATTATACATGAATTTATGTCTGCCTCTTACACTTCTGCAGAAAGAGACGTTTAAATCAGGGGAAGGATCTCTCCTTGGGCACTGCATTTGTCACTGCAGACAAATACTGTATTTGCGGTTGGCGGTGCAGGATAGAGCTTTGGGAGCGTGTTGATGTATGATGAGCAGGGCTTATCAGAGTGTTCTTGCTGCCCCTGCCCCTATGCATTCCCCTACCCAGGGGTGGCGAACCTCTGTCCCGTGGGCTGTTTAAGACCCCAAGGCCATCCGGTCCAGCCCGCTGAGAGATTCCCAGGAGGCCACCCAACCGGCCCCTGGAGGCTCCACACTCATCCGCCGCCGGCTCTCCGAGTCACCCCCGAAGGCCGGGAGAGGAGCTTGGCGCCTCCTCCTCAGCCGCTGGCTTGGCCCCTTCTGACCAGGCCCTCGTCGGCGTTTTCGCACATGCGTACAACGCCAATGAGGGCTTGCCCTCTTGCCCTCATCGGCATTGTGCGCATGAGCAAAAACGCAGACGAGGCCAGGGCCTGGTCAGAAGGGGCTGAGCCAGCGGCTGAAGAGGAGGTGCAGAGGTCAAGCAGCGCTGCCTGGAGGCGGTTGGGACATGGATGAGGGCTAATAAGCTGAAACTAAACCCAGACAAGACAGCGGTTCTCCTGGTCTGGAAATCCACGATGCAGGTGCCAGTGTATCATCCTGCTCTGAATGGCGTTGCACTCCCTCTGAAGGAGCAGGTCCGCAGCTTGGGGGTCCGCCTGGATCCGCAGCTGCTCCTGGATTCCCAGGTGGCGGCTGTGGCCAGGGGGGCCTTTGCCCAGCTTCGGCTGGTGCGCCAGCTGCGACCATACTTGGATCGCGCAGACCTGACCACAGTGATCCATGCCACGGTGACATCACGTCTAGATTATTGTAACACACTCTACGTGGGGCTGCCCTTGAAGATGGTTCGGAAACTGCAATTAGTGCAGAATGCAGCGGCCCGTGTAGTCACTGGAGGTAGGCGGTTCGACTCTGTCGGGCCGCTCCTCCGACGGCTGCACTGGCTGCCGATTCGTTTCCGGGCCCAATTCAAAGTGCTGGTTCTGACTTTTAAAGCCCTATACGGCTTGGGGCCAGGATATTTGAGAGACCGCCTATTTCTATATAGTCCAGCTCGTCTCCTTAGATCATCAGATAAGGCCCTTTTGCGGGTACCGTCGCCCAGGGAGGTGTGGGGGCGGTGGCCAGAAATAGGGCCTTCTCAGTAGTGGCACCAACCTTATGGAATTCACTCCCGTTTGACTTACGAACTGCTCCCTCCTTGGATACTTTCCGGCGAGGCCTAAAAACCTTGTTCAAAGAGGCCTTCTGAGTACTTGCCTTTTTTAACATTCTGCTGGTACAGGTGGGGCACTGCTGTTTTTATGATCTATTTTAATTGTAATAATGTTTTAAATCAATTTTTAGATGTTTTTATTAGTTTTTTTAACTGTTTTTTATTGTTTTGAAACTATTTATGTATGTATTTTTTGGTATTGTATTTTTCTCTGTTGTAAGCCGCCTTGGGTCCCTTCGGGGAGAAAGGCGGGATAGAATTATGGTAAAATAAATAAATAAATAATTACCCAACAACCGGTTCCCAAGGAGTAGTGTTCACTATTAAAGAGGCTGGACAATATTTTATTGGAATTCGTATGCGTTTGGAGGTTTGCTTGTTCTAGCCACTAGATGGCTCTGTATGTTGTTTAGGACAGGGGATTCCTCCCTTTCTCAGGCTGTGCTTTTGTTGGGTTTGCTGAAAATGGGCATGAGTTTGTATTTGGGAAGGCAGAAGGCTCTTATCAATGAGCAGAACAGAGTAGCACAGATAGGTGAGGGATGTTGTGAATCTTGTTAGATTGTCAATGTATGTCGGGTGATTCTGGATGGAAACAGAACAAGGTCAATGCAACTTTGCGGTTATACTGACATCGCCGGGTTTTCCCCTTCCCCGCCCCATCAACTATGTTTTCCGTGCAAGACACTGTAATTTATTACAGAATTACAGTGGCAAATTCTGTAATAAATGAATGACTCATGTCAGCATGAAAACACAGATCCGTGTCTGCTCTGTGAGAATGGCAACAATACTGTTAGCATGTATAATACTGTTAGCAATACTGTTAACATACTGTTAGCAAATGGAAAGGGGCAGTTGTCCAAGGGTTGTGCAAGAGGGCAGAGATTACGACTATATCCGATGCACACACATTTGGGAGCAAGGGGGAAAAAGGGTTGCAGTTCTAAATGCAAATGAACAGTTACATTTGATTTCTGCTTCTCTTTCATATCACATCCTTATTTTATTTTTATGGAGATTTTTACCCTGCCTTTCCACCACATGGGACCCCCAAGGTGGCTCACAAAATGTTATATTTTACAGTATATTAATAAAGAATACAACAATTCCAAAATCAAACAAGTGCCAGAGTGGGCCACCGCCGCCACTGCTGCCGTTTCGGATGGCGGATCCGAAATGACCACCTAGATCTGAAATGACTGCCAGCGGCCTGCTTTGTGCGACGCAGTACGGCCTTTGCGATGTCATAACTAACCACGGACTCAAACTGGCCCAATGCTATTAGGCTCTTTGTGACGTCATATAATGCTAAAGTCCTGAGTTTTGTTGTTATACTTTACAGGTGATTCATTCAAAATGTATGAATATGAATCATAAATCTTTATACAACGTTTGAACTAGCTAAAAATAAGGAACATAGCAATGTCAAAGTAGAATTTAAACTTTTTATATAGTCATTGAACTTTTTTATAGTTAATTCTATAGTCGAGACTACATATGATTAGTTTAGTGAAGAATCAGGTTTGGGGCAAATATACTATACTTTCTTGAGATCCAGCACTAAATTGCCCTCAGTTCCAAATCCAGAATTTTGGTACAGGTTCAGATCTGAACTCCAGAGAAGACTTCAAGAATCCTTGTTTTTTTTTTAAAGTTCTTTAGCTCTCTATTTCTGCAGCTAAGCCATTTATATGTCTATATTACATGTAATTCTCCAGCGTCAGATGAGATAACAGAGATAATCCTCCTAAAGGATTTGGGTTATACTACAGCTTCCATCTGTGTGTCATGTGTGCTGCCTTTAAAAGTCCTTGAGTAATGACACCACGGTGAAATGTGACCCTGCGTTCAGGTTGGACTGCACTATAGTTGTGACGGCAAAACTGTTTTTAAAAAACAGCCCATTGGGCTTAATCCTATAATCCTTAATTCTTACAATGACCAGACTTTGGTGTGGTCAATAAGAGTTTTGCTAAGGTGGCCGGTAACAAAATTTATCACCTTTACAGTGGCAGCATAGTACAGAATTATACGTCATTTAAGGACATACAAATTGGGTTGTCATTCGCCTAAGACATTTGAAAGCCATGGCAAAGAAAACACACCTGTTACATGAATTTAAGAGAGAAGGCTAGGGTATTTCATATGGCAAAAACAAGGCAATGTAAAGGTAAGTTGGCCAGCACTCATTTCACTGGCCAGCATAGTACAGTCGGACCTTTTTATCCACTGGGGTTCTGGGGGGGGGGTCAGGAGCAGTGCCACATTACCTTTTTTCCCAGCATCTTCGCTGCTTCCCTCCTCCTGAGTTTGTTTAAACTGACTGAAAAACCAAAAGCCACTACTGGAAGCAACCTGTAAATGGCGCCAGAGACTCCCGGCTGCATTTTTCAGTGGTTTGGACACGCGCAGGAGGCTGGAAGTGGCTGGCAGGTCCCCTGACAATGCTGAAAAAAGAGCTAATGTAGTGTGGTTGGACTCTCTCTTCCACAGTTTTGCCATCCGTATTGAGTCAAACTCGTGGATAAAAAAAAAACGTGGATAAAAAGGTCCGATTGTAATTTTAATTCAGTGCTGCAGCATTAGAGAGTAAAAGAAACTGAGGACAAAGCTATGCACTTTTCCATGCATATGCATGGAACAAAAGTCTGATGGTCACAGTTGCTTTTCCTAAGGAAAAACAGCTTCTAGGACTATAGGCTGGCGCAGAGGAGGTGGGGTCTTCCCTGTTTGGAGAGGCAAGCACACCTTTGGGACCCCACAGGGGGCTCAAGGAGTTTGGGGAACCTGGCTACAAGTATTCACTTGGGAAAGACCCACCCACACCCACATACCCTTCTTCCATGAACTGTATTGGGGAATGGCATAGCTATTTATTTTTCACTTATTTTGCATTGTTTAAACCAGCCTTTCAATTAAATATCCCAAAGTTGCTCCAGCTTTAGAGAAAATTCAGCAGCTCTTACTCTAGTCAACAGGCATCCCCCGTATCCACAGGGATACATTCCTGTTGCTGCCACGGTTAACTGAAACTGTGGATAATAGCAAAGCCTACTCAAATTCCCCCCTGTCGCATTCCCCCATCACACTCCTGACTCACCTCTCTTCGTTGCAAATGTTTGCAAATGGAAGCAAATGGAAACTCTAGACTTGTAGCTGCTAGAGGAACACTAGAGAAGGCAACAGTGAGAGTGGACAGCAGAGGAAGTAGACGGACAGCAAGAACGTTAGACTCTGCTTCCTGTTATCATTCTCACTATTGCCTTCTCTAGCATTCCTCTAGCAACTACGTCTAGAGTTCAGTTAACTGCTTCCTGTCTGCTCAGCTGCCTGCTTTTCAAAAAAACTTCAATTTGCAAAGCATTTGCAACAAAGAGAAGTGAGTCAGGAGTGCGACAGGTAGGGGGAATTTTTAAACCATGGAAAACTGAAACTGCGGATACGGGATCCACAGATACGGGGGATGCCCATACTGTACTTACCTTCAGACACATTTGCATGCATAGCAACCAAAACTAAATTCTGTTCATTATGCAAGGATTTGCCCACCTCTAGGCCATGTTGTCACACCAGATTCTGCGATTGGTAGGCTTCTCACTGACAGGGCTACTACACGGATGTGAGGTGATTGAATAGACTAAAGGGGAGAGAAGAAAGACGCAGGGGCTTGAAGTAAGGGTGTAAATGAGGCAGCAGACAGAGACGAAGGCCTGAAGGGATAGAGAGGTGGAAAGGAAAGCTGTGGGTGGCATGGTACTTGCCTATGCAATCAGCTACAGGCCTTCTTTATGTCCACCTTTCCATTGCCAATATTTGCTGGGCACCTTTCTAGTAGCAAATAACCACTCAAGAACAATTTCAGTAATGAAGGATCCTTGATAAGCACTGTTCTTTGTAGCAGCAGCAGCAGCAGCAGCACAGTAACAGTTGCTCCAGTGATCCTCATTTGATTTGGTGTTTACAGGAACATTGGCGTGATGTACGAGTGGAACACTTGGCTCCTGCGCATCACACAGCATGTTTCCAATATCAATGACACCCAGTTGTGTGATACAATATTTACACAAAGACATATCCTGCTTAGCAGACACTGAATATTCATTGGAATAACACGGCTCATGATGAATTCAGGTGACATTACCAAAGATGTCACGTACAGTGTATTATTGTGAAATTATTAGTGTATTTACATTCTATTGAACCCTGCAATGATCATCTTTTTTAATTTCCTTTCCTGTGAGAATAACTAGTAGAGCAGTTAAAATATATGTGTTTGTTCACTTTTAATGACACTTAGATCTCTATAGAGAGGAGGGGGAAGGGGAAATCTGTTTTCTCTAGCCTAACTGGTGCTGACATTTTGTTTGCTTCAGTTCAGTTGCTGAATGGAAAAATAGAGCTCAACTCACACTGGCTTTGGTACAGTACAGACCTAAATAGTATTTCTTGCACTTTATAGATTAGCAGCCCAATCCTATCCCCCACCATCTTCCTCCATGCAGCCACATATGGGGGGGGGGGGCAATCAGACAGCCAGTGAGAGGTAAGTAAAAATCTTTTTTACTTACCTCCTGATAGCCTATGGGTCTCCTCACACCCACACCAGCTATTATGCTGGAGTAAGTCTTAGGAGAGGAAGGGGGGTGGGTTGAAAAATCAGGACCAGTGAAAAGTCCAGGCAACCTATTTCCACCACCAGCCTCATCAGGTGCGACGGCAGTGTGGCTTTCATGCCATCACAATGGGGCCTTTGGCAGTGGATCTTGTGATCCGCTGCCATAGGCCCTTGATAGGATTGGGCAATATATCAATGAAGGATTCCATCCATTTTCATCAGCAACAAAAATACCTTCTGCTGGTGGTTTTTCAGTGGTTGAAAGTTGGGTTAGAAGAGCTTTATTTTCTTTTTAGATGTACTCTGCAAAGTAGAGTGTTCTGTTGTCAGGTGTTTCTTTATCCAATGTTGACTGTTTATACAATTTCCTATTCAGGAGATGAATTCATACTTTCAATTTGCTTTGTTTGTCCTCAGTGACATCAGCGCATAGACAAATCTGATTAGCTACATACCATCACTACAACAGCCCATTAGTTGAGTGATCTCTGATTGGCTAGGTCCTAGGATCACTCATGTGAGTAATCCAGGGGGTACTGCTCTCATTCTGAATATGCTTTATTTTCCCTCCTCCCCCAGTGAGTCAGGATGTAACCAGCCTGACTGACTACCTAGTTTTATGATATTCAAAATGTGATCCCTGATTTGGTTGGGGTCACTCCAGGAAGGAGAAGAAAGCCCTGGCCATGGGAAAAAGTTGCCAAAAGGTTACCATATTTTCCTGATTCCAAACCGGGATATCCCACAAATTAATTAATTAATTAATTAATTAATTAATTAATATTTTTGTGGGTGCAAATTTTTATTTATTTATTTGTGGCCATGAAAATGGCAATTATGCCGCCACCACCACTTGCCTGTCCCACCGCCGCCATTGCTGCCGTAGTAGCCATCACCACTGTTGCTGTTTGCCCCCTACCACCACCACTGCCGGCACCGCCGCCACTCTGGACCTTGGCTGGTTGCATCCTGGCGAGCCAGAATTACTGCCCCCTCAAGCCACCGCTGCTTCTAAAATATACCTTTTTTTGGCGATGCCATCTTGGATCTCACAAAATCTCGCGAGATCCAAGATGGCGCCAGCGGAAAAAAAAGTACTTTTTAGAAGTGGCAGTGGTGGAGCCCGGAAAAACCGGGACTGACCTGGTTCCGGGCCCGGCTGGCCAGGCCTGGGCTCTGGAAACCGGGACAGTCCCAGTTTTTCCAGGATGAATGGTAAGCCTAGAGCAGCAAACGGGAAACAGCAGCAAACTGGATTTTCACAGTGAACTGACAGTTATTTGGTGAAATATGTTTGCCTCCCCTTCGCAAGAAGCTTTGATCTGAAATCAAAATGGGAGACAGTTCACTGCAAGCCTAGATGAAAACAAGTGCTTGTCCTACACAGTAGTAAATAGAATGTGCTTAGGATGTCTACACCCCTTAGAATCAAATGGGAGAAAAGCAGCCAACACTGCAATATTTTAGTACTGTAACTGTCTGTACAGAGAAATTGTATAAACACTCAACAGTCAATGTTGGATAACGAAACACCTGACAGCAGAACACTCTACTTTGCAGAGTACATCTAAAAAGAAAATAAAGCTCTTCCAACCCAACTTTTCATTTTCTTAAAACAATCTTTCTATCCTATTCCCATACCTCAAAAACAAGTCAAAAAAGAAACGTAGGATAAAGGAGTCCCAATCCAGTCACCATTTGTGGGTAGGGGTGTGCAATAATGTTTTCCATTTGATTGTTCCGTTTGTTTTTGCTATTCAAAATTTCCATTGGTTTGGTTATTCATTTATTAAAATCACATTTGTTTAATTCTCTTATTTTCATTATTTTTCATTTCCCATTGCTTTCAATGGGAGACCTAGCACATCTTCTATTGCCTGTATCTTTTTTGTTTTCCATCCAATGGGCGTAAAATGTTCAGGCGTGTGGTGGTCTTTTTATCTTCCATTGCTTTCAATGGGCTGATCTCACTTCATTGACATCAGTAGGTGACGAAGAGCCTGGATGCCGGAAAATGCTTACTGGCAAACATCAAACCAATGAAGATCCTTGAGTGAAGAGGAATTTTACATGCCAGAATTTTACATTGTCTGGCATTACAAGACTGCATGCCAGAAAATGGCTGCTGCTGGGGAACAAACAGAAACTTACCACTGAAGACTCCTGAAGCAAGACAGCATTTAGCGAAAGGTTGCTGTTTGCCCCCTACCAGCACTTTCTGGCATGCGGCCTTTTAAAAATCGGCAATTGGAAGAATCAGTGGCAGCTTTGTGTCTCAATTGATTTCCAGGGTAGGTTTAAACTAAAGAGGATGCATGCTGAAATGTTTGGTGCCCTCTTGCCTCAAGAATCTTAAACAATGGGTTTTCTTTCGGTTTGTCCCATCAATCATGTTCCTGCTATTGAAATTAATGAAGACAACATGTCACCATTGATTTTGATAGACTTAGCTTACTCAGAGGATCAATTTTTCACTCCAATTTAGCCGTAAGTTCTTGGTGTTTTTTAATGTCCTCCAGGAGGAGCTTAAGATCATCCTCAGTGGCCAAATACAAAGGGAACTGCTGCTCTCTGTTTGTTAAAAGAGACCATGTTGATTGCTCTGTTAGTTCATTTCCTCACTGTGGTCTCCTTGGTTAGCATTTGCCAGGAAGAAGTCATTCTTTACAGTGCAGTCCTAGTCAAGTCTACTCAGAAGTAAGTTCTGTTCAACTCAATGGGCCTTCCTTCCATTGAAATATGCATAGGGTTGTGGCCTCCGATTCTTTTGTGGAGACATGACTGTCTCTTGGTTTCCACTTCCGTGACTTGCTCATTTATAAGTTCAAGAGATGCTCTGTGGGTGTAAAAGGCACTGGCGTCACTACAGGGGACTCCCTGCGCGTTGTTTTCACTGCTTTGAATGGGTCGGAAGGCGCGGGGGCGGGGCGCTTCATTCTTCCATGTAACGGAGGCACCGATCACGGAAGAACTTACAGCTCCGCCCCCCCTGTAGTGACGCCAGTGGTAAAAGGTGACTATCAACAGCTGAGAGCGCAACAGCCAAACATCCCTCTTGACATAGGAACACAAATATAATTTCTTTAATCTATAAAGTCTAAAACATAATTGAGCAATCTGTTGCTTGGACAAAGTGTATTATTTAAATTTTAAAACATAGAGGAAAGATTGCTCTCTACATGAACCATAATAAATACAGTATAACATTTTCATTTTGCATTTCTGGTCAGTTTGGCTGTATTAGCTTGGAATGCCTAGTTTGTAAATGGTGATTTCTTCTTTTCTTTCTTTTTTTTCCGGGGAGGGGGGGAGACAGTGTTTAAAAATGCATAAATAAAGAATAAAAAGATGCTATTATTATTTCAGATCAGAGAGGCACAAGGTTTAAAATGGAAATAAAAATGCAAACCTTTCAGGTACATTCTTGTACGTGGCAAGTGAGGAGATGGGAAATGATATCTGTCAAAAGTAACTTTTAGGGGGGGGGGGATGCCTTCAAAAATTATCCACCCATATAAATAGACTGAAGCAAGGAACTAGAATTCTGTGCTCCCTGTGTGTCTGAATAATTCATGGGCATGCTCCAGTCATTGCAACGACTCTGTTTTCCATTCTCCTTCTCCTCTCTCTCCTCTTATTTACTCTGTCTGATTCCTGCTGCCTGTGCCTGTCTGAACCACACTCGCCCCGAATATTGAAGAGAGAATATTAATATTGTTGGGAAATGTTCCTTGCATGAGTGCAGCCATGGTGCCTTCATATTTTATTGATTTGAAATGTGTACATGTATTAGTGGTTTAGATTCAGTTTTGCCACTGTACTGCAAAATTTTAGTCACATCTGTAATAATAACAACACACAGAGAGCACAGTCCTAAATGTGCACCTCCCTCACTGGCGCAGACTGCCGTAAAGCAGTCTGCACCAGTCGCAAAAGCCTCCCCGATAGCACGCTGCTCAGCCGGGGCCACCGGCAGGAAGGCCTACGCCTTCCCAGTCGTGCCGGAGGACGTCCGAACGTACGCTGGGAAAGGTAAGCCGGCAGGAAGGCGGGGGAGGCAGAACGGGGCGAAATTGGGTGGGGAGGGGGTGGAATGGAGGGTGGGGAGGCTGCAGGAGGGGGAGGGTGCATCGTAGAAAGCCCATGCCAGATCCTATCCCCTCCCCTGCAGCCTTCCTGCCCCTTTTCTCTCCTCGGATGTACACTAGCAAAATTGCTTGCGTAGGTCCGAGGAGACCCATTGTGGGCCATGAGGCTTATGCAGGGGTAAGGGGATTAAACATCCCCTTTTCCTGCAGAAACCTCCCAGTCCTCCCCCCCCCCCCCGCAAGGATGCAGCAGCTGCCATTTTGGCTCCGTTGCGATGTCAGGCGGGGGTGAATAGGATTGGGCTCACAGTCTCATTATTTGTATGTACCTTTCCCTTTCCAGATTGTACATACAGATGCAAAATTCCTTAATATATCATGTTCCAGCAACGCAGAACTCTTGGAGCCCCCACAACATTCTGAAAGGTGCCTGGACATCTGCCTATCGTTACCATTAGGGCAGGCACACATCTCTCCAACTCACGGAGTGGTGTGTGAGCACATAATCCTCAATTGCTTCTCCAAGTCCTTGTATACTTGTCCACCAGGGACGTGCGATGTGGGCGCGGCAGGTGAGGCAACCCTGCCTCCTTGTAGTACCCGGTAAAGTGCTGCAGCCTAACCAGGGGATTGCACACACTATCCGCTTGCACTTGAGTAAGCGGGTAGCACTCACGTGCAATCCCCCTGGTTAGGCTGCAAGAAGGCAAATTGCCTCACTTGCCGCACTCGTACCACACATCCCTGATGTCCACATGCGACAGGTGGCATGCATGCTCCATGTTCAGGAAGGAGGAAAAAGAAATTTGAGATGATGGTGCATGCACATACTGTATGACTGTCGACTTTCCCCTACTTCAGAAGTAGCTAGTCAAACATGTATGTAGCAGCAGTTCCATGATGATTCTGCAAGTCAAATCGCACTGATTTCAGTGAGTGCCAGCCATGATTAATTTGTGCTGAATCATGCCCATTGACTCAGCAATAGGCTATACTTCTCTGGCTTCTGATGCAGATGTGTTTAACCATAAGTTTCCTTTTGGTTTATTTTTACATTTGTGCCTCGCATTATGGCCCTTTAAGGCTGCAGTCCTATACGCACTTATATGGAAGTCCCATTGAGTTGCATAGGATTGCAGTGCAAGACATTGATAGCTCAATGCTTTGAGTTCAATGGGACTTATTCCAAGATAAGTGTGTATAGGATTGCAATATAAGGCATCAGTCCTATGCACATTTACTTGAGGTCAAGCCCTACTAAACTCAATGGGACATACTTCTGAGTAAATATGCCCAGGATTGCACTGTAATTTTTTCTAAACAACCTTGGCAGCCCAATCCTAACTACCCCCCCCCCCACACACACACACTGATGCAGCCGAGTCAACAGAGTGCATACTGCATCCTGTGGGCCAGGCAGTCCCGGAGGCCTCCTCAAGGTAAGGTGGCGTCCCTGAAATGGCCACCGGCATTGTGCTGTTTGCAACATTGTAAAGGTTGAAAAGTCCCATTAGGATTGGGCCTGAATAATGTTTGATTTCATAATGGATCATGCTGTACTCCAACTCAAGTGTTTATAGCATTTATTAGCTATATGTAGGCGATGTAGAAGGCCAGCGGGTGGTGCAGTGGGTTAAACTGCTGAAAAATGAGCTGTCGATCGAAAGGTTGGCAGTTCGAATCCACGACGGGGTGAGCTCTCGTTGCTTGGCCAGCTCCTGCCAACCTAGCAGTTCCAAAGCATGTTAATGCGAGTAGATAAATAGGTACCGCTTGCGGGAAGGTAAACAGCGCTCCGTGTTCCAGCCGCATGCTACGCGCTGCGGCAAGGAGAGTCATGCCGGCCACATGACCACAGAGGCGTCTTCAGACAACGCTGGCTCTTCGGCTTTGAAATGGGGATGAGCACCACACCCTAGAGTCGGACACGACTGGACTTAATTGTCAGGGGTCACCTTTACCTTAGGCAATGTAGAGGGGCATAAAAGGGAAGCTAAAGTAATCTAGTGCACATATCCTGATGTGCACTATCAAAATTTGAGATATGTGATCTCTCCCTTGGCTGCCTCGGATTAGCTCAGAAGTGATCAGATCACTTCAAAAACTTTGCATAACGGAAAGTGACCCTCAGAGGCAACACAGGAACAAATGAGAGATTTACTAGGTATAGGGATCAACAAATGAGGCTGTCCCTGGTAAGTAGGAACCATAGGCAACAACGTGTGCACTTATACCTATAGTGTCCAGCACCAATTTGTGAGTGGAAGAGAATGAAGCATTGAATGCTGAAAATAAATAAAACACACTGGCACAATTATCAAGGGGGAGGAGGGGAGACGGACAAAAATGAAGGAGGCCAGAACTGGTTGAAGACCAGCACACAGAATCAGTAAGTCTAGACTCCAGATGTGAATGTACAGCCTCAGATAGCACAACTCAATAAATATATCAGCCAGATGTCATGAGGCCCAAGCTACAAATCTTTGTGACTGGTGACAAGACTTGGCTTTTGCTGTTTGCAATATTCAGTTCCTCCTAGCATTGCTGGTCACTTGGTTGGCAGCAGCTGATTTAGGCGGCCAGACTGGAGAGGAAGGCATCCAGCATATAGTTGGGTGGGGACCGTTCGGCCTCCAGTAGGAGAAATAGTTATTCCAAAAGAAAATCACTTTGAGAAGTGCAAAGGGGATTGGAAGGAAAGGTGGAAAAAGTTTTGGGGTGTTGTTGTTTTTGGGTCATATGTTGAAAGAAAGTACAGTCTGTGGCTACTACCAGCATTTCAAAATATATTACACTTTAATACTTTACAAGATAGGACAGTTGAAAAATGCAGGTACCTCTAATTTTACATGGGTTTGAGTCACAAATTTTTAAAATAGCGTGCTTTGAAAATTCATACAAAACTTAATTTATGTGTGCTAATTTTTGAAATAATGCTTAAAACGTCCCAGTGCTCCTGCACATTCTGCTGGCTTTATATGTGCTCCCTTTGATTTTTAACTTACATGTTTTTGAAATATGCTCTGATTTTCAAGAACATAGCCCCCGTGTAAAACGAGAGGTGACTGTAATGTAAAAAATAAGCAACCAAACATACTCATCTGGTGTGCCTGTACCTTCCTAAGATTTTGCAATGTCAGTGGCCACTGTACAAAATTCCATGTGACTTTGATGCATGGACAGTTCTATAGAAGTAGACACTGGTCCGTCCCTTCTGTCCGGTGATGCATTACAAAAGCATTCCAAAGTTAGAGGAAGGACCGTAGCTCATTTGAAGAGCACATGTTTTGCATGAAGAAAGTACCAAGTTCAATGCCAGGTGTCTCTAAGTAGGGCAGGAACAACCCCATCTGAAACCTTGGAGAGCTGCTATCAGCAAATGCAAATAATATTGAGTTAGATCAGTGGTGGCCAACCTTTCAACGTGAATGCTGGCCCTTTAAATGGTAGTATAAATGAGGGCATTTCAGCAGGTGCAGCTGCTTTAGCAGCACCATCAGCACTTACAGCTGCCAAGATTCTGTCTTCTACACAACTCTTAAGAACACAGAGGCCCTCATGGTGGAAGGTTGGCCACCCCTGAGTTAGATGAACTAATGGTCTGACTCCGCATAAGGCTAATAACACTGCACGAGCTATAATTTTCCAAGCGTCTCATCAGTGATTCACTTGTCTGTCTCTAGAAACAACATGGACAGCCTAATCCAGTGTATCCTAAGCCCATTGCGGCCTGCACCGGCGTGGCCTGGGCTCTACTAAGGGGAAGGGAACGTTTGTCCCCTTCCCCCAGTGTCAGAGGCAATGGACTTGAATCATGCTCTGAAGCTGGCATGCATCCAAGGAGGCCGTGTAAGGCCGACCTGGGCTGGGAAGGGGGCATAGGATATCGGCAGAGCATGCAGCTGGTATCCCTGCCCCCTCCCAGCTTGGGCCAGCCAATGGTCCCCCTCCTGCGTCGGCTGACACCGGTGTTGTCCACCAGGGGAGTGAGTAGTGCCGGCCTCTGCATTGTTGCAGCTTACTCTCTGGGTGCCTCCCGCCGGCGGAGCACGTGCTCTGCTGGCGCTGAGTTTAGTGAGGATTGTGCCATGTGTAGCTGACAGGCTACCATTTTGCAGAGAAACTTGGCGGTGTCTTGCCATTGGGGAAGTGACATTTTATCCTTCTTGTGGAAGTCGAGCCAAATCCAGATAAGTTGGAAAACTCTAGTTCTCTCGTGGTCTAGACACTTGACAGGGATTTATGATGGTTTTGTCTGGAGATTGTCTCAGTCCTGTATCTTCAGCAGTCAACGTTTTTCTTACTGTCCTTGTCCTCAAGAAAGGACTACCACTGCACTAGGTGTAAGTAGAACACAGATGAAAAAGATATCCGTCTCTCAAAGCTTACTTCTGTGTTTTGAACTTTAGAGGCTCTTTTTCCTGCTCCTCACTCAACAATGACCTCATTGTTATGATATTTGAAACATGTATTATTTAAATTATTATTGAGGAGTATAAAATAAGGGACATAACCCCCAGCAGAGGTGTACTAGGAGATTTTTGGGCATCCAAGAGACAATCTTTGGCCCCTTGGGAATGGTGTGGTCCCAGATGCCTGCCTGCATTGTCTTTGGTACTCATTACTTTCTATTGCATAGTTGTGCAGCGTACTTAACTAGATAGACTAGATATGTTCTGGCTTAAAAAAACAACTACACTACTAGTTGCTATTAATTCCAAGCACACCATAAAATGCTTTCCATCCTTTCAGATAGCAATTAATGCACAGCATTACACTATCCTAGAGACAGTGAAGATATTTCTCCTAGCATTCTCCTCGGGGTCTTTTAGACTCATTCAACTGTTGAACTGGCAGTTTGGAATTTGTCCCAGGATCTTCCCAGGCTAACAATGCCATCGGCCATTTTACTAAATGTCAGTGCCCATTGCTGGTTGGCTTTTGAAAAGCTGTCGCAGAATCACTTCACCCCATAAAATGTCTTGCTTTACAGAGCATACAAATTTTGGGATCTACGATCTAAATAGCAATTAACCAGCATATATTTTTCCTTTCCTTTATACTTCGAGAAGTGTTGTGCAATGTGCATAATCAACAGTAAAGGAAGGAAGGAAGGAAGGAAGGAAGGAAGGAAGGAAGGAAGGAAGGAAGGAAGGAAGGAAGGAAGGAAGGCGTGTACTTGAGGTTAAAACTGCACATCTTTCTGTCATCTTGTCTTGCTTTGGGAAGCACCCCACTCTGGGGACCCCAAATAATTCAACCCAACTTCTCCTTCTAGGAGCAAGTTTGTTCCCTTTAAATGCCCGCTTCGACTGAAAAACACCTCAAATATTTAATGCCGTGTGTAAAAAAAAGAAAGCCGAACTCAGATAGACAATTAACCCAAATTTATTGCTTTACAGCATCCTTATCTCTAACACCATAAATTATCCCACAGCAGAAACCCTTCTGCTTAACAGAAACAAGTCTATCGCCCCCTCAAACCAGTCTCTTTTGGCAGCAGAGTTGGCTTCTTCCTCCGTTGGCTCGGCGTCCCCCAGCTGGGCGTCGTCCTTTCGGAAGTGCAGCGTCACCGGCGTGCAGTCCTCTTCTCTGTCAGCCGAGAGTGGCAGTCCTTCCTCCAGTCCAGCAGAGTCGTTGTCGCTCGGAAATCCGGCAGTGTATCCCCGTGGCAAGCTGGCAAGGCTTCTTCCTGCTCCTACTGCTGCTGCTTTTATACTCTTAAGTCCTCATTAGTCCATTATGGTTCACAGCTGGGGGCTGCAATCCAAAGTCCTAATTATTGGCAACACCTGGGGGGGCACACCCTGCGTGGGCGGTAGGTGTGCCTCCACCCACGCAGTCCTGAGTGTTGACCCCTTGCTGCCCAGGCCTGTCAAAGTCCTGTCAAAAGTCCAAGTCTTCATCTGTTAACTCCTTGCTGCCTGGATCTGTCAACAAGGGTCCACTGCTGACACCACACTTGGCTCCTGCCAGTCTGCTGGATCTTCTTCCACTACAATCCACCCCTTGGTGTCACAGTGGTTGCCCTTGGCGGCCTTCCATCTTCCCTTGTCCGATGGCGTAGGAGTAGGTTTCCTTCCCTCTGGGCGACTTGGTTGACTTTATCCCTCAAGGAAAGAAAAAAGAACATGTTAAGCCTTCACATGTCTTTTATTCCCTCCGTTTCAATTTTCCAATGTCTAAACAGACGGGTGAGTCCGATCCTGTTATAGATACCCAATAGGTAGCCCCTGGCCCCCGGCTAATAATCTCCCCAGCCCTATCTGGCTGTTGTGGGTATATGACCCAGACCTTCTGGCCACTACACATCTCCTGATCTGTAGAGCCAAAGCCTTTGTCTCCTCTAACAGTGGGCTTCCCTGGGCCATCCACTCCTTGGATGGCCGGCATGCTACACTTTTCACAGATCAGTTGGGCGATACGCTGCCCAGCCTGACAAGTGAAGCCGTTCTTACTCCCATTGTAGAGGATCACCTTTAGTTCTCCTTGGTAGTCTGTGTCTACCACACCTCCTAGCACTTGTATCCCTTTAAGTGCTAGGCCTGACCGGGGGGCAATCCTGCCATAAGTCCCTGGTGGCACCGTAACTCCAATCCCTAAGGGGATAGTAATCTGCTCTCCTGCAGGCAGATTTATCTCCTCAGGCGTCACTAAGTCCACTCCGGCAGCGTCCGGGGTGGCACGTATGGGTAATGTACCATACGCATTGGTCTTCCACACCCTTAAATGCACTATGGGTGTGGGAGCCTTCAACCCCACCATGCGCTGCAGGGGGGTCTGTCCCTTTCCAATGGGTCTGCTATTCAACTCAAACTCAGCCTGATCTACCACTGTACTCCATCTTTTTAGGGTGTGATCAGGTGTCAACTGTTTTATCTTCTGTTTGAGCAGCCCATTCATCCTCTCTATCAGCCCTGCGGCCTGGGGATGATGGGGAATGTGGAACACCCACTCAATCCCCCACTCATTCGCCCAGTCCTGTACTGCTGCACCTGCAAAGTGACTGCCGTTGTCACTTTGCACCTGCGCGGGTACTCCGTACCTTCTGATCAACAACTCCATGCCTTTGATGGTAGTTTGTTGATTAGCTCTAGCCCCTGGGTACACTAATAAGTACCCTGAATATGTATCTACCATAGTTAGCAGATACTGCCATCTGCCTGATTTGGGCAGTGGACCTACATAGTCCACTTGCCAAATCTGTCCTGGCCCTTTCCCTCGATGTAGGTGGCCCATGGGGGCTTTGGCAAGAGGGATGCCCTTTACCTTCGAGCAGACCTCACAGGCTGCTACCACTGTGTGGGCGGCATCAGTCGAGCATGGAATGCCTCTCTGAAGTGCCCATTCCCTGGTGCCTTTGGCCCCTAAATGCCCAGATTTTTCATGGGCCCACCTAGCTATAACCAGGAGCTCACTATCTTGATCTTGGGCTGGCATAACTGCTCTTATGCGAGCCAACTGATCGGCTGCCTGGTTATATTCTGCCTCCTTAGTCCCTGTCGAGTGCCCGTCCACGTGTCTTACATACACTGTCAGGTGTTGTAAGCACTGATCTATTTTCAACCATAACTCCTGCCCCCATAGTGGGCGGTTGTATATGGTGAAATTGTCCCTTTTCCACTTTGGAAACCATGTGGTAAGTCCCTTATATACGGCCCATGAGTCCGTATATACATACACCGTTGCCTCCTGGCTCTCTATGGCATGCTCCATTACCATTAGCACTGCCATCAACTCTGCATATTGGCTGGACTTTCCGGTTCCAGCCCTTGTCAGAGTGGTTTGTTGTCTTGGGTTGAGTGCAGCAGCCTGCCACACTCTGTTCCCACCCCTATATCTAGCAGAACCATCTGTGAACCAGGTAGTGCTTTCTTTTACCTGGTCATAAGGGGGAGCCTCCTTAATTGTGGACTCTCCCAGCGGCTCTACTTCCACAGACTGTACTTCCTCACCTACCGGGGTAACAGCCAATACCTGCTCCTGGAGAGCACTTACCCCTTGGGGGCCAATGCGTGCCCTTTCGGAAATATACCATTTCCATTTGACTATGGATGAGGACTGGGCTCTGCCCACTCGGGGACTAGCCGAGTCATCCATAACCCAGTGCATTATAGGTATGGCGGGTCTCATTACCACCGGATCATTCCCTGTAAGTCTCTCCGTCTCCACCAGAGCCCAATAGCATGCCAGCAACTGGCGCTCAAAGGGAGAGTAACCTCCTGCGGCCGTGGGTAACTTCCTAGACCAGAAACCCAACGGCACTTTCCGTCCTCTTTGCCCCTTCTGCCACAAGCTCCACATAGCTATGTCCTGGTTAGCGGACACCTGTAGCTCGAAGGGGAGACCCTTTACAAATGGGCCCAGTGGCATGGCTGCTGCTACTGCGGCCTTAGCAGTAGACAAGGCGGCCTGCTGCTGTTCCCCCCATTCAAATTGTGCCTTCTTCCTGGTCACATTATAAATGGGTCGCAGTATCTGGGCCAGGTGTGGGATATGCTGTCTCCAGAATCCCATCAGTCCTATTATCCTCTGCGCCTCCTTCTTTGAAGAAGGAGGAGGCAAGGCTGCTATGACATTTAGCACCTTCTCAGGGATATGCCTCACAGGTCCAGACCAGACCACCCCTAGGAATTGAACCTGTTGTGCTGGTCCCTGTATCTTTGTGGGATTAATTTCCCACCCTCGGGCCTTCATGTGCTCCACTAGTGTCACTAGTCCTTCCTGCACCTCTGCCTCTGTTGGTCCCGAGATCATGATATCATCTATATAGTGGGCAAGGAACAAGGCAGGACTCAAAGTGACCCGTCCTAAGTCCCTTGCCACCAATCCATGGCATAGCGTAGGGCTATGCAAATACCCTTGGGGCAAGACCTGGAAGGTATACTGTGCCCCATCCCAGCTGAACGCAAACTGGTCCTGCGACTCCCTACTAATTGGAATACTGAAGAATGCATTGGCTAAGTCTATAACCGCATGCCATTCTCCTGCATTCTGTTCTATGCGTTCCAGCAGGGTCACCATGTCTGGTACCGCTGCGGCCAGCGGCGGTGCCTGTTTGTTTAGCTGGCGATAATCTACCGTCATTCGCCAGCTCCCGTCTGGCTTCTTTACAGGCCAGACTGGGGAATTAAAAGGCGAGACCGCTGGTCTAATAATTCCCACTTCCAATAATCCCTTTATGGTCTCCGTTATTTCCTTATGACCACCCGGCAAGCGGTATTGCTTCATACACACTGGCCGGTCTGGGGGGGGAATATGCAACGGAGTCCACCTAGCCTTCCCCACTAATACTGCCCTCACCCCAAAGGAGTATCTTCCCCTGGGGGTCTGGAATTCCTTTCCCTTCAGTAGGTCTATGCCTACGATATATTCAGGGACCCTTGAGATTAAGACTGTGGCCATAAAGGGTGCAGACTTCCCTAGGGCCAATCTCACTTGGGTCTCCGTTGTGACTTCTTCTCCATCGCCATAGACATCCACATAACGCACGGGCCCTTTATGTTTCCGTGGGTCCCCATGCAATAGGGTCACTTCTGACCCTGTATCCATTAATGCCATGACGGTCTGCACGTTGTCCTTAGCCCAGTAGATTGTCAGAGGTATATGAGGGCGTGGGTCTCCAGGGATGGCTGTCTTTATTAGCCTCACCACTGGAGCCTTCCCTCCCCCCTATTCCCTTGGCTGGGGTGTGTTCCAACCCAACGTAATGAGATCTTCCTCCTGAGAGGCTCCTGGGATCTCATCCTCCTCATCTGACTCTGCTAGGAGGTCAGTGGGCGTTGTCTGCCTCACCTGGGGCCGATCTTTCCCTTTACCACATTTCTTTTCCCAGAGCTTTAATAGCTCTGGTGTGGGAATCCCGTCTATCTTTTCCTTAGGGACCCCCTTTTCTAAGAGGTCTGCCCACAACTTCCACCTGGGCACCCTCTGTTTAGACTTGGGAGGCTCCTGCTTGCCATTCCCATTTCCTTTCTTGGAGCTTTTCCCTGCAGGCACTTTCCATTCTGCCTTAGAAAAGCTCTTCTCCTCCTGCACCCTCCTAGCTTTGGCCCTGGGGGTGCTCTCTCCAGGCATGTCCTCTAGTTGCCCTAGCAACATGACTACTTGCCCTACCGCACTTCCCTGGGCGGGTCCCAACAAAGCTACTACTGCCCCCTTTAAATGGGGTGGAGCTCCCTTTACCAGCCTGGTCCTCATTCCCCCGGTGAAAATCATATCATCGGGTCCTGTGAAACCAGGTGTATAGATGCCAACTTGCATTGCCATCATACGGACCTGCTCCATGGCCTCAGTTATCGTATGCCAACCCGGCAAACGTTCCTCCCAGTCCATGGGAGACTGATATTTGGCCCCCACTGCCATGTAAATCCAGCCAGTTAACGAGGTTGGCTGTCCTTGCGCACCTCGTAGATACCCATTAATTATGGCATCTTTTGATAAAGACCCCAAGGCCTGCAACTCTTCTACACTTAGAAAGATGTTGTCAGCGCCACGGTCGTACAGGCGGAGTAGCCAGGCACTCAATGGCTCCGTGGGTTTCTGCCTCATATCTCGGGCCACATCTGCGAGTTCCTGCCCTGTATAGTCTCGCACTGTCCTAATTGTTTGAGCAGGTGCCCCTACTGGCCCTTTCGCTTTATTGGTGATGAGTGGGCGTGCCTGTTTCACCGGCCGCACCAGTCCATCACCCATGCCTTCCTCCTCAGCCTGAACACAAGCCTCTACTGACCCATGGCAGAGGTTACCGCCAGCAGCTTGAAAAGCGCTCATTTGGTCCTTTGCCATAAATTTCCCCTCAGTGGTCGTATCCTCCCGTGGCTTTAACTGCGACCCCTGCTTCAGTTTGGCTAGACGAGCTGCCAAAATGTCATTTAGGCTGTTCATTACTTCAGCCTTTCTTTGGGCGTTTCCCAGAGCTTCAATGTACCCACTGTTTTTCTCTTTCAGGAGGAAAATTAATTTATACAACTTGCCATTTTCCTCCCTCAGAGATTTGACCTCCTGCTTCAAAGCATCTATCCCCGTGTCTTCCCTCCCTGACACTCTCAATCTTCTCAGGGAACAGAAAACACGTTTGCTAAACCTCCATATGTACATAAACAACATAAAAAGGCTCCAGCACATTCCAAGAATACTCCAAACTCGCCACAATACAATGGAGGCATCTGCCTCCCTTGCTACAAGGTCCATAATTTCCCACATCCAAGAGGAGTTCATTTTTTTTTTTTTTGCACACAGCTGTCTCTTTTGAGGTGCTAATCGCCTTGGGCTTCGTAACCCCACTTTTCCTGGTACCAATTGTCTTGCTTTGGGAAGCACCCCACTCTGGGGACCCCAAATAATTCAACCCAACTTCTCCTTCTAGGAGCAAGTTTGTTCCCTTTAAATGCCCGCTTCGACTGAAAAACACCTCAAATATTTAATGCCGTGTGTAAAAAAAAGAAAGCCGAACTCAGATAGACAATTAACCCAAATTTATTGCTTTACAGCATCCTTATCTCTAACACCATAAATTATCCCACAGCAGAAACCCTTCTGCTTAACAGAAACAAGTCTATCGCCCCCTCAAACCAGTCTCTTTTGGCAGCAGAGTTGGCTTCTTCCTCCGTTGGCTCGGCGTCCCCCAGCTGGGCGTCGTCCTTTCGGAAGTGCAGCGTCACCGGCGTGCAGTCCTCTTCTCTGTCAGCCGAGAGTGGCAGTCCTTCCTCCAGTCCAGCAGAGTCGTTGTCGCTCGGAAATCCGGCAGTGTATCCCCGTGGCAAGCTGGCAAGGCTTCTTCCTGCTCCTACTGCTGCTGCTTTTATACTCTTAAGTCCTCATTAGTCCATTATGGTTCACAGCTGGGGGCTGCAATCCAAAGTCCTAATTATTGGCAACACCTGGGGGGGCACACCCTGCGTGGGCGGTAGGTGTGCCTCCACCCACGCAGTCCTGAGTGTTGACCCCTTGCTGCCCAGGCCTGTCAAAGTCCTGTCAAAAGTCCAAGTCTTCATCTGTTAACTCCTTGCTGCCTGGATCTGTCAACAAGGGTCCACTGCTGACACCACACTTGGCTCCTGCCAGTCTGCTGGATCTTCTTCCACTACACATCTGTGCATACAAGGCTTAGAGATCTTTGTAAACTAACAGCCCAATCCTACCCTTCTCCCCCCGCTGGTGAAGCCTCGCCAAAAAGACATGCGCTGTATCCAGCAGGGGGCGGAGCAGGAAGCTTCAGAGGGGATCCCCTTTCCCCTCCAAAAGCCTCCTGCCCCACAATGGGTCTCCTCAGACCTGCAGCAGCAATTTCGCTGGTGCAGTGAGGAAAGGGGGCAGAGAGACTGGTGCCGGAGGGGATTGAATCTGGCACATGCCATCACCATTGGATCCACCCCCACCCCCACCCCCGCAGCCTCCCCGCCCCATTCCTCCATCCTTTGTGCCCAGTTTTGCCTCCTCCTTGCCCCTGTTCTACCTTCGTGCCTCCTCCCCACCTCCCCCACCACCTGACCTTGCCTTTCTCAGCAGGCGGCTGGCACTCTGTGAGCATGCGCAGAAAGGCTCTGGCCTTCCTGCTGGCGCTCGAGCAGTGCGCTACTCATCGTGCTTCTGGAGCATGCTTTACGGACATTTTTCAGCAGTCACTGGCATCTACGTCCCACTGGCACTATGTTCTGCTAGCATCGAAGCCCATTAGCATTGGGCCAAATGACAATGGATCAGGTAGAAGACTTTCCCTGAATAGGGTTGTTTGCAACAGCATATAAAAACTACATTGCTGCTCTTCATTCTGGAAGGAAGGAAGGAAGGAAGGAAGGAAGGAAGGAAGGAAGGAAGGAAGGAAGGAAGGAAGGAAGGAAGGAACTATGAGACAACTAATTTTATAGCAGTGTAGATTTCAGAATATAACACTATTTGGGAGCACTTAATTTAACCTATATAGAATTTGTGGAATGGAAGCTTATGACACTGATTGGTGTGATTTGCCACAGAATGTTCATGAACATTCCAACTTCTCAGGGGACAGGATGTCTTCTCTGAGGTTCTCTGAGGGATGGGAATATTATCAATTTGGCTGGAGTTAAATCTCACATCACACAGGCCTTAGGGACAGCAGAAACGTTGTGGGGAAGACTAAGAACTGGGAAGTGGACTCAGAAAGGAGGAAAATTAAAGGGGTGGGTGCCTGGAGGCAAGGTAACTGAAGGAGGGAGAAACAAGCCACTGAATAAGAAAAAGGAAACAGGTTGTACATGGATCTGTGGGGAAAATTTAAGCTTGAGGTAAATCTGAGACAATTTCACATATCAACTTATACTAACCAGCTTCTAGTAATTTTCAAGGGAAACATTCAAAATAATGAGGCCAAGGATGTGTGAGCTTGTTGCTGCCCCCTTCTTCTAAAAGATCTTCTGAATCATAGGCCAGTGGTGGGAAATATTTGATCAAAACCACTGGATTGTATAGTATGAGTTGGTATCCTAAAACGTGGTAGTCAATTGAGATATGGCAACCCCCCCCTCCCGATTTATCAGTAACGAGATAAATATGAGGAAGGGAATAAGAGATCATTGAATACAATCCCCTTCTACAAGGCAGAGTCATCCAACACCAAACCCCACTATTCATGCCCCAAGACCAGAGAAAGCACAATAGCAGATTAGCTGCACGATATAGTATAGCCATGCTAACAGAGCAGATTGTTCTGAATGACTCAAAGAAAAAGTCTACTTAAATGCTACGAGGACAGGGTGACCCAGCCATGAGGCGAGTTAACCCTTCATTTCAGGGGATGTGCTCCAGAAGACAACAAGTTGGTGGGGATGCCCTGTGCCCCGTTCCTACGGGTTTGCCCTGGCCTGTTGCCCATGTAGCAGCTCTACCCTGGTGCCGCATCCTCTTGGAATGTGCAAAAGAGGACTAGGGGATTGAGGGCTTACCTCCTCCCCCTATACCTCTACCACCCAGAGATGTAGGAATGGGGGGGCGGTCCACCTCCGGGTAGCACGTACGGGGGCCCCCAGCAAATCGTGATGCGGAGGAGGAGGCGGCTCTGTTTCAGGCCACTTTTTTCTTTTCGCTGGCCTCGGCAGCAGCAGCAAGTCTCACAGCACCGCTGCCGATGCTTCCGGAGGCTGGGGAGGTATTTCCCACCCTCCCCCTGGGGCCGTTTTCGGGCAGTTACAGGCCGCGTGACATCACCCTGGGGACGTGGTTTCTGGGGACATCACATGGCGGGATGGGGCTTTCGCCGGGGAGGGGGGGCAGCGTCGCGACCTGCTACCCCCAGGCGGGGGCGGCGTTCCTAAGGCACTGCTGCCACCACTGTGATCTTTTTCCAAGTACTCTCAGGAGAGCGCTTGGGAAACAAGCAAAGTGGTCATCTCCTTCTTTTCTCCCCAGCCACTTCTAATAAAGCAGCCAGGTGAAGAGAATGCTGGGAGTGGAGAGGTTCTGCTCTTCATAAAAAGCAGCAGCTGAAACGGTTGAGGATGATGAAGTGTGCACTGGCAGTGCCAGTGGTGGCAGAGGTGCACACTGGCATCGGCAAGAGATTGATGCCATGTTAGGGTAGCATTTCAGGTTCGACCACCCTGTATAAGGAGAAGACAAAAACAAAATGTTCCAAAACTATAAGTACTGTAGATAACTAACAGCCCAATCCTATCCATTCCCTCCCCCATCGATGCAGCCATGCCACCGGTATGCATCCTGCAGGGGGGGGCAGTTCTGGAGGTCTCCTCCGGGTAAGGGAACATTTGTTCCTTTACTGAGGGATAGGCATCCGGCAATGGAACGGGTCTACTTGGTCATGCACCAGTAACAGTGATTTAGCTGGTGCAAGTCTGAGTGGGCCCAGGATGGCAGAGCAAGGCCTGGAAGGGGATGCTGCCAATACCGCCCCCCCTTCCAGCCCTTGTTCACCCCCCCCATTCAGCCCCAGCCTCCTTCCCATTCCTCCCCCTCCCCGCCCCATCAGACTCACCTTCCTGGGTCCAGCTGGGTTTACGAAAGTGGAGCACAGTTCTGCTGTTATAAAATGATTTGCAGCGCTGGCAGCCATTTTAAGAGTGCTGCTGTTAAAATAACTGACAGCGCTGCAAATCATTTTAGAACAGCAGAACTGTGTTCCACTTTCATAAAGCCCTCCGTGTGCCAGCCCAATCCTGCATAAGTACTGCGTAATACAGTACTAGAATGTTACTATGATCTCCATATAACAAACGTACAAGTAAATCTACACACCACTTAGGTTTACTGGATCAACTGTTAGACTGAATGTGAAAAGCGACATATGGGCTCTTTCCCCATGGAGAAATGTCACTGATAAAACTCAGGGTTACACAAATGCCTCAGAAAAAATATCAGTAACCACCCACAATTATTTTTCTGAATCCCCTACAAGGGCACCCTAGGGGGCGATTGCTAGGGGCTTTTTAGTAATACAAGTCATCTAACCTGCATCTGACCAAACATGCACTGGCTGGATTTGCTCAGCATCTTGAAAAATCAGTTGTTGCATTGCACTTCCAAGGCAAGATCGTGCCCTTAGCTGATAATATTGCTGATGAATCACTGGTATTGAGGAAAATGGGTAATCTACCCAGTGCAATCTGATGCAACACCATTTCTAGTGTAATAAGGCTTAATGGACTTCTAGGACAGTTGATTTTTCATCAGACAACTTGGTATTTGCAGAACTGGGCCTTGCGCAGCAGTTTTTAAGAAAAAAAAAACAGCTCTTAAGTTGCCATCAGAGAATAATTCTTTCCCAATTGCTCATGCTAAACTTTGTATTTCCTCCACCCTGGCTGCTGCTAATAATATCACTAGCTAAGTACCAGACTAGATTCAACATGGCAGGTGCCGTCTGAATGCTTTCTTATTTTTATTTTTTTTACAATGAAGAGCAGTCACAGAAGGCTGTAATCAGGAGTACAGGTTGAGTATCCCTTATCTGGACTGCTTGGGAGGGGAAGCTGTCTGGATTTTGGATTTGTCTAGATTTTGGAATATTTGCAGAAATATAATGAGATATCTTGCAGTCGGGACCCAACTCTAAACACGAAATTCATTTATGTCTCATATAATACACATAGCTTGAAGGTAATTTTATAAGTATTTTAAAAATAATTTTGTGCCCCAGCATGCCTTGCGCTATGCCACCCAAGTGTTGGAAAAAAAGTTTTTTTAAAAAAAAGTAATAACCCCCCAAATGTCTGGATTTTGGAATAGTCTGGATTTCGGATGTCCAGATAAGGGGTAATCAACCTGTTATATGAGCAACAGAAGTGCTTTACCCTTTTCCCTCCAGCTGCTATTCTGCTCAAAATTGTCCTCCAAACTGCTTTTCCACCCAGAGGAGAAAAGAATGGCTTGATTGGGAGTTGGTCAACTATTACAAGTGTCATTGGAGACTGCTGGGGGTGGGGAATCAGTTATCCTCTGGAGTTTTTTTTATCAGCTCAGATTGAATTCTCTGCGCATGTGCTCTCCTTTTCTGGGACACATGGGTTCTTCTCATGCTGCCCCTCGGATTTGTAGTGTGGGGCCAGGGAAATGCAGCACATTCACAAAGAAGTTTTTAAAAAGCTAGCAGCAGAACCTGTGAATTGCTTTAAAGGTCACATTCCCATGCTGAATGCCCTTGGGGTCTGCCTAGTAATTCCCAGCTACATTGATTGTTTGGAACAAAGGTATTGTTTTGTAAGTTACATTCCCATTTCAAAACTCAGTTGCAGCCACATCTCAGCTATCAGCCACAGTTTCACTGAGAGTAAAAAGTAAAAGTAAATCAGCTTCTGAGCATGTGCCAACAGCAGCGGCCTCCTTTGAGCACCTGGTCAGTCAGATAAATGCAAGCCATGGAGGTGCAAACTTGGCATGTAAATTCAAAGCGATCTCAGTTTACACTCATGCAAGAGGAAGAATTTCAGGACAAGGGAGATTTCATCAGACTACGTCTGGGCATTGTGAGCCAGGAGAATTGGTGTTCTGAGTCAGTTAATTTTGATGTAATTGCGGTTTTGTCAGAAAACATCAGACATCACACACACACACACACACACACACACACAAACACACACACACACACACACACACACACACCTGTTCCTGTCAAAGGTGTTGCTAGGGTTTGCGTCACCTGACGCAAATTCACATCACCCCAGTGATGTCACTAGGGTTGGTGTCACCTGGTGCGGTAACTTATGGTGTCACCCCCATTAACTTTATTTTCATATATAACAATACAGGTCATCCAACAAATCAGTAACCTACACAAAAAAACAGTGTCCGCCGTAATGCAGCTGGCTGGCTGGGACGAAAAAAGCATTGGCACTCTGCACGTGCTCAGAGGCATGGGGAAAAGCTAAAATACTGTATTTATTTAATGTTGAGCCAGCTGGACACGTCGGCTGGACTCCCGGCCGTCTGGGACTACGCCCACTGCAGCACTAATACGGCGTCTTCACACCTGCACGAGGCTGGAAGGGCTCCGACAACGTCCGAGTTCACTCAGATGTTGTCGGAGCCCTTCCAGCCTCACGCAGCATGCGAGACTCGGACAATAACGCATCGTATTAGCATTACAGCTGGGGCAGTTTCAGACGGCCGGGACTAGAGGAGACCGGCTGGGTCAGGCCGAATTCAGCCGAGATTGTCCTGGCCGGATCCAGTACTATGGTAAGCCTACCACTATTGACATACACCTGAAGCCTCACTCCCATTCTCCCTGTGATCTGGGTGGCAAACACAGGAAGGATCAGAGAAACGCCAATTACAGAAAGGGTGGAGAGGGTCCACAAGCATGTGTCAATAGAGAGGACGAGGCTTGCTGCCCCATAAGTGTGGTAGATAATGTGCGAAGAAAGCGTTAGGTTTCCTCCTAATCCAGCTATGCTCCCCCATATCCTGGTTTCCCTTTCCTTCACATTTTAGTAGAGATGTACAGCTATAGATTCTAAATGTGTGAGCCTGGTGGCATTGTTTTCATCCGTCATGTGCTCCTCCAGGGTGAAAGAGGAACACATGAAGGAGGAGCACATTATTTTGGGCTGTAGATTTTGGAAAATCAAGCATAGCTCCTATCACTGCACAAAACCACAGGGTCCCTATAAATAAGGACAACTAATAGGGCAGGAAGTGTGGTTTGGAGGTTGAGCTGCTGCCTTGCCTAAAGAAGCTACGCAGGGTCAGTCCCGGTCTTGCTTTGGAAGGGTGACAAAAGCTGCTGGTGGAGTGTCAGAGCCGACGGAGCTTTGCAAAGGAGTATAGACTGTGGAGGTGAGGTATCAGCTGGCAAGAAAAACTGGATAACAGTTTTTGAACCCATCTGAGGCTTGATATGCGGTTGCCTGTGGAAACTTGGAAGGCAAGAGCTGTGTGGTTAGAACAATAACTGCACTATAGGGAAACGTATTGAGAAATGGAGGGTTCTATGAGTTTCTCTCATAGAATAACATTGTAAAAACCCAATTTATGGTCGGCCTGCCTATGTAAGCCGCCTTGAGTCTATGAGAAAGGTGTAGAAAGGTATATAATAATAATTATAATATTATATTTATAATATAATATTGTATTATAATATTATTATTATTATATTATTATTATTATATAATATATTATTATATAATATTATTATAATAATACTGTAATAAATAAATAAACTGTTTCTTAACCTGAAGTTATGGCAACACTTTCAAAAAGCATCAAAACCTCTCCCCCCCCCCCTTGTTTCACCAGGTTTTTGGACTGTGACTGTCACTGAAGGCTGCTGCTCCTTATTGTGAGCTAGCCTGGGTCCATATGGTGAAGGCTAGGATATAAATGTAAATAATAAACAAATAAACAAACAAATATTGGTTTTTTTAGTTTGCAGTGCCCTCTATGAGTTTTGCATGAGCCTGCCAAAATATTTACTTAGAATTCAGTCAGAACTTGATAGGTAATGGGGGGGGGGCAGGCAGGGAGGGAAGAGCCTACGAGAGTTGATATTGATAGCATCACCAGTCTATACTTTTTTTTCAAAAAAAAAAGTTTTGGGGGGGAAGCACAGAATTCACAAGCATCCACTCTCTTCAGTAGAAGGAACATCGCATCTCATTTCTGCACTTCCTGGAGATAAAATCTACAGTAAATCCATCACCAACGGAAAGCGGGTTGCATTTATTATCGTCCTAATATCCTGGGTTTTTTGGTGCTCTAGTCTTCATGGATTTGTTGTATGCACAGTCAGGGACTTTTCTGTGAAAGACAATGCCAGCTCTATCATTGTTGCCTTGCAAACCCAATTAGGGATATTGAACCTTTATATACTGAGACTTTTTCCCTTGGGTTATTGTCTCGATTATCAATAATTGCTACAAGCTGACTTCAACATCTACTCTCCAGCATATATATGAGACGCTCAGTGAATAACAGGTTGCATTTAGAAGTAAGAGAAATCTGGCATTATAGTTCGAAACAGTGTAAACACTACTGTATGGGTTTTCAAATATACAATTTCTTTCTTCTACTGTAATTATACTGGCCAATACCTTATGATATTCACTTGCAAATCCAGCAAGCCTCTCTGGCATGACTAGCATTGGAGAGATTTTGTATCAGGTAAGAGCAATGAAAATATAAAGGCTATATTCTAAGCGCATTGTTTGGAGTAATACGGAAGGAAGGCATATGAGTGCTTGATGGCCATTAGCACAACTTAATGTATGTCCAGATAGCCCTGACTTCAGGGTTCAAGAGTTTTAGTGAACCTAAGTCCTATAACTTACAGCCTAATCCTATCCTGGACCGCCGCAGCGTGCAAAAGCACCATGCACCAGATACTATCCAGGATATGCAGGCAGAGGCCTCCTTGGGGTAATTCGTACCTTTACCCCAAATAACGGCCCAGCCGCCTCAATGGGTCTCCTTGGATGTGCCAGCGCAAAATCCGGGAGGCCCGTGTAAGGTCCCAACACCCAACAGACCTAGTAAGGGGGATAGGATTTGATGGAGCATGCTGCCAATGCTTCCTCCCCCTTCCTGGACCTGGCTACCCAATACCCCCTCCCATTCTGCCCCATTCCGACCACCCCACACCCCCATGCTGTCCAGCGCAGTCTTTACCTGCATCCGGCTGCAGCCTGGGTCCAAGGTAGATGCGATCGGCGCCGGCCTCAGTGTCAGTGCTGCTTTCTCTCTGGGTGTCGAAAACGTGCCTTATGGCACGCTTGCGACACCCAGCGCCGGTGTAATAATCATTCCGCCGGTCCTGTCTTAGACAGGATTGTGCTGTTAGTGAGCCTAAGTCCCATGAAGCCTGACTTCATGAGATACTTTAACCTCGTCCCTACAGATCCACCTGGATCAGATCATAGCTGACTTCCAGTGAATTATCAATTGCTTGGGTTTACTACCATGGAGATGCTATTTTGGATTTCCTGTCTCAAGCACAAAAATCTCTCTCTGGTACTTCTTGGCACATCACTTCTTGGCACATCAAACCATTTTCCAGACAAAGACCAGAGAGGTATTTGTTGCCCTTCAAAGATGGGAACACAGATGTGGTGTATCCTTGGCACACACTGGATCAATGGCCCCTCCTAGTTCCTGAACTAACTTCCCACTTTCCAAAAAGGTGCTGCCCAATCCTATCCTTTCCCTCCTCCGCCAACGTAGCCGTGCCACTGGAGTGTGTGCTACATCCTCTGGGTAAGGGAACATTATGCAAAACTCTCTATGACCTTGTTTTCCCAGTTCCGGACAGGCCCTTGCCAGCTTGGATGACTGGCACCCATCCACAACACCAAGAGGGATCAGTTCCATATGTTTCTGTAATGTTTTCCAGGCTTTACAGTCTTTTCCCTTATTAGGAATTCTTGGGCCACTGCAAACGCATTATTAGTATTATTATTATTTGCTGACATAATCACTCAGGCCGAGTACATATATTGGAGAGGAGGAACAGCTTTCCCCCCTTCTCTGGTGGCCAGCCAGAGAATGGGAGAACAAGTGCTGCAATGATTAGACAAGTTGAGAAAATGCTTCCCATCACCAGAACTGCAATAGCTGACTACAGCACTGATTCACTGATGGCAGAGTCATGAGGTGGTCCCCACTCAGGAAGGGCTTGTGACAGGGCTCCTTTAGGAACTGCAGGAAATACAGAGGCTCCACAGGCATAGCTTCTAGGTAGGCTTACCATGTCCCCGCCGGGACGGGAGCGGTCTACCCTTAAGGGGGCGTGGCGTGGGGGGCCCAGAACACGTTGCGTTCTGGCCCCCCACGCCCCGCCCCCTTAAGGGTAGACCGCTCCTGTCCCGACGGGGATATGGTAAGCCTACTTACCCGTGCACCCCCCAAATAACCACGCTAGACAGAGGCTTGGATTATAGGGCCAAATTTTATTAAACATAACAGAACCTGCAGCAAAACATAATGCATTAACTAGACCCTTAGAGCGTGCGGGCCCTAAATGGGGGAAACGGGCCTAGCCGTCTTCCTCCCCCGTTAATCCCCCCCGGGCGTGACAACCTGACTCAAGCCTCCCAGTGGTCAAAGACCACGTGAGCTATCATGGTCAACCCCGCAGGGTCGAGGCAGCTGGAAGCATCAACCCCAGCGGCCGTGCCGTGATATGGGTTAACGCATTCCAGCCAAGGGGCTTGCCAGCCAGCCTCATGGGCCCGGGCGGTGTCACTAGAGCGGTCCTGGCTTACCCCTTGACCTTGCTAACCTCAGGCTGACGCCGGATCCCAGTTTCCTGGCTACCCGGCCCGCACGCCACCTCAGACTGGGAAGACGGAGGGAGCGAGCTCCCGTCTCCCAGCTGAGCCACGCCCCTCAACTAGCCCCAGCAGCCAGTCGCTGCTATCCCCAACGTGCCTCTGCCCAGCGCGCAGGGGAGGGGGCCTGGTAATGAGCGGCGACGGGGGGAAGCCCGTCACCGGCCCTCTAGGGCTATATAGTAGTTGTTGTTAAGCTTTGGGAGAGTGGACAGATTTCTTTAAAGACAGAATTGCCCAGTGTTAACCCTAATCTGAAGGCACATGAAGCAGCAATACTGTACATGATGCAACAAATATACACTACCAGAGGAATCGCAGAGTGGGGAGCGGGGGGGGGCAGGGCCCCAGGGCGCTGAAGCAGGGGGTGTGGTGCAGAGGCTGGGGGTGCTCCGTTTTTTTTCGGGATGGTGGTGGTTTCATTTACCTTTTTTAAAACTTTCACAGGCAGCTCCCCCCCCCCCGCTGCATCCTAGGGCGGCAGCTGCCTCGTCCGCGCGCCCCCAGCACGTTTTCAGGGCACGGGTACTTCTCGGCGGGTTGCAGGCAGCATTTTCCCGGATCGGCGGCATCCATCTTGAATGTGCGGGACTCTCTAGGACTCTCTCTCCGTCTCGCTGGTCCGTCGGTCCTCCAGGCCTCTCTTTGGGGGACATTACAGGGGGGGGTCAAAAATTTGGGGGGCGTTAAGTTGGGGGCCCTGGGGCGTAAAATGGCTAGCTCCTCCTCTGTTCATGTATCTTGTTGTCTTGTGTGCTCCCTGAGGCATCTGGTGGGCCACTGTGAGATACAGGAAGCTGGACTAGATGGGCCTTTGGACTGATCCAGCAGGGCTCATGTGTGAAAACTCAGAAGATCTGGGTATGGTCGATACCTGGATGAGAGACTATCTAGAAACAATGTGTAGGCCACCCTTCATTCCATGGACGAAATGAATACATGGAATTAATATAAACTATATGTATATAATCAGGTTGTGCATGCACTCAGCCAGTGGTTCTTGATGTGGGAATTGATATTATTAATACACATGTCATGTGTCTCTGTATTGATCTGTGGAATGTTGGAGAGTCCAGGGTGTCATATACGTATATGAAATATTATTGAATATAATTATCATGAAAATAACAATACAATAACAATAGTCATAATAATGGGTAGGACCGAGTTTGAATTACCCCCTCACAAAAGTATCAGGGACAGCCAGATAGATAACTACAAAATACATTTCTTCTAGCCATGTTTTGAATATTCTTCTGACATGAAGTACAAGTCATGCTGTCTCCTAAGAGTTTATTGGAAAGCCGTTTCGCAGTTAAACAACAAGCTTTGAAGGTTTTAGGGCCGACACTAAGCCTGTATCTATCAAAGTGTTTCAAAGGATTTACTGACCATTACTGAAAAGCCTTCATGGAAAGGTTCAAATATTTCACTTATTGTCTGATTATTAGCTATAAAGAGGTCACTGGGAAGCTCCCATCTTTCAGAGCAATTCTGGAGCTCTGGAGTAAAACAGGCCTCAGGGCTTGATGGATCATCTTGACTGGAAGCTCTGAAATAAAATATTGCCCTGCTGTTTTGATTGCTCCCCTGCACTACCTGATGTTTCAGGGTCTCGCCTTTTACAAGGTATCGGACCCGTGGTGTTTGCTAGATAAAGAGAATGAATAGCGCTTACAAGGAAGGCAATGACAGTAAGAGGGAATATGAATACAAGCCAAAGCCGCACCTCTTTGATTTGTAAAACATTGGGGGAAAATTAGTATTCCGTCCTGATCATGCTACTATAGCCAGACTGGGCAATGGCAAAAAGTTGAGACTACCCTAGTTATCCAGCATCATTAGGAACGGCAATGTTTTACTATGTTTTAGGCAAGCATTTAAGTTTTGCTATGTTTAAATTTTACTATAAATATTGGGTTGGATCCTGACTACTACTTTTGTGAGCAGAAGTTCCATTTACACAAGGGGGAGGGCAATTTGTACCAATTTCCCCATTCCCTCGGTTAACCCCTTTGCCAACACCTTGAACACCATCTGATCCTGAGCATCCCCTGTCCGCATGAACATATTGGGGGGGGGGGCCACAGGAGAATGCAAAGGCAAAAATTGTCTCTCCCCCTTGCACACAATGAACTTCTTCTGTTCCACTAGTGACTCCACCATTAGCAACCTGGACCCAAGGTGCTGCTGGGCATGTCTGTTTTTGGCACACCATGCAAACACCTGAAAGGCAACTTGCCCGGAGTGCTTCCAGGGTGGATCAGCCTGACGTGTTTGCATATGCCAGTCACTTCCTGGAAGTGTCTTGCCACAGCCTGATGCCTGAAGTGGCTGGGAGGGCTCACACAAACACACATTAAATGGGAACTTACTTCTGTGTAAAGATGCTTAGGCTGCAATCCTTTAACAACACTTTCCTGGGAGTAAGCTCCATTGAACACAATGGGACTTACATCTGAATAAACATGTTTAGGATTGCACTGTTAGAACTGCAATGTTCGCGACGTATACAGACAAGTGAATGAGGCACACGTGCAAAACCAGCTAATTTAGTCTTCTCTCTTCCAGTAGGTTTTGGGTCTACCGTAATTGAGAACATTAAGCAACTTATCCTGGTACCCAGCCAGGCCCCATCCCCCTGCCACCTAGTAGCCTCACAGCCAGGAAACAATGTTGCCTTAACAACCACATGCCTGTTTTGATCATGGCATTCCTTAAAGCCTAAACTTGTATAAAGGGAGACAGTTTATTTTTAAAATAGTATTTGCTTTTAAAAACAATATCTTCTGTTGCCCTCATTATTTGTGCAAGGTTTGCAGCTAGAGTCTCTTCACCCCATATGCTTAACAAGGAGTTATTCTGAAGACAAGAGGCTTGACATAGAACTACATCCATGCCCTCCAGTATGGTAATGGTGCTTATATTTTCATACACCCTGATAAGAGTCTGTCAACCTGTTATCTCCCTGGCACACAATTCAGGCATGTGGTAAAAGGACGCTTGCTTGTTCTCTGCTCCGACGACACACAATGGCACTGCAGCATCATACGTGGAGTCAGTCCCCCTCCTCCCCATCAGAGGAACCATCTTTGCCCTGGGGGCTGCTGACTTCAGAGGACATCAGCTGCCAGCTGCTGGGCATTCCTGTTCCAATTGGTGTCCCACTATCCTTGCTAAGCTATGTTCCGGTTTCAGGTGATGTGGCAAGTCTGCAGATGCACCCCCAGTCACTCCTCAACAGTGAGAATGAAAGTTGATTGACTGGCAGAATGGAGATAAGATAGAGAGGTTAGAAGTGAGCAATTGAGGCTGCTTATATTGAGTCAACAGCATTGATTATTCTAGCCTGTTATTGTATGACTGGCGGCAGTTCTCTGAGACTTCAGGCCCTGATCTTCCCCAGCCTGGACAAGATAAAGTTAAAGGTATCCCCTGCTCGAAAGCCAGTCATGTCAGACTCTAGGGTGCTGTGCCGAAGAGCCAGCGCTGTCCAAAGACACTTCTGTGGTCATGTGGCTGGCATGACTAAAGGAACACTGTTCCGTTCTTAAGAATGGTGTCGAAGAATAGCCTCTGCGTTCTTCAGAATTGTGTAGATTAGAAGACAGAATCTTGGCAGCTGCCAGTGCTGATGGTGCTGCTAAAGCAGCTGCACCTGCTGAATGCCCTCACCACATATACACCAATTAAAGGGCCAGGAGCTTTCATGTTGAAAGGTTGGCCAAGTTAGACAGATGACGGTTCTTGGGGAAGAGAAGGAAATGATGCAACTGAGGAGGCCCGATCAGTGGAGAAAATGTCAGATGAAAAGAAGCTATGAACTGGTGGATGCCCAGAGATGGGTCTTGTCTAGACTGGCACCTGGAGTGGTCCCTGACTCTGACAAGATTTTAGTCCCTTAAGCAGCAATCCAAAGTAATCTTTCTGCCTGCCAACACAACAGAAGCAGCCCCCCTCCCCCTTGCAGTATTTGCTCAGGTGCTGCTGAACACCCACACGAACCGCGTCACAGGAACTTGCCTCGCTCAACCAGCGAACACACAGTGCCGCCAACGAAGCTGCCCTGACACTGCAAACACAGTGCCTTCCAGGAATAGCCTGTTCAAGGAATATATCTTTGTAACTGTAACTTATTGTAAATCATGGGGTGATTTGCCTCTAAGGAGAAATGCATTTTTAATCAAGCAGCAAAGCCCACAGTATGTAAAGTTCATCTCCATTTGTGTTTTCCCCACAGTGAACAAACCCCTCATGGTCTTCAACCTTTCGCTACTTTTGCCTCTGCCAGTTTGCCCATTAGAATTGCTCTTAATTACATGCCTGGCTGCACTCTTAACTCTCATGGGGAACAGTAAACTTTAAAGCTTTCCTGTCCACAAAGGATATGAGCAAAAACTTTGAGTTATTTTCAAAATGTTTAATCAAGCTCATGTGTAGGATTATTTTTTTTCATAGTGTTTTAACAAGTTCATCTTGCAAGAATTGGAGCGGAGAAAATGTAGGAATTGGATTTAGGAATCCAGGGTTCAAATTGCTGTTCACCTATAAAGCTCACTGAATTTCCTAGGGCCTGAGTCACCTCATAGAGTTGGTGTGAAGGGTACATATGACAAACTATTGTAGTTTGTAAAATAGAATGTGCTATATAAGTTATTGATGATAAACATAATTTACAGGATAAGAGATTCTAAATGCTTTATTCTGAATCCAGCCTCTTTCATGTCTCCACACCCCATCTGACTGACTGTGTATAGTGAGGTATTTTCCCAAACAGAATCCTGCACAATTATCCCCTTAATATTGGTAGCTGCTGAGGAGATGCAAATATCCCCAAATACACTTGATGTTTGAACCTGTTTTTTTTTGTGTGTGTACACAGCCCTTTCATTCAACAACACACAGTCAGGGCAGGCCCATCTGAAGGCCAACATGAGGTCAACTGAAGCAGTGGCCTCAGGCAGCAGATTGGTGGGTGACTACCATCTCTGTCCACCTACTTGCCTTCACTGCTCCCCCTTCTCCTTCCACTTTCTGGATTGGAAAAGGCAGAGGAGGACAGAGAGGAATATAAAATATGGAGGGGAGGAGGGTGCTGAGCTAGAACACAGGGAGGAGAAGAGGAGCTCCTTACCCATCATCGGGTAAGGATGGGTCAGCATTTGGCATGCCGCCTCAGGTGTCAGGAGGTCTTGGGTCAGCCCTACACGCAGTCACTGCTTGGGTGAAGTTTCTTGAATATTATGTTTCAAATATTCTGTAACATCATGGCAGCTCCACCAATATAAGAACATAAGAAGAGCCCTGCTGGATCAGGCCAAAAGCCCATCTAGTCCAGCTTCCTGTGTCACACAGTGGCCCCACCAGATGCCTCAGGGAGCACACGAGACAACAAGATACCTGTGTCCAGTCGCCACTCCCTTGCACCTGGCACAGAGAAAACCCACTTCTAAAAAAAAACAAAAAAAACAAAAACAAAAACAAACCAGGAGGTTGCTTATGGCTTGTAACCTGTGATGGTCTTTTCCTCCATGAATTTGTCCAAACCCCTTTTAAAGGCATCTAGGCCAGGTGCCATCACCACATCCTGTGGCAAGGAGTTCCACAGATGAATCACACGCTGGGTAAAGAAATATTTTCTTTTGTCTGTTCTAACTCTCCCTCCACTCAATTTTAGTGCGTGTCCCCTAGTTCTGGTGTTGTGCGAGAGGGAGAAGAATTTCCCTCTATCCACTCTCTCCATCCCATGCATAATTTTATAAGTCTCAATCATGTCCCCCCTCAGGCGCCTTTTTTCTAGGCTGAAAAGCCCCAGACGCTGTAGCCTTTCCTCTTAAGGGAGGTGCTCCAGCCCACAAATTATTCTGGTCGCTCTTTTCTGCACCTTTTCCAATTCAACTATATCCTTTTTGAGGTATGGTGACCAGAACTGGACACAATACTCCAGATGTGGCCTTACCATCGATTTGTACAAAGGCATAATGATATTGGCCGTTTTATTCTCAATCCCCTTTTTAATGATCCCGAGCATGGAATTGGCCTTCTTCACAGCCGCCGCACACTGGGTCGACACTTTCATCGACCTGTCCACCAGCACCCCAAGATCTCTCTCTTCATCCGTCACAGACAACTCAGAACCCATTAGCGTATATGTGAAATTTTGGTTTCTTGCCCCAATGTGCATCACTTTGCACTTACTTACATTGAAGCGCATCTGCCATTTTGCTGCCCATTCTCCCAGTTTGGAGAGATCCTTCTGGAGCTCTTCACAATCCCTGCTGGTCTTTACCAATGAATGATGGGAAGCTATCAACAGTTCCTGTCTCCCAATTTCCTAGCGCTTTGTCTCCACCATCCTTCTCCCTGCTTCATCCACTATTTCTGTACCCCCATTTCTGATGGATCCTCCAAGTCCCTTCTGTTCTCTCACACAAGTGACATTCAAGCAGTGTTAAAATATAAGCTGCTGAGGCTCAGTGAATCTGGGCCAAGTTGTTACTATTCTAACTTTACAGCTCACTATAAGTTTATCAGCTATCTTAGAAGTGGTAGGGCAAGGCATCCACTGAGATCTAAATCATATGTTAAGTTAGCACCTTGGTTGCTGACGAAATGCAGCAACCACATGGGTGTAGTAGCTTCACTGGGAAAGTTTGTGTAAAGCGCCTCTCCAGTTTCTTGAGGTGATTTCAACCACATGAGTTGTAGGCTTTGTGACAGCTGCTGCTATGGAAGTACTGTACTGTACTCCTCACAAAGCCTACAACTCCCAGAAGCTCCTTTGCCTACCTTTCTTCCTGTTGGAGAATAGCTCTAGTTCTGTGCTGCTTCAGAACAAGGTAAAATAGCTCTCTTCCTGTTTGGAGGATTTCTTTTGCTGCCTCAGAACAATTACTGGTTGTTTTCAATAATTCAAAGAATTTAATACATCCCTAAGTTTTACCCTCGACTTATCCACGGGGTAGTTGTAATTAAAAGGAAAGGTACTCATTGACACGTTTTAGCCTAATTGCTAGTCATCAGTGCGCAAGTGCGAGTGCACCACAGTGCCGTGTGCCGATATAAAGAGGTATTGTGGTGCCCCGAAAGAGACTCAATCCAACCACATCAAGGAAAATACATTACTACTACATTCCAATGCACAAATTCAATATTCATAATTTGTTGGTTGTTTAATAAACGTTTTTAAACAAATACGCTATTTGCTTCCAAACAGAAAACAAAACATCACATCATTTACACACACTAACCTAGGCTGAAGTGGCCTTTACAGTCATAATTCAGTACCTCTTCATTATGCGTATTTTTCTGTGTGGGCTTTTTTCCATGTTGGCATTTTTCTGTGTGGGCATTTTTCTGTGTGGGTGCTTTTCTGTGTGGGCGCTTTTCTGTATGGGCTCTTTTCATGTAGTTTTTTTCTGGTTACCTTTTATAAACGCATTTGTGTTTTAGAAGAATGTGGAAATAATTCCAAAGGAAGTCATTTATTATTATTGACTTTTCAGTTGTTTTGAAACATCTTGTTTATACCATTGCTCTTTTATGGAGCTGCACCTTAATAGGACCTACCTTTATGCCAATTTGAGCATCTTTTTTACACCTGCAGTAGTACCAAAACAAAAAACAAAAACCAGCTTGCAGGTGTGTCTCTCTGCTGGCTAATGTTTGGCTCCAGAGAGTCTAGCCAAAATCTGATTTGGATATTAACAGCCCTGGAGAAGCCAAACTCATATTTGTATGTGTGTTATGTGATGGGTCTGGAACTTAAGACAGAATAGATAGTGCTGTACGTGTGCGTGCATGCTAGCATAGGTTTTCTGCTTTTTCAGAAAGTTTCCATCCATTTATGAGTTTAAATAGTACAGAAACACTTACAATGACATTAGGACCCAGTCCAGCTTTCCCTGCCAGTGAGAAGGAAAAAAAATGTTTGAAACCATGCATCTGAGCACCCCAAGGGCTTTATGATTTGTTAGGTTTAGTAGTTCAGAGGATTAGAAAGACAGGAATATTAGCAGGAAAAGAAGAGGGAAAAAAGTCAATGTATTCATTGAAGCACATCTAATGGGTTGCTGGGCCAGAGGAAAGAAAAAGGTTCCACCTACCACCTGAGTGAATCTTATTTATAATTCCTGATTCACTATAAAAAAAATAAATTCCCAGACATCTTTCTCTTTCTCTTTTGCTATGCTAGTCACATTTTCTAAATCCTTTATCAACGGCTGTTCTGCATATGAATGGGCTGTAATTGAACTGTCACATTCATGAAGGTCAGTAACCTTTCATTAGGAAGAATGTGTCTCTCTTGATAAATTGGAAAGTCCCTGGGGATTTGAAAGCAGTTTTTAAAAAAATAAAAAAAATCATTATTTCAAATATACCTAAAAATCTAATACAGATCTTTCTTTCTTTCTGTTCCTTTCATGGTACTCTGACAAACCTTTCTTCTTTGTCTTTTTCATAGTCAGCTTTGTTCAAAATATTCAGTCACATGCTTCACCATGTCTAGCTTAAGAGTAAGAGAGAGAAAGTGCAGAACTCCTGTGCTTTAAATTGCAGATAGCCAAGATATCAATTTTTTTTTTAATCCTGGAAATCATAGCTAACACAAGGCTGCATATTCTTTGGGACTTATTTAATATCCTCTCTGAAAATGGACAGGAAGTCATGGTATGCCTATGTAAAAGAGAAATTTGTCAGGGTAACAAGTAGAAGACTTGATTTATGTGTGTGTTTTTGCCAATCAAGCTATTCAAGTGGGACATTCAATTTGGAAAAAAATGACCAGTTACTCTAATTGTGTTGTGCCTGTCAATGCCACCAACTGCTTAGTGAGTGCTTGCTAGGAGTTGTCTAGGTTAATATTCTATGGGGCTCTAAAAGGTCAGAGGATTCAGAAAACATGGCGATCTCCATTTGTTAACCCACAGCGCAATCCTGTCATTTCCGGCGGCGACGAAACAAGCGTTCCGTTGCCGGGAGACGTCGCGAACGTGCCAAAAAGCACGTTCGCAATGACTCGAGAGCAGGGAAGGCTGGCGCAGAGGCCGGCCTCCCTTTCTCCGTCAACGGAGTGCCCTAGTGGCCGCCGGACCAGGTAAGCAGTGATCCGGCGGGGGCGTTTTGGCGGGCGAGGGAGGGAGGCCATTGGCCTATCCGGCCCGAGAGGGGGCAGGGTATGGCCTTGGCCATATCCTGTTCCCCACTGGGCGGCTAGGCCGTTACACGGCCTCCTCCGACTTCCACCAGCAATTTTGTTGGCGGAAATCCGAGGAGGCCAGTCGAGTGTCCCCTTCCCCGAGTAGACCTCCGGCCCAGCGGCAGCCTGGCCGCCGGTGCACAGGATCTGGCGGGTGGCCCTGGGATGCTGGCCGGATCCTTATGCAGGATTGCGCTGCCCAACAAGAATAAGCTTAGAGTTTTCACTCTTATGTGAAGTTCCCCACACCTGTCTTCCATTAGCATCCTCTCACCTCCATCTCACCATTCTCTGCCACTACATCCCCCTAGGTGGTGGCAGCTACAGGAGCCATCTTTTTCTTTCTCCTCTGGTGGCTGGGAAGTAGCCTCCAAGAACATACCAGCTTTTTAGATTGGTAGTTCCTCTACAGTGCCGTCATTTGGAGGAAAGAGTCTCCTAACTGACACCTGCTTCATAAAGCAACTAGTTGATAAATGGTATACAATCTTGGAAGAGTCTGGCTGTAGAAGCTAGTGTCATCTAGGATGGTACTAGCTGTCAACCCCAAATTGAGGGAACTCTACCTCATAGGCAGGTCAGTTCTGAACCCAAAGGAGCAGGTTGATAAACTGTGACATCCTACACTGAAAACTGGGAAAAGAGAAATACTGTAGAACATGTATATTATTTTCCCCCCAGTAATTATTTGACGGTTTTATTTATTAATTAAATGTGATATTTTTCACAGCACTGTTGAGCCTTTCATTAGAGAAAGTACCAAAGGCAGAATTTCTTGTAATAATGAGAACTAGCACTTAACAGGAAGAAACACATACAAAGACACTGAAAGGAACTTGGGTACATGGGGAGGAACTCACTAAATGATTTTTCCATAGCATGATGGGATAGAACAAAGATTCCCGAGCTGTGGTATGTGTACTACCGGTGGTACTTTGAGCGACTGCTGGTGGCACACAACAGGCTGGTTCTTATCTGGTTTTCCGATCTCCCCTCTGTTTTGCAATTCAGTGTTGCCCCTTTCTTGCCTGTGGAACCTGATCCCCTGAAGCCTCTTATCTGTAACTGCAGTAATTAGCTACTAGGAACAGTAATCAGCTGCTAGGAGGTATCTTATCTGCCATTCCAATCTCTCTCTCAGCTGCTTCTGCTCCTTATCTCCGATCTGTACTGTTCCATATTGCTTCCTGTATATACAGCATTGAACCACTAGGTGGTGCAGGCAAGAAGGAGTAGGCAAGAACAAAGTAGGCAAGCCTTTTATTTCCCGTTTCTTTTTTTTATTTCTACTTTTTTGATGTATTTGAGCAAGCTGCTCAAATTGCTGTACGGGGGGGGGGGCATATCCGCTGATCCGCTATCCATGGATTCACTTATCTGTGGATAGCGGATCCCCCCCCTTGCTCATACTTTTCGTGAAGCAACTTCATATCTTCCTTCAACAAACACAACGATAAGCAGCCTCCGGCTAATTCTTGCATCAAGCACAGAGAGACGAAGTCCTAGATAGGCTCTCAGAGCCCATCTAGGACTTTGTCTCGCTCTGTTTGCTACGATAAGCAGTATCGTCGCATTTGTTGATGGAAGACACGAAGTTGCTTCACAAATAAGTAAGAGCTGGGTATAAGAGCTGGGTATAAATAAGTAAGAGCATAGGGGCTCTTACCTTTCGTGTGAAGAAACTTTGTGTCTTCCTTCAACAAACGTGACAATAAGCAGCCTCCAGCTGATTCTTGCAGCAAGCAGAGCGAGACAAAGTCCTAGATGGGCTCTGAGAGCCTGCTCTGCTTGCCTCTGGCTGATTCTTGCAGTAAGCAAGCAACCCTCACATCTCAAATGTGAGGATAGTATTAGAGAAGGGCAAACCTCATCACCTCCAGTCCATAAATTATCTGGGTCTCCTGAACTACTGTATTTTTCCAGATGTCTGCAAATAATTCAATCAGTAGGTCCAAATTCCTTTCAGACTATAGTCTCCTTAATAAGCTTAGGTGAGGCTTTGGCATTGATGCAAGTCAATAGCATACGTTGTCACATCAGACAGTCTATATTTAGAGAGGCCTGGAGAGTTTCTCCGTATCATTTTCAGAGACTGGTAAATCTTCTCAGGATAGCTGGCATAAGTCTGAGGAGGACCAGGGGGTGAGGCGGAATGAAAAATGGGGGATAGGATCCAGCATGTATGATTGCCGCTGGATCCACCCCTCCATCCTTTGACACGCCCCCAGTTCCTCCTTCAAAATGCCGCATTATTCCCTCTCCCCGCCCGCTGCCCACCCCCGCCACCAACTTACCTCCTTCACCAGTTGCTGGGTGCTTCGGTGACATGCACAAGTGATTGCCAGCCATTCGTTCTGGCGTCCCCATTGCGTGTGTCATCACTGTGTCGGCAGTGTCAATAGAGAGGGCTTCCACTGATGGAATGCTAGTTCTGTCAGTGGAAGGCACCTATAGGATTGGCCTGAATGAGTCAAATTACTAACTGTGTCAAGGTGACCAAAAATCTGCCTCATCCTTCAGGCCTAAGCTTCCAAAAATACGCAAAAGTAAAAGCAGCTGAAGAACATATTTCAAAGTGCATTAAGCATTTTCCAGGCAGACAGAGAACAAATCCACAAATTTTACCACTACATGTCTTTACAAAAGAAGCCCATCCATTAACATGGGAAACTGCTTGTTTGCATTTCTTAACAGCTGACATTTGTACCTTTCCAAGGAAAGTGAAGGGCATCTCATTGCTTCCTTGTTTAAAGCAGTGTAGAAATAATGGGGATGATAGGGAATTGAAGCTAATTTCCTTTGTCTCCTATTCAGCAGATAATGGTGGTATGTGTGGGATGTTAAAGGCCAGGCAGAGGAGGTGACCTGGAGATGACTCCATTCTTCTGAGGTTTATCAAAGGCTCCTGTCAGTCAAAGGCATGCTGGGAGACTGGGGACTGGCCATCTGGTCCAAAGTTAATCAAAGAGGAAAAAGCAGAGTAAGGAAGTGAAAAAAATCTCACTGTCAGTTTTGTGAAGGGTGGAGGGAAGAAGAGTCTGCAGAGGAGGAATTCCTATTCTTTGGCAGTTCTGGTGGTGGTGGGATCACCAGCAGGATGGAGAACTTTATTTAATATGGATAAGGATTGAGATGATTTGGTGTCAGTTTTCAGTGGCAACTCTGAAGGTCACTCATGCTGTTAGCCATTCAGAGAAGCAACAGAACCATTTCACTCACTTGAGGAAATAAAGGGAATCGCTGGTTCACTATGGGGAGCCAATTTAAATTCAAGCAAGTCTTCTGTTTTGAAGCCAGAAATCTTTTTATCATTGTCACGTTTATTACAAGCATTAACAAGTTTCTACTGGAAATACCACCACTAACCCATCACTGTCTATGTATTCCTTCCATGCTCCTAAAACAGGAGACCATGGCTTCTCTCACAAGCTATAAACGATTGTTGAATTTGTAGAAAGGTTTTAATACAAGACCACACCAATCAGTTAAGCAATTAAAATCTAACAACATAAATTAACAGTCTTACAATTAGATGTTCTATTAAAGTCAAAGCATTAGCCTACACATATTTAAAAAGCAGCAGACCATTAAACATTAAATCCTGTTTGAAGTTAAGAGAGGGCACCCAACAGATCTCTCCAGGGAGGGTATTCCAATGTTTTGGCACAAAAAAGGACCTGTCTCTTGTACTTACCTGTAGTATCTCCTGTGGTGCTGGGATACAGCCAACCTGTTTAGGTAGTAGGTTCATATATAGAAAGTGTTTTTGGAGGCATTTTGCTCCCAGACCATTAAGGCCTTTAAACAGGCTTACCAGATCGTCGCCGGGACGGGAGCAGTCTACCCTTAAGGGGGTGGGGCGTGGGGGGGCCAGAACGCGTCACGTTCTGGCCCCCCACGCCCCGCCCCCTTAAGGGTAGACCACTCCCGTCCCGGCGACGATCTGGTAAGCTTGTCTATAGATGCCTTTAAACATTATAGCCAACAGCTTAAACCGAACTCAAAAACAACTATGCAAGTTTTATGGTAAAGTGATTCTGTCTAATTACTACATATATAACCCATAAAAATGATATGGTCTCGGAATTAGGCAGGAAGCACCTGAAGCTGTAGCATGGTTGAAACTAAGCAGGTGAGAATCTGATCACTTACTGATCATAGGAGGTCAGTGGGAGCCTTATGAAACAGAAGTAAAATAAATAATGACCCAATCCTATCAAAGGCCTGCACTGGTGGAACACACGTTCTGCTGGCGCACGCTGCCACAAAAGCACCATAAAGTGCTTTGTAGCAGCACAAGGCCCAGGTGCACCAGTGGGAAGGCCGGAGTCTTCCCGGTGGTGCTGGCATAGCGACATTGGCTTTCTGGAGCATGTAAGTCCAGTGCTGGGGAGAGGGAAGTGTGGGAGGGGCTGAACAGGATGGGGAAGGGCAGAATGGGGAGGAGACGGGGCAGGGGTGGGAGGATTGGGCCCAGGAGGGGGGGCGGGATTGGTGGTGCCAGCACGCGCTGAATCCTGAGGCTCTTCCCAGGCCTAATCAACCTGCACGGATCAGCGCAGACTTGTACCAGCAAATATCACTGGTGCAGCTCTGAGCTGACCCATTGCGGCTGCTGGGACTTAGCCTGGGGCAAGGAGACAAATGTCCCCTTACCCCAAGGAGACCTCCAGCAGCCAAAAATACCCCATGGGATGCAGCGTAGCCCCTGCCAGCGCCACTGCATTGCCATAGAAGTCTGGGCTGGTTCTTCTAAGGTCAGGAAACTCCTAACATACACGGGCAGCCCAATCCAGCATACGGATCTGCCGGGTGGCTGAGGCCGCCCGCCGAATCACGTGCACCGCCGTGGGCAGGCACCTCACGGCGGTAAGTCTACTCGGGGGAAGGGGACGCTCATCCCCTTCCCTGAGTGTAACCGGGGCTGGGGCCAATCGGCCTCCTTGAATTCCGCCAGCATTCCACTGGCGGAAGACGGAGGAGGCCGTGTAATAGCTCAGCTGCCCGGCAGGGGCCTGGATATGGCGGGAGCCATGCCCACGCCCACGCCCGGGTTGCTGGGCCTATGGCCACCCTCCCCCCGTCCGCTAACCCTCCCCCCCATCCACCGGATCCTACCTTACCTGGGTCTGGCAGCTGGGCAAGGGCTCTGGCGGCGGAACAGGGAAAACCGGCCTTGCGCGGGCTTTCCCTCCTCCGAAAATCAGGATTGCATGCGCGCGCGCGCATGCACGCACCCATGCACGCGCGCGCACGCACACACACACACACACACACACACACACACACACACACACACACCTGAGTTGTCTCCAATAAATTATGCATCAAGATGGGGAAATCTCACCTATCACTAAATAGGAAGCTGATACATTCATTGGCTTTCCAAACCAAATACACAAAATATTAAAACAAAAACCAGTCATGATCCACTTTAAATAATATGTTACAGTATATGCATGTTTTTCCCTGGATGAAGATTGTTTTCTTATAGGAAAGGATTCTAACATCTGAAGCTGCCCATTCATCCCTTGACCTTGTAAGTAAATTGGAGACTAAAATGGGTTTGGGGTAGCTACTCAAGGAAAACACCCCATATTTGTAAGCAGACTCATCTAAATGTAATTCTCTAAATAAATTATTTACTTGTTAATCATGTCTAATAAATGTTAAGAATGAAAAATACAAGTGACATTTCTCAGAATATTATTGCATTAAAAAACCAGAAAAACAAATCACATGGCATTTTTCACAAGGATCAGAGCTATTGCATATCAGAGAAATCCTCTAACTTGGCATATACTTTTAGCTCCTTCGCTCACATGCAGTTTTGTTTGGTTTCTGGGTCAAGGTTCAGGCAATCATCAGTAGACCAGGCATATGGGGAAAAGGTCAGCTGTGCCTTCTGTTTCACCTCCAGTTTCTCTGGTGCCTGGCCTGTACTGGGGCATTGCTTTGCATGACTGAGTAACACAGTAAAATGGAGCAGGGAAGGAAAACAGTAAACAGCTCTGCCTCCTCCGTTAATACGAATAACTTTTGCTGAATGGTGATGTATGTTTCTTCACAAACTTCTCAAATATTGCCAAGCAGCAGTATTCCTTATTTGAAGGGATGACCTTTATTTCAAAAGCCGCCTCGACCCAAGGGATGCTCTTTCTTCAAACCCCACCTCTTCAAATGCTCTCCCTTTTTGAGCAAACTATCTATTCGTTCGTCATTGGTCAAGAACATCCATTCTGTTCTCCAAGCTGAAAACTGGTTCTGTTCTCCAAGCTGAAAACTGAAAACTAAATATCCTCCATGTAAAAATTCAATTTTTTTTTAATTCCTGACATGCTTCAAATGTCAAATGTATGACCCCTGTTAACTGGGCAAGAGGCACTTTTTCAATTGGTGCTCCTCTTATATTTAGCAGGGGGAGAGTAACTGCCCCCTTTCACCCCAGCACAGTGCTTTTCTGGTGGCTGTTTGCTGGTGTTCTTCTGCATCTTTTTTAGATTGTGAGCCCTTTTGGGACAGGGAGCCATTTAATCATTTGATTTTGTCTGTAAACCGCTTTGTGAACTTTTTGTTGAAAAGCGGTCTATAAATACTGTTACTACTAATAATAATGATCACAACGATACCGGTAGCTGTTCAGTTTCATAATGGTATTTAATTGATCCCTCCTCTTTGCATCAATTCATGCTATCCTATAGCCGTTGCTTTCTATCTCGAGAGGTAAGCTGCAACTAACACCACCTCCCCATGGGTAGACTCCTGCTTGCTGCTACTGAAATATCTCTACCCATTGTTTAACACAATATTCATCACTTGGTGTGGCAATGAAGAGATAAAACATAATGAACATACACAAGGCCAAAAATCGTCTGTTCTGTTTCTAATATAGAACAGCCCATTTTAAAGCAGGAACCACTACATTATATATCTTGGCTCTTCTTAGTCAAATGCTCCATTAATGTATTTTCCCTTCAAAACCAGAGATGGGGGAGCAAGGCTGCAAGATGCTACAGCAAAGCACTAATACAATTTATTAGATAAAGTCTATGAGGATGCAATAGCAGGTCTGCTATCAAAGGGAAAAAAACCTTCAGGCATTTTACATCCCTTAATCCCAATGACAGCCTGTTTTTGTAGATACCCTGCAGTTCATGAATCACTGGCTACAGCATGCAAAATCCCTATTTAGGTAATTACAATACAATACACAAATCTGCACAAGGCTAATGTCACAGAAAATATTCCAAGCAATCTTCCCACGGAAATAATATGGCAGCCTCACAGTTTACTACAGTCTTTTCTGTTGCTCTGTGATAATGTGTCAGAAAGGTGGGCAAGTGTCATTTTGGTCAGGTATGTCCTTCTGGGCATTAAATGGGCTTTATATACAAATAAATGCAAATACTTGACGTGAGAGTGTGTGAAACCCACTGGTAAAAGTGGCAGATTAATGACCCAATCCAAACTAAAGGAAGTGCTGGTGGCTGGCACTAGGGCCCATGGGGGGGGGGGGTAAAGGGGGTAAATTGTACCTGGACTTGGGGTCAAAAAGGGGGCCTGGGAGCCAAAGAAGGGGTCCCAGAACATTTCCCAAACTCAACGAGTCTGACAGCGCAATCCTGCACAAACTGCCGCCGGCGGAATGAGCATTCCACCTGCCAAAGACATAGCAAAAGTGCCATAAGGCACTTTTTCGACGACTCGAGAGCAGGGAAGGCCAGCACAAGGCCGGCCTCCCCTGCTCCACCGAGAGGACCGATGCCCGCCCGCTGGAGGACCCAGGTAAGGATCCAGCCGACGGGGGTGGGGCGGCGAAACGGTGGTGGCAGATAGGCCCAGCCAGCCCAGGAGGGGACAGGGATCGGCCTCAACCATATCCTGACCCACGCCACTCAGCTGGGCCGTCACACGGCCTCATCCGACTTCCACCAGTGATTTTGCTGGCAGAAATCCGAGGAGGCCAATCGGCCCCAGCACCATTTACACATGGGGAAGGGGACAAGTGTCGCCTTCCCCAAGTAGACTTTCCACAAAGCGGGATCCTGCCCGCGGCAGAGCTTAGGATCTGGCAGGCGGCCTAGCCCGCGCGGCAGATCCTTACACAGGATTGGGCTGTCAACCTGGACCTGCGGATGAAAAGGAAGGCCAGGTCTACCAGACAGGTGGATTTGGGCTCCAGCCATTGCTGCCCTCTCCTGCCCTCTTTGAAAACTGCCAGGAAGGCTGCATCCCTCCTGCCAGGGCCTTCTCGATTGTAGTGCCTGCACCTCATTTAATGGGGGAAACAGGTTTAAACCTGAATAAAATTCGACTTGTAAAAGACTCCAAGTCTCGAGTCTTTCGAGTCTTTTACAATCATCGAGTCAAGTCTGAGTCTTGAGTCCGACTCAATAGACAAAAGTCTACATCACTGGCTAAGCACTGATACCATGTCAACAGAAACAGAGAATGTGATGACCACCATGATGAAGAACTCTGTTGGCCTCAAACAAGGTAAATAATTAAATTTACAGCAACTTGGCTGGGCGCAGAAATGTCGGGCGCCCTCCCGGCACCTGGCGTGTGGGGGCGGGGTCTGCGTTGCGTCACGTCGCCGTGCCCCTGCCCGTTTTCCGCTCATTTCGGAGCGTAATGGGCTCCAGGGAGGGAGGGCCGATACAACGCGGCGCTTTGCGACGGTGACTGCCCCGCCCGCCCGAGCACCTGGAGCTTCTGCTCCACGCGCTCCGCCGCTGAGCGCCTAGTTCGAGTGAACCACGCGCTCCACCGTTGTAACGTCTCTGGCTGGGCGGTCCTCTCAGGCTACTTACGTTCTGCTGTATGGGTTTGGCAGGAAGGGAGCCATAGCTCAGTGGCAGAGCATGTGCTTTGCACGCAAAGGTCCCAGGTTCAATCTTTGGCAAGCAGGACTGGAAGATACTGTCTAAACCCATGGAGAGTCACCACCGGCTAGAGCAGACAGTACTGAACTGCTGGACCGGTGCTATGACTTGGAATAAAGCAGCTTCATATGTCCATACAAGTGTTTCTTTTGATTCAAATTTTTAATATGATTATGTATTCCTACTCAAATGTCAGAACCTTGTAGATATTATTTTGCAAGTCCATATTCCAAATCAAATTCTTGGTGCCAGAAAGTCTGTGAAGCATCTGATCAGGAGTTCTATTTTATTGCTTCCCTTTAATTCTATACAGTATTGCTCTTATGTCTTATCAAAGTCCAACATTAAACTCACTTCGGCTTGGCCTCTTGAAAATTCCAGATGTTGTTGCTACCAACCCAGGGCAATATAATCCCAGGTTCTTTAGCAGGACACAGGACTTTTATGGAGACGTTCTTCTGTTCTTCCCTATAGTTCTGCTACTTTATCATTTCATTTTGCACGTTCTGTCATTTTTATCCCGGTTATCTGCTTGATCATCAATTTTGCTAGCTCAGCCTTCTGGTTGCCCTAATGAGCTCTCATTCACATAACACAAATGAAATTAACAATGGCCTTACTTGGCAGTCCCTCTGGGAATAAATTGTCCTTTCACAAAGATGTACTGTAAAAGTCAGTTTAAATCACCTTGACCAGTACTTGTTCGATTTTATCAATATACATTACTGACGTTTACACAACTGCAGGTAAATCACTGCCATCTAGGACCTTTCCTTAGGTTCTTCTTTTTTTTTTTTTTTGCATGTATCCTTTCAGGCAAAAACATATCCAGATAAATTATCTTGTTTAAACAGGTATTTGTTGTAGGAAAGCAACTACAAGTCCTGGTTTTTGCTTAAGCCTTATGCCTCAAACTTGCAAGTTAGTTGGACTCCTTTCATCAGAGACTGGATCTTTTGCACATATTGTAACCATGGTTTCCAAACATTTCATTGAACAGAATAATTCATGGACTTTTAGTGTAATGGATAATAACCCACTTCTCATCCCACATGTTGTTTGGCCCAACATGTAGGATCAGTATTAGAATCAACATGCTTGTAAACTGACACATGGAGCACCTTTCCCCATAAGAATTCTCACATCCATTGAGGTCATCAGGGGAGGCCTTGCTCTCTCTCTCTCTCTCTCTCTCTCTCTCTCTCTCTCTCTCTCTCTCTCTATCTATCTATCTATCTATCTATCTATCTATCTATCTATCTATCTATCTATCTCTCTCTCTGCTGAGAAAGCAACCAAGCAGCTGGGTGGAGCTGTGGAGCTGTCCAGCAGCCAGCTAGCAAAAGTGGTGGACAGGTGCAAGAAATGGAGTGTGTGGGACACCCCCTGCCCGTCGACTGCTTCTCACACTTTCTGTGGCAGTTGCTTCACCTCTGCCACTGAAGTGTGCCAGTCACTTCAAGTTCTGTGAGTCACCTTTCATGACTCATTCAACTGGTCATGAGTTGACCAGTCCTGGGAGAAATTGTTAAGCACACCCTCCCTTTCTCCCACTACTGTCTCAACCACACCACCGCCAGAGTTGCTTTTATTTCAACAAAATGTATTTGGACTCTGTTACATACATTGGTGCATGATCTAGACTTGGACCCTTTGTCAGATGCCTGAAGATTTTTTTTAAACCTTACCATCAGATATATACCGGTATACCAATTTTACCATAGGCTAAATGATAAATGTAAACGTTCCCATGGCATTTTTCAATCAACTTTAAACGAAACAACTTTAAACGAAACAACTTTAAGTGAGGACTTACTGTACAATACAGGTAAGTGTTACACATTATATTACATTATATACATTTCTGCTCTGCCTGGACATAGTCAACTGACTTAAACCTCAAGGAATATTCTTGAACAAAACAAGCTGAAACTTGCATTACTGATAATGAAGAGCTTGTTTGCATGAACAAATTAACTAGTGACTAGTTCTGTGAAAGTTTTTCTGATGCACTCTTGGCTGATATGCCATTTGGGCCCAATCTCAATAGTTCCCTTTGGAGCATAGACCACCAGGAATCTAAAGCCGCAGGTAGCAAACATTTTAACCCCCATCCTATCCTTCCACGTCAGCTAATTCTGCCAGTTATTCTTCCATAATCACATGGTGGAACAGGAAGCTTTGGCCTATTGTACTATGGTAAGTGATTTCCCAAAATGAGACTGGGAGGTAAATCAATGAAGGGTTTAGCCGAACTGTGGAGGAGGAGGAGGAGGACAAAAAAAGAGAGAAGCGTTCACACTGTTGTCAGTAGAAAGGGAGGGTGACACTCTTGCAGAGCTTCAGGAGGTCAATAAATCACCACCCTTATCTTGCAAACAGAGCCTGTGACTTCAAAAATTAGCTCATTTATTCTGCACAATTAAATTTATTGAAGTGTGACAGAAAAAGTTTAGCAAGCAGTGAAGCAGAGAGCCAGCAACAACGGAGGCAAGCATCTGAGTGAAAAGCACAATTAGTTGATTTTCATTTTATTTATCAATATAATTATTGAATTGTATTTATCCTATTTCACAGATTTTACTATTATTGCTGGCTGGGCTTAGGGGAAAAAGAATTAGCTCTTTTTTTTGCCTAACTTAATATGATTATAGGGTAGCTAATAAAGAAAACTTCTCTAAAATACTATACAGCCTTGCATTCAATGTCACCGCTTCATCTGGCCCTGAAATCGAGTCGTCGTCTCTGGGAAAGAACTAAATTGAATATGAAGTGTGAATCCAATAAATTTCCCAGATGGGGGCTCAACTTGTGTCAAGTAGATGCCACCTTGATGCTGTTTATATGAGTGTCTTTTCTTTACAACTGGAGGTATCTTTTAGGTATTTAAAATAGATATTCCAAATGGTTGTAGGTAAATACCTTTTATTGACTTTATGTGGGTATGTTAAATTGCAATGATATTTCCTGGAACCACTGAAAATTACAGAAACAGGACAATCATAACAGGTAAGTGTAAATCTTCTCCCCAAGCCCCATGAAGAATTTTGCAACTTGATTTTTTGTTTTTGTTTTGTTGAAATTCATGCAGACGAACTTGGCTCTCCAAATGCAAATCAAGTTTCAATTAGGTGAAATCCGCTGGCAACAGTTTAGAAATGTGTGAAGAGGAATTTTGCTAATCTCATGCAAAATATGTTCGCTTCCCTCAAAATTCCTACAATTTTTGCTTTGGGTGAAATTTGGTACGTGCAGACAGTATGTCCAGACAGGCATGTTATCTACTACAGAATACTGCACAAGAAGGCGAGGCTATTCAGAACCTGTTCTTCTGCAATCTGTCACTGTTAAGCACTCCAGTTTTGCATCGTCTCATGAGAAGGCTTGTAAATCGTTCACGAGATTTCCGTCAGTCAATCTGGACTGAGGATCCAAGCTGTCCTTCTTCTTGGCCATTGTCTCAACGTTTCCCCTTTCATTGTTAGGGCCCTTTCTTTCATATTCTTTAATTCTCAGGTTAAACATCCACCACCACACTTGTTTGCCCATTCACCATTTTCACCCATAAAACTATTCACAGATGTTTGGCTACTTCACAATTTCTCCTCCAGATTGCTCTCTTTTTTTCACAATATATCAGATGTATTGGGAGGTGTAAGGAAGCATGAGTACAATTACACAAAGTTCACACTGTTTAAAGATTTTAAAAAACTATGAAAAATGTAGTCCTATCATTCCAGGAGGAGGACACAAGAATATATGAGATATCTTCAAAGCCTGGAAGTGCAACCCTATCCAGCACCAGTGCAGTGTGGGCGCCAGGCCCACACCATATCCAGTGCTGGAGAGGACCAGGCTTGGGGTCTCCTTGGAGTAAGAGGGTGCTCATCCCCTTACCCTGAGTAATGCCCCAGCCTCTGCTATGAGGCTACTTGGGTCAGCACCACATGTTTTGGTGGTGCTGGCCCAAGGAGCCCCGAGTTGGGGCTGGATGCCTGGGAGGGAGGATAGGATATGGTGTCCGACGAGGACACCAATCCCTCACCTCTCCCAGGCCCACTTCAATCCCCTCTCTGCACTCCACCTGCCCCATTAGCCCCCTCCCTGCCATCCCCCTGCTCTCCCCCAGCCCCAGCGCCACTTGGAACGGGACTTACCCGCCCCACAGTGCTGGCCTCCTTCGTCTTTGGTGGGCAGTGCAAGCCTCGGCGCCGGTGCTGCCTACTCACTGGGTGAGGCAAATGTACTTTATGGCATGATTGCAATACCCTAGGCCAGCGCTGAGGCTGAGCGCAGGCGCCGGCCCCTCTCAGGATTGCGCCGTAATACTATGACCATGAGGGAGGAAGCTGGAATAAAATGAAACAAGAGTGTTTGTCAAGACCTACTCTTCAAGGCCATTTCCTCAGTTAAGCCACTCGTTTAGCTACTTTCAGGACTTCCTAAGGACACAGCCATATGCAATGAGACAAAAATTATTGTCTCCAGCTGCTCGTCGCATGTAATCATGAATCCAACGTTGAGGTCTGAAAGTTTGGGAGACGATGAAGTTTTACCTTCTGAATGAAGAAAGTACAAAAACATTTTGTGAATTTTGTTTTCTCTACAACATGGGACTACCTTCTTTTACCTCCCAAGTGAGCAGCATTCAGTCTGTGGCACAGAGGCATTCTGAACTATGACCTACCCTAGTGACCCTAAAAATTATAAAGAAGGGGGAAAGGGCTTTGTTCAGCAGCACTGGCAGACTCTGAAAAGAATTCAAAGACTGAAAGACTGGCCATTATGGACTCTGTGGGGGTGAGGGGACAGACTATTGACATTATAACTCAGTATTTCTAAATCTGGCTACAAGAAGTGCCAACATTCTTAATTTTACATAATCATACTCCTCTTTGATACAGATATATGCACAAAATATGGATTAAGATATGTGTTATCTTATCTTGGGGCTGGAGATAGGATCTGACAAACCACTGGGCTATTTATTCCAATTCTTGATTCTCAGTGGAGGAGAAAGGACAATATTCCTAATTGCAGGCAAAACGACCAGGAAGTAGGGAGAGAGAATGAAGAAAAGCACCACCAGAAGTGTCCTTCACTGAAAGGAGCTTAGCTACCTACCCATTCCATTTACCGCTGCTTGAAGCAGTATATGGTTTTCTGTACATGGTACAGAGTGTGTTGAAGTAGTAGACAGTAGTACTAGTAGTATATTGCATGAAATAAGAGTTATGCTAACTGAGGGATAAATGAGACTCTCTGGAGAAGACTCTGATGCTAGGAAAGATTGAAGGCAAAAGGAGAAGGGGAAGGCAAAGGATGAGATGGTTAGACAGCATCACCGATGCAACGAACATGAAAATGAGCGAACTCAGGAAGATAGTGGAGGACAGGAAGGCCTGGCGGGATATGGTTCATGGGATCACGAAGGGTTGGACAGGACTTAACGACTGAACAACAACAATAACAATTGAGGGATTGCTTAAGAACAGAAAAGATTTCAGGGAGTAGTAATTTATATAAACTGTAACATGACTGCATAGCTTTCAAAGCAACTCAAGATTATCATGATTGTTTGGAATCCACTATCAGGTTCATGGGAAATTTGCTTAAGCAGTGGTGAAATCAGCAGATGAAATGATCTTGCAGGTGCAAGAGGCTTCCTTACACACTTCACAGCGGAACTATCACGAAGGCAATAAAGCAAATGGGGACTGGAGCATTGGAGTAGCCACAGAGTTCCGGATCAGATTATTTTAGCTACTGTTTTGCTATCGTACTGCAGCCAGGATTCTTGTCAGAGATTTTCAGAGAAGATAGAAGGAAGATGGGCTTTAGTTATTTATTTCTATACGTTTGACCCCTGAGGCAGCTCACTAGACAATAATTGTTTTCAGAAGGTTATTTACACTAGCAGCCCAAACCTGTCTAGCAGGACGCAGCAGCACAATAAGGCACCTGCCGCATCCTACACAGGCTTAGGCTTGCGCCAGAGCAGCCAGAGGCCTCCTTGTGGTAAGAGGATGCTTGTCCCTTTACCCCGGGTAGAGCCCCAGCGGCCCCAATGGTCTACTCGAATGTGCGCCAGCTATTTTGCTGCCACACATTCGAGCCGGCCGTGTAACACCGGCCAAGCCCGGCAAGGGGGATAGGATTCGGCAGAGCACACCACCGCTGTTCCCTCTCCCCTCCAGGGCCCGATGGGCCAATCTGGCCCCCTGGAATGCCCCCTCCCCACCCAGAGGCGTTTCCACAGTAGGGGCCACACCATAAATCACGCCCCGTCCTAGTACCATGTTTACCAACCGGAACGAGGAGTCCCCGCCCCCTCGCCGGCGGATCCATTCCGCGCTGCGAAGGTGACGAGCAGGGAGTCTTCTACCCGTTCACCTTCGCAGCGTGGAATGGCTGCGACAGCGAGGGGCGGGGCCTCCTTGTTCCGGTTGGTAAACACGGTACTAGGACGGGGCGTGACTTACAGTAACCCTACCGTGGAAACGCCTCTGTCCCCACCCTCCTCCCGCCTCTCTCCTGCAGTGACCCAGCATTCTGCAGTGCTGGTGGAGTGGCATAGGCCTCTCTGCCCACACCGCTTACTTGTTGGATGCCACAAACGTGCTTTCCAGCATGTTTGCAACACCTTAGACCCACAGAGCGATTGCTCTGCCGGTCTACATTTAGACAGGATTGTGCTGTAAGTTGTTGCACTAACAGCTCAATCCTATGCTTTCCCCCCCCCACACACACACACTGTATAAGGCACATGGGGGTTTGTGTTTGTAACCCTGGGTTTGTGAGAACATTTGTTCTCTTACCCAGGGTTAAGCCTCTGCAACGTGGAGGAGTGTACTTGGACTCCAAGTACAAATCGCCAGTGAAATCGCTGGCACAGGTCCATGTGGACCAGGGCCGTAGGCTCAACTCCTGGAAGGAGGTTTGGATTCACCAGCTGCTGCTGCAGTAAAACCCACCCCCTTCCCAGACTTGATCCACTCTCCCTCCGCCCCCACAATTGTCCTGTTCCACCCTTCCCCTGTCCTATTCCACCCTCGTTCCACACTCCCCAACCCCGCCTCCCTCACTGATTTATCATTGTTGGCAGTCTGTTGCCATGCATGGGGCTACTCCAGCCTCACTGCAGGTGAGCTGGCAGTGTGCGACTCTGCTGACGGCAGGCCATTCACAATGGACATAAAGCACTCCCCGCCACCGTAAACACTAGCAAACAAGTGTTCCAATGGTGGGGAGCAAGGTTAGGATTGGGCTCTAAGAGTTGTACACTCTGCTGTGACTCTGGGAGCAACCTATGTTGCCCCATATTTTCATGTTGAATAAACTGTCTCTTGTTAAGGATAAGTCTTGCTCAGCCTACATGGAAGAACTAATGACAGCCAGTGGCGGATTGGCCATAGGACAGACTTGTCCTATGGTAAGTGGACCCCTGATGAAGTGTGCCCCCTGGGCCCCCTGTTGAAGTGGGCCACCGCCTCTTCATCCCGACCCGCCGGCTGCAATGCAGTGGGCTGGGGCTCTTCAGAGTCTGGTCTGCCGGGGTTCCGGCATACCAGGACTCCGTGCGCGAGTCTTGTGCACCTGCGTGAGCCTTACGCAGGGAGTCCTGGTCTGCGAAGTGCCCCGGCCCGCTGTGGTGCAGCCGGCAGGTCAGGACGTGGCAAGGAGGGCGGTGGCAACAACAACCGGGGAAATGGGAAATGGCGGGCCACGGCAGCGAGTGGCGAGAAATGGGAGCGGAAAGTGGTGAGAAATGGCGGCGGAAAGTGGGGCAAAAAGCGGCAAGGAATGGGTGGAAAGTGGCGAGAAATGGGGGGGATAAATAAGTAAATAAATAAAAATTTGGACGCCCTAGCAGACACTTTGAGCTTTTGCGGACAGCAAATATTTTTCATTGTGCCTTATAGTTCTGGATAGGCCCCCTTTGTCTCCAGTGGCAACCAATAATTTTAGGCCCAGTCTGACTCGGATGACACCAAAACAAAAAACAAAACAAAAATCCACAGACACTCTTCTAACTTTTCAAGGCAGGGTTTCTTTTTGCACTGTGACCTTTCATTAAATGAGAATAGTTATACATGTCTTGTGCTTTCAATTACTGAATCTATATGTACTAACCTTGGCTTACTGTTTTCAATGTTAAAGAAGTACATAGTTCATAATGTGTCACACGTACTTGTACAGGTCCAGAAAATTAGGCCAGATGCTGTTTGAAGTGCCTGACTTTTTCACCGACCATCTCTCAGACTGCAACTAGGTCACTTTGTCCTGCTCTCCATTTCCATTTCAACAAAATTTAATTTCTCTACCACAAGGGAAGTGTGCCATTTTTTTAACCTTCGGGTGAAGTGCCATGAAGAATGGATATATATCTCTAGAGTATTATAAAACTGGTGAGCATTCACCAGCAATTATATGCTTACAATAAATAGGAACCAAATGATTAATTTGTCTGAAATGATGTGCAGTGATGTATAGGCTACAACAGAAACACGAATATGCTTTTGGTACTTGAGATAAGTTGTTATATTATAACACAACTTGCCCCTTACTAAGATGAGCTGAGTATACTGCAGAGATTCATGAGGGCTGTGAAAAAAGGCACTTTTTACACTCAGAAGAGGTGTCTGCCAGTCAAGACTGGAGCAAACAACTTCGAGGGCAGGGAGCAGATTTGCCCCCTCTGAACAGATGTTTCAAAAAAGTGCAACACGTTTTTCCCATAGGAGTGAATGGCAGCCTTTCGATTATAGAGAAGCAAGTAAAAAAAGAGACACTCAGGAACACCATGTGGGCGGGAGGGAGGTAAACCCAACCCTTGGCCCTGTTTCCTCCACATCCACCATGCACCAGAATGCAGCCCATTTTACTTGTCCCTATTGAGCCCAACAAGGGCCACTGAGAGCCCAGGCCCATCCCTATATGCATATCCCTGTCCTCAGATCTGCTTCATGGCCATGGTAGAATGTGACAGAGAGGCAGAACCATAGGACTGGACTGACTGCCTGGAATGCCATATTCAGCATGTTGCTAAAACAGCAGATCTTTGTACAGATTTCAGATACCACAGATCAGTAGTAACAACAAAGAGGCTCAAATAACCTGCTGCTAAGCATTATAATTTATAACTCTGATGGCCACAGCTTTTCTGACTTAGGGCCCAATCCCTGCTAACTGGGCAAGAGGCACTTTTTCAATTGGTGCTCCTCTTATATTTAGCAGGGGGAGAGTAACTGCTCCCCTTTCACCCCCAGCACAGTGTCTTTTCTGATGGCTGTTTGCTGGTGGTCTTCTGCATCTTTTTTAGATTGTGAGCCCTTTGGGGACAGGGAGCCATTTAATCATTTGATTTTGTCTGTAAACCGCTTTGTGAACTTTTTGTTGAAAAGCGGTATATACTGTTAATAATAATAATAATAATAATAATAATAATAATAATAATAATAATAATCCTATCCCCTGCCGGCCTGCATAATGCAGCAGCAATGCACGATGGAGCACACACTGCAATGGTGGGTGGATATGCAGGCAAAAGAGCTGGGATAGTCCAAAGAGACCCATTGAAGGTCAGGTGGCCTACAGCAAGGTAAGTGGCCCATCTGGTCATCCCCCCACCATGGCTTGTACTTAAGTCAAAATAGATGTTACTGAACAGAGGCGTGGAAAGACTGGAACGAGTGGAGCAGCGGCTCCAGGTGGCACCGTGGCGCCAAGCAGCACTGCTCCGCTCGCTCCAGTCTTTCCACGGAGCGAGCGAGCACGCCTGCCCGTCCGTCCGGTGACGTGGGCGGGCGCTCCGAGGCCTTCTCCCCTGGCCTCGGAGCTGGAGAAAGCCCCGGAGCGTCCACCCCGACTGGTGGACAGGGCTTTCTGAAGGCGGCGCGCTATTTAGCCTTTTTTGCACATGCGCAGAATGTTTATGTTATGTAAACGCCGCCTTCAGAAAGCCTTCAGCACCGCCTTCAGAAAGCCCTGTCCACCAGTCGGAGTGGAAGCTCCGGGGCTTTCTCCAGCTCCGAGGCCGGGGGAGAAGGCCTCGGAGCGCCCCGGTAAGCCAGGCCACCCCCCCGGAGCGGCGCCGCCCCCTACAGGGGGTGGCGTATCAGGAGCGGTGCTCCAGGCAGCACCCGCTCCTGATACGCCTCTGTTACTGAAGATCGTGGAAGTCAACATTCTAATTTAAAAAAATGTGAAATGATATCAGTTTTGTCCTCTGCTTGTTTATATTATTGTGTTGTGTTTGACAGGATTCCAGAACCTACTTTTCGGCAACACTGTTTGGTTGCTTTTGTGATGATAGATAGATAGATAGATAGATAGATAAAGTATGTTGAATACAGGTGCCCCCCTTAATGATGGCTCGCTTAATGACGATCCGCATATATGACGGAGGTTCCCAAAGTGTAAACAAAGAATTAAAGCTACAGAACTGTATTTTAAATGCAAAAAAAAGTTGTCTTTAACTCTCTGTGTATGTGTGTGTGTTTCTACCTCCATTGACAGGTAGAAATCTTGTTGTGCTTTGTGTTACACTCACAATGTACACTGTGTTTGCCATTCATTCCCTATTACAACTCCACTGTGTTACATTGCATTACACTGTACTACTGTATTTACACGTTATTGGCCACTAGATGGTGCTGAGGACTCACTTAATGACGGTTTCACTATATGACGGGTTTTCGAGAAGGTATCCCCGGCGTTAAGCGGAGGACACCTGTATGTGAAAAATAACATATTCACGTAACCATGATGGCAATGGAAAAAGCAGGGGGTGAGCTACTTCTCTGACCCTGCACCAATGCCACCTTGGGCACGTTCCCCCCCCCATCGGGGGGAACGTGGGGCATGCTTTAAATAAAAAATAAATACAATAAATATGCTTCCTATGGCATGCCCCCGTAAGAAGGTGAGCTCTCCTATCTTGCCTCAGCTGTAAGCTGTCCTCAAAGCCAGCCCTCTGCAGAGTCCTGTAGCAGTTCATCTGCTGGGAATGGCTCAGGTATAGGTTCTCCTGGTGGCTCTATAAGGTAAATTGGAAGTTCCACCTACCTTGATGCTTCGATCCCTGTGTGGGAATTGCTGGTTATCCTTCATTTCCTAACCCTTTTACACTGACACCATACTAACCGGGCAGCAATCCTCTATTCACGAGGGCAAGGCTGGCTACCTCTCACTTGACAGGTTTTCAGATATAATTTCTATGATTCTTTGATTCAGGTCAGATGGAACTTTTTTCATAGAGTAATATTAATGCTATGTCAGATTTTTACTGCCATGTTCAGAGTTCAGAGAGTAATTGCCATCCTTAAAATGAAATACATCTCCTTGCTTTCTGCTTGAACATGCACTATAGGGAGCGCAGGCATTTGTTGTATTGACTTGCAAAAAGATAAAAATCAAGCCCATACATTTTTTAAGAACATGTTATTTTCTGCTGCTGAGGCTAGTTAATTAACCAAAGGTGCTTCATTCTCATTCTACTTGATACTGTCTCTCTTTTTATGTCTGTGATGAGAACTGTAAGAAAAGCTTATTCTTTGTTGAGATAAATCTTTGGAATTGCATTATCAACTTTTGAAATAACTGCAAAGATTGTAATCTTTCAGTAATTTTCACAAATAGTGGAAGAAAGGAAGGAAGGAATTTGTATCCTATTGCCCATTATTAGGCTTACCATATTCCACCCCCCAAACCGGGACACCCCCCCCCACAATTAATTAATTATTAATAAAAAAATTAAAAAATTAAATGAAGTTAAAAATCAATTTAATTTTCAAAAACGAAGGGGGTGCAAAGTGCCCCCTATTGCTGCATTTTTAAATTATTTATTTAATCTACGAACTAAATGAATAAATAATTAAAGAAATCAATTCAGTTTTGAAAAATGGAGGGGGCATGAAGTGCGTCCGCAATTTTTATTTATTTATTTATTTATTTCACTTAATTTATTAAATTTACTTACCCCATCGTCACCGTGGTGCTGCTGCTCCTCGTGCTGCTGATCAGGCAGTTGCTCGTGCTGCTTATGCGGCTGCTCCTCGTTAGTCGTGCTGCCCCTCGTCGTGCTGCTGATCCGGAGAGAGACTGCTCGGAGGCTCGCGTGGCCCGGGCAGTCTCTTGTTCGCCCACTGTCTTGCCAGCTCCAAGCCGGTGAGAGAGCGGGCGAACGGCCTACTCACCCGGCCGTGCTCGCCGCCGCCGCCATTTCTAAAGGAACGTACCCGGCGCTGGCAGCTCTTGGCTCGCGAAATCTCACGACATCCAAGATGACAGTGCCCAAATCTCGTGAGGGCATGATTCCCTCACGAGATTATGGCGCCGACATCTTGAATCTCATGAGATTTTGCAAGTCAAGATGCCAGCGCTGGGTAAGTTTCTTTAGTAATGTCGGCGGCGGCAACAAGGAGGCTTGCCAATCGTCCCGGAATCATTCCGGGACTTTTCCATGAACCAAGGCCAGTTTCCTGGACTGTCCCAGAAATTCCGGGAATAATGGTAAGTCTACCCATTATGGTGACCCACTCAGGCCTACAAGGCCATGATGCTCTCCCAAGGCTTACCTAGGCTAGAACCCAACCTTGCTAACTCTCTAGGGCCCCAATCTGTTTGGGGCCTTGCCCTGTCGGAACTAGCATTCTGGCAGCACAAGGTCCTTTATGGTGGCACAAAAACTGGCTGCTGACATGCACTGCCGGGTCATGGCCGCAAAAAGCAAGAGGTGCAGTGCTTGCAGCAGTGGCTCCGGGAGGTTCTGCAGGTGCCAGTAAGTTGGCAGCAGGGGCAGGGAGGGGGAGGTTTGGGGGCATTCTGAGGTAGGGAGGGCAGGAGTGAAGAGTGGGGCTGGAGGGGGAGGATCTCGGTGGCAAACATGCCAGAACTTATCCCCCATTTTTTTGGCTGGGCCAGCCCCCTTTCCTCTCCTTGGACTTGGCAGCTATGTAGCAGATATGGGACCAAGGAGGCCCATAGACCATCAGGGGGCCTACATGGTGGTAGGTAAAAAAATATTTTTACTTATTTCTGGCCGGCCTCCTGATTGCCCCTGAAGTGGATGTTCCATCAGGGCAGCTGCATTGGCGCCAACGGTGGGAGATAGGATTGGGCAGTAGGATGCCTATAGCCTAGCTGCATAATGACATGTTTCAACCCAGCAGTTGAAGATGCTGGAGATCCATGTGCAAATTGGCCTCCTGCACCTACAAGGAGCTGCTAGATTGGGTGAATATCTCCAAAGGCACAAGTGAGAACACTTGAATGAGGCCTCACAGTGCAATCCTACATATGTTTACTCAGAAGTTCTACTATGTTCAATGGGACTTACTCTCAGGTACGTGTGTATAGGATTGCAACCAAAATGTTGCAGGCCTAACACATACTACATTCATAGCCCAATCCTACCCCAATCCCCTCCCCCGCAGATGCAGTGGTGCCAACAGAGTGCACACTGTATCTGTGGGAGGGGGGCAGTCAGAAAGGTCTCCTTGGGGTAAGTGAACTTTTGTTTGCTTACATCAGTGAAAGTCTCCACTGCTGCCATGGGTCTCCTTGGATCTACACCTGCTGTTTAGCAGGTGTAAGTCTGAGACCTGTAACGGCAATGGTAAGGGAGACAGATGGGGTTAGGATATTGGCGCATGCAAGTGTCATCGATAGCACCCCTGGTCCGTCTTTCTCCCTGGCTTCTGCCCCACCTGGGATGACCCCCTTTCCTCTTCCTCCCCGCCCCGTTCCACTCCTGCCAATGTCAAACTTACCCATCCTGGTCTGGCAGCGGGCCTCTCATGTTGCCGCCGGTTGTGGCAGCATGCTCAAAATGGCTGCCAAAAGCCATTTTATGACAGCAGAACTCTGTTCTGCTGTCATAAACCCTGCTTCCATAAACCCTGTATAGAATTGGGCCGTTATACACTTATTTGGGAGTGTATCCTATATACACTTACTTGGGAGTCTGTCCCATTGAAATCAGTGGTGCTTACTTCAGTAGGCATGTATAAGGTTGCACTCTTAGTCAATAAATTAGTTCAATTAATTTAATCAAAGGCATTTTGCTCAATTAAAAAGATGTTTGCAATTAATCTGGTAGCAGATTTTTGTAAAATGTATTCTTAATACAAGTCCTGATAACAACTGTAGATGGCAAGCACCATCTTAGTAGAGTTTTTCCCCTTTGCGAAGAGAAGAGATAATGCCTCCTCTAAAATTGTGTTTGCTGTGATACATCATTTAAAAACAAAGGATACTTTAAAAAATAAAGTAGTAGTGTTTTTCTCATATGCAAATATAAGCAGGATTGCTCAATTACTTAATCAATTAATAGACTAAAACTCATGAGAGTAATCAGCTACCTTTTCTTCAATCAGGAGACAGTCCTAGAGACATAAGCAAAACCTTGACAGTGTAAAGGTCAAGGACTTCCCACCCATTTTCTAGGCCAGAAGTAAATGCTGCTGATCCTAACAAAATTTACAAGGAATTTCAAGTTAGAAACGTCCCATGTATAGCCCTGATGACTTACAGTAAAAACTAGGTCTTCAGCCTGTCACTGCCACAGTAATGTATCTTGCTCATCATGGGGCAAAAGTTGTTGTCGCTGGAGAGGGACGGTAATTATGCTTCATGGGTGATGCTTGGGAAATTCCTGGGCAGGCTGGTTCCTATTGTTGGCTGCTGTGGGGGTTGGATTGTCAGAATAAACCCAAGAGGAGATGCACAAAGAAGCAAAGGGCAAGTGCACTGTTCAGTGAGGCGCTATTAATATCATTTATCATGTGGCTGTATAATGTACAGCATAAGACACATAGGACGCGTTCTTAGCATGAGTTTGGGATAGATGCATTGCTTCCCATTTGCGATGGGAATGGATAGCCTGGAAAGTTATAAATTGAGTAGAGTAATAAAGGAATATGCGCTCGCCGGTACATAAAAACAGTGTGTGTGTGTGTGTGTGTGTGTGTGTGTGTGTGTGTGCGCGTGCCAATGGCCCCCCTCCCTTGCCTGGCGAAACGCCCCCACGCCCGCCGGATCCCTGCTTACCTGGTCCGGCGGCCGCATGGGTGTTCTCATGGGAGCATGGGTGCTTTACGGCACGTTTGTGACGTCTCCCGGCGACGGAACGCTCGTTCCGTCACCGGCTTCCAGCTCAGGATTGTGCTCAAAGAGTCACTCCTCCTTTTCTCTCAAACAAGAGGAAATAGCTGTTCTGAGATGGTGCCTTTTGTAGCACATACTATTATTTACATCATCTAAAAATAATGAAAATATTCCCCCCCCCGAACCATTGTTTTGTTCAAATGCAGATATGTGCAGATTTAACCAATTAATCAATTAAAGTCCATATGAATCATTGATTATGATTTCTTTAATGGAGCGACAGCCTTAATAATTATTGATTTTTCTTACACATCAACTGCAGTTCATCTATAGTTACTTAAATACGTTACTTCATTTGCCCCTCCTCTTGCAAACTTCCATCTGTGGGGGGCAGAAGAGGCAAGCAATTATAAAATGCAATGCTGAAACAACATAAAACACAACCATTTAAAATAAATATTATTTTTCAGTTAAATGCTCTTCTTTTTTCCCCTCAAATGTATTTTTAGAACAGCAAAGCACAAGAAGCCTGGAGGTTTTATGCGTGTCTCCACTGCTCTGGTGACTTAATTTATTTCTTTAATTTGTTTTATAACCTTACAAAAATGTTATTCTTTTGAGACTCTCTTCAAGCCTACGTTTTGCATATATTATTTGCTGTAAAAGATTAATGAGGTAGCAGAAGCAATTTCTAATGGATTCCCTTGGTCTTCTCTCCCTCTCTTTTTCTTAAACATACACAACCATGAATCTGCTAAGTGTTCTTGACATGCAGGATGGAGAAAAAGAAAGTAATGAAACACAAAGCCTCTTTAACTATTTCTCCCCTCCTGCCTTGCCACTCAGATATCACGTGCTAACCAATTCACTGTACTAACCTCACATCAGTCAAGTGTATTTGCCAAACGTTTGTTGAAGCTGTGTAATTGTCAAGGTTTACCCAAAGAGCCGCACACAAATTTCTGAGGTAAGGCCAGCCAATAAAGGCAGTTTATTCAGGCCTTCCTTTCCTGACTTGTGATGAAATCCTTGTGACACTACTGTGGAAACTAATAGACGTTTGCGCAATTAGCCATGCAAAGTTGACCGCAGATGGCATAATTTTGGTATGTGGAGGGTATATAGCCTACTTACTTCTTGTTGACAAAGACTAAATAAGCAAATCTTCTCCAAGGCATTAACTTGAGGCTAATGGCTAAGCAGAGCCCCAGTAAAATTAAAGGAAATTAATCCTTTCCACTTCCCAAGCCAACTCTCACTACAGTAGCCATGGGAACATGGACGGAAAATGTTAGTCAAGTAGATACCAAGTAGGAGACAAGAGCAAATATGGAAAGAACTGGCCTGGTGAGGAAGACGGGGGGGGGGGGGGAGTGATAAGAAATCATGTCATGCATGTCCTACAGAAACTCTGTCATGCATTTCAAAAAATAGGGCTACAGAAGATCAAGGGGCTTCTGGGGGACATGCCAAAATATGACCAACACTTCAGGTTGGCAATGCAGAATTGTTTCCAGTTGTCAAACAGCTGTAGAAGCACTTACGTTTCCAGAAGCCTCAGCACACCATGCTTGTCAAGTGCAAAGGCCACCTGGGCAAGACATAAGGCAAGGTGGAACTGCAGCAGGGCAACATGCTAAAACCCTTCAGTCCTTGCTGCACCTTTGTCCTGTTTCACAGCTTGCCTGCCTCTCCCCAGTCATACTACTTAAAAAAGAAGCAGCAGCAGCAGCAGCAGCATGCTGGGCTGCATTATGCATTTATCGAAACATGTAGTTTAGCCTTCAGTCTGTAGATTTTGGGAGCTGTTAAGAACAAAAGAGTGAATGTCCTATCAGTAGCATAGCTAGAGGGGGTGCGCTTCATATGCTGCATGGTGCTACACGGTGGTGCAGCACCATGCACAGCATTGCTGCCGGAATGGTTCCAACGGCGAGTGGGCGGGGCCACGTTGCTCCACCGCATAGAGCCATGCAGCACTTACTGCACCACCACCCCTCTAGCTATGCTACTGCGTCCTATTGAAATAAATGTGATCTGTGCAAGAGCGCAGTCCATGTTAATTAATAGGACGCTTGGCACAATTTGAATTTTCTACCCAAAATGCAAGGTTTACCCTTGACATATCTGCCATTTTCTCAACCAGTGATGTTCAACTTATTTACTATGGGGAACCAAATTTTCTTTGGCTAAGATACTCAAAAATTCCTAAGCCATAATATTTCTTGGCTGAAGCAGTTATGAAGCAGGGAGAGTCCAGAGTGAAGATTTTTTTTTGGGGGGGGAGGGTTCCATCCCAGTTAGCAGGCAACTCATATATATGAGTTAGGCTGTCCTAACCCCCCTTGGGGTTTTTAACAATATACAGTATATAAATGTCCAATCTTTTATGGCTACTTTCCAGGTGGTATCCTTTTTACAGTCTGACAATTCTGCTGACTGGCGCCTCCCACACTCGACCAGCGCAGCTGGAAGCTCTTATCTCTCCTCCTGGAGGCTTTCACAGCTTTTTGCCGATGGCGTGTCTCGAACTTATCAAGTTCAGCGGTCTTCGGGCTTTGCAAGGCAGCAGCTCTCCCGACTGAGCCAGACTCTTCTGCCTATATGGAAATAGGAGTTGATCCAGAGGTCTCTGCTTCATTGCAGAGGTATCTGGGGTAATCCTATTCCCCTTACCCAGGACTACTGCCTGCAGACAGCGAGAAGTAGCACTTCATGCACTCCTTTCGAACCAGCCAGCCCATTCCCTGATCCTACTCAAAAGGTGTTCTGTTTTTGTAATCTGTAGCTTGAAACATACACACACATACACACACACACACACACACACACACACACACACACACACACACACACACACACACACACACACACACAGAATGTCAGATGAAATCCATCATTGGCCATACGTCACTTGATAATGTGGAGGGACAAAGGGTGGTTCATGTCACAGCACTAGTGAGCCTCTCAACAGCATCCTCTTCCAATGGCCTCTTGTCAGTACAGGCCAGCTGCACAATGCTGATGCCTCTGCGCTCCAAAGAAATGGTTGCATGCCCCTGATGACCAGCTGTGTCACTGAACAAGTGTTCTTACTAGCTGTGTGATACTGCTGGTTTTCAAATTGTACCAGCAGCAGTTCTACCTAGTTGGTAAAAAGAAAGAAATTTGGCAAGACTGTAGAAAACTGGCTGACCAGCAGCCCTGTAGGCAGCAACCACAAAGGAAAGCCCAGAGGCGTGGAAAGACTGGAGCGAGCGGAGCAGCGGCTCCGGGTGGCACCGCGGCGCCGTGCGGCGCTGCTCCGCTCGCTCCAGTCTTTCCATGGAGCAAGCACGCACGCACGCACGCCCGTCCGGTGACGCGGGCGGGCGCTCCGAGGCCTTCTCCCCCGGCCTCGGAGCCGGAGAAAGCCCCGGAGCATCCACCCCGACCGGTGGACAGGGCTTTCTGAAGGCGGCGCGCTATTTAGCCTTTTTTTGCACATGCGCAGACCGTTTACATTACGTAAACGGTCTGCGCATGTGCAAAAAAGGCTAAATAGCGCGCCGCCTTCAGAAAGCCCTGTCCACCGGTCGGGGTGGATGCTCCGGGGCTTTCTCCGGCTCCGAGGCCGGGGAAGTAGGCCTCGGAGCGCCCGGTAAGCGGGGCCGCCCCCCCTGGAGCGGGGCCGCCCCCTACAGGGGGTGGCGTATCAGGAGCAGTGCTCCAGGCAGCATCCACTCCTGATACGCCTCTGGGAAAGCCACACAGAATACAGAGTGATGAAAAACAGTACTGTATTAAAAGAGAAAGTGGGTGTGAATGTACAGTGGGTCCTCGCTATCCGCGGGAGATCTGTTCTGGACACACACACCCATGAATATCAAGGATCTACGGATACTGGAGTCCAGGACCTAATGGCCCGTTTACTCACTGCGAAGGCCTCCAGAGGCCCTTTCCACATCAGCGCCAGCTTGGAAAGGCCAGCAGAGGCCTCCATGGGCTTCTGTAAGCCTCTCAGACACAACTTAAAGTGACTTTTGGTTTGACTGGAAGTCACTGGAAGTCACTTTAAATCACATTGGAGAGGCTTACAGAGGCCCATGGAGGCCTCTGCAGGCATTTCCAGGCTGACGCCGATGTGAAATGGGCCTCCGGAGGTCTCCGCAGTGAGTAAATGGGCCATTAGGTGCTGGACTCCACCACCCCGTTATTCACAGGCTGCTTCTGCAGATACTGGGATCTGTGGAAGCTGAAACCGTGAATATCGAGGCCCCAGTGTAATTAATGTTAATGATGAGCTTCTTGTGAAAGCACACTCGACACTTTGGGGGCACATGGACTATCTCCTCCCTGGTCTGAGTTCAGGGGTTCTGGTCTGATTTTCAAAAGAATCTGGAATATCATCACACTCATTGGCTGCCCTTTGTGCCAAGCAATGTACACAGCACAGAGAGGCTTGCCTTTGTGTCAGTTATAAATAGGCTTACCATATTTTCCCGGATCCAAACCGGGACACACACACACACCCCGGAAAAATTAATTAATCAAATAAATAATAAATTAACTTTTTCCTTTTTATTTTTTTTATTTAAAATAAATATTTATTTATTTATACCACAGCTGCCACTTACCTTGCTGTACTGCCTCATGTGCCCTCATGAGATTTGGGCGCCGCCATCTTGGATCTCAAGAGATTTTGCGAGATCCAAGATGGCTGCGCCTGGAAAAAAGGTACTTTTTACATTTTCGGGGCGGAGGCTTCATCCGGGGCGGAAATCCCGGGACCAACCCAGGACCAGAGCTCGGAAACCAGGGCGATCCCAGGTTTTCCGGGATGGATGGTAAACCTAATTATAAAGTAAGCCTCATCTTCACTGAGCAATTTTGAAAGTGTAAAAAAAAGTGGTTTTTTTTAATGAAGCACTAAGAAAATGTTTGAGCATGGAGGATGTTTTCTTTTGTTTTGAAAGCTGATAGCCCACTTGAAACATGGGGGTAAGAGCAAAGAGGCCAGAATATAACACATAGATGATATACAATACCTGTTATTGCAGGAGTAAAGGTGGGGGGGGAGCAGAACTCACCCCTACCAAAGAAAACCCCCACACCTGTTCCTGTCTGAAAGATCAGGATGCAGCCAGGGTTTAATCTAAGGTGCAGACACTCAGCCAGCTAAAGAGCTCTGGGTAGACGCAGTTGATCATCTCAACAGTGTCCTCTTCCAATGGCCTTTTGTAAGGACACCAGGACAGAGCTGAGAAGTGATTCTACCCTGATGCTCTGCTTTCCTTGCAAAAATTCTGATCGCAGGTTAGAGTTTGCACAGATGTAGGGCCTCCACAGAGAATTCTCAGGGCGATTAACAAGATTGGTCCAGCTGATCTTAATTCTCATGGAGATGCCTGTTGAGAGTGATGCAGTCTCTAAGGTAACCAGGTCCCAAGCTGTACAGAGCTTTTTAGATAATATTACACCGACATTACATAAGGCTCTGAAGAACTGTCTAAATTAGGACAAGAACAGCACTGCTGTACATGCTCAGGGACCTTGATGCGGCTTTGGTTGGGGAACAGAAAACCATCAGTGGTGGTCTAAAGACATCTCTGGTTGTCATCCCTCAACCGTTACTAGGCAGTCAAGGTGTAGATGGAAGCGGTGACCTGATGGAGACCCTAACAAGGCTGGTACCAGGGGATTAAAGTTGCTTTACTTAACACCAACTTATCTTGTGACTGCTTAGAAAGTTGTTGGGTAGAAAAGCAGGAAATAACTAAGCGAGCAGGTGTGCTACACTGCTAGGATGTCCCCAAAGGTTGCTAACTGCTTGGGGAAACCTCTGAAGTGAAGCAAAGATGTATTAAGAAGAACTGCTTGTTCCAAAGATGAAATTTCTGGATACAGAAACCTTGTATTATTATTAAGAATATTTATATACTATTTTTGACCAAAAAAATTCACAAAGCAGCTTGCATAGCAAAAGGATTTTATTCAGTAGCTGGTAATAAAACTAGGGAGGATACAGTAAGGTCATGGGCAATAAGAATAGTCAGTGGTAATGAGGGACTGAGGCCATAATTTCTTCGAACTTAAACCCATATGTGACACAGGTGCCCAATTAGGTAGCATTGATTACACAAGGATCCAGTTTCAACAATTCCCTGCAAGACTCTTCACAAAGGTGATTTTGCATAGTCAAACTTAATCCAAACCATCAAGCTCAAAAGTTTTTCCCAAAAGTCCTTTTATAAGCGAAATACTTTTTCAGTGATATTGCTTTAATTGCACTAGCTTCGGATTTACAGAACTGAAGAGTCTAAGGCTAGCTTTGCTGCTGGGAGATAGATTTTCTGGGTGATCGACTGCGTTTTTATACACATGTGCATGCGTGCGCGCGCACACACACACAGAGTTCTAGAAACATGCACTTCTGGACAAATGAGCACACAACTTCCAAAGAAAACAGTTAAGTAAATACAAAAGGGAGGAGCGTTGCTTTAAAAAAAATGAGAAAGCGGTACATAATGGCAGTGGAATGATTATGGGCATCATCCAATAGTTGCCCATGATTGCAACTTCCACAGTGAACCAAGTTCTTCCTGCAGCTGGAATCCTTGTCTTACAGCAACTGTGCATGGTACTTTAAAAGCTAAGAAATGATGCATCTCCCACAACAAGGGAAACAATCACAGCTGGAAAAGCCATTGCAATGGGAAAGCAGGGTTGTGTATAATCCATACTTTGCCACAAGTACAGAATCAGTTGAGATTGTGCTATAGTATAGACTAACAGCGCAATCCTGTGTAACAGTAGATGCACCGGTGTAACAGCAGATGCACCGGTGTAAGTGTACTTACACTGGTGCATCTACTGTTAGACCGCTGCAAAGTTACAAGGATTGGACTGTAAACCTACTAGAGCATAGAACTGAATTCCCTCTTAGAATCTGAGCTTGCATTTCAAAAAATCAATTTTCTAGCCCTTATGGCTTTCAAAGTGTATAGACCAGCCTTCACATAAAAGAGGAAGGGCCCTAAAAGTCCATCTAGTTCATTATCCTATCCACATGCTGCTAGAAAGCCTGCAAACAGGGCGTGAAGGCAATGCCCCTCTTCCCAGCAAATGATAATTGCAATCCAATCCAATTGGGCATTTATGATGGCGGATCCCACAATCCACTGTTGTAAATGCCTTTGCAGCTCCATAATCGGTATGCTGATGTTGTGTGTGTTGGAGCCATGATCGCAAATGGCTGGCGGCTCTGTGCACCCACCACAGATGAATCCAGCCCACTTCTGAGCAGGTAAGGTGCCGGTAAGGGTGGGTTGTGGACAGTTCAGAGGAGGTTCAGGTTGGGGAGTGTGGAGGGCAGGGAACAGTTTTTGGGGTGAGAGGGGGTAGATCCCAGCGGCAGCACTGCACACCGGGATGCTATCCCTGTTTTCCTGGCCTGACACTCCATCAGCGCGGCTGCATGGCGGAAGATGGTGGGGGATAGGATTGGGCTCTATGAGGCACATTGCTTCTGAATTTAGAGTTTACATATAGCTAGGGGTGTTTTTATGATTATTTTGGTGTTTAACCAAAATGAAATAGCAGAAAGCGGAGTTACGTTTTTATTCCAAATTATTCCCATTTTAACCACTTTAAAAGTGTACTAGGTAGGTGATATACCGGTAGGTTGTATAGGTTGTGCAGTGTCTGTAGATGAAGAATGATGCAAAATTACATGGTTTTATTTTATTCACTATTTTTTAGCAGAAAGCAGTGTTTTGTGTTTTTATGCGGTTATCAACAACAACAAAAAACATCCCTACATATAGCCATTGTGGGTAGTAGCCATTGATAGAGTTGTCCTCCATACAGAGGCGTCGCTACGGTGGGGGCGGTACAGTTAGTTCCGCCCCGTCCTAGTCCCTCTTTACTCTCCGTTATGAAGGGGTCCCACCCCCTCACCGTCGCAGCCATTCAGTGCGGCAAAGGCAACGGGCAGGGAGCCTCCTGCCCGTTGCCTTTGCCGCACTGAATGGCTGCGACGGTGAGGGGGCGGGACCCCTTCATAATGGAGAGTAAAGAGGGACTAGGACGGGGTGGAACTTACTGTACCGCCCCCACCGTAGCGACGCCTCTGCCTCCATGAATTTCTTTAGGCTCTTTATAAAGCCATGTAGGCTGGTGACCATCACAATATCTTGTGAATTATGTGCTATGTGAAGGAGGACTTTCTTTTGTCTGTCATATATAATAGTAGACTCCCTTGGTCTAGAAAGTTTAACTGATCACTAAGTGAGAGGAAATAATGCTAAATTGACTTTTTGAGAGGATAAATAACAAAAGGGTGCAGGAAAAGCATATAAGGGTATGGATAATTTGGAGAACCTGCCACCAGGGGCAGTATATATTTTTCAAAAGTAAATGGAATGATGCCTTATGACTGGACAGATACCCATTTGTTCAGAACACTGTCTAGTTCAGTGTTTCCTTTACTGAAAGAAAAAGTTTACATATAGCATTTTTCTCTGGATAATTTCTTTGTTAGTGTGTGTGTGTGTGTGTGTGTGTGTGTGTGTGTGTGCGCACGCACACGCGTGCAAGTGCACACCAAAGAGAAGCCACCTTAAAAATAGGCAGGAAAACAAAATACATTGATGGAATGTGTAACTGACATTTCTTTGCTGAATGTATCGCATCATTTTAGGCCTGTATCCTGCAAACATCTGCAAAACAAAGAAAAAAATCAACAAAATGTGTATTTTGCCTTTCATATGACAATGGAACAGCTGGGACATTTCTGCATGACTTAGTTTAATGTAACAAGATTGGAATTTTAAAGTTTTCAAGATAAAAAAATTAAAGAAATATGCATGAACATTTAGATATCTGTTCCAATTATCAATTAGCATCCATTTGAAATGCTACCGAAACCAACCATTTGAAAACCCCGTGAATTAATTAATTAAATTAATAATAAAACAGGAAGCAGGGGAAAGTCAGTTCCATGATATAATACATGATCCACTTGCATTCTACAATGTTCTTTCCAAGGACAGGAATCTTCTTTGCCATGATTTGTATCAAAGCAGCTGCATAATGAATCTTATATACAAATAACTTGCCAGAATGGATACAACATCTGGTTCCTGCTCTGTGGACTTCAGGAAAGTGGCTCAGCAGTTAAATCTGGCTGGGAATTAGTTGATTCCTTGACTGGGAATTAGTTGATTAGTGACATATGAATGCCTACAGAAGTGTGTGAAGATTTCAATTCAGAGGGTATATTTACCATATAATCTCTATCACCAGATCCTGATCTGGGTTTCCCATCCTGTCCAGAAGCAGCGTAGTCATCTACTAGGAGCAGGACTTTTTTCATGGTGGTCCTGGAACTATGGAATGTGCTCCTCTAGGAAGTCTATTTGTGTTCATTCTTATACAGCGCAATCCCTACTAACTTGCCGGCGACGGAACAAGCGTTCCGTCGCCGGAAGTAGTCGTAAACGTGCCATAAAGCACGTTTGTGACTACTTGCGAGCAGAGCCTTCCCTGCACTGACGCCGGAGCTCCCGCCGGCCGCCGGACCCAGGTAAGACAGGATCCAGCAGGCGGGGGGGGGGCGGTTCACCAGGCGGGGGAGGGTGGCCATTGGCCCAGGCAGCCCGGGAGGGGGCGGGGGACGGCCTTTGGCTGAATTCTGACTCCCACCGGGCACCGGGGCCTTTACAAGGCCTCCTCTACTTCTGCCAGCAAAATAGCTGGCTGAAATCCAAGGAGGCCCATCCATTTGGCCGCCATTTACACTTGGGGAAGGGGACAAGCGTCCCCTTCCCCGAGTAGACCTCCCACCCGGCAGCCACGATGCACAGGATCCGGCGGGCGGCCATGGGCCACCGGCTGGATCCTAGTCAGGATTGGGCTGCCCATCACTTTTGGGAGATGAGTAAACATTTCATTCTGCCAGGCATGTGAGAATTAGATGTAGGCTGACTTTTCCTGTTCCTTATATGCCATTTCAAGTTCTTGTTGTATATATTGCTATAATTGGTTTTATTTTGTATAATTTATATTTTGAAAAGAACATTTTTATCGACAGATTGTCTAGAAATGTCATTAAGAATTGAAAACATGTTGAACACATTGAAACATCAAAATCTAATCTATAGCACTGCCCATTACAGACTATCAGTAGGATAACACAGAGAGTTAAGTCACTTACGGCACAATCCTATCTGTGAAGTATGTTGGTGGATCCCAAGGTTCGACATTGTGGCCACCTCTCTGACGTTCTGCAGAGCATGGCTACCGGTACAAAGGCTGGGAGGCTGCACATCAGCATCAGCGCTGCACTGACCGGCCATCGGTGTGGTGTTGCTGGCGGTGGAGGTGGATCGGGGGGGGATCAGGGTGGATATCTAGGTGGCAACAGCATCTGCAGGTCCTATGCCCTCATCCTGGCCTGACACGCCACCTTCAGCCTAACAGATCTATGCCAGCGAAAGATCTGACGTAGGTCTGACTAGGCCCATAGGGGACCACAGAACAGTGGAGGAAGAGTAAAGTTACTTATCTCTCCTGGCTGGGATGGTCCCCAGCCGGCCTGTAGGATGCAGGTGGACACTGAATTAGCATCCCTGCTCAATGCAGGCTGGCCCAGGATAGGATTATGCTGTTGTTGGCATTGTGCCAATACACATATATAAAATCCAAGCAGTAACGTTGTATCTATGACAGGGGTTCTCAACTTTTGGGGGCCCACGTACCCCTATGTGGGCCCCCAAAGGTTGGCATACCCCTGGATCCCCCAAAGTCCTGCGTACCCCCCAAAAGTGTGGTTTTTTTCAGCCTGCGGCACAGCTGAGCAGGTTCTCCCCCTCGCGCCGCAAGCCGGAGGGAAAGGCTACAGCCCTGCCGAATCACTCTGGGTTGTGGCACGAGCCTTGTAAATGATAACACAGAGTACTTATAGGGAGCCTTTTGCTCTTCAGTCTGGGTTTACTTCAATCATTTTAAGATTCAGACAGCCTCTGCTATTGCTGGCAGCAGGGCTTCTGGCACTGTCAAAGCATGTCCTTCCACAGATCAGTGCTGGCGCTTCATTTATACTAACTTGGAAGAAATTTGGTTTCAGCAGAACATTTTCCATAAGCTCACAATAAAAAAAAACCCAAAACAATTGTTTGCAAATATGACCCACATATATGAAGCCATGCATTTTTCCCCTTTGGTTTCAGAACTTCAGGACTGCTGGTGGCTTGTTTACATCATCAGGAAATATTGTTCCAGGATCTGTTGGATCAAGGATGTTATCTGGAACAGCTAAATATGTAAGGGAATCTCTGGCAAGTTTACCCCTTTTTACCCCATTTCAATCTATTCAGCAGCATGCTTGCACTGAGCTACGATCTCTGCCTGCATATGTGATCTGATCTGTCACCCTGAAATGAAACACCCATGAATCAAGCCTCTGATCAGTTAAGGGCTCTTTTAAACTTGCTTTCACTTTGTTTCAGCCTCCAGTTAACCCCTTGATTATATAAAATCTTTCTATCCATTCTATCTATTGAAGAGTTCTGTGTAGCTACAAAGCACAACCACATTTTGCATTTCTGCATCTTAAATGCATAAAACATCTTGAGACAGAGAAAAAAACTGACTTCATATGGTTTGTGGATGCTTGGCCTGCTACTTATCAAAGACAGGATAGAAAAAACACACTGGTATTAAATAAATACAATAAAATCCTCCACTGAACAATTATACATTTTTTTATTGTGGCATTTCACAGGTAACCAAAACAATGTCTCTGCAAAATACTGAAAATTATACTTCAGTTCATCATCAACAAGCCCATGGCTAATTCTATTGTGGCTTAGGAAATAATGATGTCATCATAAGTGATGATCTCATCATTAACAGTCCAATCCTATCTCCCACCACAAGCACTGATGCAGTCATGCCATGGAGGAACATGCTGCATCCAAGGGGGGGGGGGGGGGAGGAATCAGGAAGCCTCTTCGAGGTAAGGGAACTTACCTATGGATCTACTATGGATCTACTATGTCATATCTACTATGTCACCCTATGGATCTACTCAAACCTGGGCCAGTTCTACGGCTGATGCAAGTCTGGGCAAACTCAAGGAGGCATGGCAAGGCCGAGCAGGTGGCATAGCATATTGGTAGCATCGCTGCCACTGATAACCACTACCCACCTGCCCCGCCACACCACCCAGTGGCCCTAGTTCCCGACCCATTCCTCCCCCTCTCTGCCTCCCCTGCATTGGTTTACAAATACCAGAGTAGGTCGCTGGCAGTGGCAGCAGGTCACCGATGTTGCCACTGCTTTGCATCGTAACTTGGCAGCTGATTTACAACAGCAGGACAGTGTCCCACTGTCAATAAAGCAGGGAATAGGATTTGGGTTGTGTCTTCAAAGGTAGATACCATATGCATATGTGCACACATGCATGTGTGTTTAGATGCTGAAGAGCTAGATGCTACATCCCTATTATACATACCCTCATACCCTTATCATACATATAAGCACACCATCAAATATTGCACATTCTAAAAATTAATCTAAGGATTATTGTGTTTTATTTTACTTCCACTCTCAACTTTAGAAGGGAACTGTAAGTTCCAGTCAGTGCCAGAGATAGACATAGCAAGGTACTAGTTTTCATATTTCCACAGGTAACTTGTACATAGCTTCTGTGGCCCAGCAGCATAACTTTGCACCATAATCTGTGATCTTGATGTGAAGCAGCAGAGTCTAAGTCTTCGGGACCTTGCTCCATTCCTATTTGAATGTTGAAACATGCTGCAAAGGTTTAGCACAACATGTCATTGACATGATGTCAACATGCAGAAACATCGACCCCTCCTCTGCCTCTCCAAGTTCCCCCCCCCTTTATTTCTTAATAGCCTCAGTTCTGTGTAATTTGACAGCTTGAGCCCTCTTTGGTGAACTCTAGCTACTCCTAATGAAGGGATAGTTCTGTGAGCAAGCCCTGCCCCTGCTGCCAAGGGGGCTCCCTAGCTCCACATTCTAAATCACGGACGGTCTCTCCCTGAGGTCAATGTTTGTCTCTTCAGACAAACGCTGTCCACGGGGAGAGCGGGAGGCAGGGCTACAGAGTGCAGCAGTGGCAGCAGGGGCGGGACTTGTTGGCACACCCTCAATGTTGTGAAACCCTGGAGACTTCACAATTTTGTGACATCTGATGGCAGCTGGTTTAACTAAGAGCTGACGTTTGGTGAGCCTGGTTGGATGGTGTAGCCACTGTAGCCACTGGTGCCCTGAAGGGGATGCTTGCTGCCATTATTCTGCTGACGGCTTTTGTGCCCAAGACTTTTTCAGTTGGATTTTACTGATGCTCTGACTGTTGTGCCGGGTTATTCAGGTTGCTTTTAGCCACTTTGAATTTACTTTTGGAATGAAAAGCTGCATCTTTTAAACATTAATAATGACAGAAATGTATGACAACATAGTGGGTGGGGTACAGGTCAACCTGAGTCAACCTAGTCAACTTCATGGTGACTGAAAGGGATTTTAGGTTCATCTTCAGGCTAAGTGTTAAATTGTCAATCATTCTTTACAACATTAATCTCCAGTCTTCTTCCCCTCCACTTCCTCAGCATTTTCTTACTGCTACTTTGCCAGCCGACACTAGGTGTAACATTTTGCTGTCAACTTGCCCTTGTCTTTGTAGCCATTCCTATTCACTTATTTCCAAGTTGTATATCACCTTTTAAAGAGGCAAGCCAAGAAGGCCTCAGGGTGCAAAGGCCATGTGAGAGAACTTTTGTTTCAGCAAAATCCTGCATGAATGTTTGCAGCTGTATGATCTCCTCCATGGCCTGAACGGCCCAGATGGACTAGAAACTAGAGGCAGCTCGTGGATAAATTGTGCTGAGTTGTTTTTTTACACTAGGTTTTCCTACTGAGTTAGAATAAACTGTTGGGTTATTAGAAAACTGTTGTTTTCACATATCCAATACCAACTTCAGCTACTCACAGGGTTGGACACTAAGATTTTTCCCTAGATCAGTTGCTATCTTATGGGACTGAGCCCATTGACAGAAGAATGGAGATCTCCAGAATTGATGAACAGTGACGTTCCTGGAAGGGGGGGCGGTACTGTAAGTTGTGCAAAGGTCTACTTGCAGTTACATGGTGGCCCCGCCCACTCACCATCAGAGCCATTCTGAGAATAGCTCCAAGGGCGAGTGGGCGGGGCCACCATGTAATGGCGAGTAGACCTTTGCACAACTTACAGTACCGCCCCCTCTAGGAACGCCAGTGTTGATGAAAGACTCTCAGCTTCCTTTCTCCAATAGTTTCATAAATTGTAAAGCTGTATTAGTAAGCAGAATTCCTCCTCTTAGCTGCAAGTATATCTGAATGTTACACCCTGAGTGCAAATGTCAGGCTTTTATGATGAGTTGGTTTTCTCGCCCCACCACGATGAAAAGGCCACCTTCCTCCCATCTCAAGTGTTTTCATACTCTCATAAAAGAAAAAGATGCCAAAACATCTCACAAAGCCTAACATTCCCTTCAGGTAAAGGCACTAGGCCAGAAGCTTGGCGCTTTTGTTTCCATCGCTTGTATTCATTGTTTTTTTTTTATTGCTTTTCTGTTGTTGTTCCTGTTGTAAAACTCAAGTGTTGCTCAAGACGGAGAGCTTGGCAGCCTTCCCACAATTCTCAGCATGTGGGAATAGCAAGTAACAAAGTGTTAACACCTGCCAACTGGTGGTTAGGTGTAAATGTCTCTGTTAACAACAAACACTGCTGCTGACAGTCATCAGAGCAAAGCAGCAAATCTGTTCCTTTCTCCGAAGTGGGAAACACCAAATCATGACAACAAAAAGCCACCTAATTGCTCGATTAAGATGTATCAATCCTGGTAACTGCTGATCTAGAACACTGAATCGCTGACATTTACTTCACTCCTGATTAAGCAGAATCATTGTAGGACCAGCTATTCCACAGACATCTCAGAACGTCACATGTGCCGTCCTGGGAGTTGCAACAGGGAAACTTTCCAAGCAAGGAATTTAGGTGCAGCATTGACCTTGGTGGTCAGGTCAAGGAATGGAAATACAAATGGATCCCTTTCATGCCAGCATGACAAAATTAAAACAAAGAGCAAAATATAACATGGCAACTCATAGATTAATCAGATTCCACCTTCTTTCGGTTGTCTTACAATTATGAAATCGTCATTCCTATTTAGCATGTTTTGGCAATTACTTTTCTGGTCCCACTGGTACGTGGATTTCAGATTCTTGTCCATTCTGTGAACACTCATAATTCAAGTATCTGCTGACATGGGCTAGAAGCGAACTAGCTACTGAGCAGATTTTTTTTCTTCATTTCATGGACTCCAGTTAGTATATTAGCAGCATGTTACCTTTGTTCCTAGGTATTTATCATGTTGACAAACTGTGTAATAATCAGACTGCAATAGCATTGTTTTATATGCTAGGACGGGCAGGACGTCTGGCTCAGTTGGTAGAGCGACCATCTCATATATGCCTGAAGATCTGAAGGACAGCAGTTCGAGATAGCCGGAAGTGTCTGTGTCTGTCAGGGAGCTGCCGGCACGCCGAGCTGATAAGTTGCAGAGCCTCTGTGGGGGAGACTGAGAAACTGCAGCTGCATGTGATTGAGAGTCATGGTTGCCCTGTCAGCTGAAGCGTGGTGAGGCAAACACCAGAGAGAGAGAGAGAGAGAGAGAGAGAGAGAGAGAGCGAGAGCGAGAGCGAGAGAGAGAGAGAGAGAGAGAGCTGGACTGTGAAAGAAACATCTAGAATGATGGGTTCTACGAAAGATTAGCACATTATTGCATTGTAAAAACCCCTTGGGGTTTAGAAAGCCTTCCATGTAAACTGCCTTTGAATTAAAGTCAGAGGAGAAATCCGATAACCAAAGAAATTATTATTATTATTATTATTATTATTATTATTATTATTATTATTATTATTGTTGTTGTTGTTGTTGTTGTTGTTGTATGGCTATTCAGTATATAATATGACAAAACTAATAGGTTTGATATGGCAATGATTCCTTTGTTTTGTTTTGTTTGGGGGGGTGATTCCTCAATATCAGAACAAGTTAGTACACTTTGGGTGCAATCCTACGCCCCCCCCCAGCGGCCTGGGCCGGCCTGGAGCTGTTGCAAAAGCTGCTGTAAGGCATTGCACTAGCTCCAGGTCAGCACAGAGGACTGCACTGGCTGCCACGTGCCAGATTCAGCCGACGTACGGCACAGGAGGGTGTTTTGCATGGGCGCAAGGGCGGGATGGGGAGGGGAGGTGGTGTAACAAAGCAGGGGGAGCGCAGCGACGGGGGGGAGGTGGGCAGACTGGACCTGGGAGGGGGCAGGATTGGCGGCAGTAGTGCACGCTGAACCCTATCTTCCTTCCCTGGCCAATTTCCCTTACATGGGGCTTCCGGATTTGTGCCAGCAAAATAGCTGGCTCAGATCTGAGGAGACCCAGAGTGGGGGCTGGGGCTGTACCAAGGGTAAGGGAACAAAAGTTCCCTTCCTCCGAGGTGACCTCCCAGCTCCCGTTTCCTGCTCAGGATCCAGTGCCGCCTGAGCTGGCTTCACTGGATCCCTGGGCGCAAAGTTAGGCAGGATTGGGCTGCCCATCTCTGAATCAGTTTATTTGAAGTACTGTACATTAAATTATTTCCATTGAAATGCCTCCTTACCACCCAATTATTTTCAGTGAGGCTTCAGTCTAAATATTCTTAGAACCGCTTCCTTGGGATTACAGCTTCACTGCACATACAGCACATTCCAGGTGCCTTCAGTGTTTGCGGTCGTTTCTTCTATCTCTACTTTACCTTTATGCTAGCTTCATAAAGCTTCCTGCACAGGTGAACATCTGCAGTATTTGTTGAGGCAACTGAGATCTTCTCCACTATTGTATGGGCACTTTAGTCTTCCAACTTCCACAGTTTTTGAATGTGACACAAAACACCCAGTTAGCTCATTCTCCCAGCTTACTATAGGGGGGGGGGGAAATCAACCTAATATGATTGATTTCTTGAAGTTTACTGGTGTTCAACACATCCATAACAACATGGCAAGTTTAAATGATTGGTGGGATACTTTCTCACAGCAAATGATTACAAAATATTACAAGTTACAGAAATTGACAACCTAATTAAATGAAGATTATTACTAAGATAACTCCACATGAAGAAATGGACTTAATAATCAAGATAAGAAAAATATCTAAGATTACCAGGCAGTATGAATGAAATGTCAATAACCAGAGAACCAGGCATCCAAGTTAAGAAAAAAGATTAAACATACTCTGCCCTGATTTAGCCAGAACAAAAGTAGAATGAGTGTTTACTGGTTCCAAGTGAATAGTTGTACATTTCTTTTGCCAGGGGATCCTATGAGAGGATCTCATAGGAGTAAACTAGCCAGCCTGTGCTTTACCATTCCTTTTATTGGAAAGTACAAATCACGTGAATGCCCTATCACATGTGAATACCCTATCACATGTGAATACCCTATCATGTGAATATCATGTGACTACCCTATCACATCTTCTATTCCTTTGGAGATCAGGTTGGATCCAGTGTGTTCTAGAGGTTTCGTGCTGCCTTCTCTGATCTGGTTTGATTTCCCCTCTCCTTCTGTTGTCTTGATTTTGTTCATTGTTTGACTGACCTGTGGCTTTCTTTTGATTATTGGATTATTGTTTTAGTTCAATTGCTGTAATTCCGGTTGTTTTAATCATGCTGCATGTCAACATGAACGCCTTTACTGGATGTGGAAAGGCAGGACAAATATTTTGAATAAACATCAGTACATCGTGGGGCATAGGTCAAGTATAATGATTTTCTCCCCATCTGACAAATTCACACAATTACCATGTGCAAGTAATGCTGACACTTTTGAGTGGGTGTAGCTTTAAGCTTTAAGTATCTGGGTGATTTCGACAGTGCCAGCACTAGGACACTGACAGTCCTGGGACAAAGCCCTGCATGCACCCCCCCCATGTCACATGCCCCACCCACTCCTGAGAGTGCGTTGGGCACTAAGGGTTCAGGGCTTGGGCTAGCCAACTGGGCCTTCTAATGAGCATGGGCCCTCAGCTATTGCCCAACCTGGTTGACAACTGACACCACCCCCTGGACCTAGAGTTCTTCTTTAAACATGAATCATCTATCTTCCCTCTGATCTCCTTTTTCAAATCTACTAAGACCCTAAAAAAAGACCGCCAAAAGTGCTCAACAAAGCTATCCACAAGTCAACATCACCTCCTCTCTGGCCAGCATAAGCAACAGCTTTCTGGAATGCTTTGATGAAAACTATATTGCCCCAAAGCAACAATAATTGTGACCCAATGTCTCATTTGGCTGCTAACCCAGTTAACATGGGGGGAAAAACACCTCTCATTCCCCTCCTCTCTTTTTGCTTTTTCTTATGTAGCTGAATGAAGACAGAAGATTCTGCAATTCACAGAGATCAAAGAGTAACCACTCAATCCTCCCCCCCACCATGCTACAGCATGCAGCTGTACCAATGGAGCATGCACTGCATGCTGTGGTGGGGCGATCAGAAGGCCAACCAGAGGTAAGTAAAAACACTTTTTAAAAATATTTCTGGGTAGGCCTTCTCTAGCTGCCTATAGGTCTCCTTGGACCCAGGTCAGCTATTTTGCTGGCATAAGTCCAAGGAGAGGAAGGGGACGGAGTGGGCTAGAAAATTGGAAATAAGATCTGGCATGTACCTTTGCTGCTAAGATCCACCCCCTCCAGTCTGTTCCCTGCCTCCCCCTTCCCACCCTAAACCACCCACTTCTGCTATCGTACTCAATGGATAGGGATAAATGTGGGGCTGAAATGTCTGAATTGGTCCCAGTCACTCAGTTTAAAAATGACATTAACGTACTACTTAAGCTGCATGATTAAGAGCCAGTTGGAACATTCCAGCCCCATGCGATCATGCATAGCAGGTGTGCCCATGCCTTTCCGCATGTGATGGGCCACTGCAAAACGGCATTGTTCAAACTGGCCAGCAATTAGGGAACCTTTTCTCGGCCCCCCTGTAGTTTGGTTAGCATTTGTTTGGGAGAAGACTTGAGGCTAATCTCAAGTCCCCACTAAAGCAAAATATAGAAGTAGGGGTTAACAATCCTGCGTGTAGACTTGGCACAGTGGTCATTGGATTGCAGCTGGAATTGGGGTGGGCTTCACCCAGCATCAGTGGGTCGACCGCACAACAGACTGACGGCAAGGCAGGATGAAAGTGAAAACGACAGACTCGAGAGTCCAGTGACCCAGGTTTGTATATATTCTTCACCCACAGAATTCTATGAGATCTTTTGTGAGGTGAACTGATCAAGGGACTTTGCTTTGTTATATGAGGGTCCTTGATGGGTATTGCCTTTGTCTTTGCAGCTGGCTGAGGGTGCAGTAGCTAGCTCATTGGCTCATTAACATGCCTCCTTGGTTGAGTTTAACGACTTGTTTTTCCTAAGTCAGGAGGCTCTTAGGAGATGGCATTTGTCACAAAAGTGAAGCAGGTGAAGCTCCATTTGAGCCAGCCTGATGGAGTGTGTGTGATTACTCTGATAAATCAAAACTGTGGCCATCCCTTTGCCTTGTGGATCTGAGGCCTCTTGCTACCAGTCCTGAAGCTAGCATTACATTTCTGGCCTGGGTCATGCTCCTCTGGCAGAAACTCAACACCACATATACCCATGTGTGCACGTGTGTTCTCAGCACACCTCAAAATAAAGCAACACCCCTGCCACCTGCACATAATAAACAATGTCAGTGCTACTAAGGACGCAATCCTCCTTAACTTCCGGCCGGCGGACCTAGCGTCCGCCGCCCGGAATAGTTGCAAACGTGCCGTAAGGCACATTTGATGACTACTTTAGAGCTGGGAAGGCTGGCGCAAGGCCAACCTTCCCAGCTCCGCCCGTCAAGGACTCAGGCAGCTGCCGGACGTAAGAAAGGTAGGATCCGGCAGACGGCTCAGAGGCTTAACGGATGGGGGAGGGATGGCGGAGCTAGGAGGGCAGCTATAGGCCCAGCCATCCTGGGTGGGGGCAGGGACATGGCGAACGCCATATCCTGGGCTTTGCCGGGCTACGCAGGGCAGCTGGGCCGTTACCCGGTCGCCTCTGACTTCTGCCAGCAAAATAGCTGGTGGAAATCCGAGGAGGCCTACCGGCCCCAGCCGCTGTTACACTCGGGGAAGGGGAGGAGCGTCCCCTTCCTCGAGTAGACTTTCCGCCGTGGGCTGCCTGCTGCAGGCTGCCCGCAGCGGAGTACTGGATCGGGTGGGCGGCCTTGGCCGGCCGATCTTTAGGTAGAATTGGGCTGTTTGCTTACTAATACAATGACTTCCTCATAAGGTAGGAGTTTTCAAACTTCTGGTTTTTCTTAAGAAAAGAAATGTATTTGGAGCTCACTGTTTAAATTGCTGCCTAGGACCATATGGAAATAAATATTTAATTCAATATTTCTCCAGAGTGGGGATAAAAGATTTCTTGGGCAACGTTATAATAATTATTCTAGCCTGTATCTAGAATAACCAATACAAGCCACTGTGGAACTCCAAAACTGAGCGTGTGCTCATTTAACCAACAACCTATCTCCCCCACCCCATTTATAAGATGGGCACCCCATCCAACATCTAATGTCCGTCCCACACATTGCTTAAAACCCTACGGGATACTTTATTTTCCAGTGCCAATCTGATGACACTTAAATTTTCAGTCGGTAAACAGGCTTTGCTGAATGGATGAATAACATTCCAGCTGTTGATGATGTGCATATGAGATTTTTCTTATATCATGTTCATATCTAGTCTTTCTCAAAAATGCTGTAAGATGTTTTCCATTATATTCAGAAAACAGTAGAAACTAATACAACAAAACAGAGGATGTGATAAATATTGACATTGTATAGTTACAACACTACTTTTCTTCAGGGTTTAATCATTTTTCTCATTGTCTCAAATTTTTGGTCAGTTCAGTCTTAATACTTAATACAGAATGTTCACTTTATCACAAGGACCCCAGTCCAGCGATACACAAATGCAGCAGCCTGTAGTCTGTGTATTGCTGTGCTTCTCACCCTCAGCAAAAGGTCCATCTCATTCATTGTAGCTTTTCATAGTGTCATTCCCTTTCTGTCGGCACAATCCAACTGCCAGCTTAGTCCGGTGCAGCGATCGTTGCCCTGGCCTATGGTGTCGCAAGTGTGTTATAAAGCGTGTTATGACACCAGGAGAGGAAGCGGGTGCCAGTGGGAAGGCCTGCGCCGTCCCGCCAGTGCTGCAGCCAGGACCACCTGGAGCACTGGAGCAGGTTAGGTTTCCTCCAGGCAGCACAGGGGGGGGGAGTGGATCAGGCCTGGGAGGGGGCGGGATCAACAGTATGCCAAATGAATATGCCAAATCCTATACTCCGTCCCTGGCCTTTTCTGCCTGCATGGGGCTTCTCGGATCTGCACCAGCCATGAGGCTCGTGCAAGTCTGAGTAGCCCCATTGCAGAGGCTGGGGCTTTACTTGGGGTAAGAGGACAAATGTCCCCTTACCCTGAGAAGACCTCCAATCCACTCCTCCCCAGTGCTGGACACAGTATGGGCCGCGCAGCCCCGCAGATCCGGCGCTGGGAATTGGGGTGCCCATCTTAGTAAATCCAATATACCGGTACATATTTGCACATGTTTTATTTTATTATTTAAAATATTTATATCCTGCCCTCCCCCTCAGAAAAAGGGGTATCCATTGTGGCTTACTATATTCATTAAAATACAATAAAATGTAAAAAAAGTATAGTCAGCTACAATATCATTAATAACAATACAAAACATGCCTAAAATTTGCAAAAAAAAAAAAATCACCACCTTTTTTCCAATTCCTTTGGGGTAGGGTGTGAATATTGACTATACATTTTCAGTGACTGCCAGGAAGACACATGTGGAATAAAACAAAGATTCTAGAACTCACACCAGAAACTTCATTACAAATGTAACCTATAAGGGCAAAAAAAGTATTGTATGGCAAATGACCTCATTTAGCTTGCCCTACAAAGTTGTCAACAGCTTGGGCCCAACATACTTAAGGGCCTGCCTCATCCCCTATATACAATTACAATTGCAAAGATGGACAGAAAATGCCTTCTTAATGATACCATCTGTTCACCAAATTTTTACACAACACATAAAGAGGCATTTTCAGAAAGCACCCCACAATTGTAGGATTTCCTTTCCATGAAGATTCCTAACATTTGAACCTATATTCAATATTCCAAAAACCTACAAACTTTTTTGAAATCTTGGCTGGCTTTTGGTAGTTATGGCTGAATTGAAGGGTAATAGGGTTCGAATAGGCTTTTACATTTAAGTTTGTTCTAAGAATTGCCCCAAACCAAGATCCGTCTAGTCCAACATTCTGTTTACCATACTGTTGAGCCCACAATAATAAAGTTCTGCTGTTCTCTGTAATATTTCCTAGGCTCAGATTTTTGCCTCTCAGCACTCAGGAAGCAGGACATTGTTTGCCCTTGGCATCTGGCATACAGGAGTATTCTCCAAAGTTGAATTGTTAGTTTATCATTTATTGATTATTGTTTTACAGCCAAATCCTAACTAAATCCTGCTCCCGCTGATGCAACCGCACTAATGGAGCGTGTGCTGTAGCCTGTGGGGGCAGTCTGGGGGCCTCCTCATGGTAAGGGACATTTCATTCCCATACCCCGGGGCTAGCGTCTGCTGCCCCAATGGGTCTCCTTGGATCTGTACCAGCCATTTTACTGGCAAAGAACCAAGGAGCGTAAGGGAGAGGGAGTGGGGATAGGATCCTGGCACATGCTGGCTTTTGTTTGGGAAATAAAAGGTATGTTTCATTGAGAAAAACATTGCATAATTTTGGTACAAGAAGGGGGATAGAAAGGGAGGAGGCTAGGAAGGAGGAATTAAGAGGGACTGAACAGGTAGTGGAATGAAAAGCAAGAATCTAAAAGAAGGATAGGCGCCAGGCGGAGGAGGCAGAGGACTGAGAGAAATACGGTATCGCAGAGGAAGGAATTTGAGGACAAACAAAGGGAAGCAGAGGGCATAGAGGATGTATAGATCACTGACATGGAGCAGGTAGGGACAGAGTTAAAGTGACAGAACTAGGAAGCTCTGAAAGAAGAGACAAAGGCAAGGTGGCTGACAGAAGAGGTTGAGAATTTCTAGTGGAACAAGAAACTGAAGCCCAAGGAAAAGATCGCTAAAGGAGGCAGACAGTTTGAAAGAGGGGCAGAAGATACAGAAAGGAAGTGTCTGCAAGCTTTGGAGATGATGGCAGATTGGTACAGGAATAAATTGGCCAAAGGGGAGGTAGGATGGGGTGGGTGGGCTGAATGATACATTGTGGATAATCAACCAAAATATTCTACTTGTAGGTTCTAAATTAAAATAATATATCCAAGCAAAATGCATACAAAAAATAATTCTAAAATATATTTTGGAGAATGGGTCCCTTTGAAAAACCTGAAGCCAGTTCTCAAACAAACAATCTGCCAACAGAAAAGCAGGCCCAACATGGCATAATAATGGTTGCCTGAGCTCTCATTCGCACACCCATGTATATACATACTAATGCTGTGCTGGATTGTTCGCAGTCTCATGTCAGCTGTTGGTATTGTCTTTCCAAAGACCATGTAAAGCATGCTCTCCAGCAAAAAGCAGCCCTCTGTAATTTGGAATTCTATTCAATGGACCCCATGGGAGTACAGCTGGCAACAAAAACACAGCTTTGCAAAAGTTAACAGGAACCGACTTCTGGTGAAATCGAAATCCATGTGACACAAAATCCGACAGTCACAATCCATGTGTCCTGTGGCTAATCACTGGTGTGGAATATGTTCTAACCCACGCTGTCGTTCTCCTGCAGCCCAGTCTCCGTGAGGTAACGGAGTCTGGGCTGAAAAATTTTAGGACACCGTATGATGAAGGAAGTCATTTTTCTTGTAAAAGCCTCCCTAGTGAGTATCTTAACATAAGTAATTTCATTATAATTTTGGCCAGTGCCTTTTCAGAAACACTGGCAGGCTGTTGTCACACAGCTATTATGAAGAAACCATACTGTGAAGTGAAAAGCCTTCCCCGCCCTCTGGGACAGGAAGCACAGAGTCAGCTGTAGTTTCTGCGCTGTGGGAGTTTCTACAACGAGGGAGGGAGGAAAGCCTTCACACACACACACACACACACACACACACACACACACACACACACACACACACACACACACACACCTATCAACAGTTTTGAGCAAGCATTAAGAAAAAGGTGTCTCTGCACGAAACTCAGTTTGCAAACAATGAACATCTTTTGTGTTCAGTGTTGGCAAAGCAATCGATTCTAGTTAGAGATTGGACCTGTGCCACTGCAGAAGCGGTTTGTCTTCTCTGTTCTGAAAAGTACAGTAATGAAGAGCTTCCAATGGGGCTTTTCTGTTATTATACAAAGGCTATGATTTCATTCAGCCTCTGTCTCCCTCTCATTTCATGTTACAAAATATAACATGGAAACCATCATTTAGCTGGATTGGGGAATAAAATAACTCACTGGAGGACATTGCGAGAGAGGTAAAGAGCTTTGCTTGTCTGTTTTACCATGTTACTATGTCTTCTTTTGTCTTTCTCATGAGGGGGTTCTTTCCCCATCTCATATATAAGGCTGGATGACTGGGGTAAAGCCATACTTTGCCTAGATGTTTAAATTCCTATTCATTCATTTATGGGGTGGTGGTGGTGGTGGTGATACTATTAGTATCAGTCTCATAGTTCTAGGCATATTAGTGGACCCCAATGGGATGATGTTCACAGGGCACATTTCTCCCCACAGTGCAAAGATCAAGTGAAGGCCCCTTTTCCTACTGATGTCCACCTTTTGCTCTCACAATTTCCTTCACCTGCTACTGCAGGTAGCTGGCAAGTTCACACTGGTGAGCAACAACATCCCAATGTGGTTTACAAATGGCTCAGTGGTCTGGATTTGAACCCCCAGCTGACAATCGCCTATTTTTCAAGGAAAGCTTTTCTTTCATTGATTAACTGCCTTGCCACCAATTAATTAGTGAGCTCATTCAAACAAAGATTAGTATCTCAAAAGAGAAGTGCAGTTTAACTGGCTGATCTCTTATATTTAGAAAGGGGGGGGAAGCAACTTTCCCTGCCCATCCGAGCATAGTGTGGCTGGGATTCAGAGGCGTCTTTAGGGGGCGGGGGGCCCTCGGGCAGTGGGGGTGTCAAGCAGCGGGAGGGTGCACTTTTGACATGCTGCCGCCGAAATTCACCGGCAGTGCGAAAGCACACACACAGGCCCCGTATTTTTTTGCCCGTTTGCAGGCTGCATGGAGCCTGGGAGGGCAGGAGGATTGGCCCTCCCACGTTCCCAGGCTCCGTACGGCCCAAAAATGGCCGAAACAATGCCGGAGGGGTGCTTTTGGGAATTTCAGCGGTGAAAGTGATGTCATACCCCCAGGGGGCGGGGCTTCTGGATCATGGGGGGTGTCGTGTCAATGTCCCCCCCACGGGGGCATAGCGATGCCTCTGCTGGGATTAGTGTTTCTCTTGTGCCTTTTTTAGATTGTGAGTGCCTTTGGGCAGTGGCATCCCTAGGGGTGGGGGTGCAGACCACACCGGGCGACCAAAATTGTGAAAACCTTGGATTTATGAATAATGTCATCATGTTACATATCATTCAATGTGTACTGTCATGCAGAAAGCAATGTAATAAACTGTTTTGAAATATCTATATTCTATCAAATGTTTTGGCCAAATAACCGGAAATATAAAACACAACTGCCTTGTGTAACAAAAAGTGGATTTCCTTAACTCAAAACAGACCAATGAGACTGATTGTTCTGAGAACTGAGTTGGTTATTGATTTGTTGGGTGACCTGTACTGTTATATATTAAAATAAATAATGTTAATGGGGGTGATGCCATGAGTTACCGGACTGGGTGACACCAACGCTAGTGACACCACTGACCAGGAGTAATCTGTAGAAATACATCGTCTTGCCTGTGATGGGCATCTTTTGTAGAACCCAGCTCAGCCCAACCTTATTTCTCCCCGTTCACCTCTGGGGTCCGTCATGGGGGTGACACGCTGAGCTCTCTCACTAGGTGACAAAAACCCTAGTGAGTAAGTCTGTTTGGGTAAGTCTGCCCCCTGACACTGGCCAACGTACATGTTTATTGTAGCATGTAGTTTGGTCCTGGAAAATTCATTGGTAAGCCAAAGACATAACAGCATTATTTGTATGAGATGCTAAAGTACAACAGAGGTTCTAATGTGCTTTTTAATATCACACATGAAGATGCTTTGGAACGTCATCCCAGCCTCATTGCTCAGATAAAAAGAGGTATCTATGTTGTTTACCACAATGTAAAACCCACTGCAGCCCTCAGGCTTAACATGGCATTTCGTCAATCAGCCATGCTAGTTAGCGCATGCGTACTATCCATCTCTCTTATGCACTGATAGAGTAACATACATTTGCTTACCTCAAATGTGTGTACCCAGGTGCAGGGCTTATAACTGTACAAGACAATGCATAAATGGAGTCTACTTCATTACGCCACATTTTAGTTGCCTGAATTGCGAAATATTTATTTTTTAAAATCACATTACCACAAGCAGACAAAGATTTTTTTTATATGACATTTCCCTCACAGAAGTGAGGATAGCAGGTAGTAAGCCAGCATTGCAGCTCAGCCCTACATAGGATGCCATGCTATCAAGACTATATCACTCTCTGCGACTAAGAGAGGCCCTTATTAGTGCCATGTTGATCACTTCCCCAGTTTGGAAATTTGCTCACATTATTATGGTGGTTCTAGCCAGTATCATTAGAAAAAGCCTATGTTACACGATAAGAGGATTTGGTCTAATTGGCATTTGAAGCATCAGGGAGCCTGAATGTTTTTTCACAGGTTAGGCTGTGGTCTCCAGAGAGAGGCTTTCTACCTCACAAAAGAGGCTATCGCATAGGCATTGCAATGTGCAAATCAAATTCTCTGTGACTGCTGTTTTCATTAGTTACCTGTGACCTGGAACTAAATCTCTGCCATATTGTGCTACAGATTAGGTCACCTCTGGGACCCAAAATGGCTTACAGCGATAAATCGAATACGTACAAACCAAGTGATATCCCTACACTACCTTGGTGAAACATATGAAGATTTATTTTAATCTCTGCTACGTTTTATGCTGGAAAAATGTAATCTGACAGAATTGTTCCTTTGGACTAGCATAGCAAATCATCGATACAATTTGCTGTAGCATATTGTCCATTGTTACTATTGCTACTACCCCTTGAGGAATGCAGTCAAAGAGTTTGCTGGCTATATGTGGGCCCTACGCTGTCTTGTCTTCCCTAATCTGTTGGCATTTTGGCCCACAATCACCTCTCCGAGCTCCCAGGGTCTTGGATGCCTAGTCCCTTTCTGAAAACGGCACACATCCCAACCTGATCCTGGTTTTAGGCATCATCAGCCTCTTCACGCTACCACTTCACCCTTTCTGTTAACAGCATACTGTCCCTAGACCTTCTGGGCTTTTTTCCAACCCAAATTAGGTTTCATTGTAAATATACGATTTGCAGTGCCTATGCCACCTCTCCCTTTTTCCATTTTTAAAATGACAATATTCTATTTTGATAACTGATGGCAATATTGCAGAATTATAAAAGGGACTCCCTGGGAGGCCTAGGGGTGGGACTTAAAGTGACAGGGTACAAAATAGTGCTGGGGGGCACACTGAGGAAAGTAGAAGTTATGGGAGAATGCAGTCTAACATTTCTTATTTAGTATCACATATCAGGGATTCTCAAAACGTGGGACACCTGCATCCCATACGTTTCCTCACATTCAGACACTGAACCCATGTTCAGCATCATTCCCACTGGCCACACCCATCATATGCATTAGGGACCTTACATGTCTGCAGCAGTACAGGCATAAGAATCCTGCATGCAATTGGGAAAGCTGGGTGATTAAATGAACATATGAGCTCTATACAGTCATGATGTTGGTATGGATGTTGTCCATGTGATTAGGGGAAGTGAAAAAGCACGAGCAAGCCTTGCCCTCATGCAGACTTCCTCCTGAAGCCCCACCACTGGTACTCAGGGTAGGATCTTTCCCCATGGGGAGTGTTTCTCAGTGCAGACAAATGGTCTCCACAGGGAGAGCATGGGATGGGAGTGAGTCAGCATGGGGGCAGAGCATTGCTGGCACTCTCTCAGTCCACCCTATTACATGGACAGCATCCACACCATTGTAACATCTGCTCAGGGTTACTGAAAAAAGGAAATCTGGTCAGTGGATTCAATTTTCCTCACTCTCTGCACTTGCAGTCTGTGTCAGTGTGGGGGGATCTAACAGCGCAATCCTGCACAAACTACGGTAAGGCCCAGCAAGCGCTCTGCCAGCCTAGGGTGTTGCAAAAGTGCCGTAAAGCACTTCCATGGCACCCAGAGAGTAAGCGGCGCCAGCGCCAAGGCTGGTGACACTCACTCAGCTGGCCGCCGACTTGGCCACTGGACACAGGTAAGCCCTGCACCAGGCGGCAAAAGGGCGTAGGGAGGGAGGGCCAGGGTGGCAGGGGAGGGGGCGATTGGCCGGCCAGGCCAGGGAGGGGGGGCAGGGATATTGGCAGTAAGTATAAGACTGGGCTACATTAACCACCTCTAGGTGCAAGACAATGTCATTATGCACCAAGGACTACTGGGACGAATAAATAAATGGCTATCCCCCCCTTTAAAATATGAAATGTAGCAATTAGTTCAGTCTCAGATGCTAATCCATTTTCTTTCTTTCTTTTTAAGAATGGATCAGAAAGGCTGCCCACAATTCTTGTAATCTTGGTGGTATTTCACTGTTCTTAAGCTCTTCTTTGGATAGACGAGAGCTAAATTTGACTATGTAGCTCTAAGGAAGGCCAGCAGCCTGGCTACAAATTACAATACAACATTCAAATGACTGAACTTTTACATGCCTGTATCCCCAGCTTGGGGGGGGGGGCAGGGAGAAGTGTGTGTGCTACCTGTTCTGTAAGTATCCGAGCTCTAAACAGGACCCCATAATTCTTGTCGTTCTTTTTTTGCTAATGGTTGCATACCTTTGATTAAACCCTGCATGGTGCATTAAAGACTAAAACAGATGATAAATGCCACACAGTACTTTACATTAGATCAGAGTTGATTAGAATTTTTGATGATCCAGCAACTAGAGGAAGAAACTGCATGAGCAGCAAGTGAAAACATTCAGCTGTTACCTTTGTGTGAGGAAATGGCTTTTGTGCAATAGACGAGACAAAGAGGAACAAACTGAGCAGCTATATTTCCTCTTGGGCAGCTCGTGGCTTTCAATGGCAAATGGGTTTCTGTAATTTATACTTGGGCTATTTAATCACTCTGGTGGCATAATTCAGTCTTTTCAGAGCCAGTAGGCAGGGCTGCATTGGCACGAATGGTGCACTGTGTGTTTGCACGAGCCACACCCCTCACAAAGTCCGTGCTAAAAACAAATGCAGCTGTGCTGGCGCAGAGCACAAGGGGCTGTTGAAAAGATGCAACGATAAAAGAGAGTCCAATCCCAGGAAACCATGACAGGGAAGAGTCAGAGTCAGACTGTGAGGAGACAGAGGGTGACATCTATGCCGTGTGTGTGTGTGTGTGTGTGTGTGTGTGTGTGTGTGTGTGTGTGTGTGTGTGTGTGTGTGTGAGAGAGAGAGAGAGAGAGAGAGAGAGAGAGAGAGAGAGAGAGAGAGAGAGAGAGAGAGAGAGAATGGTTTTTACCATCAGCAAAATCAAGTGATAAAGTTTTCTTCCCAGAATGTGTCTCTGTAGACTGCAGGAGAGGAGGTGTTTGTTTTTTTTTTTTTGTGGGGGGGGGAGGCGGGGCATTTTTACTTCAAGTTTTAAAAAAATACATGTAGACAAATACCATATTGGGGAAAAGGTGCAGTCCAGCCTCATAATGCTAATTTGATATGCACAGGGTTTTTTTTTTTTGTAGTTGTTGTGTGTGATCATTCAGACATGCAACCCCTCAACACACACACACACACACACACACACCAACACCCCTGAAGTGGAAAAGCTTCACCACTTGATTCTGTTGATTGTATAAGCTGGTCCCAAGTATTTGTCTGCACACCAGTTAGCCTAATCTACACATTACCCGTAGAAATGTGCCTGCTTCCATGCCACTTCTAGTCACAGTTGGAACTGAGCCAATCACATGGAAAAGGAGTGCAACATGGCTATGTCCCCTACCAGCCTCCATGGCAGGACAAAGCTGCCATGGGAAATAACATGTCACTGGCCCCAACTATGTGGCATTACCAGTCTTGGCGCAGAACCATTGGCTGCCACACTACTGCCATTTATGTGTGAGCCACATTTTCAAAAGCCTTTGCATATATAATACACTACTGGACATCCAATCCCAAGCAAACATATCTGGAAATATGTTCACTGGATTTCCAATTGTCATCGACGAGAAAAGTTGGCATCATGACAGGCCAAGTTGCCTGCCTATCAACCCAGTATCAATCCAGTCTTTTGTCAGGATTTCAGCTGGTTTCAGCTGGTTTCAACTGGACACCATGTGGAATGTAACAGGCTTCCCTTGCTAGTTATCTTGGTATATTAATACACTTTCAACCCCTAACATTTCATTATCATTGTCATACATATTCACAATGGGTCTTTCAACAAAGTTCTGAATTAGTAATTATCATGACCTTTTCTGCCTCTGCACAAATTTGTGCAGAATCTTCCTGCTCCTGTTGATTTTCTAAGTGTAGAATTTTAGCTGAGGCTGTTTCCAATAGAGTCTCAAATGAAACACAGAAGGGTTTTCAGTAGTGCAGAAATATGGTATTATCACTGCTTTGGTTTGGTGTCTGAAGGCCTATCCTGCCTTGCAATGATACCAGCACAAGAACTTAGATATCTGTCACCACTTGGTTCTGTAATCAGAAAATGACTAACGTAGATGTGTTTCCCCATTTCTCTCATAATCTCTGTTCCCTTAGGTTCTTCTTCAGATGCCACCATTAAGGTGACTATATCCACCCTTTACACTTTAATAACTGCATGCATGACTGTGTTTTTGAAGTGTATTACATAGTAGCTAATGCAAACCATTTCTGCCCACGGGTGTATATACGCAACAGGAGTTAAATGTGTACACCTGTGCGCCGGGAAGAAATGGGTTTTTAAATATGTGCTTAACAGAGCAATCCTCCCAAAGTCCTAAAGTGGCAGAATGTGCGCTTCGTCACTCTAAGCCGTGGCAAACGTGCAATAAAGCACATTTGTGACAACTCAGGAGTAAGGGCCACCGGTGCAGAGACTGGCACCTCCAGACAGTGGCATTTCCACGGTAGGGACCGCACGGTAAGCAGGAGACTCCCTGCTCGTCACCTTCGCAACGCGGAATGGCTCCGCCGGCGAGGGGGCGGGGCCTCCTCGCTCCAGTTCATTACCATGGTACTAGGACGGGGCGCGACTTACAGTGCAGCCCCTACCATGGAAATGCCACTACCTCCAGACCCTGTGTCCGCCGATTCAGGTACATCCTGCACCGGTCGAGGTTGGGGCAGGTGGAGGGCAGGCAGGGGCAGCCAGGGGGTGGCCATTGGCTGGGTTGGGGTGGGAGGGGGCAGAGATATCTACGGAGTGTTCCGCCGATATCCTCTGCCTGTTCCCAGCCTGGTTTGGACTTACATAGCCTCCCCGGGTATATGCCAGCTTCATAGCTGGTGTACATTTGAGGAGGCCCATAGGACCCCGGCCGGCTTACACCTGGAGAAGGGGACAAATGTCCCCTTCTCCCGAGGTACTCCCGGGCTGCCCCAGGGCAGCCCGGGAACAGGCTAGGATACAGTGGCTGGCCCTTTAGGCCGGCCGTGTATCTTTAGGCAGGATTGCGCTGTTCGTGTTTCATGTAGAATTAAGATGAGACGTAGCCCCTAGAGGCCAATCCATAAAACCCATGGCATTTCAACAAAATTGCACTTGTGAAAAATATGAGTTCTGGTTCCCATAGACACCATATGTCAAGGATAACAAATATGGTGACATTTGTAAGGGTTTTAACATGAAGGAGTAAGGTTAAAGGCCTTCTACCTTCTGTCATAGTCCCAATCCACAGAGCTACTATTTACCAGTAACGAAGATCCAACTACTATTTAACAAAGAAAATGGGAGCATAAAAATGAAAACTTTTAAACATTGTGTGTAGTTTGGCCCTCAGAGAGTGAAGCAAGTGTTCAAATGAATGGTAATTAGTATAGTTCCGATTGAGAGTTCAATACACAAAAGTCACTTTTATTTCACTTTTTTTATTTTGCCTGTAGTTGCAAACAAAAAATTGTTGCAATATTGGAATTCAGTTTCCTAGATATAAATTTAGATATACTTGCAACCCAATCCTAACTAGGCTTACCATATTTTCCCAGTTCTAAACCAGGACACCCCCCAACAAATAATTAATTAAATAATTAAATAATCAAATAATTAAATAAAATAAAATTTTAAAACTTTTTTTAGGGTGCGAAGTGCCCTTTTGCCGCCCAAAGGGCTCTCCAAAATTTTATTTATTTATTTATTTTAGTTAGCTTAATTAATTAATTAATTGACTTGCCTGTCCCACCGCCACCATTCTGTCGCCTTCGCCGCCCATCATCGCCACCATTGCCCTCACCGCCTGTCGTCCTGCCATTGCCCTTGCCGCCCGTCCATTGCCATCATGCCCCCGCAGCCGCCCATCATGCTTCCGCAGCCTCTGCCGCCGCTTTTGAGGTTTGTAATTTTAAAACTTACCTTTTTTTCCTGTCAGCAGCCATCTTGGATCTCGCAAAATCTCACAAGATCCAAGATGGAGGCGCCCAAACCTCATGAGGGCATGAGGCAGTACTGTACTGAAAAAAGGTAAGATTTAAAATTTACAAGCCTCAAAAGTGGCGGCGGCGGCAAGGGCTTCACCGGGCCTGGAAAGCCCGGGATGGATCCGGAACCAGAACCCAGAGCCCGGGACCGTCCTGGATTTTCAGGGCCGGGTGGCAAGCCTAATCCAAACTAAACTCCCTGTGCAGCAATGGGACTCCCTGTGCAGCAATCTCCACTGTATCCCATGGGGGGGGGGGGTTTGCTGGAGATCTCCTTGGGGTAAGGGGACATTTGTCCCCTTGCCCTGGGGTAGACCCCAAAAGCCTTTATGGGTCAACTCGGACTTGTTACCAGCTCAATTGCTAGTGCGATTCTGCGTTGATCCATGAAGGCGGATCAGGCCCAGGAAGTGGGTTAGGATTCGGCCGGCTATGCTGCTGATGAACCTGCCACTTCCTGGACCCAATCCACCCATCCCCCGCTCCATCGCCTCCTCATTCTGCCCTCCCGCCGCCCCCATTCTGCCCTCCCCCCTTCCCGCCCCTCATGCCATCTTATCTGCCTCGGCAGGTCCTCTGGAATGTGCCAGCATGCGCAGGAAGTCTCCAGCCTTCCCGCCGGTACTCTGGAAGCCAGTGCTGCTTGAGTGTGCTTTACTGCAGCTTTGCGGTAGCCAGCGACTGCGGAACATGTATTCCGCTGGCAGGGTAAGGCTTGCAACCAATGTGAGATGGTATGAAAGTTCTAACTCAGGTGTTTGATCTCTGATGGCTCACTCACAAATGCTGTAGCAGTCAGTCATCAAGTGATAAATATGCATGTGTGAAGCAGCCATGAATTTCCTGATAAGCAACATCACCATATGCTTCCATTTAGTACCATATTAGTTTAAAAAGGTAAAGGTATCCCCTGACAATTAAGTCCAGTCGTGTCCAACTCTAGGGTGTGGTGCTCATCTCCATTTCAAAGCCGAAGAGCCAGCGTTGTCCGAAGACGCCTCCGTGGTCATGTGGCTGGCATGACTCTCCTTGCTGCAGCGCGTAGCATGCAGCTGGAACACGGAGCGCTGTTTACCTTCCCACCAGCGGTACCTATTTATCTACTCACATTGACATGCTTTGGAACTGCTAGGTTGGCAGGAGCTGGCCAAGCAACAAGCGCTCACCCCGTCGCGGGAATCGAACTGCCGACCTTTCGATCGACAGCTTATGGTTCAGTGGTTTAACCCGCTGCGCCACCCGCTGGCCTACCATATTAGTTTAGCCTTATGTAAATAGCATACTGGGTTATCTGGATATATTCCCCAGGTCATTGAAATAAATGAGACTGAACTGCAAATATTTCCCTTTTCTAGGACTCTATGGTTGAGTTCACACACTTGGTTTACAAACTAGGATGTCAAAAACCTTGATGGGAATTGTTTTAGAAACAAGAACTAAAGTAGTGAGTCAACAGCTGACTAGTCTATTAGTTTCTCACTGGCCATCTTAAGGTTCACTGTGGGATAAAAATCTCTCATTTGGGGCCCAATCCTATCCTTTTCCACGTCATAGCATGCAGCCACGCCAAAACAGGCTGTGCTGCATGCTATGGTGGGAGGGAGAGATTGGGAGGCTTGGGAGGGGAAAGGGAAAATATTTGCCCTTACCCCTCCATAAGCCTTTCAACCACCAATGGGTCTACTCGGACCTGCACCAGCTCTTTTGCTGGCGCAGGTCCAAAGAGACAAAGGGGATATGTTGGCTTGCTCCGGAGGGGATAGCACCCAGCACAAGCATCCAGTGCACTGTTCCGGGTACCACCCCCTCCTGCATCTGACATACCCTTCCTGTTCCACCCCGTTCCGCCTGCCCACTCCCTGCCCCGTTACACCCACCCTGCCAACTTACCAAAGTCGGCAGGCCTTCTCCTCCCCACCACCACAAGCAGGGGCTTCCATGGCATCTGCAGCAGCAGTGCAGAAGCGCACAGCTACGTACACTTCCAGATTGGTGTTTGTGATGCCATAAAATGCATTCTGCTGCTGGAACGCTACTTTCGATGGTGGCAACGCCACTTAGGATTGGGCTAAGTGCCTCCGCATCCTGAGTATGTGCCAGAATGGCTTGAAAACAGGCCAAGCTATTTCCCCAACCCGTGAGCCACAGGGGCTTTCATCCTGGTGCACTATGAAGGGGAGGAGAGGAGAGCCATCCCACCATCCCTCCTTCCCTCTTTCCACAACTGGAGTGCCACCAATACTGCCCCAGCTCGATAAGTATTGCTTATGGGAAAGGGGGCGAGAGTTTGGGGGACTGAGGGAGGGCTGTGTGGATGGGAAGGAGAGGAGATATGAAGGTTAACTGGATATTCTTCTCCAACTTAGATTTTAATCTGAGCCTGGAAAGAACGTTGAGTTTCCTAATGCTCAACACGTCTTTGAGGCAAGCCTTATGAGCCCCTAAAGCTTGTATTTGGGCCCAATAATAACAAGCTTATTCGGCACCCCAAATCAAATGTCATCATTTGAGAAACACTTTTGGTTTGCTCTGATCTGATGAGGCAGGACGTTTTCTGAGCCAATCAAAAGCATTGATTACATTTCAAGTTGTAAGAAATGCTTAGAGACGGGTAGTCATTGGAAAGAAAGTTCAATTGTCTAGTATGGGCTCATTTATACACAACGGAAAATGTCTGCCTAGCAGAAGATTCAGTGGATCTGTTGAATACAAGATAGGTAGCCAAGTCTGACAGACTGAAAGCTTAACCTTTGACGATAGCATGCTACATTATGCAAACAATAAAAATGTTTGTACTCTGATGGGCAGCCCAATCCTGCGCAACTAAATACAGGTGGAGCAAGCGCTCCACCGGTGTTAGGCATCACAAAAGTGCCATAAGGCACTTTTGCAATGACTCGGGTGTAAGCAGCACTGGCGCAGAGGCCGACACTGCTCACTCTACAGCAGAACTCACCCGACTCCGGCTGCTGCAGGTAAGTCCTGTGCTGCTCAGTGCAAGGTGGGATGGAGCGGCGAGGGAGGGGGGCCATTGGCCGGCCTAGGCTGGGAGGGGGTGGGGATATTGGCGGCGATATCCTAAGCCCCGTCCCAGCCTGCGCCGGCATTACACCACCTCCTCGAATGTACTGTACACTGGGGCGGTGGTGCGGTGGGCCCCAGGGCGCAGGGCGCTGGGCCCCTGGGGGGGAGCGCAGGCCTCTGTAAAAGTTCCATTTTTTCGGGTTTTTTCCCGTTTTTTAATCAATTTCTGGGTTTTTTTCTTAATAACACCCCCCGCTGCAGCTGCCGCCCCCCCCCCCAGGTCGTGTGTTTGCTTTTGGCCCAATTATCTGGCTTCGGAGGGGCGCAGGCTCCATTTTCCCTGGGCGCCACCATCTTGGACTGAACAAGATGCATGCTGGGGATTGTAGTTTTTTTCCCCCTTGCCTTGCAGCCTTGCCTTGCAGCGCAGGAGTCCTGACTCACCCCCCCTAGAGGGCATTAAGGGGAAATACACCACATGTTTGATGTTTGGAACACTTTCAAGTTTATTCTGCAGAACAAAATTCACAAAATTGATGTTTGGAACACTTTCAAGTTTATTCTGCAGAGCAAAATTCACAAAATTCACATCATTATGAATGCCTCATCATGTGTGCTGCTGGAAATGGAGACAGGAGGTACAAAGTGGACAAGGAGGCTTCCAAACTGAAATCAAAAATCCCAAAAATTTGCGGCGCGGCTGCACCGTGGGGCGTCAAGGGTTACGGCCACGCGTTTTTATGGGGGGGCATCAAGGGTTTGGGCCCCGGATCAAAAATGGTCTGGCTCCTCCTCTGACTGTACACCAGGTCTGGACCTGGCATGCATCAGAGGAAGCCCATAGGCTACTTACACCTGGAGAAGGGGACGAATGTCTCCTTCTCTCGAGGTGCGGCCTAGCAGCCCCGGGGCATCCTGCAATGGGCTTAGGATGCAGAGGCCAGCCCTTTAGGCAGGCTGCGTATGCTTACACAGGATTGCACTGTAAGAGAATTAAAAGCATTAAAACAGAGAACACTTTTTGTTCCTCTAACAAACCAATTGCCATTTAGTGGCATCATCTTTCAACTTGCACCCTCTTGTTAAACAATTGCCTGACATGAGAGGCCAAAATCTGTCAAAACTGAGTCATTATAGCAGTTTTACAGGTTCAGGTTAACAAGTAGCAACTCTAGAGATCCGACAGACAACAATGCCTAACTCATCGTGGGCCCATGGGTTTAAGAAGAACCATTGACCTTGCTGCATGATCTTTCTCTATGGCATGGAGAATTAACAATCCATTCTGAATGTGGTGACTTTGCGCCATTTGTTTCATAGGCAGGTATTTATTGAAACACAACTGTCTATGTTTCCATGTAGCTAACATGCATTGTGTAGTGGTACACTCTTCCTCCTGTTATGATAATGGCTTCTATCAGGACACTGTTGTCAAGTCAAACTTGCAATAGTCTATAAGTAACACCATTACACTGCAGTGTAATTATCTTTCAGAGCTACCTCTTTAAAACCCTGCAAATGAGCATCTTTTTTGAGATAGGCCTGTCATAAAACGTAGATTAGTTACTTAACGCTATTACATCCTGTAGAAAGTGCCAAGTGTCATCTTTGTTGCTTTAGCAACTCCTCTTCCCATTTCTATTTTCCTTCACCATTTCTTATAAATCCCTAGCCAGTGTAGCTTGTAAAAACTATTACTAGTAGGCAGAAATCTCACTTCATGATAATACAGGCCCCCCGTATCCACGGATTCCTCATCCGCGGTTTCAGTTATCCACAGTTGAGGAATCCCCCCCGCACACTCCACAGCCCCCCCCCCCCGGCACTTACTTTTAGGAGAAACCTCCATTTTTTTCTTCAAAAGTTCCGAGTGTGCAGCCTCTTTGCAGGGACTTTTGAAGAAAAAAACGGAGGTTTCTCCTCTAAAAGTAAGTGCTGGGGGGGGGGGGGCTGTGGAGGGTCACTTACTTTTAGGAGAAACCTCCGTTTTTTCTTCAAAAGTCTTGAGTGTGTAGCTTCTTTGCCAGCCTGACCAACAAGACTTAGGTGCCAGCTAGAGTCTCAGCAAGGTTCTGTGGGCCGGTAGCACCTGTGCATGGCTTCTGTGCTGGCATGCCAGGCCTGCAGAATGATGGAGTGACTTTCATGCCGTCATTCCAGGACTTACTGTGGCAGATCATGAGATCCACCACCGTAAGACCCTGGTAGGATTGGGCCATTTTACAAATCTAGGAAGCAGTAATTCAGATGAGTAGAAGGAACACAACACTTCACAGAAGTAAAGCAAGACAGATATCCCAAAGGGAGTAAACAAACTAATCCTGTAGGTTATGCACGTGATTACTTTTTGATCACCAAACTATATCAGTTCTAAATGTGCGACCACTGTAAAACTCTATCCTCTTAACAATTGAAAAGACATGCATTTAAAGGCATGCTATCGAGATTACATGGGTGTGTTACGGGTTTCATGATCTTGGGAGCATTCTACTTTGATCTCGTAACAAGGTGATTGTTACAGAAACTCTACAGAGCAGATGAGGCAGCAAAGGAGAGTCTTTTAATTGATACATAAGTAAAAATTTATGAGATTTCTCTAAAATTGCTCTGGGTTGGATTTCTTTTCCTCAAGTGTTTCATTTCAACTATAAATAGAAAATGAAATCACATGACAGGCTGTAGTTGACATAGTGTGCAATTTATCATCTGTGTGCACATTTTAGAGTTCTTCTCTCAAAGCTGCCATGTGGCATGCGGACTCTATGACGATTTTAATGCATTTCATAACAAATGCATCTCAAAAAGTAGATACTATGCAAACAGTCTACAAGAGTACTCCAAGTTTCTATTTCCTGATCTAAAGTTCCTTGTGTGATAAATATATCTGCCTCTGCAAAAGGAAAAGGGGGTTGGGATAAACAGACCAGAGGAGTTAGTTCTCTGGTTCTCTGCCTTATAATGAACTGTGTTTTGAAATGCATTGCTAAATATATTTGACATTTGTTGTGTTTGCCTTACTAACTTCACAGTGAAATGATCATAGACAAATATGGAGAGAAGTGGAGTTATTTCTCCTTGATATTTTCGTGAATATCAGTGATAGAAGGAAAGCTAACGCAAAAATGGCATAAGAAGAGGATAAAAATGGCATTTCGGAGTTGCAGATCAGTAATCCATCCAGTCCAGCCCTCGGGTTCCTAAAAGTGGCCAGCCACATCATCCTGAAGAGCTCACAAGTGGGTCAGAAAGAAAATCACCACCCCAAATTATGTCATCAACAGCTGACAATCACTGGAAAACTAATCAAGAGATTCCCTTTTCAGCTGACATAATTAACGTCCTCAATGAATTAACTTAATATTTTTTTAAAAATCACCTAAACTAACAAACTAACATCACGTGGCAATGAATTCCATCAGTTAATTGTGCATTGTGTAAAGAAGTCCGTCCTTCCATTTGTACTGAACCTATGGCAAATCGGTTTAGTTGAATGGCTCTAAGCTGTAGTATTTTGACAATGAGAATAGTTTCTCTCTATTGATTCAATCCCATCATTCATATTTTTCTAAACTTCTATCACATGAGCCTTTAGCAAACTGAGTTAAAAAGCTACAGTCTCTTCAGTCAAGCCTTTTGTTGCAGGGGAGGTGCCTTTAACCTCATAACATAATAGCCCATTTTGAGACTTTCTTGAGATTGTGTGGCCCGAACTGCACACAGCTCTGTTACTTACCTCCCTATAGGACGCCTGGCCTCCAGTGGGTCTCCTCGGAGCTACACCTGCTAACTGGGCAAGAGGCACTTTTTCAATTGGTCCTCCTCTTATATTTAGCAAGGGGAGAGAAACTGAGTAACTAAACTTCCCCCCTTTCACCCCAGCACAGTGTTTTTCTGGTGGCTGTTTGCTGGTGGTGATCTGCATCTTTTTTAGATTGTGAGCCCTTTTGGGACAGGGAGCCATTTAATCATTTGATTTTGTCTGTAAACCACTTTGTGAACTTTTTGTTGAAAACTGGTTTATAAATACTGTTAATAACAACAACAACAACAATAATAATTCAGCTAAACGTGGGTATTACTACACCATAGATTCATATATAGCAGCATTCTAATTTGTTGTATTGTTTTCAGTCCCAATTCGTTTTAACTCTGAGGCTGTGTACAGACTTCAATCAGGAGTCAGTGCAGATATTTTGGCTGCTGGGTGAGCTCTGCTTCCCCCTCACATCCCCTGCCGCCTTTGCACCTCAAAGGTCACAGTACATCCTCTGAACTGAACGCTGGTTGCCTCTTTGTTTCACCTCTCCTCACATGCTTCAGGTTGGTTTGGATGTTTCTCTTTCAAGCACCTTGCATGCTTATCTACGCAAACGTTTGTTTGCTTGCTTATTAAAGCTTTTTTTAAAAAAAAAATACAGCTTTTAGATATCTTCACTGCTCCAAGGAGGGGGAGGAGATGGCTTTGTGACTCCGTTTGCACAGGGCAATCAAGGTCAGCTTCAGGGGAGTTGGGGTAAAGAGCCCTCTGTGGGGCTTCTCCTACCTGGGTGGACCCTGAAGAGAGTTGTTCTGCCGCCACCAGCCAAAGTGTGCAGAGGTGGTCTCCGGGACCCTCCTGAGGTGGCCCCTCCTGAGGATTCTGGGCCTTTGGCAGCTGTCCAACAATGCCAACTCCTGACACCAGCCCTACTGAAGGAGAAAAAGAGAGGAATGCTGATGTAGGCAACATCATCAGACACTTGTTCTAGACTATTCTTCCTGCCACCCTTCACAGGGCCATCTGCCCTGTGAGGGACAGAACGTGGCCCAGATTTCACTGAGCCCTCAGAAAACTGCCCTCCATCAGCTCTGTTCTAGCTGGGTGGCCCCAAGAGAGTCACTCTTCAACCACCACACAAAGGCTATGGGCATAGAGCTCATCTCGGGGATCAGCAGTGGATCTTTCCGAAGGCCCTGGGTGCTCAGAAGCTGTCCCGCGATGCTGACCCTTGATTCCAGCCCTGGGCCAATTAATTGGTACTGTGCACAGCTATTTTGGTTGTAGAGTGGGGGTATCATTTCCCCTGCACTGAATATGGGAGAGACCAAAATGCACATCACATCAGGCTCGCCACTCACATGATGAATGTCTGCATATATTCTTATGCCCTCTTAGGTTAGTTTTTGTGCATTTCTCTCTGCCACAGAATGCTGAACTAAACTGAGGTTTTCTGCTACAATCCAAAACTGCTCCAAGCTCTTTTGCCCCTTCAAAGAGGATGCTCTCAGAAGATCTGCTGCTTTGAGTTGCTTACATGTTCTTTATTCTTGTTCCTAATACTTTTAAGCACCTTTAAAATAAAATAGGAAATGTGGGAACCTCTGAAAATCTCTTGTGAGTGGCCCGAGGAGCAGCATGGCGAGGGAAAGGTTTTACTTCCTTTTACTTTCCTTCTCCCATGACTCCTGGCCCCATGGGGAGGGCTCTATGCACTGTAGGTGCTGTGACAAGTCTCCAAGAGGAGCCACTGCCTCAGCGGACTCTGTACTCCAGCTGCAAAACACCTAGCTGAAGCAAAGAGGGGGGCAGCATCTGTCCACAGGTCCATGAACTAAGCCTAGGAGGACACTCTCCACAGCTCCTCTGTGACCTAGGACACTCTCCACGGCCCAGCCGCCCCAATGGGTCTCCTTGGCTGTGCACCAGCAAAATGGCCGGTGCAAATCCAGGAAGCCCTGTCTTGAGTGGAGGAGCTACAGTAGTGGCTCTGCAATGGTTTCAAGGACACTGTAGACGAAGACCTGGGCTTAGTCTACAGCACTTAATGCAGCAAGCTTCATTGATCCCCTAAGCTTGAGGTGCTCAATCACCTGTGGTGGCATCAGCTGAAGAGGGGTGAACATGTTCCTTCTCCCTGTCATTCCTTCTAGGCCGAAGAGTGGAAGCCCTAAAATGGGAAACGGGACTTGGAAGGAGCCTGCCTCTGAGGTCAACATTCTTCCCTGACCCTTGTGACTGAGGCTGAAGGGAAGCAAGCACTAGGCTGCATGTCTAAGTACCAGTGCTTGGCGGAGAGCACTGTACACCAGACCTGTACACTGTTTGCTGGCAGCATAAGGGCAGCATGTCTACACAGCCTTTGGCCCCTTCTGCTTTGAAGTTTGAGGGTGGAGCTTTTGTAAAACAAAAATGTTCCTGCATGCCTCACACTGGGCACCCCAACAGGAGGAGGGAGAGAATTGTGGCAGATCCCTAACTGTAGAGAACCACTCCAGACTTCCATCTCTTCCTGCCTGGGTGCCCAGTGTGTCTGGGCACCCAGTGTGACACCAGACATTTAGTATAGCAATGGAAGGGTTGATGGTCTGGAGAAACGTGGAATGTTGCTCCAGATGTTCTTCTTGCAATGTGGAATTGAGCAATTCTTGTTTGGAACTAATGCAGAGGAATCTTGAGAATCAAAAAAGATATGTCCAGCCCAGTCAATTCAGCTTTTATAGGCCAATATCTAGGCGCAATTGAAGATTCTAAATTTCAAAATGAATGCATCTTGGATCACTGTTCAAAAGTGCTGCTGGCAATTTGTGTCCGTGAGGTGGGAGAAGAGAGGAGCGGAGGATGAGGGTGGGGGTACCGTGGTGGAGGAAAACATTGGTCTGGGATTGGGATTTGGAACAAGTTGCCCTAAATGCTACTTTAAATATTAATTTGTGAGCAAATAACACATTAAATCCTAATGGAGTATCTGCATAAAAGGCAAAAAGCACAAGTCAGACCTACCCTGTGCAGACCCGATTTACCAAAGCAGCCTCCTTGGAAACGTTCCTAAGACTTTTGACAAATGAAGCCAATGTAGGTTGTAGAGTTGAACAGAGAATGCCTATTGTTTCCATCTGCCTTTGGCTTTTACAACTCCTTAGAGGCTTAACACTGAGACAGACATTTAGTGGAAAGCACGTTTATTGAGTGGGAAATACATAGGGAGAAAAAACAAAATTAAAAAACAACAACCCTGAATTCTAAAGAAGTGAAAATGTTTTAAAAGAAAATATGCATGCATTTTTTATAAAGTGGGCCCTGAGCACTTATTTATATTTCATCTCAATATGACACAGTTTCGTTCATCTAATTCCATTTAGAAACATTCCCATTTTGGCTGCAAATGTCTAGGCACCAGGCTGTATTCTCTAAAGTGCCCCAAGCTGCTGGTATACTGAATTTAGCTAAATGACTTATTCCCAAGTTTAAGGACAACTCAGAGGGGGAATATGTTGTTGAAAGATCTTTTTAGTTGTATCAAAGTACCCAGTATTGGTACATAGTTGAGAATGTTTCAGGACAGTACAAAATGCCATCTTTTATTTGTCTCTCCTGCAGCTATGTCATATCAGCCTACTCATGAAGTGATTCCTGCTGTTCTCTATGGTGCTTTTCCCTCAGTTTAAGCTACTAGTCCTCACCAGCTCTCTATTGTTCTGCTCTTGATCTTAGCTTGTTTACACACAATTTGGAAATGCATTTCACCCCCCCCCCCACACACACACACACTAATTGTGGCTCCTACACCATTTGGAGGTAATCACACATCCAGAGATTTGGGGTAAAGTGTCATCAGTATGTTGATGACACCCACTCTCTTTCCTTTCCATCAAATTCTGAGGAGACAGTGGAGATTCTAAACCACAGCCCAATCCTGTCTAGCAGCATGCAAAAGTACGCTACACCGGATCCTATCCAGGATTGGGCCAGTGCTGGTGCAGGCGGAGGCCTTCTCATGGTAATGTTCATCCCTTTACCTCGAGTAACGGCCCAACCACCCCAATGGGTCTCCTCTGCTGTGCACCAGCAAAATGGCCGGCGCAAATCCGGGAAGCCCGTGTAACTCCAGCCAGACCCAGGAAGGGGGATAGGATTTGGAGGAGTGCACCGCTGAGGATCCCTTCCCCTTCCCAGACCCAACAACCCAATCTCGTCTCCCGTTCCTCCCCGTTCCGCCCTCCCCACACCGCCACGCCGCCTGGCGCAGGTCTTACCTGTGTCTGCCACACTGACGTTACTATCGTGAGGTGGGGGAGGCGGGCCACCCCTGGGTGACGCGCGCAGAAGGGTGACGCGCGCGTGCGCACTCGCACGCATCACGTCCCCTGTACACATCGCCCGGAGGCTCCGAGCCCTGGAGAAGACCTCGGACCGTCCTCCCCAGCCGACGCACCAGGGCCTTCTGAGGAAGGCCCACTGCGCGAACGTTATTTATAACGTTTTTTCGCGCATGCGCAGACCGTTCCTAAGGGAAAAGGGCTGCCCTTTTCCCTCAGGAACGTTTCCCTCAGGAACGGTCTGCGCGTGTGCGAAAAAACGTTATAAATAACGTTCGTGCAGTGGGCCTTCCTCAGAAGGCCTAGAACAGCCAGCCGGGGAAGACGTCCCCGAGCCGGCTGCAACTATTGCAGCGGCCCGTCGGGCGCCCAGAGCGGCGTCGATGGGTTCCCCCCCCGCCGTGCCCCTGGAGCAGCAGCCCGGCGGGTCGCCCACCCAGATCGCGAAAGATCCATAAAAGGGTGTGTGTCGGGGGGGTCACTAGGGTGACGCGCATGCCCCGCCCTGGGGCAGCGTGCGCCCTAGTGACGCTACTGGTCTGCCAGCAGTAGCCTCTGTCCCACAGAGAGTGAGTGGCGCCAGCGCCATTTAGTCTCCGGGTGTCAAAAACATGCCTTATGGCACGTTTGCAACACCCAGCGCTGGCAGAACAGTAGTTCCGCCAGTCCCAGACTGCACAGGATTGCGTTGCCAGTGTCTGGGGTCAGTATCACTGTATCTAGTCAGCATACTGACTAGATAAGCTGAGCAAACTGAAGATTAATTCAGGCCAGAGTGAGGGACAGCTGATTCATTCTTTTCAATGTCTGAAGGAGCCCATGCATATACACTTGTACACATGTAGGTTTGCGTCAGCCGTTGAAACAAAACTGTGTCGATCAAGGTGGAGTGTATTGCTGTGATGCCTCCCCTCTACACACATTCATTATACCCACTTTGTCTGAAAGGGCTATAGTGAATCCCAGTTTGGGACTCCCAGACCTCTCCCTTCTATCCTTGCTTTACCTAATACATGATTGAATCCTTCTCATCAGGTATCATGGAACTTATGTTATATGTACATCTCGGTTGGCAGGGATGTAGTCAAGAGGAAGGACGCAGAGATGTGGGACTTCTTCTATAGCAGGAGCAGCAATGCCATCCAGCAGGAGCACTCAGGGGCTTTCAGACTTTTGAAACTTTTTTCCAAGGACATGAGCAGAGAAGCATCAGGCTCAGCAGGAGACAAACGAAAATTGCCTAGGAGCATATGTTCATGTCTACACCTTTGTCTTTCTCAAAGGCTCCCTGAGAGATTGTATGAATGAAGCTCATATTACATTATGAGTCAAATCCCGGATCCACGGGGGGGAAAAAAAAAGGGTCTACTGCATTTGTTTTAAGCTACTGAAACCTACTCCAAGAGTTTGGGATGAAATGAGCTAGATTTTTAAATGAAGTATAATTAGTTTCAAAGTAGGAGTAAGCGGCAGGAGAAGAAAACACTCTAATGAAGAAATTGAAAGTGTATGTTATTTTATAGGTGTTAGTGGGGTGTGGCTAAGGAGTTGTCCTGCTGAAGAACTCTGCACTTCAACATTTACCACGACACCACCGCTGGCTGACAACTTACTTTTCTTGATGGATACCCTTGGCAAGAGAAAGAAGGTGCCTCCGTCAATCACTTACTCACATTGCATATGTGAATGCCTTAAACATACTTACAAGGAATATGCCCCATTGCAGTGGGACTTAACAGTGGGACTTAACTTCCAAGCAGACATGCATATAGGATTGCACTGCAAATTAGTTAATTTATTTGATTAATCAGATAGACAGTTCAAGGGGGGAGAGAATCTAGAAGTGGTTGATATAGTCCTACTCCCTTTTCTCCTATGATTACTTCCCTGAGAGCAGATCCAACCATGTGAGGCCTCTTTAAAGTGGCTAACTGCCAAATATAGGTGCTGGGGCTCCAGCGTACCCTAGAAGTCATGCCTTCTAAACTGGAAACTCTTCAGTCTAGTCTCAGATGTATGGTGACTATCCAGGGTTACCCATGGAGAAGGAAAGGCACATTATCCACAAACGGAGGCACTGGCTCCACAATGGCTCCTCGTTTTTCCATGTGGGCAGGCAGGACACAGTTCAGGCTGAAGCCTCCATAGATATGACCTGTGATTATTTGATGTGCATTATATTCACATCTAGCTTCATTCCAAGCTGCCATGTCAATTTGCCTCAAATGTTACAGTAAAACTGGTCTTTGGAGATGCTGGAATTTTGGGGAAGAATGATTACATGGAAGAGAACAGCTTACCCAGGGAATGGCAACTGAGTTGCTGACTGATGTGGAAAATTTTCTGAAGAAGCTGCTCATTAGAATTATTGGCAGCCTGTCATCAAGCATTGTACATCCTTTTTTCTCAGAATAAGACAGGGGTTTATCATGCCATGCATCATTCAAAGATGACTGAAACTCTTCCAAAAGTCACATTACATTGTCACAAACCTGCAGTGACACAAAAGACTTCATTCTCGTGCTTGCATGCAGACAACTGCTGGCCTGGAAGATCTGGAGGGACTGAAAAAGAGGAATTACAAGTGGGCTGTTACTAATGTATTTACATGGACTAAGGCTGTGTTTCTGTTTCACTTCTCAAAAGAAAACACAATGAACACAATGGGACACATATTCAAGTAAACATGCAGAACATCAGGCTATATGCATAATTTTAAAATTATGATGATGATGATTATATATGTACATATATATCCCAACTTTCCATACACAATATTCAAGGTGATTGACAACATCAAATTAATACAATAAAATCATTTTTAAAGCAATCAAACCCAGACCTAAAAAACACAAATTCACATTGCAGAGGACTAAAAACCAATTATGCTAAATCGAAAGGTTTCCGAATGAGAAACCTTTGTGTAACACAAATGTGTATCATGTGAACAAAGGCAAGTGTCTGTGGTACATGTCTGGACTGGCCCTAAGTGTGTTACACTGTGTAACACAAACCCATCACCAAAGGGGACAAATTAATCTTCCTTGGTAGGGAGTACCAAACCCTGGGCCAGACCAATGAAAAAGCCCACTTCCGTGTCCCAACCAGCTGAGCCTCAGAATCTGTTGGACATGGGCAAGGTCTATGTTGGTTAGTTTAGTAGTTGATATCTAGAAAAGAGATTCCAGGGCTCACCCTCTGAGTCTGACCTCCCCAATGTGTATGGGAAGTTATAGTTAATTGGAGGTAGGGGAAAATGCAAACAGCACACACTTAGGGCCAGTCCAGACATGTACCACAGACACTTGCCTTTGTTCACATGTTACACAGGAATTACTGAAATCCCACGGACCACTATATGTGAGTATTTCTGACTGATTCATTTGTGCAATCATGGTGCGTAGTCCCAATGCAAGGTGGGGTAAAAATATTGTAAATAAATAAAATAAATAAAATATTGAGGTGCTGTAAATTTTATACATTTGTACAGTGCAGGTACCAAATACCAGACTTTTAACTCATAGATTAGCTTAAAACTTCTCCCCACTTTTTTAAAATAAAAATCCCTATGTGACTATATGCTTTCTCAACATTCCTTGGCAAATTCTACATCTTTCTATCAGCCCCGTGGGTTGGTACAGATCAGATAGTCCTAACAGTGAATGCAATCGCTGAAAATATTCAGCTATAATATTCAGACTTAGCATTCACATTCAGTTTGCTACTTCTTGGCATGTAAAAATGATTTTTAAAAAACTGATGTTTTTAGGAGGGCTTAACTCTTGCTTTTAATTTTTTTCCCCCAGGATTCTAAAATTGCAAAATGTTGCACTGTTTTTTATTGATCATTTTCCTTATGATGCTCTTTTCCTTTTGGCACTACTGAATCTGAAATGATAATGGCACAGCACTATTAACATAACAGCAGAACGCCAAGTGTGCACATTTGAAATGGATTGCAACCCTAATCCAAAATTCAGTGTCCTAATGACTATGTGTGCTAACACAGTTCCACCTAGTAAGAGTACAGGAACCAAGACACATTTATCTTTGATGTGTGTTCACATGATGCATTTTTTTTTCAGCGTGCCAAGTCACTGTTCTGATATATATTGCACTAGGTAGAAAAAGGAAGCATCACTGCCAAGGACAACTACAGTCCCTTAAGTATATCTGTTGCTTCGTCCTTCCCAAACCTCAAGTGGGGAACTTTAGAACACTAATTACAATGTGGTGTTTACAGAGGAAAATTGAGAATGAAAGCACAGTAGGTGAAAGCAGATTTTACACCCGGGAATGCATGTCCTCCTCTATAAACAAGAACAAACCTTAAATCCTAAAATTCAGCTCTTGGCCATTGAGGTATTTATTAACTTCAGGCATGATCCAGCCACATGTAACCATTTATAAGCCTCAACACTGATTTTGCTGGGAATGAGTTCAGTACATGCTTAACTTCCCTATTGTATGTAGCTTGTGGCTAGATCAAGCCTTTCCTTTTCTTTGCATAGACTCAACACATCAAAAAAGAGAATAAGCCGATAAAATAATGAAATGCCGCCACCACCACTGCAAAACTTGCAGTCATGGAATACAAGAACTTCAGGCAGTTTCACTCACCCTTTCACTGTTCCCTGCCCAGCCCCAGCAAATTTTGAGATGAAAGTTCTCAGCTGAGAACTTCGGGCTCAGCCTTAATGTCTACCTATTCCCTTAGAGTAGGGATTCTCAACCCCTGGAGGTCGAGTACCACCTCTGGCGCCACTCTCCTGCTCCGTATCACAGAAAGCGACCGGCGATGACACCATTGCCAGTTACTTCCGGGCAGCAGCGTCACTAGGGCGCGCGCCGTGCCGCCCTAATGACCCCCGTGCCGCCCGACAGCCGGCTGGCGAGGATGTCTCCGGAGCCGACAGCAGCGGAGCCTCCGCTGCTGCCGGCTCCGGAGACATCCTCGCCGGCCGGCTGTCTTGGGCAGGAGGAGGCCTCGGAGCGTCTGCCCTCGGCGGAACTCCAAGGCCTTCTGAAGGAACCCCAATGCGCGACGTCATATTTACAAGGTTTAGCGCATGCGCAGTACGTTTCTGAGGGCAAATTTGCCCTCAAACGTTCTGCGCATGCGCTAAACCTTGTAAATATGACGTCGCGCATCAGGGTTCCTTCAGAAGGCCTTGGAGCTCCGCCGAGGGCGGACGCTCCGAGGCCTCCTCCGAGGCGTCACTGGAGTGCGGCAGGAAGGGCGGACCGCCTGCGCCCGACGCGCGGGTGCACGCACGGGACCGCGCGTCACCCATTGCGCACGTCGCCCCCAGGCGGTCCACCCTTCCCGCCACGCTCCAGCGACGCCTCTGCTTCCGGGTTTTCAGGTTTTTAGAGGCCAGAAAACACAGGTAGGAGGCTCTGCACAGGTGGGAGGGCCCTTCTCAGCATTCCCAAGAGGCGCAGCCAAAGGCTGGAGCCTCTCGAGAGCGAAAATGCACCGCCGAAGGTACCACGTCAGAGTGGGGTTCCGGTGGTCTGGAGGTCTGAGTACCATCAGCAGTCGACCGAAGTCCAACTGGTGGTACTAGTACCACTGGTTGAGAACCCCTGCATTAGAGCCCTGCTGAACAACTAGTCTGACTAGAGGGGTCACTTTAAGAAAGAGGGCAATGGGTAATACCCTCATCCAAACCATATTGCTGGCGAGTCTCATGGCCACTTGACTTCTTACATTGCTGGTGAGTCTTATGGCCTACACTTGACTTCCTGGATTGGCAACAGGGAGGCCAGATAGTACCCCTCAGGAGGCTGGATTTGACATATGGACCATCATATGTTTTAAGAGCAATATTCTCTGCTTATTACATATAGGGCAAGCTCAGATGATACTAAAATTGCTGATACTAAAATATGGGCCCAATTAGTCCCTTGTGATTAAAGATGAGCATTCTCAGCACACACATCTTGGTCCCTTCCCTCATGTCCTGGTGAGTCCAAGCCAGGTTCATCAGTTTTGTGTGTGCATGTTGCAACCTCCTTGCAACGTGATTAAGAAAACCGGCGTGGACCCACTGGGAAGTGAGGGGAGGGACCAAGACATGCACTCACTGTGAGCCCACACATTTTTAAAGATGTGGGGTCCATCAGATGATTTAAGCATTGTCCAAACTGGCCCACAGATGGGCTTGAACATAGTGGGTCTTCTTCCTGTCTGGTGATACCTTCCTCCAAAAGAGAAGATCACAACTGAGCACATATTGCAGAGAAGCTCCTCCGGAGAGACTTTGTGCTGAGCTCCTTTTGGGCTGATTTCGTCCCTCACAAACTTTGCCGCTTGTCAAAAAGCGTTACTCGGTTCAGGAAGCTCAGTTACTGGTTTGGGGCTTTCCATTCAAACTGAAGAGTACAATCAAGAGCAGGTTATGAAGTTAAAAGCTAGGTGTTCTCTAGGAGAGGATGTAAAATTCTAAAGCACCTGAAATGCGGACACTTGCTACAACACCCACACTATCTGATACTAAACATCAGATTCCTGGCTTTTCCGCATTAATCTGCAAAGCAAAAAGATGGAGAGACATGAGGGACAGAAATTATTACTACTAATAAGAGTTTAGGTTTGCAGAACTGTCAATTGGGCTGCAAGCATATACACACTTACCCAGAAGTAAGTCCCATTAAATTCAATGGGCCTCACTTCTGAGCAGTCATGCATAGGATTGCACTATTGGAGTATAGTCATGCATAGGATTGGAGTATTAAAACTGGGTACCTGGACAGTAGAGCAACTAGTTCAAAGACTGATTACACCCTAATACCAGTATTATATTTTGGTTATATTACAAATTATATTAATTTATAACCCAATTATATTGTAATACCAGGGAATTACAATATACAGTAAATACTGTCCATGCTCTTGGTAAGATTCACATTTAGTCTTTTTCTAGTACTAGAAGCACCGTGCTTGAGTTAAATTGCTTTAAAATGAACACCTGCTGAAAAGCGATCATCCCAGCATGCACTGAAGTCAGACAGACATGGGAGCTCGGGGGCAACGTAGGAGTGGATGGATGGTGGGTTCCTCCAGTACTTTAGGCCCACTTGCAGAAGGACTTTGCCCTCTCATTTGGCCAGCTATTGTGAAGGATCTCTTAGTGATGATACATAAATGTGAATCAATCCCTTCCAACGACAGATATTTTCCCAAGAGCTTGGTCTCAATGTGCCCGAACTAAAGAACTTCTATTTCCCACACTTGAGGGCGCTGTTTCCAGTTGAAAGATTTTTCCCCAGTTCCTATTTCAAAATATAAGGGAGGAAATCTCTAGACCAAAATATGACTGTGTGGAATAGACAGCAGTCAAAGAATAAATGGCTGTTGGAGTGTCTTAACTATGTCATCCATCTCACACACAGCGGCACCAGCAATCTCTCCAAAAGCAGATGAGAAGCAAGATAAGGAGATGTTCTTCACCAAAGCTGCCACATGCTCATTCCTGACAATAAATGTAACGGGACTCTAGGAAACCTGCAGCAAGTCCAGTAAATGCCAGAAGAACATACGCATACACAATGTCAGTACCAGGATGTTGGGACTGCTGGGGCAAAACCCTGCACATGGGTCTCCCCTGGTACCCCCACCTGCCCCCGGCGGATGGCATTTTGGGCACTACCACTGCCACTAGTACTGAGGGTTCAGGGATCAGCTTGGCCAGGTGAGTGTGCTCACTCTCCTACCTGGCCAACCCCTGACTCCACTGCCCCACATGCAAACAGAGAAGTCAAAGTTCACCGTATCACTCAGCCTGAGGAGTGTCAGTTTTAAGCTGGGACTCTGTGTTCCTAACAGATCAATCTGAATGCTGCATTTTCTGAGAGGAAGGAACCACTGTGCATATTTTTCCTCCTTGCAGAGAGTGAAGGAAAAGGATGAGAACAGTGAGAGGCTGGGGACCTGGGAAAGGGGGACAATCACTAGTCACCAAGACCAAAACCTCAGGGGTCCAAGTTGTACTTCAGGATAACCCTGATGTGATTTGCAACATAGGACCCACATTAAACTTTTTACCATATAGGTTCATTCTCTCTCTCTCTCTCTCTCTCTCTCTCTCTCTCTCTCTCACACACACACACACACACACACACACACACACACACACACACACGGTTCTTTTCTGCCTCTCCTTTTCCTTGGCAGTTTGTTTTTTAAATCCTAAGAAAACAAAAAAAGAAAATGGTGGTGGTGGTGGTGGTGGTGAAATACACCCTAGGCTGAAGTGCGACCCACTGCTTGTAGACCAGGTCCTCAGGATCCCTGGAGGAGGTCTTCATCTTCTCAAACAGTAGAACTTGAGCAACGGCATGTGTTGAATACAGCACTTCATTCTGCAGCAGACTAAGCAGAGCTGCACACAGCCTTGATAAACCTCCTGCCCACAATGGCAAACCGGGGGGGGGGGGATTGTCAGTTACCTACATGGCTGGTAGTCTGTGTTCAGCTGGGTGGGTCTCATGTTGTCTAGGATGCTTCTACAGGCAGCTGGGGGGCTTACTGTGGCCCTCCCTCCCAGCTCATAGCACAATATATTTGGCTATGGAAATGACTGCCATTTGGGGGTTAAACCTCCATAAACCTCACGTCTGCGCCAGCTTCACAAATCTAGGATTCTATATCGGATGACAATACAGTACCTCCAGAATATAAAAATGTGCGTATTTTATGAAAATGCTTCTTTTCTTCCCCTCTGGCATCTTGCCACTTTCCCCCCTTCCTGTTCATTTTACCCACGTTACAGCTGTAAGTAAGTAAATGACAGGCTGCAGCCTATCATCAGCTGACAGATCGTCTTGCATCAGCTCTAAGAAAACGGGAGAACTTGTCATCTGTCTGGTTCTCCTCACATTCTCTGTCAGCTTCACTGCATTCGGGTTGCATGTCACAGCCATCTGAGCAAGCTGAATGTAACAGTGTAAACATCAGCTTGGGAGCCAAATCAATCAAACGAATGACTGCAGCCGCACAGGAGGGCTGGTGCTTAAAAAAAACAGCCCCAGAAAGGGGCCTTCCTGTCTTCCTCAGTGGGCTGCTGCTACTGACAGTTAATATTTAAGACCTTTTCATTTCAATTCCTCTCCTGTTTGGTAGGGCTTCAGCTATGGGTGGCTAAAGGGGAAAGTGAAAATTAAACAGCTGTTCAGTCCCAGAATGCCGACTGTGAAGACCGAGCTTGTCAGAGGCCAAGTTCTGCCATTCTTAGGCGAAGCTTCTGCATGCCTGCCAGTGCCAACCCAGAAGGAACGTAAAAAGTACAGGACGCTCTGGCAATTGCTAGAGACCCAGGACTGGCAAGGAGATTTTGCAGGTGGTACGGAACAATGGTATACATTTGGTCTCTTCAAAACTAGCATGTCTGCCATCGAGGTAGAATGGAATAGATACTGGTGATTCCTACCTCAGTCACATCTTTATTAACCTAGTTTGGCTTATAACATCCAGCCACTGCAAACTGAAAGGCAGCCTCCTGCAGGCCTACACATAGGATGGACGGTAACCATATCAGACTGAAAGTAGGGAAGAACATTATTGAATGCTCCCCTACACTAAAAAAAAAATCAAAAAAATCATTTCTTTACAAGTAGAACACCAGCACAGCAGAGAGTGTCAGATGGACCCTTGCTATGCACATTTTTTTCTTTCAGGGAGGGTTTTTTTTTTCTTTACACGTGTTCATCTAACCCAGTGGTTCTCAAACTTTTTAGCACTGGGACCCACTTTTTAAAATGACACTCTATTGAGACCCACCTAGCTTTACGAGATGCTCAAACATTTAGCTCCCTATATTTACACAAGCTTGCAAACTGCAGGAGCTCAGCTCTTTGAAGGGCAATTAGCAGCTATCTGATTTTTGAATAGCCAGTGGCATTCCTGCAGTAGGGGCTCGACAGTAAGTTGCGCCCCGTCCTAGTACCGCATTCACAAACCGGAGCGAAGAGGCTCCGCCCCTCGCCGTCGGAGCCATTCCGCGTAGCAGGGTCTCCTGCCCGTTCAGCTTCACTGCACGGAATGGCCCCGACGGCGAGGGGCGGGGCCTCCTCGCTCCAGTTCGTGAACGCGGTACTAGGACGGGGCGCGACTTACTGTCGAGCCCCTACCGCAGGAACACCACTGTGAATAGCCTCAGGGCTTGTGGCAATTACTTATCTGATCTTTCCATTACCTGGGACCCACCAGAAATCAGGTCATGACCCACCAAGTGGGTCCTGACCCACAGTTTGAGAAACACTGATCCAACCATTTCATTCTGTGTAATGCTAGAATTCTCATTCATTTTTTAAAAAAATGACAAAACAGTGCCTTACTTTAGTTCAGGGTGCTTTCACGATGTTAAATATTTATTTACAAGAGCTGGATGGGAATCTGAAGAGGACGAAACGCTGCAAGCCACCTTTGCTGTTTTAAATGAATCCTGTCGACATAAGCCTCTTTGGAAAGGATTGCTCTTATTTCCTCGTCCCTCGCACTACATCTCCCAAGCAGCCAAACAGCCAAGCAGCCAAGCAGCCAAACTACATCTCCCAAGTTGTAGCCAAACAGCCTTCCTATTGGTGCATGAGGCCGCCATCTTTTCTAGCTTCGAGCTCACAGTTCAAATTGCTAGTGTGGCGAGTGTGTGCTAGGAGCTATAAAATAAATCGTGACCTGAGCGTGCTAGAATGAGGGGGGGGCGGACAGCTCTCCAACACTCCTAGCGCTGGAATGTGAAAAACAAATGCAGCTTAGTTTGCAAAAGCATCCTCAAGCATGATCTACAACATAGCTTCAATCTTATCCTCAGGGTTAATGGACCTGCAGCCCAGGCTGCCCCCACATGGGAACTCCAGGCCCAGGTACAGTGTCACTTTCTGCTCTCATAGTGGACTCTAATTTCATAATCCAAGGTCTGTGATCCAGTCACTTTATGAGTTCTTCTGCCATTTGGAGCACTGTTGGCTCCATTGAACAGAAATCACATAAACCAGACTGGAACAATACTGGGTGGTATTCAAGAAAAGTTAATCACAATAGCTAACTTTTCTCACTGATTTCAGTGGTGCTTAGTCATGACTTTCCCTGGCTACAACCCATATTGAAGTAAGGCTGCATTTTTTAAAACCAGCAAAAAAAATCCTTGCTTTTTGTATTGTGCTACCAGAAATACTTTTCAGAACGCACTTTTCAGAGGAAATTTACCCTGCTTTACACTCCAGAGGGAGTTCTTGTGCGATATAGGGTTTAAGATTGCAATCGAAGAGCTGCAGAATCACAACAAGAGATCAAATAACCCGAGAACAGTCTTTAACCTCTTATATTGCGCTACTGAATTGGCTTGAAGGTCTGAGGAAGTTAATGGCAATGCCCAGGACGATGCAAATGATAAAGTGTTGCTTTCAGCCAGTCGAAGTGGCATTTATGGGAATATTTTTCAGCCCTGCTCCAAAAGAATTACGTTCAGTGCACTAAATAAATAATGTCAGGAAAAAAATGTCAGGAATAATGCCAACACAATAATGACTTTGTAGCAGTTGTAGAAAGCTCTTTGAAGGATAACAAAAACTTTAGGCCAAACAAAAGCAGACTGTTTGGTTTGCTCCGCATGGTATGTTTAAGCAATGTACTGTTTGAACAGCCTGTGGGAACTTAAGCTGCTTCTCTGGGACGTCCGCAAGGAAAACAACTGACCGGGTTACAGGTCCATTATGGCTGCATTTGTATAAGCGATCATTTCCCAAAATTTGCGCACAGATCCCATACATATGGCCCAAATAGCCTCACATTTTAAAATTAAACAGAAACTGCTGTGGAATCCCTTACTGTGAATGGCATACCAACCAACGGGACAGATAACAAACGATGTGCTGAGTCCTCCTATGCCAGAGGTCTGAGCACCAGCATTTTTAAAGTCAATGGATTTCAATGTGTTCTGTGGTACCTTTATGTTCCTTGGGCAGCTTTCTTCAGTGAAAAACGTCACTAGTGGCACAAAGTTCCCCAAGACACAGCTTGCCAACACTACTGATCTTCCCCTGCAATGTGCAAGCTCATTCCAGGGCGCATGCTCCAGGCCAAACTAGATGATCTGCAGATTGCATCGTTGAGGTCTGCATGATGTTGTTGTTGTTGTTGTTTTAATGCAAATATTAGTCATACAGGGCCCTGATCCAGATTGGGACTACTGCAGGAGGGTTTTCACTCTGCCCCCTCCCCCACGGTCTTAACCAGATTGCACGCGCGCACGTGCACACACACACAAGCAGTTATGTGGCCCACCATGAGGAAAGCTCCCACTAGCGCCAATGTGAGCTATGCTCCTGGGTTAAATAGCAGTGGCCTGCCACAGGGGTGCCCAATTTGAATTGGGACTCTCACAGAGAGAAAGAGTTAAAGACTTCCCTCCATGATCCCAATTTACATGGGGCCCTGCGTGGCTGCTATTTGCATTATTGTAAAAAAAGCGGTACACAGGTCCCAGTCACACCATACTACATATCATCTAGTTAACTACAAATGTATTTCAAATGATGATGAAGTCCAACAAGCCCGGCCAGTGCCCTAGAACACACATGCATGTGTGTGTGTGTGTGTGTGAGTGAGTGTGTGTGTGTGTGTGTGTGTGTGTGCGCACGCACACACACACACACACAACCATCTGAAATGTGCAGGGATTCTATGGCAAACTGTTTGGCTTTTCTTTGCAGAGGGTGAATTTAAGGTCAAAACCATCACCTTGAATTGGGCCTGGAAACAGATAGGCAGCCAGTGCAGCTGCAGGAGCAGCAGATGGGCAGAGTCAAATCGCCTAGCCTCTAAGACTATACAGGCCACTGAATTCTGCATTGACTGTAACTTCTGGACAGTCTTCAAGGGCAACCCCATGTAGAATACATTGCAGTAGTCAAGTTCATCAAGACATGAACCACTGTGATTAGGTCCGATCGACTTAGATATGGCAAAAACCAGTGCACCTGCCTAAGCTGGGAAAAGACCATCCTGCCCACTGCTGCCATGTGGGCATCCAAGTCCAATGGAGAGTGCATGATGACCTCCAAGCTGTGAACCTGCTCCTGCAGAGAGAGTTCAATCCCATACAGAACATGCCAATATTCCAATACCTGCATCATGGATTTTTCAATGAAGAGGACTTTTTTGTCTGAATTTAATCTCAGCCTTTAGCCCACATTCAGATCCTCACCACTTCCAGTCAAAGCACCAGTGTTTCAACCACTTCCCCAGCATTAGATGACAAACTGGGTGTCACCCGCATATTGATGACACCCAACTCCAAACCTTCAAATGACCTTTCCCAGTGGTTTCATATAAGGAGGTAAACAGCAGGGGGGACAGGAAGAACCCTACAGCCAAAGGCCAGGGTGCTGAACAGGCATTCCACAGTAACAGCTTCTGGGACCTGTCTCCAGGAAGGACCAGAACCACTGGACAACTGTGGCCCCCAGGCCCAGCCCAGCCAAACGTCCCAGAAGGACACAATGGTCTATTGTGTCAAATGCTGCTTATAGGTCCACAGGACCAACGGGTATACACTCCCCCATCAAGTCAAGACCCTGGTGAAGATCATCCACCAGGATGAACAGAGCGATTTCAGTCCCAAAGCCCGGCCTGAAGCCAGATTGAATGTTTTGGTGTGTTTTTTTTGCATGTTATACAAAATAAATTTGCCTATATTTACAAGTTATGCACATGGCATTTGTTCAAATTGCTCTCTTTCCAGTTTAATCACAAGTTGAGAAACCTTGCACTGAAGATTTCTGAATCATATCAAGACATCTCAAGAGCAAGCTTTCCTTTTTCAAGACAGATGGAGGAGTGCAGAGCGCAAAATTTAGAAACAACATTGGATTTCATATTGACACATCATACACTAATGTCATAGAGCTACCAGACTTTATTTAAACTGAGCAAGAGAACAGTTTGCCTGTAGTCAGGGGGGCAAAGGGGAGGGGAGAGAAGAGGGACGAGGGAGAATGACTGCATGCTACAGAAACCTCAGCCTCTCAGCAGATCAAGAGTCAAGTCAACTTCATTACTTTTCTGCCAACCATGAGAGCATCTCAACAGGTGTCCCATGTTTTCTCTGTACTGCACTCCAAGAGCCAACCTAGAGGTGATGTATGGTGGGCCAATGTGAGATCCAGGAAGCTGGACTAGATGGGCCTTTGGGCTGATCCAGCAAGGTTCACATTCAGCATGTTTAATTCACTCTCCTATCTTCCTATCTCACACATAAATTTCAACATGATTTCGTCCCCACTTTCCCACACCCTGCTATGGTTTTTGTGATGTTAAAAACTACCAAGCACAGCTCGCTGGCTGGCTGAGAGAGCTGCCCCATCCACTATATCTCCGCTGTTTTTTTTTTCCATTGGCAGCTATATGCCTCGCTTTCTTATAAGCTGAGCCAGTAGGTCACCTGACCAATCTCTAACTTCCCCTCAGGTGTGTTTGTTCACCTGGCTAATCCTCATAGACAAGGTCATCAGTTTTAGTTGGGAGCTACTAGTTGTAAACATGCTCACTTGACACATAGCTATATATTTTGCTTGGGCAGGTTACAGGTGTGTATTGATAAAGTTTCTCCTTCATGGATCATTGCCTTGTTGTGGCGAAGGAGCTTGCGTAACTCAATGAAGCCATGAGCTATGCCGTGCAGGGACACCCAAGACGGACAGGTCGTAGCAGAGAGTTCTGACTAAAACTGATCCACTGGAGAAGGAAATGGCAACCCACTCCAGTAACCTTGCCAAGAAAATCCCATGAACAGTACCAAAAGGCTAAAAGATATGACGCCGGAAGATGAGCCCCTCAGGTCGGAAGGTGTCTAATATGCTACTGAGGAATGGCGGAAGACTATTCCAAGTAGACCCAGAAAGAATGAAGTGGTTGGGCCAAAGCCAATAGGACGTCCAGCTGTGGATGTGTCTGAGGTTGAAAGGAAAATCCAATGCTGCAAGGAGCAATACTGCTTAGGAACATGGAATGTGAGGTCTATGAATCAAGGCAAGCTGGATGTGGTCAAAAATGAGATGATAAGATTGAACATTGACATCTTGGGAATCAGCGAACTAAAATGGATGGGCATGGGCGAATTTAAGTCAGGTGACCATCATATCTGCTACTGTGGGCATGAATCCCTTAGAAGAAATGGAGTAGCCCTCATAGTCAATAAAAGAGTGGGAAAGGCAGTACTGGGGTGCAACCTCAAAAACGACAGAATGATTTCAGTTCGAATCCAAGGCAAACCATTCAACATTACAGTAATCCAAGTGTATGCCCCAACCACTGATGCCAAAGAAGATGAAGTTGACCGGTTCTATGAAGACCTACAACACCTTCTAGAACTAGCACCCAAAAAAGATGTCCTTTACATCATAGGAGACTGGAATGCTAAAGTAGGAAATCAAGAAATAAACGGAACAACAGGCAAGTTTGGCCTTGGAGCGCAAAATGAAGCAGGGCAAAGGCTAACAGAGTTCTGTCAAGAGAACACGCTGGTCATAGCAAACACTCTTTCCAACAACACAAGAGGCGACTCTACACATGGACATCACCAGATGGTCAATACCGAAACCAGATAGATTATGTGCTTTGCAGCCAAAGGTGGAGAAGCTCTATACAATCAGTAAAAACAAGACCTGGAGCTGACTGTGGCTAAGATCATGAGCTTCTTATTGCAAAATTCAGGCTTAAATTGAAGAATGTAGGGAACACCACTAGACCAGTCAGATATGACCTAAACCATATCCCTTATGAGTATACAGTGGAGGTGAAGAATAGATTTAGGGCATTAGACCTGGTAGACAGAGTGCCTGAAGAACTATGGACGGAAGTTCGTAACATTGTACAGGAGGCAGCAACTAAAACCATCCCAAAGAAAAAGAAATGCAAGAAAGCAAAGTGGCTGTCAGATGAGGCTTTACAAATAGCTGTGGAAAGAAGGAATGCGAAAAGCAAGGGTGAAAGGGAAAGATATAAACAACTGAATGCAGATTTCCAGAGAACAGCAAGGAGAGATAAGAAGGCCTTCTTAAATGAACAATGCAAGGAAATCGAGGAAAACAACAGAATGGGGAGGACTAGAGATCTCTTCAAGAAAATTGGAGATATCAAGGGAACGTTTTGTGCAAAGATGGGCATGATAAAGGACAAAAAAGGCAGAGACCTAACAGAAGCAGAAGAGATTAAGAAGAGATGGCAAGAATACACAGAAGAACTATACAAGAAAGATCTGAATGTTCCTGATGACCACGCTGGTGTGGTCGCTGACCCAGAGCCGGACATCCTAGAGAGTGAAGTCAAGTGGGCCTTAGGTAGCATCACTAACAACAAAGCTAGTGGAGATGATAATATCCCAGCTGAGCTACTTAAAATCCTAAATGATGATGCTGTGAAAGTGCTGCACTCAATATGCCAACAATTTTGGAAAACTCAGCAGTGGCCAAAGGATTGGAAAAGGTCAGTTTACGTTCCAATTCCAAAGAAGGGCAGTGCCAAAGAGTGTTCAAACTATCGCACAATTGCACTCATTTCACATGCTAGCAAGGTTATGCTCAAAATCCTACAAGCTAGGCTTCAGCAGTACGTGGACCGAGAACTACCGGAAGTACAAGCTGGGTTTCGAAGAGGCAGAGGAACTAGAGATCAAATTGCCAACATGCGCTGGATCATGGAGAAAGCCCGAGAGTTAAAAAAAAAACCCTACTTCTGCTTCATTGACTACGCAAAAGCCTTTGATTGTGTGGATCACAACAAACTGTGGCAAATTCTTAAAGAGATGGGGGTACCAGACCACCTTACCTGTCTCCTGAGAAACCTGTATGCGGGTCAAGAAGCAACAGTTCAAACCGGCCATGGAACAACTGATTGGTTCAAAATTGGGAAGGGAGTACGGCAAGGCTGTATATTGTCACCCTGCTTATTTAACTTATATGCAGAGTACATTATGAGAAATGCAGGGCTGAATGAATCGTAAGCCAGAATCAAGATTGCCAGGAGAAACATCAACAACCTCAGATATGCAGACGATACCACCCTAATGGCAGAAAGTGAAGAAGAACTGAAGAGCCTCTTGATGAGGGTGAAAGAGGAGAGTGCAAAAGTTGGCTTGAAACTCAACATTAATAAAACTAAGATCATGGCATCTGGTCCCATCAATTCCTGGCAAATAGAAGGGGAAGAAATGGAAGCAGTAACAGATTTTACTTTTTTGGGTTCCAAGATCACTGCAGACGGAGACAGCAGCCATGAAATTAAAAGACGCTTACTCCTTGGAAGGAAAGCTATGGCAAACTTAGATAGCATAATAAAAAGCAGAGATATCACCATGCCAACAAAAGTTTGTATAGTCAGGGCGATGGTGTTCCCAGTAGCAATGTATGGTTGCGAGAGTTGGACCATAAGGAAGGCTGAGCGCCGAAGAATAGATGCTTTTGAACTGTGGTGCTGGAGAAGACTCCTGAGAGTCCCTTGGACTGCTAGGAGATCAAATCAGTCAATCCTAAATGAAATCAACCCTGACTGTTCCCCTGGAAGGACAGGTACTAAGGCTGAAGCTCAAATATTTTGGCCACCTAATGCGAAGAGAGGACTCTCTGGAGAAGACTCTGATGCTGGGAAAAATTGAAGGCAAAAGGAGAAGGGGAAGGCAAAGGATGAGATGGTTAGACAGCATCACCGATGCAACGAACATGAAAATGAGCGAACTCAGGAAGATAGTGGAGGACAGGAAGGCCTGGCGGGATATGGTTCATGGGATCACGAAGGGTCGGACACGACTTAATGACTGAACAAAAAGTTTAATAGAAATAGTGGAAGTGACTAATTTGGTATGCTTACCTGCCCATAAGTGCTTGAGAACTATCCATCAAGTTATATTGGGGCACAATTGGAGCCTATCTTGCTCATGAGAAAACCCAATGAAATGAGTTGGGCTTCATTGCAAGAAAGTTCATTGCCTTTTTATGGGAACAGGTTGCAGCAGAAATGGGAGCTCCTAAGTCGTAGTGGTACAGTGAAACATGAGGCACATGACACAGATAACCAACTGCCAAACGGGAATATCTCTCACCCGAAGTAAATCTATGTAAAATTCACAGAAAGTACCTATAAGTTTTAGTTTTTGTGAATCTAGCCAGTTATGTGGATTGGCTCATATTAGCAGCACACAGTTCGAAACACTGTCAAGTTAAAAGGATTAATTCAATATTTTCCTTACTTATAATCCCATCTGTAAGGGAAAAGAATGTACCATTTCCCCACATAGTAACACATATTTTGATGTTAAATATTAAACAGTCTGTGAGAATATACAGAAGTATTCTTAAGGTCACAGGAAATTAATTTGTTTTCTGACAACAGAACCAAGTCTGATTTTCAAGCCTTTCATTGAATGGCACCTTTGTCTGTAGAGTCCATTTTTCACATTACTGGCCTTGGTGGTTAACTACACATTTTGAACATTTTCGCCCTGATCCTGATCGCCTAGGGGCGTATATGAATGGAAACACATTTCCGCACATGCATTCCTAAATGCAAACGTTCAAAGCTGCAGTTTTGTATGTAGGCTGCCCCCCCCTCTCCAATTCATCTGCAGGAGCTGAATGCAGGGATTGGAGCCCTGTTAAAAAGCAATAATCACATCTATCAGCTGTTTGGGAGGTCAGCTGGATTTAATCCCCCAGTTTCCTCTCCCTGTCAAATAGCTTGTTGAAGCAATGACTGCTCTGAGCATGAGGCTCATAAGTCATAAAGTCCTTGTTAGGTTCTCTGGATTTTATGCATTTTTTTCCTACATGTATTTCTGAAATTACAGTGATACATTGCCTTTGTTTTCTGGATGCTTTCATACATGCACAGTGTAACCGTGGAGGGAACCCTCTAAGGCTCATCGCAACGCAATATTTTAATTCTAGTCAACTTGTTTGAAATGGATAGGCATGGTATTATTCTAACAGCAGCGTTTGCCCTCCTTATCTGGTTGTCAAACATGCAGAGCACTTTGACTGCACCCCAACATTTGTAAAATACAATTATTATCCAATATTGTGCACTCTCTGTTCAGTTCACTCTCATAACAGAAGAATAATGTATGTTGACTCCAAGCAAATTGACGAAAATGTATGGAAAGATGTCAAATAGTTGTTGGAAATGCAAAAAGCAGGAAGGATCCTTTTATCATACGTGGTGGACATGTACTCAAGCAAAGAAATATTGGGTTCAGATTCATAAACAGATACAGCTGATTTAAACAATTAATGTGCAAATGAAACCGGAAGTCTTTTTGCTGGGTATGAGAGAAGACCATGTAGGGAAAAAAATTGACATTCTGTTTACTTATATGATAAAGTGCGGCAAGAATTTTATATGCACAATATTGGAAAAATTCAGAAATACCTTCGTTGGAAGATTGGTGGATAAAAGTTTTGGATTTTGCAGAAATGGACAAACTCACAATTTTAATTAAGGAAAATTCAGTAAACCTTTTTTGTGAATAATTGGAAACCACTTATTGATTTTTTTACGAGAGAGAGAAGAATGATGTGATGATTTATGGATTTGATGATTAGAGTGTTGGAGATATTTTGGCTTAGTTTATTTATTTATTTTATTTATTTACAGTATTTTTACCCCACCTTTCTCCCCCAAGGGACCCAAGGCGGCTTACAACATAAAAAATACAATACAATAAAGTAATTACTTTATAAAACAGTAAAAAATAATTAACAAAACTAATAAAAACATCTAAAAATTGATTTTAAAAAGATTACATTTAAAACAAGGTCATAAAAACAGCAGCACCCCACCCGTACCAGCAGATGTTAAAAAAGGCAAGGCTCAGAAGGCTTCTTTGAACAAGAAGGTTTTTAGGCCTCACCGGAAAGTGTCCAAGGAGGGAGCAGTTCGTAAATCAAAGGGGAGGGAATTCCATAAGGTTGGTGCCACTACTGAGAAGGCCCTATTTCTGGCCGCCGCCCCTCGCACCTCCCTGGGCGACGGTACCCGCAAAAGGGCCTTCTCTGATGATCTAAGGAGACGAGCCGGCAGAGGCGTGGTAGACTGGAGCGAGTGGAGCAGCGGCAGCTCCAGTGTTTCCACGGAGCACGCGCTGCCCGGCAGGCGCTCCGAGGCCTTCTCCCCAGCCTCGGAGCCGGAGAAAGCCCGGGAGCGTCCACCTCAACCGGTGGCCAGGGCTTTCTGAAGTCCGACTGCCGCGTCACACTGTTTATCTTTGTTTTGCACATGCGCAAAACGTTTTAACGCATGGATCACCGTGGTCAGGTCTGCACGATCCAAGTACAGATCGTTTATAGATCGAACAACTATAATATCCAAGTAGTTGGATATTATAAGTAGAAATAGAGAATAGTATGCTAGCAGGATATATTGCTTCGTGCTTGCTATAACCTTTTGAAATATTATGTATTGTTTTGTTTTAATATTATATTAATAAAATATATGGGGGGAACGTATGTATGTAAATGGGCCCTCTGGCAATGCACCTCTTTAAGAACTGGGCTGGGGAGGGCAGTATTTGTTTGCTGAGCTTTGTCATCTTGTAGACAATATTGGCCTTGGTCCACTGATCTGTGTTTGTGTTTATATTTCAGCCTACCTAGTAAGTAGGGTTGCCTTCAGATCCCCCATCTTATTAAATTCCTTGTAACTACTGTGTCATGTCCTACTGGGCCATGTGAGTCACATCTATAGCAATATGGGATCTGCATAAGACAGCCAGTGTAGGAAGTCAGAAGATCGGAAGAACAGAACAGCACTACAAACAATGATGTGGTGGAACCATTTTCCTTCTTTCTGCTTTAGAGAACACACTAGTCTACTATGAAAGATTGCCAAAAACGAGCTTTCCTGCAAAATTCGCATACCTTGGTTTAGTAATATCCAACATACTGAAAATAACTTATTTCTGGCATTCCATCTCATTGAGTCATAGTCTGCAGGTACATTTTTGTCCAGATAAGTGTTTTCTTCTCATGAGAATGTAAAATGTAATACTTTAATATTTTATGTGATTTTATTGTTTGATATAAGTGCTTGGAGAACTGAATATATCTTGTCCTCTGAAAAGTGATTTGACAGCCAGATGGTAGCCAACAGTAGTAGTAGTAGTAGTAGTAGTAGTAGTAGTAGTAGTAGTAGTAGTAGTAGTAGTAGTAGTAGTAGGGAAAACAGATTGATGTAAAAAAAAAAAAAACAGTTGGATCTCCTAGCTTTTTTTTAATACTGCAAAACTGCCATGGGTGGCAGGTTAAGGAGTTAGGAGCACAAAAAGCTGTGATTTGATCCCATGCCAGCTGAACAAGCTCATACACTTACTGAACAAGCTCATACACTTATAGTGCCAGCCTCCGATTCCATACTCACCATCCCTACAATAACCTGATAAGATTCTAAAATAAAGAGTTTCAAGCGCTGTGCTTTTCAGTGATGTCCTGGCTACTTTTCCTGATTAACAGTGCAATCCTGTGCAACTTTCCACTGGCGGAGCGACGGCTCTGCTGGCACTGGGTGTTGTAAACATGCTGTAAGGCACGTTTTTGACACCCGGCAAGTAAGTGGCTCTGGTAGAGGGGCTGGTGCCACTCACTCCACCCCAGACCAGGAGCTGCGCTCACCAGGGAAGGTATGTTTTCTGCTGGTCGGGGCAGGGACATGGGGAGGGAGGACCAGGGTGGAAAGGAAGGGGCGATTGGCCAGCCAGCCCAGGGACGAGGGAGGGATAATTGGTGGTGCGTTCTGCCAAATCCTATCCCCCATCCTGGGCCTGGCCAGCCTTACACCGGTTCCTCGGATTTGCACCAGTCATTTTACTGGCGTACATCCAAGGAGGCCTATTGGACCTGCTGGGGCCAGAGGCGTCGCTGGAGCGCGGCGGGAAGGGCGGACCGCCTGGGGGCGATGCGCGCAATGGGTGGCGCGCGGTCGCGCGCGTGCACCCGCGCATCGCGCGCAGGTGGTCCTCCCTTCCCGCCGTGCTCCAGCGACGCCTCGGAGGAGGCCTCGGAGCGTCTGCCCTCGGCAGAGCTCCAAGGCCTTCTGAGGGAATTTGCCCTCAGAAACGTACTGCACATGCGCTAAACCTTGTAAATATGACATCACGCATCGGGCCTCCCTCAGAAGGCATTGGAGCTCCGCTGAGGGCAGACGCTCCGAGGCCTCCTCCTGCCCAAGACAGCCGGCCGGCGAGGATGTCTTCGGAGCTGGCAGCAGTGGAGGCTCCGCTGCTGTCGGCTCCAGAGAATCCTCGCCAGCCGCCTGTCGGGCGGCATGGGGGTCATTAGGGCGGCGCGCGCGCCCTCACACAGGGCGGCACGCACCCTAGTGACGCCGCTGGCTGGGGCTCTACCCAGTGGAAAGGGACGAATGAATGTTCCTTTCTCCTGAGGAGCACCCCAGCTCCACCAGCGTGGGCCCAATCCTGGCTAGGATGCAGCAGCTGCAATAGGTGCACTGCCGCTGCATTTTAGACAGAATTGTGCTGTAAGTATCCCACCACAAACAAAATGTCAAGAAATCCAAGTTAGCTGTGTTAATATTTGCATTGATTCAGGCAGTACTTCTCATTACCAAGCTTTAAGACTGAATTTGACTGAAGTCTTTACTATTTTGGTTTTTGTAAATTGTGATGGGTTCATTTTCTGCTTCATTTATTTATTTTAAAAAATTATATAATAAGAACATAAGAACATAAGAAGAGCCCTGCTGGATCAGGCCAAAAGCCCATCTAGTCCAGCTTCCTGTGTCACACAGTGGCCCCACCAGATGCCTCAGGGAGCACACGAGACAACAAGATACCTATGTCCAGTCGCCACTCCCTTGCACCTGGCACAGAGAAAACCCACTTCTAAAAACCAGGAGGTTGCTTATGGCTTGTAACCTGTGATGGTCTTTTCCTCCATGAATTTGTCCAAACCCCTTTTAAAGGCATCTAGGCCAGGTGCCATCACCACATCCTGTGGCAAGGAGTTCCACAGATGAATCACACGCTGGGTAAAGAAATATTTTCTTTTGTCTGTTCTAACTCTCCCTCCACTCAATTTTAGTGTGTGTCCCCTGGTTCTGGTGTTGTGCGAGAGGGAAAAGAATTTCCCTCTAAGGATATCCCGCCTTATCCTATGCCAAAGGCAAATACCCAAGGTGGCTTACAACAAAAATTAAAATACATAGTTTAAAATAATACAGAAAATAAGTTTGAACAATACATAACTAAATTTAAAAATAATAAAATCCACTGGGGGGCGCGACAGTATGGAGCACAAAAGCAGCATGGCAGAGCATCCTGAGACACAGGAGGCAGACCACAACCCATCACCCAAACGCTAGAAGAAACAAAAACATTTTGAGCCCTCGCCAAAAAGTCATGAGGGAGGGGGTGGTTCTCAGATCCCCTGGCAGGGAGTTCCACAGTTGTGGCGCAGCAGCAGAGAAGACTCTCCCACGTGTTGCCACTCCCCTAACTTGCGATAGAGGTGGCACCCACAGGAGAGCCCCCTCAGATGACCTAAGAGAGCGGGCCGGAATGTATGGGAGAAGGCGGTCCCTCAGATATCCTGGACCCAAATCGTGAAGGGCTTTAAAGGTCATTACCAGCACCTTGAATTGGGCTCAGAAACAAATGGGCAGCCAGTGCAGCCGCTGAAGCAGCGGTTCAACACAGTCAAACTGCCTAGCTACAGCAACCACCCAGGCCGCCGCATTCTGCACTAATTGCAGCTTCCGAACCATCTTCAAGGGCAGCCCCACGTAGAGCGCATTACAGTGATCCAGTCTTGAAGTCACTAAGGCGTGGACCACCGTGGTCAGGTCCGATCGACTCAAGTACGGCCGCAGCTGGCGCACCAGCCGAAGCTGGGCAAACGCACCCCTGGCCACAGCCAGGGTATGTCCATTTACTGACAAAGGAGCCAAGGTATGAATTATCTAGCATCTCAGGTTTAGCAAAGTTGATTTTAATCAAATTGTCAAGGAGCTCAAGTCTTGTTATGAGGAGCTCTGCTCAGTTTTTCAAAACTTTTGGCGGGGATCAATAGATGGCTTCTAAAGCATTTTCTTATATCTAGCAAGCTCTGCTGCTATAAAGCTTAACTTCATTGGCCAAGTAACAGTTTAAACTGACCAGAACAAATGTAAATGTGGAGATCAAAGAGGTGTAGGCAAGGAAGATCAGCTTTAAAATAAGTGTCTCCACTGCAGAGTGAGATACAGAGTTTTTAAGTGGGAGAAGGATTGGATAGACTAGGACTTGAAATGGCAAAGCTTGTGCTGAAGGAAACGAGGGAGGATGGGGAACAACATGTATTAATAGATTGCTGCAGCTACAGTTAAACAAATTCTTTGTTTGCTACTGTATGTTGCTTTGAGTTGGGAAACTCATGTTGAGCCAGTGTGATGTACAGTAGTGGTTAGAGACAAGTGTCAATCAGACTGGGACCATTTCTCACATCCTAACTCAGCTGTGAAACTCCCTAAAATCACTCACTATGTCTCAGGTCCAGCCTACCTCATAGAGTTGTTGTGAGGATAAAATGAGCACTGTGCCCATTATGGATGCCACCCTGAGATCCTGATTTTAAAAAAATAAATGTAAAAAATAAAGTAACTCATGCATTTCATTCAATAAATAAAAGGTGACGGCAGATATTAATTACCTTGGGAGTAAGTGCTCAGAAACACTGGCCCCTCTCTGAAGATATTGGTGCGCTCCAGTAATTTGCCCGCGGAATTCCTGTATGAGTGGGCGGCGTCCTCATTCAGCTCGATATGTGCAGTCCTTTCCTTGCAAGGGGGTCTCCCCTTCATGGAGATGCTCAGGGAAGCCCCTTCAGGCTGGGCTACTCTATAAATATGCCCATCAGTTCCCAGGACTACAGGAAATGGGAGCGAGGGTAGAGCCTTTGCACAAGCTTTCATAGTACAGTACTTGAGCTTTTAAAACTGTGTTCCCAAAAAGTATTTCCCTCCAAAAAATTCTTTTTTAGCTTCCTCTAAAGTCCTTTTAGTTGGAACATTATATTCCTTATAGCCTGGTAATTTCTTTCCAGACTTTAATACACACCTTTCAATAGTGGGTATGAAAGTGTCAGCTTGAAAGCCTATTGTCTGTTATTTGGAGAATTACATAGGATTTTACAGAGTTTTCCATGGCAGAAGGGATTACAGGCCTGGGATAACTCAATGCTTTGCACTTAGTAGTTTGTTTCTCAGGGCTAACCGGGTTGGGGGGGGGGGAGTCTCCCTTTTTTGCAAAATAAAAATAAAATGATAGTTATTGTTTACAGAATATAAACACAATCGCAAAAACCTGGAAATGAGCATGAGTTTCACATCCATTATTCACACAGTACCCTCCAACAACAACAACAACAACAACAACAACAACAACAACAACAACAACAAATATAATAATAATAATCCTAGAAACTAAACTGACATCATAAATGTTCTTGTAAATGTGTCATAGCCACATATGGTAAAGATCTCAGAAATGAAGAAAAAAATAATAATTGTAAAAGCAAGCACATTTTAAGACTGAACTGTAATCAATGTGTGGGAAAACATGTGGTTCTCTGTTCTTGATGTTATTAAATCATTCTTAGGAAGTACCTTGTTCTTCTCTCTCTCTCTCTCTCTCTCTCTCTCTCTCTCTCTCTCTCTCTCTCTCTCTCTCTCTCTCTCTCAACAAAGCCATAGTCTCACATACTGACATTCTTTTGTAGTCATGTGTGTAGGCTGACTTGCTGAAGACTTGTGGATCTATTATGAAACTCCCTTTTGTCCACATTATCTCACAGCTGCAGGCTTTAATCAAAGATTATTAGATACAGGGATTTGCGTCAAGCATCCGAAACATCATTCCTTCCAAGAAATTGGCTATTGTTTTGGAACTTTAAATTTCTAGTCAATAAGGCTAATCTCGGTTTTTTCCCAAAATTAATGTAACTTGTCCAGTATACTAAAGGGGCAAGAGGAAAATCAAGGAAGTGGTTCGAGTTGATTCCAGAAAGCAAAGAATATCTGTCTTATTGCTTAATTCTGTCATTTCCAAGCTGTGCTCCAGGGAACCTTGGGGTTTCTCAAAAACGTACCAGGGGGTCCTTATTGAGAAAGCCTGACAAGCTTCCCCAAAGGAAAATGTGTCCACTACTACTGTATTGCAATATCCTCCAAAGAGCCAGGATGGTGTAGTGGTTTGGGAGTTGGACTTAGACCTGGAAGATCCAGGTTCAAATCCCCGCTCAGCCACGAAGCTTCCTGGGTGACCTTGGGCCAGTCACTATCTCTCAGCCCCACCTACCTCACAGGGTTGTTGTGAGGACAAAAAGGAGGGGAAGAAATATGTACACCACTCTGAGCTCCTTGGAGGAAGGGTGGTATAAAAATGTGAAAAATAAAATAAATAAAATGTGCATAATGTTGAGAGGTGGCTGGTATGTTCTAGGCAAGTGCCTACTAAATTCAGTGACAGTGAGGTACCTCCAGTCTATCCAGAGCTGTTTGCAAACTGGGGGTGAAACAACACATCACATTAAGCAGGGCCTTTCCACTGGCAGCAGCAGGCTTCCTCTTTCTTAACTCATTAGCCAGGTTTGGTCCTCCATGGATTGGAACCGTGGCACGTGGGAAGGGGCAGCATTATCCTTTTGCCCCCACCATGTCCCAGTCTGGATTAGGCCTTCCCATGGCTACTATGTGCCTCAGAAGGGAAGGTCTCATATGATAGGATATGATGTAACATTGCATCAGGTATAAGCATGAGCATTCATATGTAACTTCCTGCTCTGCCACCTCAACAAGAAGGGAAAAGAGCAATGGAGTTTGGTGCACTGTGTATAGGGGTGTACATGCACATGTACATTACACACTTTAAGTGATTTTCACACAGTGATGAGCTCATAATATGCATGCACCCGAACACACGTCCTGGACTTTACAGAGTTACAACTATATAAATAAGCACTTTGAGAAGATATAATACAATGCCACACTTACAGCACAATCCTATGTATGTCTACTCAGAAGTAAACCCCATTAAGTTCAAAGTGACTCCCAGGTACGTGTGTATTGGACTGCAGACTTATAGACCAATATTATGGGCTGCACATACCACCATAAAGACATGTATGACAGCGTACATGCCTTTACGCCGCCGCACTATGCGCGACGCTGGTGGTCATTTTAGAATCGCTGCCGCAAGTGGTAGCAGCGCACTACCACAGCCAGTGACCTGCTCCAATGGAAGTAAGCCAGCATGGGAGGCAGGACAGAATGAGGAGGAGGAGGGGCGGAGGAGGGGGAGGATGGCAGGCAGATCGGGGGAGGGATGAGGTGGCTCTGCACTGGCATGCATGAGATCCTATCCTCATTCCCCCTCCCTTACACTCCTCGGACTTATGCCAGCAAATAGCTGACATAGATCCAAGAAGACCCATTGGGGAAGCGGAGGCTTACCTCGAGGTAAGGAAACGAACGTTTCCTTGAGGAGACCTCCATGACTACCCCACCACTGCAGGATGCAGCTTGCATTCCGTTGGCATAGCTGCATCGGTGCGGGGGAACTTAGTTAGGATTGGGGCCTTAGACTGTCATATGAATACAGCTTCGTTATTTTTAAATTCTATACTCTGACTATACCTAACTTAGTATATACAGAAATATGATTAATATCCAAACTTTTTCTCTTCATGCTATTGCTTAATTACGTACATCTCCCATTAAGATACTATTAAAGTGCTTGTAATCTTCCTTAATGCAAAACCCTTTGGGTATCCTATGAAGTGGGATTTAAAGCATTTTCCCCTTTCCAGTCATTTGTACCTGCTTTGCTAAGAGCAGTGTGTCAACGAATGCACATCCCCCCCCCCTGCACATACCCTTCATGGATTTAAATGTATAATTCTCATCTCACCCAAGGGATTTACTTTTGCAAGGAGGGAAGAGGTCTGTTGGAAACATCTTAATGCCTGAATCATTTTCAGAAAAACTGCTTATGCAAATTAAGACGAGTAGCATTAAACAACATACCTCAGCATCCAGTGCAATAATTGCACAAGTTTCCTGAAATAATTCTGTCCTTTCTCGGTTTTTAGTTTGATGCAATATCCTGGCTTTGCTAAGATGGAAATGGGAGGCTGGGTTGCACCAGGACATGGACAAGAAAGGAGGCAAACCTCAAGCTGGCATTGTTTCTGCTTCCACTTTTTCCAGAGAGCTCTTTGTAGGGAAAGGTCTAAAGAGAGAACGTTGTGAGACTAGCAGTGCAATCTTATGGCACCAGCACCCCTGTTCTACCGATGGCATGGCCAAGCAACGTCTGTCATGTCCTAAGCCTTTTCAGTACAAAGGTGACAGGGAAAACAAGAGCCGAAATAACTCTATGGAGGTGCATCCTGCCCAGTAACACCACCGGTATTCACAGAAATTCCAACCAACCACCAATCATGGAGCGGTGACCTGACAACAGCCCCATGTCAGTCAGTCATGCAAGGTGTCAATCATCACAATCCAAGACAAGTTCAAGTCCAATCAGGGGGCTTACCCAAAGCAACATTATACTCATCTTTTGCATGACTGGCCAAAACATCCGTGGCAGGGACAAAAGAGAAGGTATAGTAGCAGCCCAAATTGTATTGAAATCCTCATGCGGCAATGCAGCGACCGGAGCAGCTACTGCTGTACCCTGTGAGGGATTTTCAGTTGCTGAGGGTCTCCTCGGGTTAAGGGGACATTTGCCCCCTTGTTTTGCAAGATCTAAGATGGTGCTGGCGGAAAAAAAGGTACATTTTGGAAGCAGCAGCGGCAGCAGAGCCCGGAAAAACCAGGACTGACCCAGTTCCGGGACCGGCTGGCCGGGACCGGACTCCAGAAACCGGAACAGTCCCAGTTTTTCTGGGACGAATGGTAAGCCTATAGTTGTACTGTATATGAAATACATGGGTTGATTTGGGCAAGTCACAGTATCACATTTCCTTGGCCTTAGCTTTCTGTTCATACAGTGGGAATAATACTGACATCTCACAGTGTTGCTGAGGAGAGACATACAGTTTGCAGAAGATAAAACTATAATGTCTTCTGAACCTGAAAAGTGCTATAGAATAATTAAAAATCAAACTAAAATGGGAAATCAAGTGTGCAATATTGGTCGTAGAGAAGAAGGATCTATATTGTTTAGAATAGCTTTCCATGGGTCAAACATGAGGATGCATTTAATCCCTGATTACAAATTGATGGAATCCTGGTAGCCTGCATTTGAACAAATGAGGCACATCTTCTTAAACAAAAAAAGGGGGCATTCCCAATTTGAAGACTCCAAGTAATGGCAAACTTAACCACATCCCTTGGTAATCTGTTCCACTGCTTTGATTACCCATCATGTTAAACATTTACATTTTATTTCCAATTTGAACTTTGCTAAATTTCAGCCACAGGGTCTTTTGGTGCCATTATCTGACAAATTAAAACAGACCTTCAGTAGATATCAGCTTCCCATGTATGCAGTTCTGGATTGCAATCACATTATCTTGTAAATGGCTCTTCAATAAACTTTTAATCAAATAGGCCTTCTTTGAGTTGCATCTTCCACGAGATGAATAAGCTATTAGGAAACCATCCTAATTTTAACTTTAAAAAAAAGGACATGGAACCAGCACACTTACTTCTCTTTTAAGCTAAACAAATTTTATACAAACCTAACAGAATTCTATGTCATCAAATGTGGTCCGTTCTTTTCTTCCTCGACATTATGCACAGAAGAACAATGAGCCTACCTCTGTGGCACAGAGATGGAGTTGGGAAGTTCTGGCATATGTATTTGAGATAGATGTTACTGAGTGAAAGACACAAGAGAGAGTTGATGGCCCATAAGTGTGATTGGACAACAACCTGGTCCATCTTGTGGTGGTAGACTGATAGCTAAGGGCCCAATGTATCCATCTTTCCAGCACTGATGCAGCTGTGCCCAGTAGCGTCACTAGGCGCACGCCGCCCCAAAGCGGGGCGCGCACGCTGCCCCAAAGCGGGGCACGCACGCCGCCCTAGTGACCCCCCCATTCCCCCCTCAAAAAAATTTGCGCAACACCCCCCCCCGGCCGGCCACCTCCACATATCTGCGCCGGCCGGCTGCCGAGGCCTAATGACGAGGCCCAATGTGGTGATACGTAATTTATAACGTTTTTTGCGCATGCGCACAACTAGAAACGTTCTGCACATGCGCAAAAAACGTTATAAATTACGTATCGCCGCATTGGGCCTTCATTAGAAGGCCTTGGAGCGTCGGCCGGGGAGGTCCCTCCAAGGCCTTCTCTCAGCCTCAGAGCCTCCGGAGGGTGACGCGCGCAGCAGAGGTTATGCGCGTGTGGGTGCGGGCATCACCCTCTGCACGTGTCACCCTCCGGCGGTCCGTCCCCTGCGCCTCGCTCTAGCGATGCGCCTGGCTATGCCAACAGGGTGTGCGTTGCATCCTGCCATGGAGGGGGGGGGCAGTCAGGGAGGCCTCCTCAAGGTAAGGGAGTGTTTGCTCCCTTACCTTGGGGCTGCATTGGAACTGGAAAGTTGGATAGGATTGGGCCCATGGTCACACTTCACAGCTACACAGCATTCATGTTTACTTTGGATACATGGTTGCTTGCTGTGGTGGGCAAATAAAGTATAGGTGAGAAAAATGCATCTCCAAACACTGGATGTCGCTGGTTCATGTCCACCAAATGTGTACAGATATGCTTCTTCCTTTCACACTTTGTGAAGGACCTTGCTCGTGCCTGTTCCCTACCTCAGCACCACAAACACCAGCATACACAGAGTGAGTACAACTCCCAACGTGTAAAATTGGCCCTACACTCTGGGGCTTAATGTGAGCCAGTGCTGTTTGCTAGAATACATGAAGTTTGGCTTTGGCAAGAAGTCCCAGCATAAATAAAGCCCTGGACGTGAATTAGAAGACTGGGAGGGAATGTAGGTGTGTTGTTACAAACCCAATTTCTGATTGAACATCTGTTGTATTTCCGCACACATTTTGATAAACAGAGGAGGCTACAGCCATCAATCTATGCTGATGGAAGAACAGCCATTTCAACTTCTGGCCCAGACTGTAATTGGCACCATACTCCATCTGTACAGAGAGGAAGAAAATTACAAGCAGGACCAAGGCTGTCATTCAAAAAGGACCAGAGCTAGAGGCAGAATAGTTGAATCCTGGCAGACAGCATTCTCCTTTTATGGCTGATGGTTCTCAGCTTTCAAATTTCCTCCTTCCCTCCAGCATCTCTGAGTAGCAACTCTCAGCAAGTCAGGATAGGGAAATGTAATATCTCACTCTAAAACAGTTCAAAGGTTATAAAACATCTGCGGTTACATTGCAACACCACAGAGAAGAAACGTTAGGCCTTGGACATTTTCACCTTTATTTCACTTGGTTGGCAACTGTTCAAATTTTTGTAAACATTAACTTAGCCTTACCTTCCATGGGATCTTAAATGCTAAGACCTCCATCTTCTTCATCACAGGCCTCTACAATACCCATTTCTTTAATGTTCTCTCTTACTAGTCTTCAAATTACAAACTGTTACCACAAATTGACTCCTGAAGAAAGGCCCCACAATAAAGTGTATCAACTGAAGAGAACAATTTCAGGACTGCAGAGCTGTTGTTGTTGTTGTTGTTGTTTAAAAATGCTACCAGCTCCCTCCAGGAGAGTCACGGAACATTTCATGGCCTACTAACCTGGCCTTTGTGAAGTGTTTGGAGGATAGGAAATTTAGCATGCAGCCCTTCCCCAAGGCATGAGATGCTTCCTCTTCCCCTTTGCGCAGCAGCGTAGCTGGCGACGCGCCAGCCACCCCCACTCATGACACTGACATCATTCACCCTGCCCCCGAGTGACATCAGCTGGAGCCAAATGTCCCTCGAGGGCAGGGATGGAGGGCGGGGACCAAAACAAACGCGGCTCAGAGGTTTCTGCAAGCTCCTCCGAGCTGTTCTGCCGCCTGGATCACCGCCACCTCTGGTTTGATGCCCCCCTCCTGCTGCCCAGGGGCGGTCCGCTCCCCCTGCTCCATCCCATCCTATCCCTCTGCCTTTGTGCTCACCAGGACTGAAAGGAACTACATACCAACTGGGGGAGGGATCTTGCTCTGGCCCGTTCACTACCTCCACGCACCATATTCCTTCCCTACAAGAAGAGGAACAAGAGAGAGGTGATAGGATTCCTCTTTCCAAACAATGGCACCACTTACACAAAACTGGCTCAGTCAGTGGCTCCTCAAAAGCTTTCTCTGCCTTTCCACCATTACTGGTTGTAGAAGCAGAGCAATGAGGTGCTTTACTTTTTATGTCATGTCACCTCCAAGCCACAAAGGGAGAAGCGGAGAGGAAAGAAGAAGAACCCAAGTCCTCCCTAAGCTCTATAAAAGGTTAAAGAAAACCAGATCTATTTTGCAACAAATGGCTGTGCCTGGCATCCATTTTGTTCAAATGGTTTTCAGGGAGGGAAAGCATGACCTTTTTCCTCACAGCATGAAGCTTGTGCAATGCTGCCGCACGTGTAGCCAAACCAATCTCCTTTGTCATCCATCATGCTTGGGCAATGCTGCTGCAGTGTAGCATGCAAGCCTGCTCTGCACTTGCTCACAAACAACTCTCTTGAGGTTGTATATGAAGCTTTTGAAAAGTGGGTTTGGGGCTGGTCCTGGAAAGCTGGCATTTTTGCAACACAAGTTACGCCTGTAACTCCTGAAGTTCTACGAGCTGCTAGCGATCAAGCCTAACCTACCTGAACACACTCGCATTTGAAAGATGGGTGCAATAAAGAACAGTGTATCAAATGTGATGGTTTGCCGATGATATCTTAACGTATTCATCACAATGCTTTTTCAGGGATCTGTGCAGAACCAAGTGTTGTTCAGACTTTATTTCTGATACGGCAGTCAGAAATAAGTAATGTTGCGCCTCTTCTGGACACCGCAGATAAATAATTGAGCTGCATATTTAAAACATTCAGTTGAGAAAAGATAAGAAACAGCAACACAACATCAACATCTGAGCACAGCTTTTTAAATCCATGTGTGTAAAGCCAAGTAAGTATTTTAATGGTATTTCAGCCCTCTCTCTTTCAGTGACTCCTCAATGCAGTGAATAGCAGGAGAGAAAGTTGAAAAGTAGGGGCAAGGGACTTAATTGAGCTAATGCTAATAAACACTCGGTTCCCCCTCCCAAGTCTTTTCAACTACAGGGATCTGATGACCTGGAATTTATGAAGATGAGAGTGCCGTAGTACTGTGCATAAGCAACATGCCTTTCTCACATGATTCCATAGATCCTGTTATATGGAGCCAGCTCTTCGCTCCAATATACGGGGGGGGGGGCATATCCACAGATTCGGTATCCGTGGATTCATTTATCCATGGTTCACCATGGGGGACCACGCCCTCCCATGCCAATTACCTTCAGTCTAGAAAAATGTGCCTGATGGGGGACATGATTGAGATGTATAAAATTATGCATTGGATGGGGAGAGTGGATAGAGGGAAATTCTTCTCCGCCTCGCACAACACCAGAAGCAGGGGACATGCACTAAAATTGAGTGGAGGGAGAGTTAGAACGGACAAAAAGAAATATTTCTTTACCCAGCATGTAATTCATCTGTGGAACTCCTTACCACAGGATGTGGTGATGGCACCTGGCCTAGATGCCTTTAAAAGGGGTTTGGATAGATTCATGGAGGAAAAGACCATCACAGGTTACAAGCCATAAGCAACCTCCTGACTTTAGAAGTAGGTTTTCTCTGTGCCAGGTGCAGGGGAGTGGCAGCAGGAAACAGGTTATCTTGTTGGCTGTGTGCTCCCTGAGGCATCTGCTGGGGCAACTGTGAGATACAGGAAGCTGGACTAGATGGGCCTTTGGCCTGATCCAGCAAGGCTCTTCTTATGTTCTTATGTTCTTATTCCTATAATTTTCAGTTCTGTGATTCTGTTCCATGAAGCATTATGCCGTCATTAAAAGCATTAAAAAACATGCATTTGGAATACTCTCATTCTGCATTCTAAGTTAAGGCAACATTATCTGCAGCTGAAAACTCAATGAAAAAAAAATAGCCTTAATCATAGCTTATAATAAGAGAACCTCCTATGTTTTGCAGATGCTGGAGGGTAGAAAACTGAGAGGAAGCTTTTTGTCTACCCACAAAGTAGCGGGACACTATTACAAAAAGAGCAGAAGAACAAGGAGGAGGGAGGAGGAGGAGCTGTCCATGGTACCACCTGTATACAAGCCAATTCAGAGCAGATTGGTTTCCCACGAAGACTCGGTTATTATTTGTGAGGATGGAGTCTGCCAGCATTTAAGAAAGATAGTGTGTGCATATCAAGGGCTTGGGAAACCTTCCCAGGCACACGCTCCCAGAAATGCCCAGGTATCCCTGAACTTGTACAACAATCCCAATGCCCATGCAGAATTGAGCTTTGGGCACAAGGAGGGCCTGGCAGGATTGACTCTAGAAAGATTCAAGGGGTACTGGAAATTGGTGAAATCAAACAGGGGAAGGTACCATTTAGAATGGTGAAGGAAGTGAGTTGGTGGCAGGAAAGCAGAATTCTCACAGCACGAGACAAGACACTCACAGTGGGACCTTCCTGCTGCTTTCAACATCCTGAGAGCCTGGGATCAAGAGACAAGCACTCTTGCTAAGTGGCAATTTGCTTTTGGGTGATGAATCTGTTGAAGAAGAATTTGACTGTCCTGCTGAAAGAAGCTGTAACAGGATTTCTGATTTCTTTTTTACATTATCCTCTTATACCACATACTGTAGTAACCAGGACTACATTCCTACTAAATTTGGGAAAGGAGGGTTGAGAACTGAACTGCAGAAGCTTCAAGAAGGCAAGACTAGCTGTGCAAAATTCACAACCAGCAACCTGGAAGCGGCTAAAAACAAATGGATTTTGTCTCCAAGTAAGGGGGAAGCAATAATAGTGATGAAATATTACAGACTATATTTCTATAGATGTTGCTGTGGTGGAGTGTATAATAAGTGCAGTGAAGACTAATTAATGATTATTCTAAGTTCTCAGTGTGGAAACAAGAAAAATGCATGCTAGGTTTATACTAAATTCTACCTGTTTTGCATGTAGTGAAGGAAAGAAAACTGCCAGTACTAGCAAGTGGTTGTGGTCCATATTCTTGAGTACAAAAGGGATGATTCGTACATAACTGAAAAACTGTATGGTTCTGAAGACTAAAGGTATTCTTTAAATTAGTTCAATGCAGAATTGGGGTCAAAACGTATGATGGCATCAAAAGAGATGGTTATAAAATTATAGACATGCTTCCCAAATCTTTTACTGAACCTGCTGCACGTCCATCCAAGAAATCCAAGAAAACAAAGATTCTGCATTCTTGCAATCCCTCTATTCCCATCATCTTTTAATACTTTTGCACCCAGCCACAGCCTATAATCTGGTCAGATCCCACTTCTTCTTATGAGTGTTTATTCACTAACAGCGCAATCCAGCACAAATAAGCACTGGCAAATAAGCACTGGCGGAGCAATGGCTCTGCCGGTGGCTGGGTGTCGTTCGAGGCCCCCTGGTGTGAGTGAGGGCCCTGTCAGTGCCAAGGTCAGCGCTGGTCTACCCACCCAGCATCTGGCCCATCCGCCACACTGAGCAGGTAAATCCCCGCTGGTTGGTGGAGGGGCAGGTGAAGGGTGGACTGGGCTGGCAGGGGAGGTGGTGATTGGCCCCCTGGTTCAGGGACAGGGGAGGGATCATTGGGGGCACGCTCCACTGATTCCTATCCCCCATCCCGGGCCTGGCCGGCTTTACACCGGCTTCCTCGGATTTGCACCGGCCATTTTGCCAGCACACATTCAAGAAGGCCCAGAGAGACCACTGGGGCTCTCCCCATGGGAAAGGGATGAACATTCCTTTCCACTGAGATGTGCTCCAGCTCCACCAGCACTGGTCCAATCCTGCCTAGGATTCGGCACAGTGTGCTTTTGCACACCATGGCAGCCCTAGGCAGGATTGGGCTGTAAGACCTCAAACCTATCCCCTGCTACTAACACCAATGCCACCTCAACAAAAAGGCACGTGCTGCATCCAATGGTTGGGGAGGGGGGGACCCGAGACCAAATGTGACATAAGTAAAAATTATGTTTACTTATCTCCATGTAAGCCCTAGGGCTGCCTATGTGTCTCCCCAGACATACATGTCCTCTTGCTAATCAAGTTGATTGAATAATTTATGACCACAGGGATGCCTAATATGCATTGCCCCAATTCATTGTTGAAAACAACTATGGTTTTAGCAGAGGCGTCGCTGGGGGGGTGGGGGCGGTCCCTGGGGACAAGCGCGGGGGTGTCAAAGCAGCAGCGGGGGGTGAGAACCATGCCGTTTCAGCGGCAGAGACGGCGCCGGGTTTGGCCCACCCTCCTGCCCTGCACCTCTGAAGCGACTTGCAGCAGCGGCGGTGGTGATGTCACGGGGGGCCGCATCGCGACGCCACTGGGCTTTAGTGAAAGGCATGTGAGTGAATGACTCAGACCTTAGAACAGGAATAGAAGGGATAACATACTTAATTATCAGGGATGTGTTTGCTTGCATTTTAATCTCATTGCCCCCATTTATTAAAAAAGCACCTTTATTTGCCACTCCTGCCTGTTTTTGTTTTTGATTGCTTTGATCCTTGCTACCTTGCTTTGATCCTTGCGTAAAAATCCCTTTCCTCTCTCTTTTTGTTTTGGTCCATCAGTCTATTAAATAAAAATCTGTTTTCTAATGCTCGTCTGCCTGACTTAGACCAATAAGAAGTGTGTTGTCATGCATGCCAGCCTGACCTAGTTTTGCCAGTACTGTTGGGTTTCCAGGGTGAACCCTTGGATTTTAGGGGCTCTTGAGTTATCCTGGCTTTTCTAAAGGAGCTTCTCTATGTCTGGGCTTCCCAGTCCTGAATGGTGGTAAAGGAAAACTACCAATTCCCGATTAACCCAGTCTGACCAATAAGTGGAAATGAGGAGGAGAGAAGAAGAGAGAGAAAAAGGACCACCTGTTAGGCACCATGCCTGCCTGGCCCTCCACACTGCCCTTCCTCCAGCACCGCAGATTTGAATAGCAATATGACAGCAAAGCAATCCAAAGTCTGATGTCAGCTAGAGATCAATGGCATGTAATTAGACATAAAATGGTGGCAGAATTGTGGAAACGTAAAGAACCAAAACGTGGCTGTGCACTGAAGAGAGGAAAATTGTGATCTGTAAGCACCTCAAGTCACAAAAGCTTTTCCTGTTATTCTAGCATGATATTCTGGGGAAGATGTATTGCATTCATTGGAACAGAGAGTAACAATTTAAGTTACTTTCACAAAATGTACCTAATTATGTCATCTCAAGGCTGTAAGAACACCGGCTGGAGCCAATAACTTGACATCATGCACAACATATGCGGAGCGTCTCTCCCTTCCAGGGGAGAGGATCACGTCTTTGTTGAGCAACAATAACAACAAAAGAAGTCATGTAACTTCTTTGCTGCTGAGCACCTCATTTTTAATGTGATGAGAACATTTTGGCTTTTTTTCCCTCCAGACTTATGACTATGATTTCTCTGTTATCAAGGATGTGCATGTCTTCAGTGTGTTTCTAGTCTCACCACACAACTTGCAGCATGTTATTTGCTGCAGAATGTGTATCCTGAAAATAAGTATTATGGCCCAATCTTACTTGGGTGCCATGCTGATGGCACATGGATTACTTAACAGATGCTGTAATCCAGTGGTTCCGAAAGTGGGAGGAGAGGCTCCCAAACCAGCCAGGGGAGCTGCGGAGTGCCACAGAATCCTCTCGGAAAACAGTGCACTGCCAATTGGCAGGCATCAACATAATGTAATGGGGAGCCAATGGTCACCAATGGTGAAGGGAGCCACAGGTTGAAAAAAATTGGGAAACAATCTTTTGTTGAATAAGGCAGGAGTGCAGGTGCTGGGATTGAAAAGGCTTTGTTTTTTTTGCCAAGAGGCTTGATTTTTGGATTGCCGTAGGGCTTCTGTCTGCTGGAGTCTAGCTAGTCAATGACCGGTTTGGTGGCTGCTTAATGTTATTGCCCCCGATTGAATGCTGGGAATCTCTTAGAGGGTTGACAGGATTTAGGGTCACTACCATTGCCATTACATTCAGTGATATATGGGAATTACAATTTATGAATAATATTAGTACAAAAATATTACTAAGGATTCTGTATGATCTGGTACAGGAGGAGGTGCATGGGGGTAACACCACGAGATCTCGCCCTGGGTGCAGCAAATCCTAGTGTCACCTCTGAAACTGAGCAGGGGGCAAGGGCAGGGCCAATGAGTGCCCAATGCTGGGGAACACCACACACACACACACACACACACACACACACACACACACACACACACACACACACACACACACACAAGGAATACCTTTTTGAGCAGAGCAGAGCAAGGGTAGAAAGATAGCTCCCTTGGAAGAGGGCAGCCATGTGAAGCAATCACAAAAATCTCTTCATGGCAAGGATCTGAGTCCATATGGGAACATCCACCAGCTGGAAAGAACCCTTATGCCAGGAAAGGGACTGGAACAAGTCACAAGCGGAGCCTCAACAGCACACAGGCAAAGCGGGGTGCTGGTAGCTCACTGCACACAGGCTGGGCGTCAGGCAAGATGGGTCTGAGCCCAGTCAAGTAACTTGCCCTCACCAGCAAGGCACTTGCCTTTTGCATGACTAGCCAGAAACACCCATGGCAGGGACAAAAGAAGAGGGGGAGGCAGGTCTCCCCTGCTCCAGTCCTGAATTGGATCAGGGCACTGTGTGGCTGCTACTTACGTAAAACACACACGCACGCACGCACACTCACACAGGCCTAAACATGCAATCGGTGTACCATCTAGTTTGGCTCTGACAAGAAAATTAGAAAATTGAGTAAGGGGGTATGACTGACACTGCTTTAGGCCAAGCTGCCCAACTACTTCTGTCAAGGAGGACAAAAGAAGTCACACATCCCTCTCAATGTGCTCACAGCCCAGGGGATACAGCAGTAATCCTACCATGGGACCTTTCAGCATTCAGTTAGCACTGAAGTACTCCCACTGAAGTGTGAACCACAGAGGGGCAGAAACACATCCAGCAGTCAACTGCCAGTGTGAATACATCCATAATTTAGTCTGAACCTAAAACCCTATGAACTTTGCTCTGGAAAAAACTCACAGCACAAAATCCAAAGCTGAGGTATTTGGCACCGAAGTTCCCTTGTGGTGCAGAAGATATACATCCTGTAGGGTTTGTCAGAAAAACAATATATGGAGTGTTCTCCTTTGACCTAGCATTACACTCATCTTTTCTATACAAATGTTATCAGATAGCCTCTTGGAAAAATGTAGCCGTCTCCTGGTGGCTGGGAAAGAGCGAGGAGTATGATTGCAGCCAGACAGTAGGAAAGCTTACACAAAAGCAACAAGCTTGTCTTTTTTCCCCTTCAAGATGTGAGATTTGCACTGTAGCACATGATGTGACTCATTTAAAAACCATTCATTTCCAAAGTAAAGGATATGAAAGTTGCTATCTTACAAACAAACCTGTGACCAACATTTTAAGTGCACCTATACAAATAACTCGGTAATGATGATGGTTGGGCTGAGTGCATGCATGGTTTCTTTCTTCAGGAGTGGTTTTTCCCCCTCTCCTTTGTTTGCAATGTGCATGTGCACATGTGCGCGCATGACAAACATCCTACATGAAAGGAATTATTTACCATTTCCACCACCTATCACTAAAACAGAATACCCAGCAAAGGTATCCCCATGACAGGTACCACACAAATGAAGGAGATCCTTCATTTGTGCCGTCTTTTTGCATCAAATCAAGTCCTGCACTTCTGCATTTGAAGAAACTGTGCCAGGAGCAAGGGTGTGTGAATGCGTGTATGCTCATATGTGCGTGTGTGCGTGCACGCATGCATGCAAATCTGGCAGTGGTGGACCCAAGGCGGCATCAGGTGGTGTTCCAGTTTGTGTTTTCCCTGGTCCAAGCTGATCCCTCCTCTCACTCCCAGCCTGTAGCTGCTGTTCCAAAGCTAGAAACATGGCCAACCATAAGGTAAAGGTGAACCCTGACAATTAAGTCCAGTCGTGTCCAACTCTAGGGTGTGGTGCTCATCCCCATTTCAAAGCCGAAGAGCCAGCATTGTCCAAAGACGCCTCCGTGGTCATGTGGCCGGCATGACTCTCCTTGCCGCAGCGCGTAGCATGCAGCTGGAACACGGAGCACTGTTTACCTTCCCGCAAGTGGTACCTATTTATCTACTCACATTAACATGCTTTGGAACTGCTAGGTTGGCAGGAGCTGGCCAAGCAACGAGAGCTCACCCTGTCGCGGGAATCGAACTGCCGACCTTTCAATCGACAGCTCATGGTTCAGCGGTTTAACCCGCTGCGCCACCCGCTGGTGCATAAAGACACCATAAAGACACACTATTCAAAAAATGCTATTAACCTAACACCTTGGGGATGGTCGTTGCCAGTCTGAGAGCTCTCTAGCAAATGCTGGGATCCAGCTGGCCTAGAAGGGACTGAGAGGGAAAGAAAGAAGCAGTGACCAGACTCCTGCCTCTGCTGCTTATACACTTCCATCTCTGCTTGAGAGCACGGTTAGTGATGCTGCACTGAGGATGTTGTTGGGCTAATTGACGAGGGAAGGAATTAAGCTGGGATGAAGGGAGGAACAGAAAACTCCAGATCCTATAATAAGGGGCACTAAACATGGAAAGACGACGACGGAGTTGATACCTGCCTTCTTCAGCAACCAACATGCTAGTCAGCAGGTCCAGTTTTTATTAGGCTCCAGTGGCTACAGGGCACACTTCATGCCCCTGCATTTGCTGCATAATTTGTGAAGATCAACAAGAGAATCCCTCAGTGAGGAAGGCTCAAAAGCAAGTAAAAACAACCATCACCGTCTCTCCCTGGGAAATCCATTTGCTGTCTAAACAACTCCAGGAACGAATGCCATCAAGAGAATAATCAATAATGCAGAAATATTTGTTCCTTTCCTCCATAACAGGAAAGGATGAATGATAATTAACAGCCAGCAACTATCATCTTAACATTTGAAAACTGCTGATGCTTTCACATGTTTCAAATTGGGCTTGCTAGCCCAGCCTCTTGCTGTCTTTGCTGGAGGAATTCTTTTCTGTTTCCATCATAGTTAGGATTATTTATTTTAGTTGTAATTATTTTTGTAAAGCTTTATGTTTTTGAAAGGGCTGTACATAAAAATGCAGCAAATAATTAGGTGAGCACAGAGTTTATGGCTTAAGAACATAAAGTATAATGTATTGCATGCAGCAGTGGGGAGAGAAGGGAAAAATTTAAAGAGCACAGAACTATAACAACTAGTTTTGAAGGGGCTCCGTGTGAAATCAAGCAGAAAATGATTATTCTCCAACGATAAATACACAGCACTAAAAGAAAGTCTCAAGCGTTGTGAAAATCTATAAATAAAAAGACACCCCCAAAAGCATTCTGGGGAAAGTATTTAGTGTGGCCATAAAATAGTGAATTTGTTTTCTTTATATTAAGTGTAGCTTTGATTGAATCTGTAGAATTAAACTCTAATGTTATTATAAGTTAGAACTGGAATTTCTGTCTGGCACCAAATCAAGCAAGAAATAACCGTGAGTCACCAAGTCTGAAGATGTGATTTGCCTTTATATGGCTTGCTTAGGGTTCCTCTGGATGCAACTGGAAAATAAAAGTGTTCCTTACATAAAGAAACAAAAATGTTTCCTTTTTAAATACACAGAAAGCAAGAGGCCCATGTGCCAGCGATGCCTGGCTATAGATAAATCTCTTTGCAAGTACAAACAGATGATTGTGTTTAGCACATTTTCTGTTAAGGTCGACGTGTTGGATTAGGACATCTGGCCACTGACTCTGTTTTCAAGTTTGAAACGGAGGACTCACCACCTTCCGCTGATCAGCCATACAATTTGGTTACTCGGTGCAAAGAGATGGCCTTTTCTCTATACTGTACTTCTGTGTAGCTTTACATTCATAGTGCACCACAGGTGCTCATTGGGCAGCCACATCCCATGCATGTTCCTTATGCAGAAGTAAATTCCATGATACAGGTTGGTTACCCCTTATCCGGACATCCAAAATCCAGACTATTCTGAAATCCAGACATTTTGGGGGCTATGACCTCTTTTGAAAAACTTTTTCCAGCCCCTGGCTGGCATAGCACAAGGCATGCTGGGGCACAAAATTATTAAAAAATATTCTATAAAATGACCTTCAGGCTATGTGTTTACGGTGAATATGCAACATAAATGAATTTCGTATTTAGAACTTGGGTCCCATCCCCAATACGTCTCACATTATATTTATGCAAATATTCCAAAATCCAGACAAATCCGAAATCCAGACAACTTCCCATCCCAAGCAGTCCGGATAAGGGATACCCAACCTGTACTCAGTGAGGCTTACTCACTAGATTGCAAGTCTTCAGGGGTAGTTTGGCTGTTCTTTGTCTAAAGCCATTTTGAAATGTTTTATGTGCAACACTCACCTAAGTGGTAGTAGGGGGTGAAAGTGACTAGCATCATCTAGGTCTGGCACAGGAGAGCTGTGTGGCTGGGAGAAGCTAGTTTGGGATTGGGAGACAACTGGATTGATGGCGCCTGCTTCTGCATCCACACACACTACCATCTCAACCTGTACATTTGGAAATAAAACAGATTATGACAAAGATACCATAAGCCACTTGTGCTCTCTCTCTCTCTCAAAAGGAAACTGGTCCTCCAAGGTTTGTCCACAAATTCCCACTATTTGGAGAAAGGGGAGTACAAAACATGATCCTACCCTTTATGCCATTTTAGAATGAGTAACAATATGAGCAGATATATACTGTATATCCTCATGGCAGCAAAATCCAGACTGAGTGGAAACTAAATCCAATCATAGTTCAGAGTGGGACCGCTGGAGGATCAGCAAGCGTTGTGCAGTCTGATTCTGGCTTTGCCAGGAAAAAGTGTGCCTACTTTTCCTCCAAGATGCTTCCCAAGTTTAGTGTTAATCGATTGGACTGCAAAGGGTAGTAATTCCTGGCCATGCCACAAGTGCACAAATCGCTTCTCACTTGTCGAGACGCCCAGCCAACTGGAATAAGAACCTTGGTGTTGCTAATACTACATTTTCAAAAACATGAGCTAGCAACTTGGAATCAGGACACTGCTTTGACAGTCTGGAAAACTGGCAAATATGATCAAACGCACTTACAGCTGAATTCCTTGCATTGGCAACCTACCATCAAAACATGCATCATTGGGATCCCTAGTGCCAGCACACAGTGGGTGACGGTAGGAGCCACGGAAAACCCTGACCAATTGCCCTCCTCACTCTGCTTGGGGCACTGAGGCTCCCAGAGCCATTGGGAAACTCCAGGGGGCAGGGCCCATGAGAGGGAGGTAAAGGGGGTAAATTGTACCCAAGCCCAGGGTCAAAAAGGGGGGCCAGGAGCCAAAGGAGGAGGCACAGAAATTTCCTGGGATCTCAACTGATCTCATGAAGAGTGAAAGAAGAGGGCTGGACCAACCAGGAGACCAGGTTTACTAGGCAGGTAGACCTGGGTGCCGCTTTGGGAAGCCTGGTAGACCTGGACTCCAGAGACTATTCCGGCAGTGGTGTTGCTATAGCATGGCGGGGTGTGGGACGCCGGGAGGGGGTGACGTGCCAGGAGGGTGACGCGCCGGGAGTCCCTTGCAAATTTGTAATCTACTTGTAATCTACTTGCAATTTCTTGCTTTCAAACTGCTAGGTTGGCAGGAGCCATCGTGCAGATTCGAACTGTTGACCTTTCGATCGACATCTCATGGTTCAGTGGTTTAACCCTGAGTTAGGGTTAATGGCCATTTCTAACTCCCTGGGGAGTTAGAAGAGGAGCACCCAAAAAAAGAAGAAGTCCACACTCTGAATCACTGGCGTCACTAGACGCGCGTCACCCTAGTGCGGGGACGCGCGTCACCCCCCCTAGGGGCGAGACGTTATAGGCGTGGGGGGAGGGGGCCACCCGGCTCCCCCCCCCGCATCGCGTCGCCCCCCTCCGGATGCTCCGAGGCCGGCCCGGGAGCCGGCCTCGGAGCGTCCGACCCCGTCGGCGCTCCAGGGCCTTCTGAAAGAAGGCCCAAGCAGCGCGTCAATCCGGGTATTTTCCGGATTTTCGCGCATGCGCAGACCCTTTTTGAGGGCTTTTTGCCCTCAAAACGGGTCTGGGCATGCGCGAAAATCCGGGAAATACCCGGATTGACGCGCTGCCTGGGCCTTCGTTCAGAAGGCCCTGGAGCGCTGACAGGGTTGGACGCTCCGAGGCCGGCTCCCGGGCCGGCCTCGTAGCGTCCAGAGGGCGACGCGCATCACGGAGGTGACGCGCGAGGGGGTGCGCGCGTCACCCCATGACGCGCGTCACCCCCTGGCGGCCCGCCCCCCCGCCACGCCCCAGTGACGCCCGTGCTCTGAATGACGGATTCTCTCTCCTTCTTAAAGTTCTACAATGTCTAGAACCAACTGATTTGAATTACGGCAGGCTGTTTATTCATCCCACCAAGCTCAGAACTTCCTTCATATGTAGCCCAGAACTTCCTATCCAATAAAGAGGTCAGAAGGCTTCCAGAATGTCCATATTGCCCATGATTTCAGCTTAAGATATTTAGTCACTCATTAAATGTATGTGAAGATGTAACAGATGTCTAAGTACACCTTGGGATGCCCCTACGCCCTCCCCACCTCCATGGAATATTAATCATGCTTTCACAGAGCCAAAAGCTCACCTTGCAGGAGATGAACAAGGCTGTACTTACTCTTCTTCTATTGATTTTCAGAGCTTAGAACAGCAACGGTGTATCTGCTTTATGCCAGGTATGCCAGCCTAAGACAGAGAGGCATTTCAACACTCTCCTAGCTAGGGATCTTGCCCTCGACACACACATTTGATGCTTATACATGGTCTCTTGGCTGCCTGCACTGCTGCCCATCTGGTGGGATGGCGGTATGCCAGCTGACAAGGTAGCAAGCCAGCTTCACTTGCACAAACGTGCCAAGATGTGGATTTGTTTTTAGACACCCTCCCCTCATGATGTTGTGGATATCCTTCCTCATGAGAAAGCTACCGTTGAAGGACATGGGGAGGGACAATGCTATAACTGGCCATTTCTACACCCTGGCCAGGGTCTCCCATTTACAACCTGGGGGACCTAGCACCACATAAACATGTTGCAAAATTCATCGGGGAGGTGATATAAAAATGCTAAAGCAGCTTTGACAGAAAAGAAAAGGACACAAAGCTGCAACTGACTGAAACGGAGAAGAGGTCATTGCTGCTGCTGCTGCTGCTGCTGCCTGAATGCCAGATATGGAGAGGGCTTCCTGCATGTTGCTTGGGGATGCCTTTTCTCTGCAGTGCCTCCCCCATGGAAAAACCCCAGAAGGAGAAACTTTTCATGGGATAAGAGCATTAGAAAAAACACCCCCATTTCTTGGGGTCATAGTCACCCTTCTGACTCAGACACTACACTCTTGCAGCCTCCTGATAGACCAGCAGCCACCCACAAATACTCATACGTGCTCATGGTGCTCATGTACATCATGGTGCTCATGCATGCCAGACCACTGGGGGCTATGGGGCAAAGCCCTGCACTGGGCCCCTGGTGGTGCCCCCATCTGCCCTGTAATGGTGCATTGCTGGACATTATCACTGCCACAAGTACTGAGAGTATAGCAGTGGCCAAGTCAGGTAGGCCTCTGATGGGCATAGGCCTTCAGTCAGTGTCTGACCTGAGTGACCCCTGACACCATCCTGGTCAGAGAAACCAGTTCCGACCATTACCCATTCTGGGAAGAATTGAGTAATCTTAAATTTCCCCATAAATACAAACATGGCTATTGCTTCTCTGCTCGTGGGAAGAAGGAACAACTACAGTATTAGGTACATATATATCACATGAAAATTAATGGCACAATCCAGCGTAACTAAGCGCCGGCGGAGCGCGTGCTCCACCAGTGCTGCGTGTCACAAAAGTGCTGTAAAGCACTTTCGTGGCACTCGGAGAGTAAGCAGCGCCAGCAACGAGGGCTGGCACCACTTACCAGGGCATCGTCCATGACCCGCACTGCCAGACACAGGTAAATCCTGTGCCAGTCACCGTAGGGACGTGGGGAGGGGGGCAGGGGCAGGGACGGGGCCATTGGCTGGCTCGGGCTGGGAGGGGGAGGGGATATTGGTGCTGAAATGTGCCAATATCCCAAGCCCTGGCCTGACCCGGCCTTACACGGCCTCCCTGGTTGTGCGCCAGCTCCAGAGCTGGTGCACATAGGAGGAGGCCTATTGCGACCCGCACCACTTTCACCGGGGGAAGGGGACAGTGTGCCTGGGTCACGCCAGCTTAGTCCACAATGGGCCTTGGATGCAGCGGCCGGCCCTTTAGGCCAGCTGCGCATAGTTATACAAGATTGAGCTGCCCAAGGCATTTAGGGTAAGGAGGCAGAAAAAGGTACACCTGACCACTCACACCATACCACAGGGAGAAATGCACGTGGATGATCAGGGCGCAAAACAAAATTGTATTACAGCAAAACAAAAATGGCACGTATCCTGCCTCTTTATCTGCAAGCACTCTGAGTGTTTTTACAGGAGATACTTTCAGACTCTTACATACAATCTGGACATGTGTGCATGAGCATCGTTCAGTTCTCAGTCCACAGCAATCCAGATTTTTTTAATCAACTCAGGGCTCTTCAGAAAGGAGGGCTTACATTTGCATTTATTTTATGTATTCAATTTATATCCCACCATTCTCCCTTTCCCGCCCTACTTCCAACCTTCATGAGCGTTTTGTGTTATCTGTGAGCAGACGGGCCCTACCTGAAGTGTCTCCTCCTGAGTTCATCCATCACTATTGCTATATAGCTGCATAGAAGTGAGAGGATGTCCTCTCCTGCACTAGGTGGAGCCGAGTTGAGCTACCTTGAGCTTTAGAGCAGGAGGAGCTCACTCGTGAACAGAGGGGCAATGTGAATCAGGAGAAGCAGTTGTCCATGGGATGGATGCAGCAGTCAGTGGACTGCCAGCTGACCAATCATTGACCTAAAGTATAGTCTAACGAAGGGAGGAGATTCTGTCTTCTTCTATGATCTTTCCAGTCAGATAAGCTGGATGCGGATAGGCGTAATAATCACTAAGCTGGAAGCAGGTGTCTCTTGAACCATACTTGACAAATAGAAACACATCTACCCTCTCAAGTGCTATACAAATCTCCTTTCTAAAAGGCACCCTCTGTGACTCGAGCGTGCCAGAAGCATGACCTTCTTGGGAAGTTTTATTTGAATTGATGTCACCTTTTAATAACCTCTCATTGCAGCTCCCACAACATAACCGGTTTCATTAAAATTGCTGTCACAATGCCAGGATTTTATTTGGAAACATCTATTTATTTTGATCTTTCAAGAGGAAAATAAATGGAAACAGTCATTTTGTTTTCAGAGGTGTCCAGGGACAGGTACATGATTGGCATCTCATGGTAGTTTCTGAAATTGTACAAATGGATACTTCTCCGATGCTTGAACATCTAAAAAGGAATGTGTGCATGCATGTCTCTGTATATGTGTATATATAATGCACGTGTGTGTGTGTATATACATACATATAAGCTGGCATTTTTTTATGAATGATGCTCTGTAAAATATCAGAGAGGGGGGAAAAGTCTGACATACATTGCATAGCAATTGAGGGCTAATGAAGATCCAGGTATTAAATCAATTAAGAAGTATCAAAAGCTACCTAATCATCAAGGAACAAAATTGGCACCACAATATGTAGTGAGTATGGGAAAGCCTAATTTACTAAACATACCCTGCAGTCACATAATTGCATGTAATTTTACCAGCATAATTAACTAATTTAATTACCACTTCTCAAGTGCATCAATTATTGACATTACAGAGTTTTCAGACAGCGGAATTACTGTGTGATACATTCAGAGAATGCAAAATGTTCCCTACATTTGCTTCTCTAGTCACAGGCAAAAAAAACTGAGGGGGATGCAAGAAGCACCTCGTCTTTTTCTGTCCTGCTCCCCCTGCAGAGAGTACAGTTAGGTGTCCAGTATAGTATGCAAAGGAAGACACAATATGCTATATGTTAGACATAAGGCAGTGTACACAGAACTGTTTTCCAGAGACTTGCAGGTACACAAAGCTGTGTCTTCTGTCCCAACATGATATCTGGTCAAACAGGTATCACAGGTTTTTGTGGAGGTTTTTTGTAGAGCTTTAAAAGCCTGCCAAACCTCTATGAGATGTTATGGTGGGACAGAAAAAGATTAACGCAGACAATTTCTACTTTTGAGATGGCTCCTGGAATTATACATGGAGGAGTCCAATAGAGAATGACTTTTCCTAGGTTTACCTGCAAACCATTTGCACCAGGGGTCGAATGAGCCATCCTTTCTTCCAATGAAACTCAAATAGTTATTGGTATACAAATACAGAAGCGTGCATCCAAGCAACATTCAGTTATTTCAACTGAATCTTCAACTGACGTGATCGCATAGGCCTGAAAGGGACCTCAGTGTCAACCAGACTACGGTTAAACTGATGCTGTTGTTCATAATGGCTGAGAGGCCAATCCTATCCATTTCCCCCCCCCCCCTCACCGATGCAGCGATGCCAAAAAGGCTACTGCTGCATCCTGCAGGGGGCAGTTGCGGAGGTCTCCTCTGAGTAAGGAAACATTCATTCCCTCAGCTGGGGGTAAGCCTCTGCAGCACGGTAGAGTCTATTTGGACCTGCGTCAACGAAATCACTGGTGCAAAGTTGCGTTGACCTGGGATGGTGGATCGGGCCCAGGACGGGGGTTAAGATTTGACAACTCACCCCTTCGCAAACCCAGTCCGCCCTTCCCCCACCCCCATCGCTGCCCCGTTCTGCCCCTATCATCGCTTTGTTGTGCTCTCCCCCACCCGTCTTGCCTCCCTTCCATCTTACTTGCCTCAGCGGGTCCTCCAGGTTCCACCAATGCCCGCGGGAAGGCTCCAGTCAATCCCACCGACACTCCTGAAGCACGTTACTCTGCGCTGCTGGAGCACCTTTTACGACTGCTTTACAGCAGTTAGGCAGGCAGCAGTTTACAGTCAGATTGGGCTGCCTGTCCCACGTGCTGATTTAAATGGTCAGCTCTGCAATATGTGAAATTGAGTATCTGGTATTTTCTGTTAAAGAAGGACAATTACCCGTGTCTCACCAGCACTGTTCCCTTGTGCTTCTTTTATTATAGCGAGAGTGATAAGTCTGTAGAAGATATTGTCTCTCATCTTCCTATAGGAATATGTCCTATAAGTTGACATCCATGATAGGGACTTGACGATCTATCCTCTACCCAAGTTTATATAGCCAGACAACATCCACAGCTCAGAAACAAGAATCAGCTTCAGTGCATCATTTAAGTTGATGCTCACAGGTATAAAGTCTTGGTAAAATACAGTAACTAATAGCCCACTCCTATGCTGGTCTTAAACTGGCAGATCTCGCAATCCGCTAGCATAAAGCCAGGACTACTGGTGCAGCAGCCACTCCATCGTTCTGTGGCTCACTACTGGTGGCACAGGAGCCCGTAAGCCCTGGGCCGGCAGTGGGAGGCTGCAGAACCTCTGCTGGAGCAGGTACATCAGCAACAGGTGTGGTTCAGCATTCATAATACACATTACGGCAGCAGAGTTGCATACCATTGGGGAGGCTGGAGCCTTCTCCTGCACACTGGCAGACCAGCGAAGGCCCGTCAATCCAGGTAGGATGGCAGGGGAGGCGGGACGGGGCATTGGGGACGGAGGGTGGGAGGAACGGAGGAGGCAATGGGATGGCAACGGAGGTGGATCAGATCTGGGAAGGGCAGGTTCGGCAGCAGCAATGTCTGCCAAATCTAAGCCCCCTTCCCAGACCTGATCCCCCAACCCGAGCCCAGACGGACTTGTGCCAGTGATTTCACTGGTGTAGATCCGAGTAGGCCTGACCAGGCCTCGGAGGCTTAACCCTTGGTAAGGGAACATTCCCTTACCCAGGGGAGACCTCTGCAACTGCCCCGCCTCACAGGATGCAGTGCGAGCTGTTTTGGGAGTGGCTGCATCAGTGGGGGGAAAGGATAGGATTGAGCCTTGAGCCTCTGTTTAATTTTGCAAATGAGGTCATGAAAAAGAACGACCCTTGTCACTTAGGCAGAATCCAGCATCTAGTCAAATATTCCTCAGGAGGCACATCATTCCGTACACAGAATGGCTTCTGTGTAGGAATGTTGTCATGTGTGATTCAGGTGGCTCTTTTTCTCTTAGTACGCAGCCAGCCCGCGGGACGAAGAGTGGCGGTGGACAGCAACAACAACGCGGTAAGCGGCCAAGCGCCGCGGAAAACCTTAGAACACTGGTTGCATTGCATTGACCTTTGGTTTATTGAAAGTTCAGTAGAGGAAAGAGATCTCCAATAGTCAATTTTTGTTAACAATATTCGCTCCATAAGACGCACAGACATTTCCCCCTATTTTGGGGTGGGGGTGGAGGTAGAAGTGTCTTATGGAGCGAAAAATACGGTATTTTACTACCAGTCCTTACTGGTCAACATCCCGCTTCCTCTAATGCTTGGTTAGTTTCACACATTCAGAAAATACAATCTTTCTCCCAGACATGTAGCAGTAATATGTAAATCTTCACCTAAAATTCTTCCATTTCAGCACTGAGCTTTTTAAAGTCAAGAGAGATGTCAGCACTTGCTCCCTCTGGAGCCCTAAGAATCAGTGTCAGTAAAAAAAAATGGGCAGTGTCAGTAGAAATTATGCCCCATGTCAGTAAATATGTTAACAGGGTGGTTTGAAACCCTGGGAGCTGTGATTTTCTTTTCACCGTGCCCCCTTGTACTTGACCTTTGCACAGCTGTTTCACAGTGTCTGGAGATGACTGAACTGTGAAATGGTGATTACAGCAAAGGGGTGTTTTAATGACACAATGCAATCTAGACCAAGGAATGCAAAAAAGGCTATTCTTGTCTCTATCAATCAAGAGATAGAAAGTCTGCTTCTTAATTCAGATGAAAATAGGAGCAATTAAATGTTATCCAATTAAAATATAATTAGCAGTATTATTATTTTTTTACATTAAAAACAGAAGTAAAAAGCACTCAGTGATTTTGCTTTGTGGTGCTCGCTTTCATCTCATTTTAAAAAGATGAATGAAAAGAAATAGAACCCTCTCCCCCCCCACCCCCCGCAGAAGTGATAAGAAACCTTGGCAGCAATCGTATGCATGGCTACTCAGAAGTAAGTCTCATTGTGTTCAATGGGGATTGAAGCCCTAGAACAGAATCAAACATGCAAGAATGGAAGACTTACCTGGGTGGGTTAGTCTAAGCACCTTCTTCAAGTGATGGGCTGGAACAGGATTTAAAATTTTCATGACCAGCCACAATATTAGAACTACTAGAATTTAACGTGTAAAAAGCCATGATAAAAATTTAACGCGTATATTTTATTGTTGTATTTTTAAATCTATTACAATTTTTTTTCAGGTGGTTCCATTGTGTTGCCTGTTTTTATCATTTTTTTTTAATTTTTATCATGGCTTTTTACCCGTTAAATTCTAGTGGTTGTTGTTCTAATGATGGGCTGGAGTAGGAGGAGAACTGAGTTGTCCTGAGCCCATCTGTGTCCACCCAGCCAGCTTCCCCTGTGTCCTTCCAATCCTCCTCCTGCTTGCTGAGAATGAGCAAGAGAAGGTTAGGGGGGCAGAGGCAACTCACCTCTCCCTCCAGCACTGCAGCTGGAAGCAATTGCGGTGGGTGGCGATGCTGGCGAAAGCAGCAGCAAAACAGGACCCCTCCACCTCCACGGTCTGCTTCTGCAAACAAACTGGTCAAGTTCTCCTCTGCTCCCATCTAGCCGGTGGCTGGGTGGACACGTGCCTGAGTAGGCAAGAAGAAGAAGGGGGTGGAGGCAAAGTGACCTCCACACCCCCTTTACCTTTAGCTCCCCTTCTGCTGGCTCCTTGTTCCCACCAGTGGCCATGTCCTCCAACAAACAGGCTGGGCAGCACATGCTGGGAGCAGAACTCTGCTAACAGTACGCTCTGCCAGCCTGTTAGTTTGTGTGAAGAAGCAACTGGATGGGAAGGAGGTGGCGGCGGCAGCAAAGGGGTGGGGAGCTCTGGGGTGGCTGAATTGTCATGCTCTGGCTTATTGGAGAACACTGTTTGGGCTTTAGTAGCAGTCAAACCTCCCAGCACATATATATTGTCAGATACCGCTGATCCCTCCTGGCCTGCCCACCCGCTTCTTTAAAACAGACTGGGCAAGCATGCTGAGAGTTGAGGCTGTTCTGAAGCAATGGCTGGGCAGGCAGGCAAGCAGGATATGGGGGAGGGGCTGAGGCATGCTGACACACATGTGAACAAAAGAGGGAGAGAAAATTAAGGTGCTACTTCACACATCACTTCAGCCGCGGATTGGAGTATAACTGTACACTGGATTGTGCCCAGAGTTGAATTTTCATCTCTTCTAAGCAAGAACAGCAGACAGCCTAAAATGCCTGTATATCCGTATTGAACTAAACATAACAAAGAAGGGGGGATATCGAGCCTGTCAGTTCAGCAGTGTCCTTCCCAGGGAGACAAGCATTAATTACTAGCTAATTTTTTTTCAATTGTGTGTGAGGGGAAAAATCAGCAGAACTTAAACTTAATGAATTCGGGTAAATATGATGAAGGATAGGTAGATTTCTCCAGGGAGGGCTAAACCATTTCTCATATAGATGCAACCCTCCAGGCCTGGCAACACAAACTGTCAGAAGCAGCAGAATGACCAGCCCCAAAGTGACCTGAAGTGACCAAACTCGGAGCAAACTTGTGACTTGCTTTGGCGCTAAGACACCACTGGAGAGACAGGAAGTTACCACAGGGGAGTAAGGTAAGCGCTGGGTTTCTTTCTTTATTTTGTTGTTGTTGTTGTTCAGTCGTTAAGTCGTGTCCGACCCTTTGTGATCCCATGAACCATATCCCGCCAGGCCTTCCTGTCCTCCACTATCTTCCTGAGTTCGCTCATTTTCATGTTCGTTGCATCGGTGATGCTGTCTAACCATCTCATCCTTTGCTTTCCCCTTCTCCTTTTGCCTTCAATTTTTCCCAGCATCAGAGTCTTCTCCAGAGAGTCCTCTCTTCGCATTAGGTGGCCAAAATATTTGAGTTTCAGCCTCAGTACCTGTCCTTCCAGGGAACAGTCAGGGTTGATTTCATTTAGGATTGACTGATTTGATCTCCTAGCAGTCCAAGGGACTCTCAGGAGTCTTCTAACTTACATGTTTATGTAGAGGTTTTCTACCCAACCAACATGGCTTTCAAAAGGAACAAGACATAAATTCAATAAAACACGATACCAACAAAATCCCACTTGTTAAAAAAGGAAGCTCAAAGGAGCATATTCACAATTGCAAAAAATAATAATAGCAACCACAACATTTCCTATTCAAAAAATAACCACCAGTGAGGTCGGACAGCAGTTAATTACCACTGGCTCACTGGAAAAAGAACGGTTACCTAATTTCCTAAATGCTGTAATTGAGCTGGCTTGTCAAACTGCTCAGGGGAGGGATTTCCATGGGGCAGGAGCCACCACCTAGAAGGTTCTGCCATGGTGCCAGCTGACATAAGCCAACATAACACCAGATAAAAAGCACTTTAAGCAAGCTGCAAGGCTGTATGAAGGTCTTAGTGCATATGGATGACATGTTCCAAGGTTATTATGAGGAATCTATGTAATGTGAGCTATCCATTTGAATTTCATCAACATCCATGATACATATCACACACGCACACACACACACGCATACACGCACTTCATAGCCCCCACACACACCACCCTCACCCCAACCCCCCCACACACACACAAACCCCTGCTAACTGGGCAAGAGGCACTTTTTCAATTGGTACTCCTCCTATATTTAGCAGGGGGAGAGTAACTGCCCCCGTTTCACCCCAGCACAGTGTCTTTCTGGTGGCTGTTGCTGGTGGTGTTCTGCATCTTTTTTAGATTGTGAGCCCTTTTGGGACAGGGAGCCATTTAATCATTTGATTTGGTCTGTAAACCACTTTGTGAACTTTTTGTTGAAAAGCGGTATATAAATACTGTTATTAATATTAATATTATTAATTTTTGTTTTTCAGTCATTAAGTCGTGTCCGACCCTTCGTGATCCCATGAACCATATCCCGCCAGGCCTTCCTGTCCTCCACTATCTTCCTGAGTTCGCTCATTTTCATGTTCGTTGCATCGGTGATGCTGTCTAACCATCTCATCCTTTGCCTTCCCCTTCTCCTTTTGCCTTCAATCTTTCCCAGCATCAAAGTCTTCTCCAGAGAGTCCTCTCTTCGCATTAGCTGGCCAAAATATTTGAGCTTCAGCCTCAGTACCTGTCCTTCCAGGGAACAGTCAGGGTTGATTACATTTAGGATTGACTGATTTGATCTCCTAGCAGTCCAAGGGACTCTCAGGAGTCTTCTCCAGCACCACAGTTCGAAAGCAGCTATTCTTCGGCGCTCAGCCTTCCTTATGGTCCAACTCTCGCAACCATACATTGCTACTGGGAACACCATCGCCCTGACTAAACCTGAAGGAAAAGAAGAGAAACAATTTTTGACCAAATAAACAGGCACAAAGTGTTCACTGCTTAAGCCCCAAACCCCAGTCTTGTCACAAACTCAGATTTCAGTGCTCCTTGAACTGATCAAGCTGGGGTGATGGATGCTTAGTGCATCATGTAATAAAGGAACATCTATCATGTTCTGAGACAGTGGGTCGGGAGAAGGGGCAGGTCCAGTGAAGGACGAGACATGAACATCATCAATGCACTTAACAGCTTCCACAGAACATCGTCACAATTGCTCTGCAACAGTGTCTTTAACATAATGGTTATTCCAGCCATTTTCCTTCCGTCCAGAGTCAAGTGATCAGATTGTCATTTAGGTTTTGCTGGGCAATCAATTAAATTGGACTCAAGACAGTCAGCTGGCAGGGATCTGTAGCTTGAGTGTATTAGCAAAGGGGCAGTTTCCTCTCCACTCTGGTCTGTATTAACATCTTGTTATGATGGCTTCAGTGGAGCAGCAGGCCACTGGGATTGCGCTGTAATAAAACATGATGGGTTACTCTGCGGAAAACAGTGGGCCTAGGAGATTTGCTCAGTTTCAGCCTAGCATGAGACAAGTTACAGCTTTCCCAACAGAAATAAGAAAGGCTTTTTATTCAGGCCAGAAGAAACAATTATCCCTGGTGCACAAATTCCCTGCAGGCTGTTCCAAAGCGCCTTCCTTTCCTCTTCAGTGTCTTTTAAGATGCCTTGAGCTTGTCAGAATGCAACAGAACCAACACACCTTGTATGTATGTGATACCATGTCCTCCTTCCAGGATATGACCAAAGTGCCATGATGCTCAATGGGATTCTGCTCATTTCCATCTGCTGACATTTGACTGTCGAGATGGTGGGTTTGTTTGTTTGTTTGTTTGTTTATTTATTTATTTAACGTAGTAATGCATCACTTAAACTGCTCATAACTAAAACCAACAACAACATGATAGCCATAAATCCAAATTAAAACATTAATGACAGGCAATAACAGTAAAAATAGAGACCAAAAACATTGCAGCAAAAATAAGAAACATATAGAATGCAGACACAATGAGTAGGCACAATCCCTGAAATAATAAAATAGCTGCCAATAAAACTAGCACAACAGCGATAAAATGATAGAATAGCATAGTTACTGGCAGTACAAGCCAATGTATGTCTACTCATAATTAAGCTCCACTGAGCTTAATAGAACTTGCTCCCAGGTAAGTGTATATAGGATTACAGGCGGGCAGCCCAATCCTGTCTAGCTGGACAGGGTGGCACAAATAAGGCGTCCGCCACATCCTACGCAGGATTGGGCCTGCGCTGGCGCAGCTGGAGGCCTTCTCAGGATAAAGGGACTTTCATTCCCTTACCCTGGGTAGAGCCCCAGCTGTCCCAATGGGTCTAAACAAATGTGTGCCAGCAATTTTGCTGGTGCACATTTGAGAGCCGGTGTAACACCGGCCAGGCCCAGGAAGAGGAATAGTATATGGCAGAGCATGCTAGCATTGATCCCCTCCCCCCTCCTGGGCCCAGCCGACGAATCCCACCCTGCTGAAACACCCTGTTCTGCCCTTCCCCTACATCATGTGAACTCACTTCTCTGTTGCAGCAGCAATCCATCCCGTAGAACTGGAGGAGCAACGTAAGCCTCTCCGCTGGCGCCACTTACTCATTGGGTGCCGCAAATGTGCTTTATGGCACATTTATGACACCTTAGACCGGTGAAGCAATCACCCCACTGGTCAAAATCTAGACAGGATTGTGCTGTAAGGCTGCAATTCTATACACACTTACCTGGGAGTAAGTCCCACTGAAATTAACAGGACTTACTTCTGTGAGTAGACATGCATTGGACTGTGCTGTAAGAGGCTGACTGTGAATCAGGACCTCCTGAATTTGACTGGAGGATAAGTAGGCTTAAAATCTGTCCCGGAAAACCTGGGACCGCCCTGGTTTCCAGGCCCCGGTCCCGGGTTGGTCCCGGGCTTTCTGGGCCCGGTGGAGGCCTCCACAGCCCCTTGCAAAGTGCCAAAAGGCACTTTTTCCCCCAGCACCACCATCTTGGATCTCACGACATTTTGTGAGATCCAAGATGGCAGTGCCGGGGGAAAAAGTGCCTTTTGGCACTTTGCAAGTGATGGCAGCGGCAACAGGAGCTGGAGTCCTGGCCAGCTCGGCCAGAGTCCAAAGACAACAACGGCGGCAGCGAGGGTGAAGATGATGATGGCGGCAGCAGCGGCGGCAGAAGCTGGAGTCCTGGCCGGCTCGAATGCAGCTGGCCAGGCTCCGAAGACAACAATGGCAGCAGCGGCGGCGAAGTTGACGATGGCGGCGGCAGAATGGCGGCAACGGCAGTGGCAGGACAGGTAAGTTAATTAATTAATTAATTAGATTAAAAATAAATAAATAAAATTTGGACGCACTTCATTTTATTAATTGGTTAATTATTTGGGGGGGTCCCAGTTTAGAACCGGGAAAATCTGGTAAGCCTAAGGATAAGGGATACTCAACCTGTACTGTACAATATTTCTAGTAAGCAGAGAGCTGATCTGCTCAGCCTAATACTGGAAGCCAGAAGACTATGTAAGGAAGCAGTCAGTCCCTCGTTCCTTCTCTTGCCTCCATGGCTGTCATTTCAGAAGTTATGTGGCTGCCCTTCGCCACTTCCCCATCAGCAGTCAGTTTTGCTCCTCCTCAAAAAACTTCTTTTTGAAAAGGTTTGCTGACTCTTGTCAGCAATAATGGAAAAGAGGCATTAGTGAGGTTTTCCTTAGCACTATTGCCAGTCATACCGTATTTGGCTCAGAAAGCCAATCAGTGGAAAAAATAAAGGAGAAATTGCTCAGTAGCATCAGTTTTGTTCAGTCCAGACGTTTTCTTTTTGATACCAATTAACTACACCCAACACAAAATCCTTATCATTAAAGTAAACAAGCTATAGCAACACATACTGTGTAGCATATTATGTCTCTTTGGCTGTCTCAGAGACTAATTAAATGTGGGGGGGGGGGTTGCAGAGAGACAGTAAATAATCACGTATGGAACTCATTTTACCTTGGGCAATTCTCTCTCTACTTTAAACTGAAATTAGGTGCCAGTGGTTCTCCAATGAGGGTGGTGCTGATTTGCAGAGACCCGTCTCATTTATATTGCGTTTTGTGACTCTGGCTTTGTTCCAGGGGAGCAACACAACCGCATGCTGTCTTCGAATGACAAAGTCAAAGGAAAGCAGTAAAAATGTGCATGTATAAGCTGGTATCACTTTCATACCTGGATCCCCCCCCCCCCCCTTAGCAAATACTGAAAGAATGGGAGTAAAGGAAAGGAGGGGAGTTCTCCGGAGCCATTTTGATAATCCAGTACACTGCATTTGAGATGCACCAATTATTTTAAAAAAATTATGACACACAAGTATACAATCTTTCGATCTCCCACCACCACCACATACACACAAAAATCAATGCTGCCTGGTCTACAGGGGCAGAGTGCGGACCCTTAGTTCGTGAAATGCCCTCCACACTACAGTATTATTTTTCAAAGCTTATGGGGAGAGCAAACCTGAGGTGGAGTTAGTGATGTTGTAAGCCGCCTTGAGTGCCCTCGGGAGAAAGGCGGGGTATAAATTCTTTAAATAAATAAATAAATGATAGGGCCCATGGATTTTTGTTAAAGGCCATGCTCAGCTACTTTTTGTATGGTGCAAAATATGAACGGCATGACACACGGTTAAAGTGGCTGTTAAGAACAGATGCCATATCTCAGTTTTGAAGAGGTCTTTGCTTACTCCTCCTGGTGCAATACAGAATCAAGGCCACTGTGCCAGCCACCATGGGCAGGCATATCTTTGCTTCTTGACATTTAAATGTTGTTGTACTTTATAGTTTTATTCTGCACTTCACGGAGTTCTTGTTACTGAATTTCTCTTCGTACTGAAGTGGGAGACATTAATTACACACCACGTACAAGTAGTTCCAGGTGATGCATGTTGGTAGTGCCATCCCGGAGTGGGCCTCTGTTGGAACCAGAACTTCAATAGAAATCAATCCTCTGCATAACCTTCTTGCTGAAGGCCACATCTGCAGGTGAGAACCTATCAATCAAGTAGTATGTAGCAAAAGTGTGCATTGATAGTCATGACCTTGTCCTGCAAATCTCTTCTAGGGATGAGCTGGTGCAGAACACCAGAAGCTCCCTTATAGCAAGCGGGGGTTTGGATCAAGTCTCTGACTCCAAGTCTCGGGTCAAGTCCCAAGTCTCTGGATTCAAGTCTAGTCCCAAGTCTTTGCCCCCAAGTCCCGAGTCTTTGGTTGCAAGTTGCAAGTCCCTATCTATTTAATGGGGAAAACAGGTTTAAACCTGAATAAAATTGGACTTGTCGTAAAAGGTTCCAAGTCTTGAGTCGACTTTGAGTACACCAATCTGCTGCCAGAGGTGACGACTTAAGTTGGCATGATGGGCTAGCTCTGCTGATGCACATGCATACCTACACACTCATGTACCTGTACATATAAACACACACACCAGTTCCTAGTACTCTGCCCCACTATCCCAACTCAAGCATGTCCAAAGAGCAGAACACAGAATGGACCTACATAAAGTAATACTAACACCACTAATACAGTACTGAAATATTTTTATAAAGCTTCAGAGTTTTCAAAGTGCTTCATTTGCATTACCACCGTAATCCTTAAAATAGTGTTTATAAGGCAAATCAGTGTTATATCTGCATTAGGCATGTACTGCAAATGGGGGGCTGAGCTGAAACGACAGCCTACAACCAGCTTCTGAACTCATAGACTATATTCTCATAGTATATGTATAAGTTAGTTGAGGGCAGTGGACAATCACAAAATTGACAGTTCTAACGAGAAATAATTACTGTTCTGTGGGTATTGCATTGGTTCTGTTTTATCAAATTATGAATGTACCTTACAATATGTACTATACGTTCTGACTTATAGCCTTGATCGTATATTTGAACTTTGAAACTTAGCCCAATTCAGTGAAATTCAGTTCAATAGCAAATGTCTACCTTTTTTAACCATGTAGAAAGAGTGCCATGTGCTGCTATTCATTATCTTTATTTCATTACATTTAACTCATCTGTTTATATTTCCATGCTATTATTATGCATTGTTCTGAAATGAAATCAATGAGAATCTATTAAAAACCTAAGCAGTTCTCATTAGTATATGTCACCTTGGGACTTTCAGTGCTGTGTTCTGGATTATAGCACTGACTTTTCAAATAACATCAGAATCATAACGCCAAATTCCCAAATGACAGAATCATCTCAACCCCAAATTGGAAAGTCTGCCGTCTTTAGCTTCTCTGATATTGTCATTTTCTTTTATTTGTCTACCTTCCTCTCAGTTTCCTGTTGAATTTATCACAGTATCTGCAAATATACATGGGTGATTATTTGAATTTTCAGAACTCCAGTGCTATGTAAATAATCTGTACATTTTTTCCCAGTCCTGGCTATTACTTTAAAATAATTAACCCTTGAAAAATATAAGCAATTGGAAAAAAAATGCTCCTATTCAGTCAAGTCTTTTCTTCCTATAGAAAGAAATTAAGGGCCCAATTCTATGGTTGCCCTGCAATGCCGGAACTCGCATTCTTGCAGCACAGAGTGTTTTCTGGCAGTGCGAAAGCCGGATCACTATCATTCACTGCTGGGCCACTGCCACAAATGTAGCATTTAGCAGCGGCTCCCAAAGCTTCCATTAGTGTCAGTTAAGTTGGCAGCAGAGGCATGTTGTGGATGGGGATGGAGAGGGCAGGGAGAGTTTCGGGACGGATCAGGAGGAGGCAAGGGCAGGGAGGGGGAGGAAAGGGGTGGATTGTGGCAGCACCAGCCTGTGCCAGGTCCTATCCCCTCTTTTTCAGACTGTCCCATCCCTTTTCTCGCCTCAGACATATGCCAGGAAAATGGCTGGCATAGGTTCAAGGAGACTCATAGGTAATCAGGCAGCCTACTGGGCGGTAAGTAAAAAAATATTTTTACTTACCTTCTGCTGGCTGTCCAATTAATCCCCCCAGCACCACCACCATTGGATGCAGCACATGCTCGGTCAGCACGGCTGCATCAGCGTCGATGGTAGGGGATATGATTGGGCAGTAATTATCAAGAGACTTTGGTGAGCCACATAACATTATCACAACATCTTTGCACTATGCTTATTCTACATATTTTAATATGAAAAACACCAGACAGAAATACCAATTCTTTCCCATAGATGGAAATGTTTAATGCATTTTGGCTGATCTCTAAGTATGTAAGACAATGTTATGGATAATTTACACTGCCATTTTTGCTAATTTAGCTTGAAATCTACTTTTTCAGAGGATTTGCCATTGGTCTTGTGAACACTCCAATATTCATCCAATTCATACCTCACCATGGGCCTGGTCAGATGATACTCTGACCAGCCCACATCAGATGAGGTGGAATGTGGGCATTCACAACTCTCTCCCATCCCACTACCATATAATTGCATTCAAAACACCCTAAACATATGAATTAAATCCTACTTTAATTTGAGTAGCAGGGCAGCACCTCAGGTTAGGGCTCCCCATCACAACGAGGATGGGCCTGTTGGAGTTTCTATAACTGACCCACTCTGGCCCACCATGAAAGCAAGACCAAGTGAGGTGGCCCTGGCAGCTGAACGTTTGGGGACCCCTGCTCTAGGACGTGCTTTCAGTTGACAATGGCTGCCAATCATTACTTAGCCAAATCCATCCATGAGCTAAGACTAAGGGAACTGGCTTTCACCTGGTTTTTATCTGGGGGGAGTGGGATGGAAGCAAATTTAGTGGCACAGCACCTGCCTGGCATGCAGAAGAGTGACAGGTTCAATTCCCAGCGTGATTATCTCCAGGTAAGACCCCTGTGTCTGAAACTCTGGTCAGTGTGGGGTAGATGATACAGAGCTAGAGGGACCAAGGTGGTCTAATTCAGACATACAGTATGTTTACAGTGCAAGTCTAAAATAGCTCTGCTGCATTCATGAGTGGTAACAACTAATCATTTGTTGGATGAAATGTGTGACTTAGGCTTGCCTCACCTCATCTGCGTTTTCATAGGCTGCCTTTTCTCTTCCTTACATGGAGATACGGAAATGCACGGCAGTCTCTCCTTCCCCAGGGCAAAATTTCTCAGCTAACAATAACCACAATACCTTTTGACACATGCAGCCACACACTAGCGATGTCGACGTTCAGTCCATCTCCATCGTCCTAACTGCAGGAGACCTTTCTTTCCGTTTCAGATCTAAAAGTGCTGCCTCGATGCCAAAACGCTGGAAAGAAAGAAAGAAAGAAAGAAAGAAAGAAAGAAAGAAAGAAAGAAAGAAAGAAAGAAAGAAAGAAAGAAAATGAAATGAAAGTGCAGAGATCATATCAATCAGATGAAGGAAAACACTTTTCCAACTACAATGGTGGCTGAAACCCATAAATTAGATGACTGAAGTAATAAGACATGTGAAATGGCTTTTAAGTCCACTACCAGCTCCATGCAATAAATTTCCAATGACATCCAAGCTTTTAGTGGAGGGTATGATTTATGGCTGTCTGCAAGAAGAGAGCTTTCATGGGTTATCTCTAAAGTGGCAAAACTCTATTCTGAATTTTTCCAAATTAGTGAAGCTGCATGAATATTACAGGCAAACAAGTCCAAAACTCTTTTTTTAAAAGGAGGGGGAACTCCCTGTTAACAAAGATAGCTCATATACTAGAGAGTAGCCACAAACTATGACTGCTCTGGGGAACCAGGGCTAGCTTGTGTTCATACACAAGGAAGGTCAACTGCATTTCCAGCTTCCTTCATCTTATCATCCTAACACTTACTGAGTTTTATTATTATATATCCTCATGATGAAACGGGCGGAGCAGGACTTTGGGAACAGCTAACAAGTAGCCCTTAAGCATAGCACCATCTATGCACATGGTGCTTGACAACAGATAAGGGGACCTGCCCTGAGTAGCTCACAATCTAGGTCTTTCACCGATAGCTTTGTCAAAAAGCAATTCAGCAATTCCGTAATGATAATCAGAAGACATAACCCCCTGCCTAGGCCAATCACCTCACCTGCAATCTTTGTGTTTTCTTTAAGTATGCATAAGACCCTGTGACAAAAAGAATGCAGCAGTTATTTATAGAAGTGAGGAGATAGATTCACAGCCACCTGAGGCATCATTAAGGCACAGTGCTAAATGCAAATGAGTGACATGATGTTTTAGTGGCTTCACAATCCAGAGGTAATGGAAAGATGTCATTTGAGAAGGTAGGCAGTTTTTGCTATTGTACCTTCTCCAGGCAACTGAGGGGGCAAATTGGTGCTGTCGTGTATTGCTGTAAGACACCAGGAGGCCCGAGCCAGCAAGACCAGCCATCAGCAAGACCAGCCATCTTAATCCCTATGCCACCAGGACGGTTCTTGGTCTGACCTTGGCTGTGCTGCAGTGCCACCCACATCATGGCCAGACGGGGTACTGCAGCTCCTCCACTCAACCAAGCTAGGTGTTCTGTGGAGTCGGTAGGAGCCTGGCTGAACCTATATAACTGCTGCTTCAGGTCTGGCTCCTCAGTCTGAACAATTCATCCATGCAAGTAGCAGTACAGACTCCTCACCTTGCCCTGTCCTACCCCAACTGCCATCCTATCTGGACTTTAGCTCAGCTCTGACCTCAAATCTGCCTTTGATCCCCATGCTCCGCTCACTGTTCTGGGCTTCGGCTGCAACCTGACCTGGACAACCTACATGCCTCTGGTCCTTCCAACTGAGCAGTCCGATTTTACAGGGCCCTGACCATCACTTTAAACTGAAGACGAGGTCTACTGACATGACTGAATGCCCCCTCAATGCAAAACATCTCTGCCTGGGAAAAACTAAAACTATCCCAGGAGATGGTGGGTTAGTTTTCTATGTGGAGGTAATGTTTGTATGGCAAAGCATCCAGCCATGTGAGTTCACACCAGCAGCCTGCCCACCTCATAGTGACAGGAACTAGTGACACAATCCTACCCCATGTAAGAAATGGCACAGGTGCGTTCCATCACAAAAGTGCCATAAAGCACTTTGAGATGGAACAGCGATCACTGAGGCCGGCGCGAAGACCCATGCCAGCCTGCACGTGCTGCCAGAAGGAGCAGTGTGCACCAGAGAAGGTGAAGGGGTGGGTTGACAGGGGGTGGGGAGGGGTGTAATGGGCGGTAACGGGGCGGGAGTGGGTGGTTTGGGCATAGGAGGGGCGAGATTGGCGGCACCAGTGCCGCATCCTATCCCCCTTCCCAGGCCTGATCCTCTGACACAAATCCACTTGGACTTGTGCCAGCCATGTGGCTCACGCAGGTCTGAGTAGACCTGTTGCGGGGGCTAGGGCTTTCCCTGGGACAAGGGGACAAATGTCCCCTTACCCTGAGGAGACCTCCAGCATGCAAAATTCCTGCGCAGGATGCAGCACAACCCATGCTGGCCCCGCTGCATCGTTGCACAGGAACATAGGATTGGGCTGCCCGCCTCTGCGAAAGCAAACTGTTATAGACACACAATCATGCCAAATATAATCCCAAATTGAGTCAAAATCCTATTGGATGGTTTCCTTGAATGGGTTGGAACCATTATTTTATGTTCTGTTGGTAGCTCAACCAAGAAAGATTACCAGACTGCTGACAGAGCTCCTGGGGATGATGCTGGGAAAGAAGGAAAGGCTTTTTTTCCTAGTAGTGCCTGAATGGAGACTAAATTCTATTGGCGCATTCACTTTGTAGTAGGCTTAGGAATGCTTCCTTTGCATTCACTTTAACACTTTCCAGCCATAATGTTTTATAGATACATTAGGCAGAGCTCAGATACAGACCCATAGCAGGCTTTCATAAGACAAAAGGTGAAAATAAACGTCAAGGCCAATTAAAAAGAGGGGGAAATTTTGCATCAGCATAATTTAATTAGCCAAACGGGAATCTTCTGAAGATACCAAGCCAAATGCATCTGTTTTTCTCATGTGACAGGTGCCAAGAGAACATGAATAGCGCTAAGTATATGGTCTTTATCTGACATCTTTGTCAAAAGGCAGGGGAGTCCTACCGAGCAGTCTTTGCAAATCAGATGTTGTGGCATTTGTTCCATATTGAGGTTGAGTTATAGCTTCCAATGGGTTCCCTATGTACACTTCTTGCAGCCACTGAATTGGTCTTTAAAAAGATCTTTCCCAATTGCTAGCCTGGATTCGTCAAAAACAGTCCTTTTTGTAATTTCCTAGATAATGGAACATTGACTATAAGTCACATGTGCTGTTTTTGCAGTGTGCCAGGGACGTGCAGTGCGGGCATGGCCGGTGAGGCAACCCTGCCCCCTCGTACGTCACAGAAAAGAACCTCAGTCTAACTGTGAGGTTGCGCATGTGCACTACCCACTAACAACCCAATCTGATCCTTCTCCCCCACTGGAGCATCCTGTGGCGGAGGGCAGAACGGAAAGCCTCCCATTCTGCCCTCCCACACTGGCTGCGCCAGTGGGGGAGAAGGATATGATTGGGCGGTTTCTCAGGTAGAAGCAGGTAGCGCACATGTGCAAATCTCACAGTCAAGCTGAGGCTCTTTTCTGTGAAGTACGAGGGGGTGGGGTTGCCTCACCTGCCACGCCCGCACCGCATGTCCCTGCAGTGCACTAACTCCCACTCTCGAAGAGTGTCCATAGTAGCTCAGTGGTAGACTACCTGCTTAGCATGCAGAAGGTCTCAGGTTCAATCTTTTGCATCTCTCCATAATTCCAGGAAAGACCTTGTCTGAAGCCCCAAAGAGCCCCTACCAGCCAGCATAATCAAGACTGGTCTAGATAGATTAGTGGTCTGAATCAGAATAAGATAGTGTCATATACTGTATATTCAATGGAACATTTAAAGCCCAAAGCTATACCTTCCCCACCACCAATGCAGCTGCATCCTACCGGGGGGGGGCACTCCCAGAGGTCTCCTCTAAGTAAGGGAACATTTGTTCCCCTATCCAGCAGTAAGCCTCCAAGACCTGGACAAGTCTACTCAGACCCGCACCAGTATCATCACTGGTACAAGTCCATGTGGACCTGGGTTAGGGATCGGGTCCAGGAAAGGGGCTTGGGTTTGGCTGACACTGCTGTTGCTGAACCTGCCCCATTTTCAGACCATATCAGCCCTCCTCACTGTCCCTATCTTTTTTTTCCCTTTTTTATTTTATTCAATTAACATTCCATGACAATCCATAACAATAACATAAATAACATTCTGACACCATTTCCTTATACATATAATACATTCCTCCTCATGGTCCCTATCACCTCCCTGCTCCGCCCACCCCCTATCCCCTCTGTCAACAGCCTCCCCACTCCCTTTCTCTCCTCGTACTTGCACCAGCTAAAGAGCTGTCACAGGTCCGAGGAGACCCATTGCTGGGTGGGAGGCTTACAGAGAGGAAAGGGGAAACCCCTTTCCCCTCCGAAGCCTCCTGCTCCACACACACACCGCTGCTGGATGTAGTGCATGCACCGGTGGGGAGGGGGGAGATGATAGGATGATAGGATTGGGCCATAATTCTTTAAGGTGCTCTTCATCACAATTGCTTAAACTGGGATGAGAGTCCTTCACCATAAGTCAGCCACATTTGTAAAGCATTTCAAGACAGGGTACCAAGTGGTTTTAACCAGAACTTTATGGACATCCTGCAGAACACCCCCAGCTTGAGCAGGCTGTTACTCCCTTTGACTCTTTGACAGTGAATTCTTTTCCCAATTAAGGACTGGTACACACAACTCTCTCTCTCTCTGTGTGTGTGTGTGTGTGTGTGTGTGTGTGTGTGTGTGTGTGTGTGTGTGTGTGTGTTCAAAATCACAGGGTGATTTGGGGGCACTGAATCTTAACTTCCCTGGAGGCGAGTTACTCTGGGTTACTCACTGGTGTGAGGGAAACACTTAGCAAGTGCTTAAAGACACCCCCTCCCATCGTTCTTAACATTTCACATTTTGCAGGGCACAGATCTACCATTGCTTATTGTTGGTCTTAAAATTTTCAACAGTATGCTTCTCAAATTCTTTTTGAGCAGCCAGATGCCCTAGAAGCTTGCAAGCAGGGAATGAAAGTTATGATCAGCCCATATTGTCAGTCCTCAGCATCTGGCAATCAGGGATATACTGCCATTGCATACGGAGGCTCCACTTCTCCATTTGCCTCATCCATTTTTGAAAGTCTTCACAGCCAGTGGCCATCATTGCACCTTGCGGCAATGAATTCTACAAGTCCCTGACTTTAACGTACAGCATTATAAAAATATATTGTAGTATGGAGTCTAGCAGCATGCTTTCCTTGGGAAGAAGCAACCCTGCACTCACACGGCACAACCATAATAAAATTCAGCAGCACTAGAAAGATACAATAGACACACACACACACACACACACACACACACACACACACACACACACACACACACACACACAAAGAATAATGACAGGCTCTGCGTGAAAAAGCGGCAGAAAGTGCTGTAATGTACAGCAAAAGAAGCGAGAACAAAAATAAGGAACTATGGATCGTAATAACCGCAGACTACCCTATAGTCACATAGTGGTGCAGCCTCCTGGCAACCCCAGATCGCCACCCTTTACTGAACAAAATGAGGCAGCTGCTGCAGCATATTCACATCCACACTGTTATCAGGCAAGCAAAGAGCTTCTGGTAACACAAAGAAAAAACACCTCGAAGAATAAAAATGCAAGGAAAATCAAACTGATGAAAACTCCTGGAAAATATGACTGCAGAAATAAGGTGATCTGACTTGGGAAGTAGCCATCGGGAAATCTAACTTTTTTAAAAAAATATATCAGAAAAAACCCTATTATATTTGCTATGTTTAAAATTATCATTCCTATCAACGTCATGATTCTAGGAGACGTCATGGAATTTTTATTTATTTTATTTTTTTATTTTTCACATTTTTATACCACCCTTCCTCCAAGGAGTTCAGAGTGGTGTACATATTTCCTCCCCTCCTTTTTCTCCTCACAACAACCCTGTGAGGTAGGTGGGGCTGAGAGATAGTGACTGGCCCAAGGTCACCCAGGAAGCTTCGTGGCTGAGCGGGGATTTGAACCTGGATCTTCCAGGTCTAAGTCCGACTCCCAAACCACTACAAAGATTTCCCAAGCTCGTTTTCTTAAATGTGTGTATTTCTGGAGCAAGACCCCATCCGGTGGTTGTAATACACAAGAAGGCTCATTTGGAATTAGATATTCCCTCAGGTACCCTGGCTCCATGCCATTTAAGGCGTTAAATTAAAATGAGAACAAGTTCTTCTTT